>OY997270.1:227523611-228723611 GCA_963921465.1 Triticum timopheevii | reverse complement strand
AAGTCAGTTATTGATGGATCATACAAGTACATACTAATTCAACATTTGCAACATACCCGTCTTTTTGTGACGGCATATTGTACTCCCTTATTGGCCAGGAAGATACATCATGATGATTCGTTTCAATAAGAGCATTCACCTCCTTTGTATCAATAGCTATCTCTGCCCTCTGAAATAAAATTGACAAATCCATATGAAGTACTTTTCGAAGAAATATATATTGTTTTATGTAACGTTGTAAGCTTACCAGCTTAGCAATCTTTGCAAGAACTCTTTTGCTGCATTTACCAGTAGAGTTTAATACTTGAAACTCTTTTTTCTTGTTGTGCATAAGAACTGTTATCCAATGATTTTCTTCCACATGAAAAGGAAAGTATGCCTACAACAAAGTTTATTCATGTTGGTGTACACACAGATATACTACGAATGATCATACTAAACTGAAGTACCTTATCTTTGATGAAATACTCTTCAGTAACTCTAGACACCATTTTAGTTTGGCTTGTGAAATGATCCACAAAAAGCCTCTTAGAGTTGACAACCTTTCCATCAGCACGAAGAATAAGCCAGTGGGACACCCAAGATGATAATATGTGACGGTCAGCACGAGGATTATGGGTCTGCATATGGTTGCAATAACAATTGATGACCTACAAAATAACATAACAACAATACATCTATTAGATAATTTATATGCAAATGACATGTCCAACTTAATAAATTATTGCTAATACTTACACCGCCATGCAACCATTTTTTCGAAATGATGGCTTCAAGCATATCAGGTGTACATGTTTCCCCACCAATTCCCGTCATGTGCACGACAGTTTTCCTGCGAAGCTTCTCCGAGTCTGCCAGTGTCCGGATATAAATCTTTGCGGCCTCTATGTGATCCTCATTAATGTAATCAGTATTAATCATAGCGGCTCTTATACCAAACAGACCTAAAATAGTAAGAAACAATGAGTTAATAAAGTGTGCATGCAAGGACAGAAGTATGTTGCTACAATAATCTACTTAGCACTTACTTTTCTTTGCACGTTTACGTCCACCGTTCTGCTGGTAAGGTGAAAGGCAATATTTTGACTGTTTCCTCTTACGTTTCCCATCATTCTCCTTCCCATCATTCTCCTTCCCATCACTCTCCTGAGTGCCACTTTCTTTCGCATTTTTAATACGGGTGTTCAGACTATCCATACTAAACTCCTCAGATTTATCGGCGCTAGACCCGTCTGACACTTCATTCATATTCTTGGGGGTTGAAGTAAAAGTTGGAAATTCATTCGTGGCTACCGTCTCAAGAGATGGGTCGGGTGAATTACCGTTGTCATAAATAACGAAGGGGTCGCCTTCATCTCCTATACCAGGTGTGTTGTGATGCACACCTTTATCACGCGCCAATTTCTTCCCGTTCCCGGTGGTGAAGGATGCATCCACCCTATTGTCCATGTCTTCTTTTGCAGGAGTTGATTTTACATCTGTCCAATATTTTGATTTATATTTTGATGGACCATACTTCCCCATCCACGCTTCACTATGCTCCACAAACTCAATGTCATCACGAAACCCCCTGAAGGCAAGACCTTCCTTCTCTAGCTTCTGCACTACAATCTGCAATGACACATTGAAATTATTTATTACATGCATAAATTATCAATAATCCCATGCAAACTGAAATACACATCAGTATTTACCTCAGCACATTTTTCAGGGAGCAGTCTAATTTCTTTTTGCATATCTTTGATGCATTTCATCACTTGATCTGATGTAGTATCCCTGCTGGAAGAAGCCTCGTCTCTATTATCTTTCCTTCTTTGGGCACGATCTGTTCCATCTTCTTGCTCTAATTCTTCCTCCGCCTTTCTTCCTTGCTGAGCAATTAATGTCTGTCTGTACTTCTCACTTATCACGTCATCAATATGTTACATATTAAATCAATATAAATTTCTCAACACATAAATAGCAACATAATTGCATGCGGTTGGAACCATTAAAACTTACCGTCCCATTACCACGGCCGTATGTCGTGTCGTACGCGTCACGCTTCATAGCCTCATCTTCTGACCAATTGACCATCAACGGATACTCATGAGCTAGTGGATCAAATGCCTCTTCATCTAGTGGCTGCACTTTATCCCAAAACATGTACTGCACAAACATGAAGTATATCAGCAAATTCTTTTCACAAACTTTAGTTTGAAATAAACAAATATAACATAAGCTTTACCTGTATGAGGGCAAGGTTTCCGATCGGCCAAGTAAATTTTTCAAGATCTGACAAGGTCTTTGTGATGCCTTCCACGCAAACGCGTAAAGTAAATGCGTTCCAATTATATGATTTGATGGCCTCCACATCGTGCACTAACTTGTAGTAAGCATTAGGAACTTCTCTGGTGGACTGCGGTGCAAGAACCGTGCCCAGAAGAACCAGAACAATTCTACGGAGGAAATCATCATCGTACGTGCCACTGGCAACGATGTTGTCAATTAGATCGTCTATCATCATTTGCCCCGTTTTCGAATCTACAAAACGATTAGGCACCTTCACCTTCGCCTTTAACCCCCCTTTACCTAGGGCTTTCATGGCATCTTTGCCCTTGTTCTGTAGCCCAAAATGTCATACACATCTTCGGTGCGCAATGAAATCGCACCGTTTTTTGATGGCATGATGAACCTTTTTCTGTCCATTGCATACGATTTAATAATAAACTTGAGCAAACATTTTCGCATCAGCACACTAGGAATCATCAACATTTTTTCAAGATTAGTGCTCGCAAACTGCGTTTTCTGCCTAGAGTTTAGTTTGCTGACCAAGAGACACCACTTCTCAACCGAACAAAAAATCTCTCCGTACTCCTCCATCGCTAGGAATAGGAGCAAAAATAATGTTAGCTACTATGTATGCGTACATGATAAACATGATGAATGCATAGTACCTCGTGCCATGAGATCGGTGCCGGCCCTTGGGGACGATGGCGCGCTGGCATTGCTAACTACAAACAAAATTCATACATATATAAGCTATCATGCATGCATAATTGTTACCAAAACTATAGCCAAATTAGATATATAACCTCATTCACATTAGACATAATCGACATTCTCACATTATTCTCTAAGTACATAGTGTACTGACCTTGGGACAAAATATTCAACGATCAAGGTTATGCTTATATTTTAATGCCCTGTTTCATAACAAATTATTTTCTAAGTACTCTAAACATATTAGGCCTACTCTAAAAATATTTTCTAATTACTCTAGGAAGTTGGCGTCGGCGTCAGAACGCGTCTACGGCGGCGACGGGGGGCAGGTTTCGGGAGTTACCTCGAAGGTGGCGTCAAGGTCGTAGGGGGCGTCGGGCGTCGGCGTGAAGGTGGCGTCGGGGGCGTCGGCGTGAGGTCGCGTCGGCGGCAGATGGCGTCGGTGGCGTAGAGGGCGTCGGCGTCGAGGGCGTCGGCTAGAAGGTGGCGTTGGGGGTGTAGGGGGCGTCGGCGTCGGGGGCGTAGGGGGCGTCGGCGTGAAGGCGCGTCGGCGGCAGATGGCGTCGGGGCCGTCGGCGTCGGGGGCGTCGGTGGCGGCGTCAGCCGCAGATGGCGTCGGGGGCGGCGGGCGCAGGCAGCTAGGGTTAGGCGGCGACTAGTGGCGATCGTGGAGGCGGCGTGGACTCGCGATCGTGGACGCGGCGTGGCTTTGACCCCCGATCGAGGCGATGTCCACTAGGGCTTTGACCTCCTCGGATCGGCTGGAGTCGGCTACAGCCGGGACACCTTCGAGGGCCACTCCCTCCCCGCCACGTCAGCAATAGGTGGAGCCAGTATGGGGTTAGATCCGGCTATTAACTATGCGGGTGGGTTAGGGTGGGGCCGCGCGCCCCATGCATTTTTCCTATAATTTTGTAAATTCGTGTAATTATTCCTATAAAGTATTTTCGTCATGCAAACTAACATGAAAACAAAAATCATTTGCCATAGTCACGTACCTCCAGTGCAACCAGACTCTTTTACGGTCTACCGGAGGGTGGTTCTCGACTATTTTTTATTTTTTTACTCCGCCAAACGGCACGAAACTTTTTCCGCATGATGGCATCACCCTCGACAGCACCCACGCCAGTTTGCATATTTTTCCGACGCTCGACGCGTTTCCTAGGATTTTCCCCGTGAAAATGCCGTAAAACAATGGCCGGACGTGACGCAACGTTCGTTTTGTGTCCGTTTTCGTTCCAACATTGCGTGGGGCCCTACGTAGGCCGTGCCCGCACGTCCGAGTAATTTGGTGCAATTGCATGCATGCGATCACGTACACCCAGTGCAACCAGGCTCTTTTACGGTCTACCGGAGGGGGGTTCCCGACTATATTTTTTTTTTGACTCCGCCAAACGGCACGAAACTTTTTCCGCATGATGGCATCATCCTCGACAGCACCCACGCCAGTTTGCATATTTTTCCGACGCTCGACGCGTTTTCTAGGATTTTCCCCGTGAAAATGCCGTAAAACAATGGCCGGACGTGACGCAACGTTCGTTTTGTGTCCGTTTTCGTTCCAACCTTGCGTGGGGCCCTACGTAGGCCGTACCCGCATGTCCGACCAATTTGGTGCAATTGCATGCATACGATCACGTACACCCAGTGCAACCAGGCTATTTTACGGTCTACCGGAGGGGGTTCCCGACTACTTTTTTTTTACTCCGCCAAACGGCACGAAACTTTTTCCGCATGATGGCATCACCCTCGACAGCACCCACGCCAGTTTGCATATTTTTCCGACGCTCGACGCGTTTCCTAGGATTTTCCCCGTGAAAATGCCGTAAAACAATGGCCGGATGTGACGCAACATTCGTTTTGTGTCCGTTTTCGTTCCAACCTTGCGTGGGGCCCTACGTAGGCCGTGCCCGCACGTCCGACCAATTTGGTGCAATTGCATGCATGCGATCACGTACACCCAGTGCAACCAGGCTCTTTTACGGTCTACCGGAGGGGGGTTCCCGACTATATTTTTTTGACTCCGCCAAACGGCACGAAACTTTTTTCGCATGATGGCATCACCCTCGACAGCACCCACGCCAGTTTGCATATTTTTCCGACGCTCGACGCGTTTCCTAGGATTTTCCCCTTGAAAATGTCGTAAAACAATGGCCGGACGTGACGCAACGTTCATTTTGTGTTCTTTCGTTCCAACCTTGTGTGGGGCCCTACGTAGGCCGTGCCCGCACGTCCGACCAATTTGGTGCAATTTCATGCATGCGATCACGTACACCCAGTGCAACCAGGCTCTTTTACGGTCTACCGGAGGGGGGTTCCCGACTATTTTTTTTGACTCCGCCAAATGGCACGAAACTTTTTCCGCATGATGGCATCACCCTCGACAGCACCCACGCAAGTTTGCATATTTTTCCGACGCTCGACGCGTTTCCTAGGATTTTCCCCGTGAAAATGCCGTAAAACAATGGCCGGACGTGACGCAACGTTCGTTTTGTGTCCGTTTTCGTTCCAACCTTGCGTGGGGCCCTACGTAGGCCGTGCCCGCACGACCGACCAATTTGGTGCAATTGCATGCATGCGATCACGTACACCCAGTGCAACCAGGCTATTTTACGGTCTACCGGAGGGGGTTCCCGACTACTTTTTTTTTTACTCCGCCAAACGGCACGAAACTTTTTCCGCATGATGGCATCACCCTCGACAGCACCCACGCCAGTTTGCATATTTTTCCGACGCTCGATGCGTTTCCTAGGATTTTCCCCGTGAAAATGCAGTAAAACAAAGGCCGGACGTGACGCAACGTTCGTTTTGTGTCCGTTTTCGTTCCAACCTTGCGTGGGGCCCTACGTAGGCCGTGCCCGCACATCCGACCAATTTGGTGCAATTGCATGCATGCGATCACGTACACCCAGTGCAACCAGGCTCTTTTACGGTCTACCGGAGGGGGGTTCCCGACTACTTTTTTTTCACTACACCAAACGGCAAGAAACTTTTTCCACATGATGGCATCACCCTCGACAGCACCCACGCCAGTTTGCATATTTTTCCGACGCTCGACGCGTTTTCTAGGATTTTCCCCGTGAAAATGCCGTAAAACACTGGCCGGACGTGACGCAACGTTCGTTTTGTGTCCGTTTTCGTTCCAACCTTGCGTGGGGCCCTATGTAGGCCGTGCCCGCACGTCCGACCAATTTGGTGCAATTGCATGCATGTGATCACATACACCCAGTGCAACCAGGCTCTTTTACGGTCTACCGGAGGGGGGGTTCCCGACTACTTATTTTTTTCACTCCGCCAAATGGCACGAAACTTTTTCGCATGATGGCATCACCCTCGACAGCACCCACGCCAGTTTGCATATTTTTCCGACGCTCGACGCGTTTCCTAGGATTTTCTCCGTGAAAATGCCGTAAAACACTTGCCGGACGTGACGCAACGTTCGTTTTGTGTCCGTTTTCGTTCCAACCTTGCGTGGGGCCCTACGTAGGCCGTGCCCGCACGTTCGACCCATTTGGTGCAATTGCATGCATGCGATCACGTACACCTAGTGCACCAGGCTCTTTTACGGTCTACCGGAGGGGGGGTTCCCGACTACTTTTTTTTTGACTCCGCCAAATGGCACGAAACTTTTTCCACACGCTGGCATCACCCTCGACAGCACCCAGGCCAGTTTGCATATTTTTCCGACGCTCGACGCGTTTCCTAGGATTTTCCCCGTGAAAATGCCGTAAAACACTGGCCGGACGTGACGCAACGTTTGTTTTGTGTCCGTTTTCGTTCCAACCTTGCGTGGGGCCCTACGTAGGCCGTGCCCGCACGTCCGACCAATTTGGTGCAATAGCATGCATGCGATCACGTACACCCAGTGCAACCAGACTCTTTTACGGTCTACCGGAGGGGGGTTCCCGACTATTTTTTTTGACTCCGCCAAATGGCACGAAACTTTTTCCGCACGCTGGCATCACCCTCGACAGCACCCACGCCAGTTTGCATATTTTTTCCGACGCTCGACGCGTTTCCTAGGATTTTCCCCGTTAAAATGCCGTATAACACTGGCCGGACGTGACGCAACGTCCGTTTTGTGTCCGTTTTCGTTCCAACCTTGCGTGGGGCCCTAGTAGGCCGTGCCCGCATGTCCGACCAATTTGGTGCAATTGCATGCATGCGATCATGTACCCCCAGTGCAACCAGGCTCTGTTCGGGTGTGTCGGCAGGCATACTGTGAAAGACGTTTTTTTCTCATCTACACCGAATGAAACCAATCTTTTTCCACGTACTCCAGGTGCCATCGGGAGCATGCACAACAATTTTCGGTACTTTTTGGCATCCGATGCTTTTCCTATGGTTTTCCCGACCAAATAAGCCTAAAACACCGCGCGTTACTCCGTATTATCTCTAACAAGCGCCTCGTGCCCTCCATTCTGGGTTCACCAATTTCTGTTATATTACTGGTTTCAAAAATTCAGTTATTTTTTTGGAATTTGTTAACATTTTTCATAATATTCTATGATTTAATTTACAGCGAAACAACTTTTGAATGTTCTCTGAAAAACTTGTTAGCTTTTTTTCTAACTATTTTTACAAAATTGTTTATGTTATCATTTTTTACTAGATTATTGCTTGTGTATTCTTTTGCAAATTTGATTATTACTTTTTTCAGTAATATTTTATGATTTTTTTACCGGTCGAAAGCGTTCTTAAACCTAGAATTTCTTTATTTTTTCATCCAAATATTTGAACAACTCATAATAGTCAAATAGACAAACTTCATTCAAACTTAATTATATCATACATAGTTTCTTGACATAATAAAAAACATAAAATAAACCCTAAACTACGTTGTCGTCATCCGACGCGACATCGATGACCGCGCCCATGCCGTTGCCACCTTCGCCGCCGCCGTTGCTGCTGTCGCTGCTCATGTCGTCCAGAAACGCGAGGTCGTCTTCCTCCTCCTCAGCCGCCGCAGCAGACTCGCGGAGGGTCTCCATCAAGCCCGGCGTGTCCTCCGGGTCCTCCGGGTCTCTCAGCTCTGGCGGCGGCACGAGGCCGGGCTCCGTCGACGCGACGATGGCGAGGAGGAAACCCGGAGAGTCCTCGGGGTCCCCTTCCTGACGTAGCGCCTGCACCTCCGGCGGAATCTCCACGGCCGAGGCAGGCGGAGGAGGGGCCACCGGCGCGGGAGGGGGAGGTGGGGCAGGGACGCCCATCGCCCGTGGGGGAGGGAGGACCAGCCGCCCGGCGCGACAGTCCCGGAGGACGTCGTGCCAGTACCGGCCCCGCCAGAATTGCCAGCGACCGAGCCGGTTCCACCTCCCGCTGGGCTGGTTGACGACATCGTCATGGGGTGCGGCGGGGCCAGGCACGGCGTAGCCGGCGGCGCTGATGTGCCACGAGCCCGGAAGGCGGCTGGACGGCGGCACCAGGATGTTGTACCGCACCATCTCCATCGCCTCCGGGATCCCGATGTTCGACGGCCACCATCCGCGAGAGCTGCCGGCGCCGGACATGGTGAGCGCGGCGGGGGATGGATGGGGGAGCGGTTTCGGGGGTCGGTGCCGAGAGGGAAATGTCGAGAGGGTGGGGGAGCGGGTTCGGGGGTGTGCGGCGAGGTATGCGACCGGCACACGGTTTTTATAGCACCGACGGGAGGTCGAGGGCGGCTGCGGCGGTTCAGGTCGCTGGACGGCCATTTATGCCTTGTCGTAATGGGGCGACGGGACGCGACGGCGGGGGCAGCAGGCCTGCGTAGCCGCGCCGGTGGTAAATGGCGGCCAGGCGACGCGACGCGACCGAGGCAGCCGCTTTGACCGCGCATGCGCATCCGCGCCGGTGCTTAGGGCGGCCAGGCGACACGACGGGGCCATCAGGCGAGCAATTAGGGCCGGCGTTAATTGCGTTAATTGCGGCCAGGCGACGGGACGCGACGGCGGGGGCGGCAGGCGCGCAGTTACGCCGTAATTGACGGGGACGTGGGTGGGGTGGGCGCGCGCGCGACGGGACGACGGGTGGACTCTGCGTGCGCGCGTGACGGCTGGACGGAAAAAACAAACCGTATTCGTATACGTACACGTTTCGGGCGGGACAGCGGGTGGGCGGCCTCTTTTCAAATTATACCCATCGTGCCCTCTGTTATAAAGGGGTACGAGACAATTTTAGCCGTCTTTGTGTTGGAGGGGGTCTACCGAAGCGGAAGTGATTAATTATAAGTTCCAAAAGCCCCCAGAGTCCAAAATAACGGCACTCATCCATGATGGCCATACAAGATGGCTCACCCATGTTGTGCTCCTAAATACTCTAGTCTATACAATCTTAGAGGATAAGTTGTTAGACAGGTTGCAAGCTACGAAATTATTTGTTAAATAGAACACTGATAGCCTAACAAAATATAGCAATGGAATCATCACAACCTTCTGCATACATAAATAGGAGATAAATATATGATAATAGGGGACAAATGATATTGCAACAGAGTGAGGGTTAACAACCACATGGGCCGATAACATTTGACTTGATCAGAGCATCTCTAGCCGATCCCTTAGAAACATTTAGTGGAGTAAATTTGAGCACTAGCCATACCTAGTCGAATGCTTAAACGGTTAGAGGACCATTTCTATTCTTGTATTCTTTCATCCTTTTATTTTCGGCTGTACATAACACTTTTATTTGAAAATTTATAAAAAATTGCTCTGAGGAGAAATTCTCACAGTTTTGGGTAAAAAAAAAGTTGCCCCCCTAAAAGCAGCCTCACTCTCTCATTTTTACTCCTCTAGCGCCACTTCTCAGGATAATATTAGCCCCCCCCCCCCCCCCCCCTCTTCCGCCCGAGCCGCCATCATCGCCCAAGCTTGCCGCCTCCGCCACCTCAGCCCCCGACTCCGGCTGGAATGGAACCAGAACGCTCCTCCACCACCCCGCCCACGCCAAAAGGTTGGGGACAAGAAACTTTGTGCGGGCAGCCACGCTGTCAACAAAGGCCGGTGCCAAGGTCGCAGCGGCCGCAATGACGACAGGTCACCCTCCCCTTGCTCCGGCCAACGGCAAGCGCGCGAGGAAGCTAGCGGAGACGATGAAGGCACTCACCGAATAGGTGCCGGTATCTACGTTGATGCCTCGTCCTCGTCCGGTGGGTCTTAGCTTGTCCAGCCACCCCTCTGCCTCTTCCACCCCCTCGCCCGGCTCGTTCAACCATCATAACTGCTGTTGTGATGAATGTGGCGTACTTCAAGTCATAGTTGGATGATTCACATGTGCTTGGCCTTGACGATCTAGACTATGATGGTTCAAGGTTAGCTCAGGGAGAAGAGACCGAGGAGGATGACGATCCAGATGAGGAGGAGGAGGTCAGAGATCTAGTAGATATATGCAAGCAAATAACAAGAGATCAAGGACACAAAACTATTCACAAGACAAAGATATTGCTTTGTGTCATGCTTGGATGAACGTGTAGCCTGATGCATCGGTTCACAGAAATCAAACCAAGGAGAGGTTTTGCAGTAGGATTGAAGACTACTATTCCAACACCGTGGCCGTCTCATCCAACTGCACTCAAGGATCTCTTGGACATTGTTGGGGCACCATCCAAGAGCAATGCAACCAATGGTCCAGTTGTATTGATCAAGTCAACAATGCACCACCCAGTGGGGTGCCAATCATAGAGTTTGGGCCTATCATCCAGGACCTATACAAGCAACGCAACAAGAAGAATGGTGGCAAGGCCTTCACATTGCATCATTGCTACAAGGAACTAGTTGGCAATGAGAAGTGGATCCGAGGAACTTCGACACCACACCAAAGAGGTAACGGATTAGCATATCCATTGAAGCCAATGACGAGGATGATGAATACCCTTTCAAGAGGCCAGATGGTAACAAAATTGCAAAAGAGAGTAAGAATCATGCAGGTGTTGGTGCCTACAAAGAGGAGCTTTGTGCTATGATTGAGACCAAGAAATCATTGGTGACCGAATGCAAAGATGACAAGACGGCAAAGTGAAACAAGCTCAAGTGCTTGGAGGACGAGAAGGGAGGTCAAAGTTCGTGGCCGAAGATAGGAAGGTGAAGGTGAAGGAGCGGAGGATTGCACTCGAGGATGAAAGGCTTGCAAAAGAGAAGAAGGCCCAAGAGAGGGCTACCATGTTCATGGACCCAAGCACGATGGATGCCACAGCAAGGAAGTATTGGGAGCTCACTTGTTTAGAGATCATAGCCCAATCAGAGGCCTTTCGTGGGGGTGATGGTGGTGGTGTCCATGGGGGTGATGGTAGTAGTGTCCATGGAGGTGATAGTGGTGGTCGAGCGGTAGTGACGGTGGTGTCATGGAGGTGGTGGTAGTGGCCATGGGGCGTGGTGATGTTTTCTTTGGAGGTGATGAGCACAAAAGTGCTTGAGTTGATGAGCACAAAACATGCCTTTGGTAGGGCACAATCCACGAGATAAGACATGTTATGTTGTGGTGATTTCGGATCAAACTTGATCGATGTGGTGCCTTTTGGATGAACTCTATGCATGTTTTAATTTGAACTAGATAACCCATTGCGCCCTTGGCGCAAAGACCAACTGTAGCCAAGAAGTTAAGCAAGCTATGGGCAACATTTAATAAATGTTCATTTTATAAGTTATTCCCAAAGGGCATTAGCATGAATAACAATACATATGGAAACAAACACCAAGAAGCAACAAACAAGCTAACAAACAGGGACAACTACCCATGGATCATGGCAAGTGCTTGTTCGTACTGGCCGCACTTAGAAACGACCTCGGTGCTGGAGAGGTCAGGCGTGAACATTGGTTTAGGTGGCGATGGTAGAGAAGCGCGGAATAACAAAGAAAATAAACGCAAGTGTCTATCCATCGAGGTGTGTCCCTTGCGCCGAGTCCGGCACATATGGGTCCGATGCAACCGAGAAATTGGTTAGATTTGAGCCTTCTAAGCTTTCGGTCTTTATCGCGCATGGATCCGGACCCGGGTCCTTCGCCTCGCTTTGATGCAATGCCTCGCGAACCCGGACTTGGCGGCTCGTGCGTGCACCCGAGTTGGCGTACGTGTTGCATGCCCGACATTGACGTGTGGAGTTGTGTTGGGCTTGGCTATACGGCTTTGTTTCCGTTCGTCCAGGTCGCCATGCTGCATGTTCGGGCGCTGCGTATCGCTTTTACCTGTGCTTTCCCTGCCCAGGTCCTTGTTCTCGCGGACCTGGACGGTTGGTGCTCGTGGGACACAATGCATATAACCCACCCTTCACACACTGGCTCTACCAAAGCAGTAAGCGGACACACATGAGCACTCGTACCAGCCGCTACCGCCTGGTCAATTATGTTAGCCCCAGTCTTTGGATCGGGAAGCAGACGCACAAAGAGATTAGAAACTTCGCCAGAACCAAGAACCCTAACCTCCAGAAGGGATCCGGAGGGGGAATTAGTATAAGGGCTCTGCTACACCATCATCTCCGTCAAGAGGACTACGACATCAACCATCTCCATACCATCATACCCCCTTCATCTCTTTGTAATAGAAAACCATAGTGGATTCATACTTGCATTACTTGGATCATTCATCTATGTTTACCATGATTTACCCTTTGATGCTTGATGTTCTCATGTCCGAGTACACCCCCTAATTTGCGAGCAAAAGGAGGAACTATAGTATGTTTAGGTGTTGGATGCCGATAGGATTTGGCATCCTTTTTGCATGTTTATGTTAATAACCTTCTCAATGTTAAGTGAAGTCGACCGCTCAACATTTTCCTTCATGGACGAATGATTATATTACTAGTGCGATTGTGGTTTGAAGAGGTACCATGGTAACAAAGATTATCTCCCTCCTCGCCTAACCATTCTATAGGGGACTATCGGAGACCACCTTTAGATGCGTCCACATGGGAGACCCTTAATCACCGTTCCCGATACCTGAAGGAGGAATAGTGGTGGAATATGTTATATGTGGCTGCTACATGTATGCACGTATCTGTACTGGCTCCGCCCACTCTTAGAAGCATGCAAAGTGGATTAGAAATTTGAACCTAGAACTATGATTTATTATACATTACATTAAATACATACTAGCGGGAAATCTGGACTCCCCGAGAACGCCTTCGCCCTATTGATTCACAAAAGCTTCATTACTCTCTATGTCTTTTATTTTAATCTTGCACTTCTATTTTTAGTCATCTTTCCACTGCAATATTTCCACCTCCGTATTTACTTTGCGTCGGACCGTCATTAACTTGGAGGCACATCATGATAATTCTCTACAAGAAACCAAGACCATTGCATGTGCTCCATGTGGGAACGATACTCTTATTTCAAAAAGGGTACAAACTAAAACATGAGCACTTCCAGGCTATCAGATAGACGGCTGGGCTCTCAAGCCACTTATCGGCGACCGTGCATCGCCTTCGCAACCACCGGGCACCACCACCATTGACTAGCCGGCCTTGCCAACTCGCCGGAGTAAGCAGGGAGGGATTCACCCTCCGATGGCACTCTGTGCCTCCTTTTATAGGCGGGCGAGGGCAAAAAACCAAAGGATTCGCTGGGGACCACGACGCGCAATGGAACAGATGAGAGCGTTGTCGCTACTGCCGGAATGGGGAACGGCCGAGCCTTTCGCTAGGGGTTTTGTATAGAGGAAGACGACGCCTTGACTGTCAGACAGGTTCACATGGATTGATCTCGGTCATTTGCCCGGCATACAGGTTCACCTCCTTAACTGGTGGGCCATCTCCAACGTGGGCTACACGGCCCCTTCGTGGCCTATGCGGCCCCCAAAATTGGCAAATGCACACGCGTGCAGAATAATAGATTTCCTATTTTAGCCGGTTCAGAGTTTTTGCATAAAAGTCAACAAGCTTCAGAGGTATTGCAGAGAGGCCTTTCCACCTACTAAATAATTATAATGGATCCCCTAAGGGACCAAAAAAATTCGTGGAAACCTCTAAAAGTCCAGAAAATGACATAAAGGCGATTAATTTCAGCAGAAAATTATTAGGAAGCCTAAAAAGGATTAAAAAGGCTAAAAATCCATGAAATTGCTAAAAGTTATAGGAATCGACTGCGGACTCCGAAAATATATTTTTGGTATCAGAAAATTTAAAAAATCATAATATGTTTGGGAGCTCCAAGAAACAAAAGGAAAATACCAGGAGAGTCATCCCCGTCATTTTTTTCTTATTTGGGGATCTTTCCCCTTGGACCACTAACCCGAGTGGTTTCAGGGACCCCAAGGGCACCATATTCCCGCGAAATACAGGATGGCTCAATATTCTTGCATCTTATCCTTTAAAGATGGAAATTAATGGCAAAATAATCACAGATCTCGACAAGATATTTCTAGAGACATATATGACTATATAATCTGTAGAGGGACACAAATTTGTGCACGAGATTTTCCAAATGGATATGGGTACACAAATTGCGGAAGGGGCCTGCATTGCCGCCAATACTTTTGAGGACAAATGTATCTCAACTAAAATTGTGAAAGGTTTCTTGAGTTGAAATTGAGTTCAGAAGGGTCGCAAGGACATCCACAGATTTCCCAAAATGATGATCACGAGGATCAAGGGGACCTACAAGAGCCAAGATGTTGCTCTTTTTTCCTGGATGAATACCTCGCTCTGGCCATCCCCGACAAGCATCATCAAAGCTCACCAATCGTCCATCAAGGCTTAAAGACCATCGACAAAACCAAGACATCAAGAAGAGTGCTCCAAGGTCATGTTTATTGTCCCAAAGTCACCAAGAAGACTGATGACTCCGACTCAAGGGGACTCCTGTTGAAGTAATGGCTCTAATCCCATTTGCGGCCGCACCCCATATCCTACATGGAACACCATCCATGCAGTCAACAAAAGTCAAAGACAGTCAACGCAAGTCAAGGAGGTCAACAATAGTGCAAAAAAACTCCCACGATTCCAAGCAAGCCTTCATGGTCTAACATGTCAAAGGAAGAGGAGCTCATAAAAGAATATATTGAAGATGAAGCGAAAGGAGCAAAGAAACCTAAGCCCAATCAAGGAAGCCTCCTAATAGTGTAAGGTTCTCCCCTAATGGGCCACAACCCACGTCCTAGCACAACTAGGGATACATGGGCCAAAGGACGGAAATTACCTACGTCCCTCCCACATCCTTGCTTCAAGGGTAGGCTTGGTCGTTTGTCAAGGACCCCTAGGCTATATGAGGCCTCCCACGTTCATGCAAATTACCCACTCCCACTTAAATAAACTCAATAGGATGGTAATTATCCCTTACTAGCTCTCTCAGGAGAGTTAGGAAGGTCGAGATTCGGAGCCTGATGGACCCTTAAAGCCCGAACTAGTTGGTAATCGTGGAACTTTGAAAGCGGCAACGCTCTAAGTGTTTCGTGTGCTGGGCACCACTCTCGACGACTCTCCCATAGGACATAGGTTAGTGCTCCCACGAGATGATTGAACCTATTTAAAAACCATCGTTGTGCTACCTTGTGTGTACGATGACCTACTCATCTGGAACCACGATTAAGAAAACCCCTACTCAAAAGTTGGTTCTTGAACGCCAACAATGTCATTGTGATCTTTTTTGCTAATAACACGAGAAAGGAAATCTTCGATGCTGAAACTGCTACTCTGCACCAATACAAGAGCAGGTATGGCAATTACGCTATTTCCAGCATGGATACAGGGATGGATATCACGAGTATATTCTTATGTATTTTATAGAGAACCATATATATATATATATATATATATATATATATATATATATATATATATATATATATATATATATATGACAAATCTTTCCTACTACCGGGTGTAGTTACACCCACTTTTGTTTCGTACGTTCTAGGTAGTATCTATCACATCGAAGAGTATGTACGCGTAGTATGTAGTATATAAGAATGTTTAGATAGTATACATACTACTTTTTTGGTAGTATGTACCATATTTTGTGCATACTCCATTTTGCGTACAAATATGTACGTATTTCACAAATACAATAAAACTATGGGCTCACTTGCAATTTTTCCATATAATTCACTTTGGAGTATCTTAGATATAATATATAAACATACTAAAAATAATAAAATAAATTATATACTACCACATGGTAGTATATAAGAAATGGGTGTAACTACATCCGGTAGTAGGATGCATTTTCCCTAAATGGGTGTAACTACACCCGGAAAATGCATCCTACTACCGGGTGTAACTACACCCATTTTTTATATACTATCATGTGATAGTATATACTCTACTTTATTATTTTTATTACGTTCGTATACTATATCTAAGATACTCCAAAGTGAGTTATATGAAAAAATTGCAAGTGAGCTCATAGTTTTATTGTATTTGTGAAATACGTACATATTTGTACGCGAAATGAAGTATGCACAAAATATGGTACATACTACCAAAAAAGTAGTATATATACTACCTAAACATTCTTATATACTACATACTACACGTACATACTCTCCGATATAATAGATACTACCTAGAACGTACGAAACAAAAGTGGGAGTAACTACACCCGGTAGTAGGAAAAAATTGTCATATATATATAAACAATATTAGAGGACCAGAAAAAATGAGATTAATGCATGCCTTACTACATCTATTATAAAACACAAGTCGATAAGTAAACGCAATAGCAAGCAAAACACTAGATAAATTTACTAGCAGTAGCAAATACTTGATGTACTATCAGTAGCAAGAAGTAAATCAGTGAATAAACTATAAATATACTAGCAAACCAACGAATAAATGTACGAGCAAAGTAGCAAATCTGTGAATAAATGTGGTAGACGTAGCAAATCTGTGACAACTGCAGTAGCAGAGCAGTAAATCAGTAAGTTAATGTAATATCAAAGTAGAAAGCCTATGTTTTGGGCCACGAAGTTTTTTCTTGTTTTTAGTAACAAAAAACTGGGATACTTGCTGGTAGATGTATTGCGTAAGAATCTCATTATTATGTACTTCCTCTGTGACGTAATACAAGATGTTTTTGACACTGTCATGGACTATAAAAATGTTTAGTCTCCCGTATTCTACTTGCTACAAATTTTGCATGACATTTTACGCTGAAGAGAAAACATATAAACGAGCATAGTGTCATAAATCAGGAATCAGGATTCAACACCGTTTTGGGCTTAAAGTCTGTCTGCAGGAAATGAGAGTGGTGTGCACTTCAGGCTGTCAGGGTTTACTTACTTTCTTTTTTCTAGGCAAGTACTCCCTCTGTTCTTAAATATAAGACGTTTTGGCTAAGACGTCTGCCAAAACGTCTTATATTTAGAAACGGAGGTAGTACAACATTTGGTGGTTACAATATGACATGTATCACTCACTGGATTAGATCCAACTGACTGGAAGAGTCGCTCTCACTATCTTAACATACTCAAAACAGAATCAGTTCAAGATATCAATAATGAAAACGGACCCACACAAGGAAATACTCGCCTACATGTATGCCTACCTTATGTGAATATGGGCCATATGAAATTCCATGACAATGATTTCGCCATCGATACCCCTCATCAGATTGTCATAAGTTCCCGAGAGGAAACTATTGCAAACCAATTCAAAGATACCAGGGCAGTCAGAACTTGCATGAATGCACTCTTTATGCAATAAAATCAGCTATAGTCGCAAAGCAGAGCACATTAATGTTCTTTCTTGGTTGCTTCAATTCCATCAGAGCTGCGTGAACATGCTTAGCAATTCCCTAGCTGCAAACCTCATATATATGTACTGTTGCTAATCACCTACATTTGTTCACAATTGTAAGAACAACAGCAGCAATAACGCTTTTAAATTTTACCTGAGGGAAAGGTGACCAGCAATAGTATAATTGTTTTAATGATAAGTAAACATAACAATCACTTGTTTGAGAATTACTACATCCGTTCTGAATTATAAGATGTTTTAGATATTTTAACATGGACTACATACGGACTGGAATGGGTGAACAAACACACTTAAACGCTTCTATGTACATCCGATTCAGGAAAAAGTTAGAACATCTTATAATTTGAAACCGAGAGTTTACCAGAAATTGCATTCAGCAACGGTAAAGTTGTTTCAACGGGATCAACAGTTCAACAACACCCAATAATGATGTTTTCTTTTCTTTTCCTTTTTGAGTTCTCCAATCATGATGTCTTGAACAGTTAGGCTCCACTTGGATTAACATTTGGCCCCTGAATACCCCCGTAAACGATACACGCTGTTGGAAGTCTACTACACGACCTGATGGGCAACGGCCTTGACCTGGTCCTTCAGATAGTTCAGGAGGTGCGTGCACTACGTGCGCACGTCCACCTCGCATGCATGGCATGCTCGGCCACGGCCATTGTACACGATCTCTCCCTCACCCCCTTGTACCTCTCCGCATGTATAAATGACCCTGCGAGATATGAATACAAGTGTGCATAGAGTTCTGTAAAACAACTTGGTACCTGAGCAGTTCCGATCCTATCCCACGCTTCCGCCATGAATCGGCTGCTCCGCCGATCCCGCTCCGCTGACCTTGACGCGGCGGCGAACCTCCCTCCGCTGGCTCCTCTTGCTGCCATCCCACCCGCCCTTGCAGCTCCGGGCGCGGCGGGTCCTCATCCTCGGGCTCCTGCACCTGCACCGGTGCGCCTCGGCCACGCCGCACCCGCTGCACCTGCGGCTGTTGATGCCGCCCCTCTGGCGGCTCCACTCCATCGCGGCGTCGGCCGCGAGCTCATCCCCTGCCTCGACATCCCGGGTGCGCCGGCGCCAGGCGAGGGTCTCCCGCCCTCCATCACCCACTTCCTGCGGTTCAAGCTCGACCTCGCGGCCGGTAACTACTCAAGATGGCGCCACCTGTTCTACTTTATCCTCTGCAAGTATAACGTGCAGCATCACGTTGATGAGAACCGGGAGCCACTGCATGCGGACGCTAACTGGCGCAACGATGATATAACCATCGTGTTGTGGATCTATTCCACAATCTCTGATGAGTTGTACGACGTCGTGATGTCGCCGGCCAGCACGGCGCACCAGGTGTGGCACACCCTGCGCCTGTTCTTCCTCGACAATCAGGCCGGCCGTGCGATTCACCTCTCGGCGGAATTCCGCAGCACGGTCCAGGGGGACCTGACGGTTGCCGAGTACGCCCGCCGTCTGCAGTCTCTGGCGGCCGCGCTCGACGACGTCGAGGAGCCCATCACCGACAGGACCCTGACGCTCCAGTTCATCCACGGCCTCAGCCGGCGGTTCCATGTGCTCGCGACGGTACTCCCCCTGCAGGTGCCGTTCCCCACGTTCGCCCAGGCCCGGTCGCGTCTCCTCCTCGAGGAGATCACGCAGAACGAGCGCGCTCGGGCTGACGGGCGCTCGGACGGCTCCACCGCGCTCTCCATCGGCCACACCTCTGGCGGCTCCGGTGACCGCAGCGGTACTCGTGGCGATCGCGCCGCCTCCAGCAACCAGGCAGATAAGGGGAAGGCCGCTGCGGAGCCCTCCTCCGGAGGTGACCGTGGACGTGGGCGCTGGCGTGGGCGCGGTCGCGGTCGCGGCCACCCAGGCGCTGGCAGCAGCTCCACCGCTCCAGCTGGGCGCGACTCTCCACAACAGCCGCTAGGTGCCCATCCGTGGATGGGGTACTTCGCCCCGTACGGGAGCCCCTTCCCACCTCCGCAGCAGCCGCGCGCCCCCTGGACGGCGCCCAACTCCGCCGGCGTCCTCGGCCCCCGACCAGGACAGCACCACCAGGTCTACAACGCCGGTGCATCCAGCTCCTCCAACCCCGCCCCCTGGGACAACTACGCCGCCCTCCACGCCGCCCTCAACAACATCGCGGCGCAGCAGCAGCAGCACGGGGGCGGCGAGTGGTTCCTCGACACTGGAGCAACCTCACACGTAACCGGTGAGACGGGTAATCTCTCCCAACTGTCTTCTGCTCTTCCGCGTTCTTCTAATAGCATTGTAGTTGGTGACGGTTCACGGATCCCTGTTGTTGCCACCGGCTCCACTCGCCTAGGCCCCTTCTCTCTCACTGATGTTCTTGTCTCCCCCACAATCATTAAGAACCTAATTTCAGTTCGTCGTTTTACTCGCGAAAATTCTTGCACAATCGAGTTTAATCCTTTCGGTTTTGTTGTGAAGGACCTCAAAACCCGGCGCATCCTAATGACGTCCAGTAGCCATGGAGATTTGTACCCTTTCTTCAGTTCCAGCGCAGTGCAGCAGGTCCTCTCCGTCGATGGTAGCTTGTGGCACCAACGCCTTGGGCACCTTAGCAGTAGTTCCCTTTCAGTTTTAGCAAAAACTTTTCTTCAATCACCATGTAATCAAGCTAGTTTGAATTCCCATGTGTGTGAGTCCTGCCAGTATGGCAAGCAATCAAGACTACCTTTTATGTCTTCTCGTTCCTGTACTACTGCTCCCTTTGACTTAGTGCACTGCGATCTCTGGACCTCCCCCGTCTCTAGCGTCTCTGGTTACCAATTCTACCTGGTCATCCTTGATGACTTCTCTCATTTTTCATGGACATTCCCATTACGCGCTAAATCCGATACATCAATTACCTTACTCCGCTTTTTCGCATATGTGCTCACACAATTTCATGTCCCCATCAAATGCATACAGTGCGACAACGGTGGCGAGTTCCTCACCACAGCCCTACGTGACTTCCTTTCTTACCGCGGCTCCTCTCTCCGCCTCTCCTGCCCATATACTTCACCGCAGAATGGGAAGGCTGAGCGTATGATCCGCACAACAAATGACGTGCTCCGCACCCTTCTCCTCCACGCCCATCTTCCTCCTAACTTTTGGGTCGAAGCTCTTCATACGGCTACACATCTTCTCAACCGACGACCTTCCTCTGCCATTCGCAATGACACCCCGTTCTTTCGGCTTTATGTCCAACACCCCACATACGATCATCTACGGGTTTTTGGATGCCTGTGCTTCCCTAACGTTTACCCAACCATCGAGCACAAACTCTCACCCCGTGCCGTTCGGTGCGTTTTTATAGGGTATCCCCTCGAGCATAAAGGCTATCGTTGTCTCGATTTGCACACCCGTAAGGTCATCGTCTCGCGTCATGTCACCTTCGACGAGGCAGTTTTTCCATTTGTTGCTCCCGCCCTGTCTAACCCACCGGATTGCGTGGCCACAGACGATCCCGCCCACCCAATCCTTCCCGAGCGGCGCGCCTACCTACCTCGTATTGGCCCTGCAGCAGATCTCCCTCGGATCCCAGCCCAACAGCCAACAAACCGCGTGGCGCCCGCTCCCCATCTGTCGCCCGCAGGATCCGCGCCTGATAGCCCGCCCTCCACCCCACCTTCGCCGACTAGCGCCATGCCACCGTCCACCCCGCCAAGCCCGCCCATCTCACCCGCGTCGAGCTGCGCTGACACCGCTGCCCCAGCCGCCACTCCTTCGCATGATGCCTTGCCCAGTACCATGCCGCCGCCTGCCAAGCGCCTCCCGCCCAAGGCCATCCCAGTTGCGCCGCCTGCCAATCTCCATAACATGCGCACCCGTGCAAAATCAGGGTTTCACCTTCCCAAAAACCAACTGAACCTCCACGCCACCACATCCCAGCTCAGCCCCATTCCTTCCTCCTACCGCGCGGCCTTGCAGGATCCAAACTGGCACCGTGCAATGTTAGAGGAATATAACGCGCTTTTGCAGAATAACACTTGGGATTTGGTTGCTCGTCCTGCAGGTTCTAACGTGGTCACAGGGAAGTGGATATACCGGCACAAATTCCATCCGGATGGCTCGCTGGCTCGCTACAAAGCTCGCTGGGTGCTTCGCAGCTTCACGCAGCAAGCCGGCATCGACTACGGCGAGGCGTTCAGTCCCGTGGTCAAGCCGGCTACGATTCGCACCGTGCTCAGCATTGCCGCCGGGCGTTCTTGGCCGATCCATCAGCTTGACGTCAAGAACGCCTTCCTGCACGGCCACCTCGCCGAGACGGTCTACGCCCAACAACCCTCCGGCTTCGTCGACACCAACAACCCTGCGCGTGTGTGCCGCTTGAACCGCTCGTTATACGGGCTGAAACAAGCGCCACGGGCGTGGTTCTCCCGGTTCACCACGTACCTACTCCAGCTTGGCTTTGTGGCGTCTCGCTCCGACTCCTCTCTCTTCATCCTCCGTCGTGGGACGCAGCTCGCATATTTGTTGTTGTATGTCGACGACATTATCCTTACCACGAGCACCACATCTCTCCTTCAGTCCATCATCTCCTCGCTCCACCAAGAATTCGCCATGTCCGACCTTGGCCCGCTGCATCATTTTCTTGGCATTAATGTCACTTCCACAGCCGCCGGTCTCTTCCTGTCACAAGAGCAGTATGCCTTGGAGATTCTTGATCGAGCAGGGATGCTTAATTGCAAACCCTTACCCACGCCAGTAGACACACATGCAAAACTCCCAGCTGACGCTGGCCCTCTATTCCATGATCCTTCTCTGTACAGGAGCCTTGCCGGTGCCCTACAATACATAACACTCACACGGCCTGATCTTTCTTATGGTGTTCAACAATGTTGTCTCTTCATGCACGCTCCGCGTGACTCGCACTTCCAGTTGCTAAAGCGCATCCTACGCTACCTTCGTGGGACAACACATCTCGGCTTGCAGTTCCATCGTTCCACCTCCACCGAGCTCGTCGCATATTCCGACGCCGACTGGGCAGGGTGTCCCGACACACGCCGCTCTACCTCAGGGTATTGTGTGTTCCTCGGCGGCAACCTTGTGTCGTGGTCTTCAAAGCGGCAACACACCATCTCGCGCTCCAGCGCGGAGGCCGAGTACCGGGCTGTCGCGCACGCCGTTGCCGAGGCAGTCTGGTTGCGACAACTCCTTGGCGAGCTCCACCAGGCTCCCACGCGTGCTACCGTGGTCTACTGTGACAACGTGAGCGCGATGTACATGTCGACTAATCCTGTGCAACACCAGCGTACGAAGCACGTGGAGATTGACTTGCACTTCGTCCGGGAGCGTGTGTCGCTCGGCGAGGTTCGCGTCCTCCATGTCCCGACGAGCTCCCAGTTTGCCGACGTCTTCACCAAGGGGCTGCCGACGAGCATCTTCCTCGACTTCCGGTCCAACCTCAACGTTCGAGAGCCCCATGTTTCGGCTGCGGGGGGCTGTTGGAAGTCTACTACACGACCTGATGGGCAACGGCCTTGACCTGGTCCTTCAGATAGTTCAGGAGGTGCGTGCACTACGTGCGCACGTCCACCTCGCATGCATGACATGCTCGGCCACGGCCATTGTACACGATCTCTCCCTCACCCCCTTGTACCTCTCCGCATGTATAAATGACCCTGCGAGATATGAATACAAGTGTGCATAGAGTTCTGTAAAACAACTCACGCCTCTAGGCGTCCTTTTTTTTCAGGCAGAAGTCACGCTGCGGCCGGTATAATACACATGTAAACTAAATCCTCCTTACACCGATTCCAAGCGGGGCCTTAACCCGTATCACAATACGATGAAGCCCGGTAACAAATAATGCAGGTCTGATAAGCCCATAGCGTCAAGATATTAGTCGGTGTAAGGAGGATTTAGTTTCAAACAATTTGTAGTCCTACCTCCATTTTAAAAGGAATCTTTCCTACACTTATGATTTCTGATCCAAGCGATTCCCTCAAAATGTGCAACTACCTTTAAGGGGTCAGAGCTTTAAAGGCAGGTGTAATGAGAGAAATGGCAAATCTTTGACCAGAAAAGATCGAATTAACCCGTCAATCAGTACTGCCATCTTGGATGAGCAGACCTCATTGATAACTCTCAACCACAAGTACAAAGAGCTAAAAAAAGTAAGGAACACTGTCCACGGACCAAAATATTATGGAACACAGAACTAGATATGTACTACAGCCAATATGGCAATAAATGTAAAGAATTTATAGTAGTACTCCCTCCGTCCCAAAATTCTTGTCTTAGATTTGTCTAAATACGGATGTATCAAGTCACGTTTTAGTGTTAGATACATCCGTATCTAGACTAATCTAAGACAAGAATTTTGGGACGGAGGGAGTACTTCACTACTGGTAAAAAAAAATCTAGCGATCTGATCTCTTAACAAGATACAAGGTGAACATGTACAAGATATGTATAGAGTAAAATGCACTAGTGATCATTGAACTTATCATGTACGCTCACTTTGATCACCGTACTTAAGAATACAGTCAATACGGTCACTATATACGTGCTAAGATGATTATACGGTCACTGTGAAATTGTATAACTCCGTATTCCATCCATTTAACTGGTCAAACAGGTCAAACAATCCACATGGCGTGCGGCCCTACCTGTCAGTGGGTGGAAGTAAGAAGTAGAAGGAAAATAAAAATGCTGCTGTGGGGATTGGAACCCCATACCTCGAGCTAATATGCGCGCAGGCTAACCAGCCGCTTTGGTTCCAATCTTGTGTCTAATTAGAGGACAAACCGTTTTATATCTTCTAGTCATTCACGTGACAGCGTTGGGATATTTCTTTTTTGCGTATGTTCATATAAAACCATTCTATTGGTTTAGATGATAGGGCATTCTAATTCATAGTGATCTCTTCCATATCAGTTTTAGCGTACCAAATTGCACCATCGCAAGCGTAATTTGGCTAACATATATATTTCTGTTGATAGCATTTATAAGCATAGTTTGGAGTACTTAACACGTGTATATTACTTTTATGCATTTAAACATTTATTAATAAATTTTTATATAGACATGTATTAACCATTTTGATAAGTACACTCCGCCATAATTAGCTAGTACAAGATGACCGCACGCCAAATCTCTGGTCGTCTTGTGCTAAAAACAGAGCAACGACGCCCACCTAATTTACTGGAGCTGCCGCTGCCGCTGTGGCCGCGTCACTGTCGAGCCACCGTCCACGCGTGCATAAACAAAAGAAATTGAAGTGCTAATCCAATCTCGTTTTCTTGCGAGGGAAGTGCTAATGCAATTTTGACCGTGAATCATATGTACGAGTACACAGTACTGCTAAAACAGCTTTTTAAATCTATAAAAGCCCGACCATCGAAGCCGAAACGATTATGATTTAAATGCCAAATGGCTCACACGCAAAAGAAAAAAAATGCAATGGCTGTCGCGTGAATCCAGTAGAATATAAAAGGTTTTTTGCTCAAGTTAGACAAGACAGGAGACAGGTGGAGCTGGTTGTCCTGCTCGGGCAATAGGCGCGAGGGCCTGGTTTTGACTCCACACAGGCGCATAATTTTATTTCCTCCTACTCCTTTCTTCCACCCACTGACAGGTAGGGCCCACACAGTCAGAGGAAAAAAACTGACAAGGCCTTGTTTTTTTTTTTTGCATGGTATGACAAGGCCTTCTTTGACCAGTCAAATAGATGAAATACATAGCTATACGATCTGGCAGTGACCGTATAATCACCTCAACATGTATATAATGACCGTATTGACCGTATTCTTAAGTACAGTGATCAAAGTGAGCGTATATGATAAATTCAATGACCACTAGTGCATTTTACTCATATGTATATAAGCCTAGATGAGTACTTGAAAAAGGGTAAACCAATCGCGTGAACCAAATGGATAAATGTAGGGCCTAGAGAAAAGTAGTAGTAACATTAGTTGGATAAACATGCTATTGGCTTCATAAGAAGGCCCAATAAACATCGGCGAAAAACAATACAGAACGGGTTCACTAAGCTTGAAGAAAACATTCTGTTATATACTTCTACTCCCTCCGTTTCTAAATACTTGTCTTTCTAGAGATTTCAACAAGTGACTACATACGGAGCAAAATTAGTGAATCTACACTTTAAAATATGTCTATATACATCCGTATGTGGTAGTCCATTTGAAATCTCTAAAAAAACAATATTTAGGAACGGAGGGAGTACTTCAGAATCAAATACAGAATATGTCAAGCTGTCTAAACAGCCTACGACTAATACAGTGCTTCAGCATCGAATACTGGACATGTTAAGTTTTGCAAAACAACGTACCAGCATTTACGGGAAGGTCGAAACCATCCAGGACTGTGCCTCTTTTGTCCCTGAAACTCGTACAATACAAACACGAGTCGCGGTTCACCTCTCCCCGAGGTTCCCGCGAGAGTAAAGTAGTACAATGCCTGCCGGCTGGGAAGTTTGTTAACCTGTGAGGTCCCTGCGGTGCGACATTCCGTCGAACACGACGTCGGCATCAGTGCATGGTGGCATGTCCAGGAGGGTCGCGCCTTGGGGGCTGGGGCTGTGCAATAGCTGCCATGTCCGGCGTGCGTAAGTGCGCAGGCGCTTGTGGGGGTTGGTAAGTTCTCTGGCGAGGGCACTGGGCAGACCGTTTCGATCGTGCGAGCACGCGGCCACCATTTCCTCGGCGACTCCTATCTGACGCTTGTTGCGTCGGATTTTTTTTGTTTTGTTTACTGGAGGCTGCTCATTGCGCCAGATAGTCGTCTTTTTCCGGTTTACTTCCGTTTTTGAAATGTTTTTTTTTTTGCAATTTTCCTTATGTTTGCTTCGGTTTTCTGTCTTTTTCCTTCAATGTTATATTCCGCTTTTATGCTTTTACACCTTTTAAATCCAAAATTTTACATTTACTTTTTTCCTTTGATTTATCTATATAGTCTTTTTCAACATATGAATATAATTTTCCTGCATACATGAATATTACAAAAAACATGATGGATTTTTTAAATATGTAAAGAATATTTTTTAAATACGCGATGTACATTTTTTGAATTTGCAGTGTTTTATGAGTACGCCCTTGCCTTTTCTACTCATAATAATTGCTTAAAAGAAGTTAGATTAGTGATCGTGAACAAATTATATTATTTTGAGAAAGTTCAAGGAAGGTCATTGTAACATCCCAATTTTCAATTGGATGTTATACATAGATCATTCATATGCATTTTATATTTTATTGCATTTGGTAGTGATCCAAGAAATCTTAAGCAACTCAAGGACCCAAGGAGAGTGTTGGAGGTTTCATTTAAATTTCTTTTTTGAATTTATTCAAATTTAAAAAGTGGATCAATTTGATTTCAACAAATTCTTTCCAATTATTTCGAACAATAGAGAGAAGATAAAATGACTTCTTCAAAACAGAGGAGAACTATTGGAAAAGAAATTTTTAAGTCAAATTATTTTATTTGGATTTTTATTTGCAATTTTATTCGGTTGAAACTAGAGAAAAATATGCATTTTAAAAAATTGCATCTAGTCCAGAAAAATGTCATCTCGCCCCAAATATTAGGTGGGGATGGTGAAAATTGTTTCTGGAATTTTTAGGACTTTTATTTTTATTTATTAGGATTTTTCTTCGCGGCGCTATTTAAAAAAAAGTCAACTAGGCCGGCCCAGCCGAGCCAGGCCAAGCCCAGCTCGCGGCACCGCCTCCGCCGTCCCGTGCCGCCGCTGGACTCTGGTGGAGTTTGAGTCCGGGCCACCACCGTCGGGCGCCCCCTTCCCCAAGTCGGCACCCCCCTCCTTATAAGCCGTCGTCGCCCCCTCACCCTCAACCCGCAGCCGTGCCGCCCTCCGCCACCCGCTCGCGCCGCTGCCGCCGCTAGCTGTTGCTGCTGCTGTTGCCGCCGCCGCTGCCGCTGCTGCCCCGCACCGCCACCGCTCGTCATCGCCTCGCCCGCCGTTGACCTCGCCGGAAGCCGCCGACCCCGCCGCCGGTTTCGTCGGAAAAATCGGTAAACCCTAGATCGATTTATTTATGGTTTTTCCGGTCCGATCGGTTTTCTTCGGTTTTTTTGGGTTTATTAGAATAGATCAGTTTATTTATTTTAGATCGTTATATAACAAACGTTCACCCATTAGTTTCTGTTAACGAACGAGTTCGTTCATTAGTCTCTGTCAGCGGACGTTCGTCAGATAGATTTTTCTTTTTCTGTTTATTTTCGGCCAGGGACCTATCCGCGAATAGTTTTATCGCGATTTAGCCCCTGATCTTAAAACTAGCGTAACTTTTAGCTCGTTTATCCAAATTAGATGAAACCAACGCCTAAATCTTCGTAACGATCCCCTCTTTCCAGTAAAACAACTTGAACATGATTTTGGAAATTTAAAATTGAAGTTTAGTTCAGATTAGTATTTGATCTTGTTCGTTTGTATCTTGAGTTTCATAGCTCCGTTTGAGTTGATTCTTTTTGCAAATCGTAGCTAATCACATGTACCTACTGTTAAGATCTAATCCACACGAAAATAATGCTATTAGGTTTTGTTTTCTGTTTAGATTAGTTGTTGCTTGTTTCGAGTTTTATTTGGATCTTTTATCGATTTCTCTTTGTTTCGGTTGATTGATTGCTTATGTACGTTACTGTTTGTCTACGTAGATTACCCGAAGTGCAAAGCTTGTTACTACGAATCTCTAGAGTTTTCCGATCGTCAGCAAGGCAAGTTACACTTTGATCATACTCTTCTATACCTAGTTTTACTATGCATTAGTTTTGCCCTTCAAATATTTACATGAGTAGGCTTGGGAACATGTGGTTTGGTTGTAGTACTTGAGGTAGGAACCTAATACCTTTGATCACCCCGGGAATA
Organism: Triticum timopheevii; assembly: GCA_963921465.1. Taxonomy (NCBI): domain Eukaryota; kingdom Viridiplantae; phylum Streptophyta; class Magnoliopsida; order Poales; family Poaceae; genus Triticum; species Triticum timopheevii. The sequence goes on along the minus strand of OY997270.1, from coordinate 228,695,118 downwards.
TACGTTATGCTCAATTATTGCTTAGTCATGCTCGTAGACGGGGATTGGATCGTGATACACATGGAAGTTGTGAGGGATATTAATCTTGGATAACATTATGGTGGCAACTTTAATACACCTCTGGGTGGATTGGTTGGGACACCTGGAGAATCCAGTGTTAGCCCGTTTGGGAAATCCCAGAGTACCCGTGTGATTTTTCCTTGGTTCGTCATCCAAGCTCAAAGGGATCATATGATATTTCATGCCTAGAAACTTCTGTGTGCAGCCACAAGCCATTATGGGTTCTGGCATAGTTGAGTAATTTGCGTGAGCTCTCGAAGAGGTGGACTATCAGATGTAGGGGAAAGTAGGTGTATCGGTATGCCCAGAGTAGAGAGTTAATGCTTCAGAAAGACTATGTCTCGATCTTCCGATCATGGATGCGGTCGAGTCTTGAGGGGAAAGGTGTACAACCTCTGCAGAGTGTATAAACTAATCATGGTTAGCCGTGTTCCTGGTTATGAACATCTTGAGTATCTGAAATTGGATATTATTGTTGATCTCATCACTCTCAAATTAATTGAATTGGTTTTATTGATGATACTTGTTTAATTGGGTTTGAGTTGGAGGAACCTTCTCAAATGATTGGTACAACTTGGGAATAGTAAATAAATTTATTCCTTTGTTGTAGGGAAAAACTAGCATTATGCAAAACCCTAAACTTAGAGCCTCCATGAGCCAAATATTGCATCTAGATGTAGTTCTTGCATTCATTGCTTTACAGTGTAACTCTGCCAGCATATTCAATTTGCTGACCTACACGGCCGCAACGTCTCATGTTGCAGACTTCTTAGACGATGAATAAGGTGCGATAGGTTGTTGTCATGCACTCAGCTATGTCGTTGGAGTTGATGAACTCATTTACCTTCGAAGCTTCCGCAGTTATTTAGTTTAGATGGCCTTCGGCCATATTATTTGTGTAATCATACCCTTTATGAGGACCTCGATGTAATAAGTGTGTGATTGAACTCTGTTATAATTCCTCGAGTACTGTGTGTGTTAGCATTACCGATGCAGGGATGCCACTTAAGCACAGAGACTCCGGTCCATTAGGATCATGGTCGCTACAGTCATGCACACCTAAATTGAGACCTGCCTACAAAAATTGATCCGTCGATGGTTTCTTCTATAGTGGCCCGAAAATATTGGATTGCTACCTTTGGAGAGCCATTGACACTAGATTTGATAACATACTACTTGAACAGGCCCAAATGAACATTTTCTACGATATTTTCCTCTTTCTTTTGATAACATAATTCTTTTTGAGCTTGTCAATCAAAATACCATTTTCCCCTTAAAAAAATTAAAAAAGTAGGAGCATAAGTGGGTTTCTCTTTGACCAATCCATATACGTAGATGTCTGGCATTTGCTCAACTATATGACACACTAAGGGTTAGCTTACAATCAAGAGCACCTTGGAGTTCACTCCTTTGGGTAGTTCAAAAGCTCTTAATTTTGATGTTAGAGCATCTCCAATAGCCACCTAACGTGTCGGCACACTAAAAACTAGTTTGCAGCGCGCCGATCATCTGGTTTGGCACGGCGCGCAACGCTGACTCCAGCAGCGGCGTTAAAATGCAGTGCACGCGCGTAGCTTTAGTAGGTGCGCTAAAATGCAGTGTGCGCACTCTCGCACAAACAACATATGCGCTACAAACACAGGCAAGAAGATCAAACACAAACAAAATAAATCGACAATGAATAGTTCAATTTATTATTACAACTCAAACAAATAGTATCTTTCATCAATACAACAAATAGTTCAACAATACGACATCAAACACACAAATCATGATGCTCTTTGGCGGCCATTCCAAGCCCATCTCTCCTTAATGAGATCCTTCTGAAGATCATTATGTGCTGCCAACGTTGAATGGCATGATAGGAGGCAACAAAACGGGCCACCCTTTCAGCCCTTCGCCGCACTCGCACGGGATGTCCCAAGGGCTCATAGTGAGAGTAGTCTACATCTTGGCCACGCTCAATCTCGATGATCATGTTGTGCATGATCACACAAGCGTGCATTATGTACCAAAGCATCTTTTGATCTCAAAATCTAGCCGGTCCTCTCACAATAGCAAATTGGGCTTGCAAAATGCCAAAAGTTCTCTCCACATTTTTTTCTAGCCGCCGCCTGAGCATTGTGGAAATCAAGATTTTCTTACCTTCCAGTTTTTTCAATGACTTCAGAAATGTTTGCCACTTTGGATAGATGCCATCCGCAAGATAGTAGCCATAGTTGTATGTATGGCCATTAGCTATAAACTGCACCGGTGGCAGTTCACCATTTGCAATCTTTTTCATCAGTGGTGATCGGTTGACAACGTTGATGTCATTCAAAGATCCTGGCATTCCAAAAAAAGCATGCCAAATCCAAGTCTCTTGATCAGCCACCACTTCAAGGATTACAGTGGAACCCTTTTTTGGCCGTGGAATTGCCATGCCATGCCTTTGGACAATTCTTCCAACTCCAATGCATGCGATCTATTAAGCCAAGCATACATGGGAACCCGCGAGCTTTGTTCATTTCCAATAGCCTTGCGGCGTCTTCAGCATTTGGAGATCTCAAGTACTCCGGGCCAAACACTTGCACAATTCCGACTGTGAAGCGCTTGACACATATGATGGCTTAGATCTCACCCATGGCCAAGCGATCATCAAATAGATCAGCGGGGATACCGTATGCCAACATACGTAAAGCGGCTGTCACCTTCTGAAAGGTGCTATGCCCGAGCTCTCCGGCGGCATTCCTCCTCTGCTGAAAAAAACGGTCATGGCTCGCTAGTTTCTCTGCAATGCGCCAGAACAACTCGGTGCTCATCCTAAACCGGCGACGAAAGTACGACTCGGGGTATGTGAGATTCTCCACAAAATAGTGCCTCGTTAATCTGTTGTGGGCATCGATCCTATCCCTCTAAATTTTCTGCCGACCCATAACCGAACCACCGTGCTTCGGTTTTTTTATTGATGTGCATAGCTAGGATCATTGCAAGATCCTCCTCCTCTTCCATATCAAATTCTTTTTCGGAAGAATCATATGGCAGAACTCATCTACAATGTTCAAAACTAGGCTATTAAAAACTACAAACAACATGCACCAAATTTCATGTAAAAATGTGAAGTTGGAAGCAATACATACCTTGCGGGCGTTTTATCGAACACCTTGCGGGTACCAAGTGGCAGTGGGCGGCCGGGAGCTGTTCATCGAAGGACTGCCGTGCGCGACGGGCGGCATTGACTAAAGGGAGACAGAGGAAGCTGCGGCCGCGCGGGGAGAGACCGGGGAAGCGCCGGAACGATCACCGGAAGAAATAGGTTGGCGCGGGCGGCAGTGGCGCCAGCGGCTGGATGGGTAGGTGGAGTTGCGAGCGAGCGCTCGAGAGTCTAGCGCACGGGAACGGGCGCAGCAAATAAGAGGCGCGGGATTGCGTTTCCGTCCGCGGGCTGAATTAGATATGTCACGCACGGTTTTTGCGCGTCAGCTGGAGCGCCCGGAGCGGTAGCGCGCGCTAAAAGCATTGATTTTTCAGCGCTGTACTTATATAGCGCGGTGGTTGGGGATGCTCATAGATATGAAAAATTGCTTCTGTACTGCGAGTGTTATCGACTTGTAGACTGCTATGTATCCAAAGTACCTGAGTGTATATGCCTACTGGAAAGGGAAAAGTTCAAATACGAGAGCTCTTATTTTTTGGGGTCTTCCTCGGGACAACAAGCTTACCATGGTCGGCTCCGACAGCCTCACCTCCATGGGTACGGAGGGAGCCGCCGTCAAGGTAGCCAAGGCTGTGAGTGGCCTTACGGTTTTCGATGAGGGTACTGTTGGTACCTCCATGGGGGCAGCCCAGGCTCCCCCGCTCGGCCAAGAGGGTCGGGCTGCCGGGGCTTCCTCGACGGCACGCTTCTATGCTGCATTCGGTCAGGAGGACAGGGTTGTGGCGCCATCTACCCCTGCTAGCATTGGCCAGGAGGGCCAAGGGCTGGCGGGTAGGGTGGACACCCATATGGGTGTGATGCATGGCCAAGAGGGTTGTGCAACACAACGGTTGGGCGCTCCTGGAAGCTCCGCTTCTACTAGCGCCTCTCTGCTAGCCAGGAGGGCCAGGGCAAGGCGTTGTTGGGTATGCCCAACAGTGCCTGGGATACAGGAGGGGATGCTGTTGTTCTAGCCATGAGTGCTGGGGACTGCTCGCCTTGCTGCTTTTGCTACAACGGGTGACTCGGACGAGGCTAACAAGCTTTTTAAGTTCAGCGCTGGAAAAACTATTATTTAGGGCCACTCTAAGAGAAAGGGGAGGAAAGAGAAAAAGGCAAGAGTGACTGGGAGACCCGAGGTTGCTCATGAGGAAATAATAGGTAAAAAAGGAGACATGCAACCCACACTCGCCCGACGGGTAGTGACGTAGAATTTTCTTTTTGAGAAACATATGGATAGGTTTGAACGCATACTATATGAGGGTATGTATGTTGCTTCTAAACGAGTTTGTACGGGTAGAGTGGAAACAATGAAGGACGCGGATGGTGTTGTCACACATGTAGCTAAGGTGATAGATGAGAAGGAAAAGGAATATCTGTAGAAGGAGAGGGAACCAGTTGGAGAAGAAAAGGGAGATGTTGGTGCATCGGCGGCCTCCAAAGAGGAGGACTGCAGGGCCAATTGAAAAATCCTAGGTTGGAACTGTTGTGGTATGCTCTCCCCCACGGCAGTTCGCGAGCTCTTGGAACTACAAGGACTCGTCAAGGCTGATTCAATTTTTCTTTCAGATTCTCATTTGAATAATTGTAAAGCCGATGAGCTACGTCGTGTTTTAAATTTTGATTCAATGTTTGTAGTGGAGAGTGATGGTTGTGTTAGAGTTATATTGATGATTGCCTTTGGCCTTTTGTATTCTAGCCTCTTGGCATTCTCTTGTACATGTATATATGATGGCTTTGGCCTCCTAGTAATATTAAGTTGCATATTTTCCTAACATGGTATTAGAGCTTAGGGTTTTTTTAGCACTCACAACTCGTGCTTGATCGCTTCCTTCCGCCGCCGTGCTCTCTCCAGCTGTCACTTTCGTCGTCGCCGTTCCTCTGCTCCGGTGCCTGCTGCTTTCCCACACATCCAAAAAAAATTGTCAACGTTGCTGCCCCGAGTAGTTGCTCTCTGTTCCAATCTTCAGATCGAGCCGGCAAGTGATTCTTGTGCTGGCCGCTATCCACCAATTCCTGATACTGGCCGCCGGATCCGTGCTTCACCACTGCGCCCGCTCGTGTGGTGCCGCCGGCCGCTGATTCCGCTTCCAGCCGCCGGCCGTCGTTTGCTGCTGGCCGCCGAATCCCGTGCATCACCACCGCGCCCGCTCGTGTGGTGCCGCCGGCCGCTGTTTCAACCTCGAGACGCTGGCCACCGTTTCTTTTCTGGATCGAGTCGCTGTGGTCTGCTCCTCTGGATCGATTTGGTCCTAGTTTGGCTGGCCTCCAGTGCTTCGGTTGGTACACGCTGGTCATGGCGTCTCCCGCGCAGCCAGCCAACGACGCCCGCGTCTTCCCGCACGTCTGCCGTGCGATCGCTGCCTGAATCGATCGTGATCGGGGCTTGACGTGGGCCGCCGCCGCCACCGCGTTCGTGATCCGGCTGTTCAAAAAAAGAAAAAAAAGAAAGAAGAAACTGATATGATGTTTCGCCCGCGTCTTCGTCGCTGTCCGCAGACTTCCGACGGTGTTCCATATATTGATCCCGTCTCGCACATACGCCGTCGCTCGGTGCTTGGTGTTGGTCCATCTGTGACATTGTCATCTACGACGTCTTCAGCAGACTGTGATGGACGTTATTCGACGACTCCTCTCGCGGTTTCTGCCTGTGGAGGTGATGTTTGCTTTACACTGACTCCTCTCGCGGCTTCCACGTGCCGTGGCGGTGTCTACACTACACCGACTCCTCGCGTGGCTTCCGCGCGCCGTGGCGGTGCCTGCTCTACACCGACTCCTCTCGCGGCTTCCGCGTGCCGTGGCGGTGCCTGCTCTACACCGACTCCTCTCGCGGCTTTCGCTCGCCGTGGTGGTGCCTGCTCTACACCGACACCTCTCGCGGCTTCCGCGCGCAACAGTGACTACTCTTGGTCGACTCTACACACGGCTTCCATGGGTGGTGGCGACTGCTCATCATCGGCTTCCACGGGTGTTTCTATCTCAAACTCTTCCGCCATGTCCCTGTCTGCGCATGAGATTGCGCAGCTCCGATGCTTGCTTGCTGCTTGGGATTCTTCACCGACATGTTCTGCGGGTTCTGTGACTGACCCTTCTGGCACTGAGAAACCACTGTCTACTCATTCAGGTACATCCCCATGGATTCTTGATACTGGGGCATCTTTCAATATGACTTATGATTCTTCCACTTTGACCTCTGTTCGACCCGTCGACTCTCCTGTTCGTGTTCTTACGGCTGATGGCACTCCACTCCCTGTAGCTAGTCGAGGCACACTTAGCACTTCTTCATTTCATGTTCCCTTTGTCGCTCATGTTCTTCGACTTACCATGCAACTAATATCTGGTGGTCAGATTGTTGACTCTAGTTGTAGGGTCATCCTCGACTTTGATTCGTGTTCTGTTCAAGATCATCGCACGGGCGCTCTACTTGGTGCTGGCCCTTGATGCCCTGATGGTCTTTGGAAGCTTGACTGGCTTCGCCTTCCGTCCGCTGCCACCGTCGCTAGTCTCGCAACCCCTGTTGCTGCATCTACCAGCTCTTTTCAGCAGTGGCATCATCGTCTTGGCCATTTATGTGGTTCTCGTCTCTCGTCTTTGGTTCATCGTGGTGTTCTAGGGTCTGTCTCTGGTAACGCTTCATTGGATTGTCTGGGTTGTCGACTTGGTAAGCAGATTCAGCTACCTTATCCTCACAGCGAGTCAGTGTCCGAGCGCCCTTTTGATCTCGTCCACTCTGATGTTTGGGGTCCGGCTCCCTTTGCTTCGAAAGGGGGTCATCGCTACTATATTATCTTTATAGATGATTTTTCTCGGTACACTTGGATCTATTTCATGTCTTCTCGTAGTGAGGTCTTATCCATATATAAAAAATTTGCTGCCATGGTTCATACCTAGTTTTCCACTCCTATTCGTATTTTTCACACAGATTCAGCTGGTGAGTATATCTCCCATGCGTTGCGAGGATTCCTTGCGGAGCAAGGTACTCTTACTCAGTTCTCTTGCCCTGGTGCTCATGCTCAGAATGGTGTGGCTGAGCGCAAGCATCGTCACCTTCTTGAGACGACGCGTGCAATAATGATCGCTGCCTCTCTTCCGCCTCACTTCTGGGATGAGGCTGTTACCACTTCCACATATCTCATCAACATTCAGCCATCTGCTGCTCTACAAGGTGGTATTCCTCTTGAGCGTCTTTCTGGTCGTTCTCCTGATTATTCGGCGCTTCGCTTGTTTGGTTGCGTTTGCTATGTTTTGCTTGCCCCTCGTGAATGCACCAAACTGACCGCTCAGTCTGTCGAGTGTGTCTTTCTCGGATACAGTGATGAGCATAAGGGCTATCGGTGTTGGGATCCCGTCGGTCGTCGGATGTGTATTTCCAGGGATGTAACTTTTGATGAGTCTCGTCCTTTCTACCCGCGTCCATCCTCCGCGACCTTTTCCACGGAGGACATCTCTTTTCTTACGTTTCTCGATACACCTCCCTCTGTGCCCAATATTCCTACTCCTTGTCCCGCTGTTGCAGATTCGACGCCGTCCTCTCCAACAATTTCTTCTCCTCCCTCATCACATAACTCTCCACCTTCATCATCGATATCATCACCTTCCCCACCTTCACCACCGATACCTTCCCCTTCTCCACCTTCATCGATGCATTCCCCTTCTCCACCTTCATCGATACATTCCCCGTCTCCGTCTCTAGTGATTCCACCTCTTCCCTCCTTTCCTTTTCATTATACTCGCCGTCCACGTATTGTGGATGAGTCTACTAATGTGCCCTCTACTTCTGGTGTGTCGTCTTCCTCCTCTCAGCTGACTTATGGTCTTCGTTCTCGGCCTTGTCCGCCCCCTGACCGATATTCTCCTTCTCGCTATGGTCTTTCGACCGTTCTTGAGCCGACTTCTTATCGAGATGCTATTGTGCATCCTGAATGGCAGTTTGCGATGGCAGAGGAGATTGCTGCTCTTGAGCACACCGGCACATGGGATCTGGTTTTTCTTCCTCCTGGTGTTCGTCCCATCACTTGTAAGTGGGTCTATAAGATAAAGACTCGCTCTGATGGTTCTCTTGAGCGTTATAAAGCTCGTCTTGTGGCTTGTGGCTTTCAGCAAGAGCATGGTCGCGATTACAATGAGACTTTTGCTCCCGTGGCCCATACGACCACTGTCCGTACACTTCTCGCTGTGGCCTCTGTTCGCCATTGGTCTGTGTCTCAGCTTGATGTGAAGAATGCCTTTCTAAACGGTGAGTTGCATGAGGAGGTTTATATGCAGCCACCACCTGGGTATTCTGTTCCTGATGGCATGGTTTGTCGTTTTCGTCGCTCTCTTTATGGCCTTAAGCAAGCCCCCCGTGCCTGGTTTGAGCGCTTCGCCTCTGTGGTGACTGCCGCTGGTTTTTTGCCCAGTGCTCATGATCCAGCGTTGTTTGTCCACCTTTCTGCTCGTGGTAGGACTCTTCTTCTTCTATATGTTGATGACATGATCATCACTGGCGATGATTCTGAGTACATTGCCTTTGTCAAGGCCCGCCTCAATGAGCAGTTCCTAATGTCTGATCTTGGTCCTCTTCGTTATTTTCTTGGGATTGAGGTTTCATCCACCCCTGATGGCTTTTTTATTTCCCAAGAAAAGTATATCCAGGATCTTCTTACTCGTGCGGCTCTTAGTGATGAGCGCACTGTTGAGACTCCTATGGAGCTCAATCTTCACCTTCGTGCCTTAGATGGTGAGCCCTTGTCTGATCCGACACGTTATCGTCATCTTGTTGGGAGTCTTGTCTATCTTGCTGTCACACGTCCGGATATCTCCTATCCTGTCCATATTCTGAGTCAGTTTGTTTCTGCTCCCACTTCAGTTCACTATAGTCACCTTCTTCATGTTCTACGATATCTTCGTGGCACCATCTCTCGTCGTCTCTTTTTCCCCTGTTCCAGCTCGTTACAGCTACGGGCCTATTCAGATGCTATGTGGGCTAGTGATCCTTCGGACCGCCGTTCACTTTCTGCCTACTGTGTTTTTCTTGGTGGTTCTCTCATTGCCTGAAAGATGAAGAAATAGACCGCAGTTTCTCGTTCAAGTGCAGAGGCTGAGTTGCGAGCTATGGCTCTTCTGACGACAGAGGTGACTTGGTTACGATGGTTATTGGATGGCTTTGGCCTCCTAGTAATATCAAGTTGCATATTTTCCTAACAGGTTGGACGGTGGGCTCGTTTTGTTTTATCATAAGATGTATAAAGTTGTCTTGAACTATGTCGGCTAATTTTATTGATGTTTTGTTTATGAATGAGAATGTTGTACAGTGGCGTTTATGGGTTTTTATAATCATCCAAATTGGAGTGATTGTAATTTATCTTGGGATGATATTTTACAATTTGCACAATAAGGGTGATCACCCATGGATGGTTTTGGGGGACTTTAATGAAATTTTAATTTCTTCGGAAAAAAGAGGGTTAATGTGAGGCCTAATGCAATGATGAGATATTTTTGCAATTGTTTGGGAGAGCGAGGTCTGGAAGATATGGGCTGTATTGGTGACATTTTCACTTGGAGGAGAGGTGTGGTGTGATTAGGGAGAGACTTGATTGTGCGGGTTGTAATGTGGAGTGGGTAAATAAATTACCCTGGGCTGCAATCATAAAGGAATAACGTGTGCGTTCTGATCATCGTCGTAATATTATGATGGTAATATGTTCAACCAACCAAGGAGCCGAGTAAAACAGTTCGAAGCTCGATGGCTCAAAGAAGAGACAGTTTGCAGAAATTGTACGTACAACCTGGGACAAAGCAAAAATGTTGGGTATATGGACCATCTCTTGCTGATCGTACAAGGGCGGTGCATGCGGATTTGCATACTTGGGACCATGATATACCGAGGGGCCCGTAAAGAAGAATTAATAAACTCAAAAAAATTAGAAAAGATGTGAAGGGGGCCTATGAGTGCGGATTCTCAAGCGCGACAAAAGGAGATTCTAGTCCTTGTTGAAAACCTTTGGAGCAAGAGGAGATCTACTGGGTACAATGGGGTCGTGCAAACTGGCTATTACATAACGATCGCAACACCTCTTTTTTCCATAATGCGGCAACAACTACAAAAAAGAAAATTTAGACTAAAATATTTCTTGATGACAACGGTGTTTGGGTGCAAGATACGAAGATGAAGAACCACCTTATGGGGTATTTGTTGAAACTTTTCACCTCAGAAGTTACCCAACCCAACCCGACGGTTCTATCTCTTATCAAAAGAAAAGTGATAGATGAAAGAATAATGCTCTTCTAGCCCCTTATAGGGCAAAGGAGATTCGGAAGGCCCTATTTAATATTGGAGATTTAAAAGCGTTGGGTCTGAATGGTTTACGCGCTATTTGTTTACAAAAGATTTTGTCCTGTGTTGGGAGATGACCTGACTGAAGAGGTACTCTAGGCGGTGAATACTTGTAAAATAGTTGATGGGTGAAATGATACTGCAATTGCAATGATCCCAAAGATCAATTCTCCTGAAAAGTTAATTCAATTTAGACCAATTAGTCTATGTAATGTCGTCTACAATGTAATTTCAAAAATGATTGCGGCCCGTTTGAAGATAATCCTTTCAGATTTTATCAGCAACACTCCGAGTGTGTTTGTGCTAGGACGAATGATTACTGATAATATTTTAGTGGCATATGAGTGCTTCCACACTATTAAGAAAAAAGAATGGTAAAGATGATATGTGTGCTATTAAACTGGATATGCGCAAGGCGTATGACCAAGTCGAGTGGTCTTTTCTGAAGGAGATTATGCTCGGGCTGGGATTTCAAGAGAACTAGGTAAATTTAATTATGCAATGTGTATCCTTAGTGGAATACCGTGTTCATTTTAATATGGAAGAAACTGAGAGTTTCAAACCTACTAGAAGATCGAGGTAGGGAGATCCTTTCTCTCTCTCTCGATACTTATTCTTGTTAGTACGGAGGGGTTGACTGCTCTCTTAGTGAATGCAGAGGACAATGGGAATATTTTTGGAATAAAGGTTAGCAAAGATACAACATTGGTTTCAAACCTTCTCTTTGCTGATGATTCTCTGGTCCTAATGAAAGCAAATGATATGAATGCGGGGGCGTTGAAATCAATTTTGGATTCTTATTGTGCCGCCTTGGGATAAATAATGAGTATTGAAAATTCTAGTCTATTTTTTAGTCCCAATACCAAGGTGAAAGACAAGGCGCAAATTTATACAACTCTGAATATTATGACCGAAGCACTTAATGATAAATATTTGGGTTTGGCTACAAATGTGGGTACAGACAAAAGTGATTGCATCCAATTCCTGATTGATCGAATTATTATGAAAATGAGTGGATGGAAAGAAAAATTGTTATCCACATGAGGAAAGGAAATTTGCTCCAATTTGTTGTACAAGTTATCCAAACTTATGCCATGTCCGTCTTTAAAATTCCTAAATAAAATTGTAAAGGAATCATTGACGCGATGTTGCAATTTTGGTGAGGTGGCAAGGACAATTAGAAGATAATGCATTGAATGGCGTTGTGGCAGATGTGTGTCCCAAAATATAAAGGAGGTACGAGTTTTTGAGATATACACTGCTTCAATCTAGCTTTGTTAGCCAAACAAGCAAGACGTCTGCTTGATAATCCTGATTCTTTATGTGCTACTATTTTAAGAGCTAAATACTTTCTAGAGGGCGATTTAATGAGTGCAATTCTAAAAAAAGGTTCCTCTTGTACTTGGCAAAGTATTATGGCAGGAGTGAATTCTCTAATAAATGGTTATATCTAGCGAGTTGGAAATGGACAGAATATTGATATTTGGAGAGTCGCTTGGATAACAATGTGAATAGGAAAATTACTACTCCTAGAAGGGGGCATCTTCTGTCAAAGGTTTGTGAGCTTATTGACCCAATCACGAATTCGTGGGATGAAGATTTGGTGAGACAAACATTGAGGCCAATTGATTCTCAAAGGGTGCTCTCAATTCCACTTCCCATGCATAATATGCGAGATTTCATTGCTTGGAGCTACTCAAAAAATGGTATGTTCACTGTTTGATTGGCTTATTTGGAAGAATGGAACCAAGAACATGGAAAAAATTGCAACAGGGGTGGGTAGAACCAATACTTTCAATTGTATTTGGGGTAAGATTTGGAAGTTATCTTGTCCGACAAAGGTAAAAAAATTATTTAGCGTACACTGCATGGAGCCCTCCCGTGCCGAGTTACGCTTGCTAATAGACGCACGAAGCTTTCGCCAATCTGCCCATGATGCTCGAATGGACCAGAAGATACAAAACACATCTTGTTCTGGTGCTAGAAGGCGAAATAAGTTTGGGCCAAGTTAGGTTTGTATGAGGTGATCAATAAAGCTTGTATTGCTGACCGTGCGGGAGAGGCGGTACTAGAATTCTTACTTCTTATGCAAGATCAGTAATTATCTATAATGGGCATCTAGAACGCACCTGAATTGATCGCTATAATAGCTTGGTATTTATGGGGGGGGGGGGCAGGGTAGACGTAAATGGTTCATGAAGGAAAGTTTCAATATGCAAACCAAACTTTGATGTGTGCTCGTGCCATAACGGCAAACTAGGTTAATGCCCACTTCCCTAAGGCAACTAGTAAAAATAGGGGATGGAGCATCCCTCCTAGGGGTTCTGTGAAGGCGAATGTTGATGCCTCTTTTGATCATGATCTGCTTCAGGATACAGCTGGGGTAGTCCTTAGAGATGACAAAGGCAGGTTCATCGTCAGTGGAAACTGGAGGATTGATTGTTGTGTTGATGTATTAGCAGCATAACTTGTGGCCCTAAAGTTTGGGTTATTCCTCGCACAGAAGGCGGGTTGCAATAATCTTGTTGTTAACTCGGACAATATGGAAATGATTGACACAATGAAGAATGGAGGATACTCGGCGGGAGCGGCAGCGGTGCAGTTTTCAATGATTGTTATATTTTGGCTTGTGATTTTCCTCTTGTTAGATTTGAACATTGCAATAGGGAATCAAATAAGGTGGCTCATGAAATTGCTAGGCTAGTGAAATTTTCTGTCTCTAGCGATATTGTACGTTTTCTTATTGATGACATAGTAGTCATTTCTAATTAATAAAGTTGAAGTTTGTTTTAAAAAATGTCAGATAGGGGGACTTCACTTTCTCATCCTCTTAGATCAACTCTACCAGAGTCTCCATATCGGCTCAATCGTCATAACAACTGTCATTCTGGTGATTTTGGTTGAAAAGGCCACTCTAGCAGAGTTGCCATCCCGTCTCGATCGCCATAATTTTTTAAGCGCGCTCCAAATTGAGCCCGCGAGCCTCCATACTTGGTGGCCGGGTGAGACAAATGCAGCACCCACTACCCACCCAAATATTGGTCCTACGAATAGTTTAGGATGTGCAATCCCTCCTGCCACCACCCATATACCCCCAAACCGCCGCAATTTGACCTCGGTCGCCTCCGTTGAGCCGTTCCCTAACCCTGCTCCCATGCTTTGTCTTAGTTGCACGCCTTCTTTCCACTGTTTGGTCACGCCATTACACTACAAAATTTGCCTACGCTCGAAACCTAGGAATAACTACGAAGATGCAGGGATAGATAGGTCAATCTTTACAAAAGCAACGGAGAGAAGAGGTTGATGAAGATGTGCAGATCCCCGCAAGTAGGTTAAACCTCCTAGCTGTAAGAATTTCTCCCAGTCTAAGGTTGAATGTACGATCCCTCTACAGTACCCATGTGATCAGTTCAATAACACTTCGTCGTCCAGGACAAAGAGTAAACGTAGGACAAGGAGGTGCAGCAACCCTTGCGACAGTGGAGAAAATTATGCAAAGAGAGAGGGGGTGAAACCCATAATTTTAGGTGAGATTAGATGGTTGCCCCTCCCCACTCTATATAGGCAGCATGGATTGTTTGGGTTGGAGGGGGTCCCTTTCCACGGGCTGGCACACCAAGGAGGGGTGCAGCCGCCAAGCCAAGTGGGTGATGCCCTACTTTGGGCCTTTTTACCCATGTGGTTGCCACCACATGGGCCAGCTATCGGGGTTAAATCCGATAGATCTTGGGTAGGGGGTCCCGAGCTGGTGGTCTTAGCTAGATGGTAACATGATGAACAAGGGACACATTGTTTACCTAGGTTCGGGCCCTCTCGAAGAGGTAAAACCCTACGTCCTACTTTTCTTGCATTGATTGTGTTGGAGTATGAAGTACATGATGATCTACCTTGAGATCGTATGTGAATGTATGATTCTCTACCCTATGATCTAAAAACCCTCGACTTATATAGGGACTGGGGGTACCTAGGGTTACATGATGGTCGGTTACATCTAGGGATAAACTTGCCAATGAATTGAACATTTCTTGAAGTGTGCGCCAAGTCTTCAGAGGATTCCATCTTCAGTACGCCAGAGACCATGATAGACATGGCCCATTTTTGGGTTGTCTAGGGGCCTCGGCCCAGCCCATGACTGGCAGACCGACATGGCGAGCACCCCCTAGTCCATGACACCATTACCAGCCAATCGCGAAGTCCTCTAGTGCCCCTCGGAGCCTTCAGGAAGGTTCGATAATATGCAGACATGACCCGGAATACCTTTCGATCTATGATCAATAGCAGATCTAAACACCCATAACGATTTCACACATAGACAAAGATATTTATGTGACGAACCTTTTGTTTATGTACAAAATTCCCTTTGCTTCACGGTACATAACAAACCTGAGGCGAGACTTTTGTTGGTATCCTTCTGAAGCAACAACTTGATCACAATACCAAGTTATCCTCGTTACCCATTTTATTCTATTTTCTTGTTTCCTATGTTGGTATAGCGGTGATCATATCACATTCTGTTTGGTTAAACAATGATCGACACTGTAATATCAAGTGAGCCCGATATTATCTCTTCATTGTGAAGGAGCAAATCCCAGTCTTGAACTATAAAGCCCCTTGACATAGTTTTTTGGTGCACCTGAAAGCTATTGTATAATCACCCAGTTACATGTAATATTTGGCAACCCCAAAGTTACCATCGGGCATGAAGGTACATCACATTCTCATGGTGTAAGGACATGAGTATATGCTAACACTCGATATGATTATACTAGTAACAAAGTGACGATGTGATCTCATAGTATATCATTTAATTGGGTCTATCCAACATGATTGTTCCAATAAAAATGTGCTCTCATTGTTGTTGGCACCCATGTTACTTCAACAATGTCCTATGATCATGAAAACATGATCATCGTGCAACTAGCTACTCTTAGAAATGAGATTATGGAACTACTTGGTGTTTATGTTTCCACACATGCAACTGAGCTTTCCTCTGGATCTCACATTCAAGAATCATTGCAATTATATGGCAGAAATATAAACACTAATGACGAACATGGAAAAAAGGTAATACTTTATTATCACCTCTAGTGAATATTTTCAATAGTCTCCCTATTGCACTAGAGTCAATAATCTATATATATAAATTCTGTAACACGAGTGACATTCTGGTGTTGCTCATGCTTTGCTCATGGTAGAGGCTTCGTCATCGGATCTGACACATTCAGGTCCATGTAAATTTTGCCTGCTTTCAAAAATCCTTTCTATGAAAAGTGTCGATTAAAGTGAAACCAGTGTTTAATGTGTTGTGGGACCTTGGCTTCTTTGTTTGAGCCATTGCGCCCCTGTTATCACCATAGAGTTCTAGCGGGTCCAACACATTTGGAACCACACCAAGCTTGGTGATGAATTTCTTAATCCAATAACCCTCCTTCGAAACTTCTGAAGTTGTGAGATACTCCGCCTCCGTTGCACGTTCCCCCATAGTGTTTTGCTTGAAACTTTTACAGCTCACTATGCCATCATTGAGTGTGGAAACATAAACTGATTGGGATATGAAGTCATCTGGATAAGTCATGAAGCTTGCATAAATGTTGTTGGAAATATGCCCTAGAGGCAATAATAAAGTGGTTATTATCATATTTCCTTAATCATGATTAAGGTTTATTGTTCATGCTATAATTGTATTGATCGGAAACTTAAATACATGTGTGAATATATAAACAAATACCAAGTCCCTAGTGAGCCTCTACTAGACTAGCTCGTTGACCAAAAGATGGTTAAGGTTTCCTAACCATAGACATGAGTTGTCATTAGATAATAGGATCACATCATTAGGAGAATGATGTGATGGACAACACCCATCCGTTAGCATAGCATATGATGGTTCAGTTTTGCTACTACTTTCTTAATGTCAAATACATATTCCTTCGACCATGATATCATGCAACTCCCGGATACCGAAAGAATACCTTGTGTGCTATCAAACGCCACTTCATAACTGGGTGATCATAAAGGTGCTTTGCAGGTTTCTCTGAAGGTGTCTGTTGAGTTGGCATGAATCGAGATTGGGATTTGTCACTCTGTATGACGGAGAGGTATTCCTGGGCCCTCTCAGTAATACAACATCACATAAGTTTGCAAGCAAACCGACTAAGGAGTTAGTTATAAGATATTACAAAACGAGTAAAGAGACTTGCGGTAACGAGATTGAACTAGGTATGGAGATACCAATGATCGAATCTCGGGCAATTGACATACCAACAGATAAAGGGAACTACGTATGTTGTCATAAAGGTTCGACCGATAAAGATCTTCGTAGAATATGTAGGAATCAATATGGGCATCCACGTCCTTCTATTGGTTATTTACCGGAGAAGCGTCTCAGTCATGTCTACATCATTCTCAAACCTGTAGGGTCTGCACGCTTAACGTTCGTTGATGATATATTATTATATGAGTTATGTATGTTGGTGACCGAATGTTGTTTGGAGTCTCGGATGAGATCACAGACATGACGAGGAGCTCCAGAATGGTCTGAAGGTAAAGATTGATATATAGTATGATATGGTTGTGCCAAGGGGTAAGACCCATGAAGCCAAAAGAAAGTGCACAAAGGGGTTTTGTCGAAGGGCAGGGGCTACATGCCAAGTTTCCTGGCGTCTACCCCCTGGGCCAGACGCCGTACTCCGTGGCATTTACGTAAACTCCAGGAACCATGCCGTTGGCCATGGTGTCCGAGAAGGACTCTTCTTTGCATTCCAAACTAACTTTGGGGAGGCCCTCTCCCCAAGTAATGACCCGAGGGCTCAACATATAAATAGAGGAGCAAGGTTAGCCCCTAGAACACAAGTTTTTGAGCCTCCTCTAGTTGGTCCTAGTCGACTAATTAGAGCTAGCTCTAGCTACTTCTAGTCCTCATAATTACAATCCTAGTGTGGTTCTAATCTCCTCCCTCTAGGTCACCACCACCGTCACCACGTCGTCGAACTACCGGAACTCGTCTACTACTTCGTCCCTCTTGCTGGATCAAGAAGGCGAGGACATCATCAAGCTGAACATGTGCTGAATGCAGAGGCGTCGTACGTTCGGTGCTTGATCGGAACAGACCATGAAGGAGTACAAGTTCAGCAACCACGTTGATAAACGCTTCCGCTTAGCGATCTACAAGGGTATATAGATGCTGCCCCCCTCTCGTAGCTATGCATCTCCATGGATAGATCTTGCATATGCGTAGAACTTTTTTGTTTTCCATGCAACATTCCCCAACAGTGGCATCATGAGCGTGGTCTATGCATACATGATATGCACGAGTAGAACACAAAAGAGTTGTGGTCGGTGATGTTCATATTGCTTACCACCAATGTCTTATTTTGATTTGGCGTTATTGTGGGATGAAGCGGCTCATGCCAACCTTACATGTCCACGTACATGAGACCGGTTCCACCGATTCATATGCAACTTGTTTTGCATAAATGTGGCTGGCGGGTGTCTGTTTCTCGTATTTTAGTTGAATCTAATTTGACTATGGCGGTCCTTGCAGAAGATTAAATAGAAACTTGATAATCATCATTGTGGTTTTTGCGTATGTAAGAACGGTTCTTGCTAGTTGCCCGTAGCAGCCACATAAAACTTGCAACAACAAAGTAGAGGTTGTCAAACTTGTTTTTGCAGGGCATGTTGTTGTTGGGGAACGAGGTAATTTCAAAAAAGTTCCAACGATCACGCAAGATCTATCTAGGTGATGCATAGCAACGAGAGGGGAGAGTGTGTCCATGTACCCTCATAGATCGAAAGAGGAAGTGTTTCAATAACGCGGTTGATGTAGTCGAATGTCTTCGCGATCCAACCGATCCAAGTACCGAACGTACGGCACCTCCGTGTTCAGCACACGTTCAGCTCGATGACGTCCCTCGTGCTCTTGATCCAGTTGAGGCCAAGGGAGAGTTTCGTCAGCACGATGGCGTGGCGATGGTGATGACGAAGTTACCAGCGCAGGGCTTTGCCTAAGTACTACGACAATATGACCGAGGTGTGTAACTGTGGGGGGGGGGGCACTGCACACGGCTAATAGAAGGCTTGGTGTCCCTTTGGGGTGTCCCTTTGGCCTGCCTCCTCCTTTCCCGTATGGCCCAATAAGGCCCATTACTTCTCCCGGTGAATTCCCGTAACTCCTCGGTACTCCGAAAAATACCCGAATCATTCGGAACCTTTCTAATGTCCGAATATAGCCTTCCAATATATCGATCTTTACGTCTCGACCATTTCGAGACTCCTCGTCACGTCCGTGATCTCATCCAGGACTCCGGACAAACTTCGGTCATGAAAACGCATAACTCATAATACAAATCGTCATCGAACGTTAAGCGTGCGGACCCTACGGGTTCGAGAACTATGTAGACATGATTGAGACACATCTCCGATCAATAACCAATAGTGGAGCCTGAATGCTCATATTGGCTTCTACATATTCTACAGAGATCTTTATTGGTCAAACAGCACAACAACATACGTTGTTCCCTTTGTCATCGGTATGTTACTTGCCCGAGATTCGATTGTCGGTATCATTATACCTTGTTAAATCTTGTTACCGGCAAGTCTCTTTAGTCGTTCCGTAATGCTTCATCCTGCAACTAACTCATTAGTCACATTGCTTGCAAGGCTTATAGTGATGAGCACTACCGAGAGGGCCCAGAGATACCTCTCCGAAACAGGGAGTGACAAATCCTAATCTCGATCTATGCTAACCCAACAAATACCTTCAGAGACACCTGTAGCGCATCTTTATAATCACCCAGTTATGTTGTGACGTTTGATAGCACACAAGGTATTCCTACGGTATTCGAAAGTTGCATAATCTCATAGTCCGAGGAACATGTATAAGTCATGAAGAAAGCAGTAGCAATGAAACTGTAACGATCATAATGCTAAGCTAACGGATGGGTCATGTCCATCACATCATTCTCCTAATGATGTGATCCCGTTCATCAAATGACAACACATGTCTATGGTTAGGAAACATAACCATCTTTGATTAACGAGCTAGTCAAGTAGAGGCATACTAGGGACACTATGTTTTGTCTATGAATTCACACATGTACTAAGTTTCCGGTTAATACAATTCTAGCATGAATAATAAACATTTATCATGAAATAAGGAAATAAATAATAACATTATTATTGCCTCTAGGGCATATTTCCTTCAGTCTCCCACTTGCAGTATAGTCAATAATCTAGTTCACATCGCCATGTGATTTAACATCAATAGTTCACATCTGTATGTGATCAACACCCATAGTTCACATCGCCATGTGACCAACAACCAAAGGGTTTAATAGAGCCAATAATCTAGTTCACATTGCTATGTGATTAACACCCAAAGAGTACTAAGGTGTGATCATGTTTTGCTTATGAGAGAAGTTTAGTCAACGGGTATGTCACATTCAGAGCCATATGTATTTTGCAAATATTCTATGTCTACAATGCTCTGCATAGAGCTACTCTAGCTAATTGCTCCCACTTTCAATATGTATCCAGACTGAGACTTAGAGTCATCTGGATTGGTGTAAAAGCTTGCATCTATGTAACTCTTTACGACGAACTCTTTATCACCCCCTGTCGTGGGAAACGAACACCTATGGGGAAGGGCCCCTTTCGGTCCGGCAAGGGAGCGGAGGGCACACGAAGGGCAGATCGAGGTGAAGCACGCGAGGGATTTTACCCAGCGTCAGAGCTCTCCGGAGAGATAAAACTCCTACTGCTACTTTGTGGTGGTATTATGTTCTTGCTCAAGAGCGTGAGCGTTCTGTGTTTTCGAAGGAGTCGAACCCCTTCTACGTTGCGCATGGGCCTCCTTTTATAGGCTAAAGGGGTCACCGACAGGTGGCAACGCAGACAGGGGTATAAAAGTAAAAAGAGGGGTTGGTACAACCGCTATCTACAGTGCCCCCTACCTAACTCTGACGGCAGGGGACAAGGGCATTTAATGCCCGTCTGGTCGCCCAAACAGTGCAGAGAAGCGACCGTTAGGGACGCCACCGCCTGCCACGATGGCCTTCTCATCATCTCTACTTGCCACCTCGCACCGCTTGGCTGCATAGCTCCCCGCCACGTGTGCCTGGAACGATCCTGTGGCGACACATCGTCGGATGCACTGGAGCGTGGGCGCAGAGTGGTGGCTCCGCCGCGGCAAGTGTCTTGCCGTGGCCGTTGTCTTGCCGCACCCGAAAGCTTGTCGCTCACCGGGTCTTGCCAGGACGCGCGGCGCGTCGCGGCAAGTTTCTTGGCTGGCCCTCCCGGCAAGCTCCTCTTGCCGGGGCCTTGTCCTTCCCGGCAAGCTCCTCTTGCCGGAGCCTTGTCTTCTTAGTTAAAACACTTTGTTCTTGAATGGCACAAATATGAGCTGTGGAGGATCTTGGCGGATGCCCGGCAAGCCTTGCCGCTGGGCGCTGCGACTGCCCGTGCACAAGTTCGGGATACTAAGGTACCCCTACTTTAGTACACCGACAGGAGCCCCCAGGCCTGGGCCACACACGGTGCCGAGCGCTGTTGGGCCAGGCCCAAAACAGGGCATGGGCACACGCGGCCTGGGTCCATACCAAATCTAACTCCTTATCCACCGCGCCCTCCCGTAACGGCACGCGTCAAACGCGGCGTCGTGGGAGAGATCGTGGGAAATTCTTTAATCAGGAAAGGCGTAACGTTCGCCTCTCCTCTTTATAAGCAGAGGAAACAGGGGCCGTTCCCCCACCTTCGCCACTTGCGGTTCCTTCCTCAGAAAGCTCCGCCACTCCCCTCCGCTTCCCAAGCCGAAAGAGAGCAGCGCTCCGCCCTCGCCGCCACCGTCGCCGCCATCGCCGCCAACCTCCTCCACTGCTTCGGCCATGGCTCCGAAAACCGGAAAGAGTACGAAGTCGGCCGAGGCGCTGCGGCTTGAGGCGCTACGCAAGGAGCGAGCACTTTTCCCCCCCGAGCTCACCCCGAAGGCGCTGCGGGAGGAGTTCTATCTATTCTGGTCGACGGAGACGCGGGCGCATCCGCGCACGCAGGTACTCTCCGCCGAAGCTTCTACTTCGAAAAAGTGTCCAAGAGGATACTATTTCTTCCCCCTGTTCTTCTATTGCGGGCTTTGCCCACCTTTTTCCGATTTCTTCTGTGATATCATGAACACCTATGGGTTTCATCTTCTTGACTTCACCCCCAACGCCGTTCTGACAATGGCGGTTTTCGCACACCTCTGCGAGAACTTCGTTGGAATCCACCCAAATGTCGCCCTCTTTCGCCACTACTTCATGCCTCGGGCCGAGAAGGGGGAGCCCTTAGCTGGCGGGATCGCCTGGATCTCGAGGGTCGGCATGAAGGAGGTTTATCTGGAGGGCGAGCTCCACAGCAAGTGGGATGAGTGGAGGGCGGAGTGGTGCTGGATTGTTGACGCGGATCCACAGCCATTCACCAGCCTGCGTCAAGCCCGAGTAGTGCGCGGCGACGACTGGAGCGCCCTAGCGGCGGATGACGCCAGATTGAAGATCGCCACCACGCGGATTCTGCGGCTCAGGCTTGCCGGGCTTACTGTAGGGGCCGTTGGCGCGGACTTCCTTCGCCGCCGCATCGCCCCTCTGCAGGAGAGGAGGAGGCCCGCCTGGCTGTTCGGGGGCCCGGCAGATATCATGAGGCTGCGTCCAGGCCTCAATTTTAATTTCACAGTCTTGGAGTTGGATGGGATGCTCAAGGAGTTGTTCAAGCACGACTCCAACCATCCGGAGTGGTTCAGGCTGCCGCAGGGTGTCGTGCCGTTGTGCAATAACTCCCAGCTCGATCGCATCAGCGCAATGATGCTGGAGTGCGACTCACATGGGATTATCCCAACGTGGCAGGAGCCTGCCGACGATGTTGTGCAGAACTTCTTCGACAACTTGGTGGAGGTGGCGGTCCGTGCCGACGAGCAGAGGCTCCTCACCCGCGACACCACTGATGACGAGATGCGGTACATCGCCACCAGGGCGGAAGAGGCGGCGGCAGCCGCCGCCGCGGGTGAGTTTGGTTTCACGCTGGAGGAGGCAGAGGCGGCCGAGGCGGCAAGCCTTGCCGACCGGGAGGACCTTGGCGGGGAGGTCGTTGGCGAGGGGGAGCCCGAAGCCGAAGCGAGCGAGCCTGCCGGGGGCGCAAGTGGCCAGCCATCTTCAAGCAACTTGCTACAGACGGGGGCCTCAGTGCAGCCCCCGGCTCAACCGAGAAGGCGCCTCCGCAAGACTGGGGACACAGCAGGGCGGCGGGCAGGCCAACAGCCGCAGCGCCGCGGGACACGCTCTACCACGACAAGCACCATTGCCGCGGGAGTGTCTCATGCCGCGCCGGCAACTGGAGCGGGATCTTCTCGAGCCGCTACTCCTGATCCTGCCGCAGCTCCCGCCAAGCGTCCAAGGGGCCTACTCCTCCGCCTCGTCGCACTGAAAGAGTGCCGGATTTCGACCTCTCCGCGCTGAGCTCCGACGAGGAGGAAGAAGAGGAGGAGGAGTAAGGCTTTCTTCTTGTTGTACTTATATTTCTTCGATTTTTTTGCTGTTCCTTGTCTTGTATCTGATCTGCTTCCCTCTGAACCTCGTTCCATTTCAGGACTCTGGCCGAGAGAGCGGCGAAGAGGGCCAAGGTCCCCGTGGTTGTCATCGAGGACGATCCTACAGTGATGGCAGAGGACACGTCCGAGACTACCTTGACGGACCCGGCACCCTCTCCTCGAAGCAGCCCCCAGCGTAAGTACTTGTTCACTTCCCATTGTGGGGCGCGCATGGGTGCTCTTTCTCCGTTGATATCTTGATTGTTGACTTGCTTGTGTAGGAGCAGAACAGGCCCATCAGGAGCAACCAGAAGCCGCTCCGGAGGTGCAATCTGCTTCAACTACACCGCCAAGGGGCGATTCTCTGACAAGGGAGCGCTCTCCGGCAAGGGAGGGGTCCCCGGCAAGGGGTGGAACCAGCGAGCCTTTGGTGGTGGAGCCCATGGTCACAGAGCCCAGCACAGGTAACCCTCCTTGTTGGAAATTTTCCCTTGGGTTCTTCTTCTTCTGGTCTTCTTTTTTGGATATTTGCTTGACTTTTCCCCCCCTTTTCCTGCCTTCAGATCCTCCCTCCGCGGAGCCAATGGAGACCGAGGCCACCGGCGAGGAGAACGTGCGCGGCGATACCGGCGATGCCGCTGCTACTGAAGAGGAGGCCGGCGCTGACGACCCCGCCGACGAAGAGGCCGCCAAGGCTGCTGGCGCTGGAGCTGGCGAGGGGTCCGGCGAGCGTAGTGACGACCCAGGGGCCGCAGGAGCACAAGGCGCTACGCCGACCGCCGACCCCTCCGCCGCTGACACAACGCCGGGCCCCGAAGAGCCCCAGCCCGGCACCTACTTGAAGGCCGGCGAAGGTATCTTCATCAGGCTCCCCTGGGCGTCAAGCTCCAGGGCGCCGGTTGAGGGAGAGGCTTTTGACGGAGAAGTACTCGCCTCCGCTGGGTTGGCGGTGGTTGACGCGCCAAGCAGCAGCAGTGGCGAATCCGAAGAGGAGCAGTTGCTCCGGAAGTTGGTGTCGCTCTACCGCGCCCGACAAGCGAAACTGGAGTCCCGGGAAGCGCTTGTCGCGCAGGCGGGAGTTGATATAGAGAAGCACGTGGAGGAGCTCCAGAGCCGCAACCAAGAGCCCCTCCGGTCTATTGCTGAGGAGAGGGCGCAGCTTGTCGAGGCGAAGAAGGCGTTCATTCTTGAAAAGGTTGAAGCCGAGGAGTAGCAGAGGCTTGCCGCTGAAGAGCTGTCCACCCGGGAAGGTGAACTGACACAACGGAAAGTCAATCTGGACAGCTATGAGGAGGAGCTCGCCGCACGCGAGCAATCACTTGGCGGGGCACTCAAGGAAGCGAAGGACGCTGCCGCAGCTGCCGAGGCCGCCAAGAAGGAATTAGAGATGAAGATGACGCAGCTGGAGGCTGATCTGAAAGGGAAAGATGAGGAGCTTGCCGCGCTCCAGCGCGAACGCGAGAAGGATGCTCTTGCTCATGGTGATCTGCAAGTCCAACTTGCCGATAAGGGCAAGTTACTGAACGCCGCCAAGGACTCAAATGCTGATCTGGAGTTGAAGCTGGCCACGCTGACGGAGACACTGGGCCGCGCCAAGAAGCGAGAGGAGGATTTGAAGAAAGAGATCAAAGCCAACGAGGAGCTGCTAACGAGGGCCGCCGAGACTCAAAACACCTTCAGGGCTACGGTGGAGCTCTGGACGGAGGGCCTCGTCAACATTGCTGCAGTCATTGACGACGAGCTGGCGCAACTGGACTTGGCAGGCTTCGGGTACTCCTCCGATGAGAACCTCCAGCCCAGCGCCAAGCTTACTCTTTTCTTCAAGGGTGTGGCGACGGCACTCCAGCAACTCCGGGAAAGGATCCCGAAGCAGCTGGCTGACGAGTCGCGCGAAATCTGTGCCAAGGTCTTGGAGAAGGTGTTGGTGAAGGTACTCTTTCGCAATCCAGGCCTCGACCTCACCCGCGTCCTTAAGAAGCTGCCGGCGGGTGCCGATCTTGAAGAGCTCAAAGCCATTGTCGCACCCATTGTGGACAAGGTGAATGAAGTCAGGAGGACCGACGATGAGCGCGTGGATTAGGCCACCCTTCTTCTCCTTTCCTTGTCGCTGATATTTAAGTTATGAGAACAATTCAGTCAGTGCCGCAACAAGTTATTTTTGTAATATAACTTTATTCTGGGCAATGCTTGTTACGTTATCTCCTTTACTTGATTCCTTTCTTTGTATGTTTTTACCCTACGCTTTTAGGGAACTTGCTGGAGCAGGCACGCTTGCCGCGAGCGCTGAGTGTGGAACATTAGTAGCCCGCTGGCGGTGCCGGCTCCGGCAAGAAACCTTGCCGCAACTAGTTGCAGCACACTTAAGTTGTTGAGTGGACTCGAAACAAAGTAAGGGCGCAACTAGCTACGAGGAGGTTCCTCCGCGCACAGGTTTTCCATACAAAGCACGGTCGTTCAAGGAAGATAACTTAAAATTTTAAAAACTGATGATGCTCAGACTTTGGTGACTTAGCTTTTTCTTTTTGTCGTCTGTGCCCCGGCAAGGCCAAAACTTCTTTGAACGACGCCTAGTCCACACCATTATCTTCTTATCTTCTCCTCCCCCCCCCCCCCCCGCGGTGAACTTGTGGGCGAAGGAACCTTCTCTTTGAGAAAAAGAGAGAAGAGAAAATAACGGTATGGAGCCTTGAGGCTTGTTATTGCTTACCGGGGCAAGTGCTGCACAAAGTGTCAGACAAAGCATGCAAAAACAAAGAAAGAATGCATGAAATTTAACAAGATGTGTGAAGCACAAGAGCTTTATTTATGCACGGGATCTGCGCCCGGCTTTGTACAAAGGGTTACATGCAACAGCGGCAAGGCTTGTACAAAAGGTGGTTGCCGGAACTTGCGCCTTATGGGTAAAACTTACGAAGATGCTCTATGTTCCAGAATTGCTCACCGGAAAGCCATCTTCGGTCTCAAGGCGGACAGCGCCGGGCCTAGTGACTTGCTTTACCCGATAAGGGCCTTCCCACTTCGGCGTTAACTTGTTGGAATTCTTGGCGGATTGAACGCGCCGAAGAACAAGGTCGCCTTCCTCGAAACTTCTGGCATTAACTTTGCGGCTATGGTAGCGGCGCAAAGCTTGCTGGTAGCGAGCAGCTCGTACAGCAGCCTGAAGACGATCTTCCTCAAGGAGCAGCGCGTCATCTTGCCGCATCTGCTCTTGCTCAAGCTCATCATAAGCGAGCACTCGAGGCGATCCGTATACGAGTTCCGTGGGGAGAACTGCTTCTGCTCCATAGACTAGAGCAAAAGATGTCTGGCCAGTGGCTCGATTTGGTGTCGTCCTGATCGACCAAAGAACCACTGGCAGCTCCTCAATCCAATTTCTTCCGCACCTGTGCAGCCTATCAAAAGTTCTGGTCTTGAGCCCGCGCAGCACTTCAGCGTTTGCCCTCTCCGCTTGACCGTTGCTTCTCGGGTGAGCAACAGAAGCGAAGTAGATCTTGGTGCCAAGATCTTGGACGTACTGCATGAAGGTGCGGCTCGTGAATTGTGTGCCATTGTCGGTGATGATCCTATTAGGGACTCCGAAACGGCAAACAATTGATCTGAAGAACTTGACTGCTGACTGTGCTGTCACCTTCCTCACTGCTTCCACCTCCGGCCACTTCGTGAACTTGTCAATCGCCACGTACAAGTACTCGAAGCCCCCGACAGCTCGGGGAAAGGGGCCGAGGATGTCGAGCCCCCAGACCGAAAATGGCTAGGACAAAGGGATTGTTTGGAGAGCTTGAGCTGGTTGATGTATCTGTTTGGAGTGGAACTGGCACGCTTCACACTTGGTTACTTGTGTAGTTGCATCCTGGAGGGCTGTCGGCCAAAAGAAACCTTGCCGGAAAGCTTTGCCGGCAAGTGCTCTTGCGCCAATGTGGTGACCACATATGCCTCCATGTATCTCCGCCAACAGCTCCTGTCCTTCTTCCCGGGAAATGCACTTCAATTTCACTCTGTTGAATCTTCTTCTGTACAGTATGTCATCGACAAACTGGTACATACTTGATTGTCGGGCTACTCTCTCGGCTTCTTCTTGCTCTTCGGGAAATTCTCCTGTTTGAAGGAAACAGACGATCGGCTGTGCCCATGCCGGAGCTTGTGGCTCGACGACAAGGACTGCAGGCGCAAATGCTGCTGCGGGAACATCTGCTTACACGGCAAGAATCTGCGATTCAGCCGGAGCTTGATGTTCCCCGGCAAGCTTGCCGGAGCAAAACTTGTCGGGAGCGTCTGCTTCAATGAAACAAACTCTAGGGCTTGTCGGAGCAGACTGCTCCTCAGCATTCTTTGCATTGATCTTGGGGACCTTCTTGACGGCGGCTTCGGGGAGCTCAGCCGGAAAGCAGTCACCAGAAACCAACTTCCTCTTCTTGCTCTGTCCAGTTGATGGTGTTACAGATGGTTGAGTCAGCTTGAGCACAAAGATCCTTGGTTCCACAGGCAACTTGAGTGCGGCACATTTCGACAGGCCGTTGGCAACATCGTTCTGGGCTCTTGGAACATGTTCCATCTGCAGGCCTTCAAAATGCTCTTCCAACTTCCTCACTTCATCAATGTAGGCTTCCATCAACAGACTCTGATAATCTTTGTTAACTTGGTGGACGACAAGTTGCGAGTCACCCCTGACAATAAGCTTCTTGATTCCAAGGTCTGCCGCGATCCTGAGTCCGGCAAGCAAGCCTTCATACGCTGCAGTATTGTTTGTCGCTTGCTCCTTGGGAAAGTGCATCTGGACCACGTACTTGAGGTGCTCCCCGGTGGGTGCGACAAGTAGTACGCCCGCACCAGCGCCTTGCAGCGAGAAGGCACCATCAAAGTACATGACCCATTCCTTGTTTGCTTCCTTGACGGGGATGCTCGTCTCTGGAGTTTCTTCATCAGGTGTTGGCGTCCACTCTGCTATGAATTCTGCCAATGCTCGGCTTTGGATAGTTGAGGTACTCTCAAATTTAAGGCCAAAGCTTGACAATTCTAGTGCCCACTCGACAATCCTGCCTGATCCTTCTGGATTCTGCAATATCCTCTTCAACGGAAAGCGAGTGACAACTGTGATCTCATGTGCTTGAAAGTAATGGCGCAGCTTCCTCGAGGCCATGAGAAGGCCGAAAAGCAATTTCTGCACACCAGAGTACCTTGATCTAGCCCCCTGCAGAAGGGAACTGACAAAGTAAACTGGGCGCTGCACCATCTTCTTTTGTTTCTCTTCCTGTGGCTGCACAGATCTATCCTTGTCGGGACCAGAGCTTGTCGGGAAAGCCCCCTCCTTGTCGCTGGATGTACTTGCCGCGGCCGCTGGCTCATCATCTGCCTCCCTTTCCGCTACTAACGCAGCACTAACTACTTGATTGGTTGCCGCTAAATATAGCAGCAACTTCTCTTGTGGCCTAGGTGCGACAAGTATTGGAGTGGAGGACAGATATCTCTTCAAGTCTTGCAGCGCAGCCTCCACTTCAGGAGTCCATTTCATTGGACCTGCCTTTTTCAAAATTTTGAAAAATGGTAGGGCGCGCTCAGCAGACTTAGAGATGAACCTACTGAGAGCAGCAACGCAGCCGGCAAGTCTTCGTACATCCTTGACGCGCTTCGGTGCTTTGATCTGCTCAATGGCCTTAATCTTGTCGAGGTTAGCTTCAATCCCCCGCTGAGACACAAAGAACCCGAGAAGCTTGCCGGAGGGAACTCCAAACACGCACTTCTCGGGGTTGAGCTTGAGGTTGATCTTGCATAGGTTTGCAAAGGTCTCGTCCAAATCTTGGATCAGAGTTGCTCTGTCTTTGCTCTTGATCACTATGTCATCCATGTAAGCTTCCACATTTCTGTGCAACTGTGGCTCAAAAGCATGACTGACTACCCTTGCACATGTTGAACCAGCATTCTTTAGTCCGAAAGGCATTCGTACAAAGCAGTACGTGCCACATGGAGTAATGAATGCGGTTTTCTCTTCATCCTCTTCTGCCATGAAGATCTGATGATATCCTGAGTATGCATCAAGAAATGAAAGCAAATCACATCCTGCCGTGGAGTCGACAATCTGGTCAATGCGCGGCAAGGGAAATGGATCTTTGGGACAAGCTTTATTAACATCAGTGAAGTCAATACAAAGCCTCCACTTCCCATTCGCCTTGCGCACGACTACAGGATTGGCCAACCACGTAGGATGGAGCACTCTTCTGACAAGGCCTGCTGCTTCCAACTTCTTGATCTCTTCTGCAATGAATTCTTGACGCTCCACTGCTTGTTTCCTAACTCTCTGCTTGACGGGCCGCGCGTGAGGGCAGACGGCAAGGTGGTGCTCAATTACTTTCCTGGGAACACCGGGGATGTCAGATGGTTGCCATGCAAACACATCGACATTCGCCCGCAGGAAAGCAACGAGCGCGCTTTCCTATTTAGGGTCAAGCGTGGCACTGATGGTGAAGGTACCACCAGTGCCGTCCTCCTTGGCGGCCACTTTCTTGGTCTCTGGTGAAGCTGTCTTTGCCTTCTTGCACTTGCCGGTGGAGCTCGATGGTGCGTCCTCGACGGTAGCGCAGCACTCCGAAGAGGTGCGCTTGCCGGAGTGGGCATCAGAGCTGCTCTTGCCGGACTTGGTCTTCTTCTTCCCCCCGGGAGCTTCAGCGGCAAGTGTCTTGCGATATGCTGCGGCTGCTGCTTCCCGGTAGATCTTGTCGGTACAGATAAGGGCATCTTTCTTGTTGCCAGGGACAGAAATGACACTTATTGGACCGGGCATCTTGAGCACGTTGTAGGAGTAGTGAGAGGCTGCCATGAACTTGGCGAGCGCTGGACGGCCAAGTATCCCATTGTAGGGCAATGGGAAATCAGCGATGTCAAAGGTGACTCTCTCTGTCCTGAAATTTAACTCGCTGCCAAATGTAACCGGCAGTGTGATCTTCCCCTTCGGCTTGCTCCTTCCCGGGTTGATTCCTTGAAAGGTACCAGTCTCTTCGAGCTCGCTGTCGGGGATTTGGAGCTTCTTGAGCACCGCGGAGGAGATCAGATTCAAGCCGGCCCCGCCGTCAACCAGCATCTTTGTGACCTTGAGGTTGCGGATAGTTGGTGAAACCAACAACGGCAAGCACCCGACCGCAGTTATGCGATCAGGGTGATCCTCAACATCAAAGATGATGGGCGTGCTGGACCACTTCAGGGGCTTGCGCGACTCAACTAATGGTTCTGCTGCATTAACTTCACGCACCCACTGTTTGAGCTGGCAGTGCGAAGTATGTAGAGAAGCACCGCCGGTGACGCACAAAACCTCTGTTGCCTTCTGAAACTCCTGCTCGTCGGCCTCATCTTCGTCCATCTCTTCGTCTTCGTCTTCGTCTTCCTCCTTGTCGCGGCCGCGGGGAGGCCTGTCTCCTTGCCGCTGCTTGGCCTTGCCGGGGCGCCCTCCCCGGCCGGGACGCTTCTTGCCGGATTCTCCACCACCTTCTTGGGCCTTCTCCTTGTCGCGGCGCTCGTATTCAGCTTTCTGTAGCTCAACAAGCTGCTCAACCTTCTTGCAAGTCTGGAGGTCATGGCCCTTGGTGCGGTGGATCTTGCAGTACTGCTTGCCGGAGCCGTCCTGCTTGTCGGCGGCCACCACAGCGTCGCCGGAGTCACCAGCTTTGGCCTTCTCGGCGCCACCTCCGTTGCCGGACTGCTCGACAACTAGCACATCCTTAGCTTTCCTCTTTCTGTTATTTCGCCTCCGGTTCTTCTTTGCCGGGGCGGCACCCTCACTGTCAGATCCTTCTGCTCCTGCGTTCTCTACGGGGAGTTTCCTCCCCTCCTCAGCACGTGCGCATTTGTTGGCCAGAGCATATAGCTCGCTGACATCTCTGATTTTGCACATCGCCATCTCCTCCCTCATCCTGCGGTTACGCACGTTCTGATGGAACGCGCTGATAACCGCGGCGGGGTGGACGTCTGGGATGTTGCGCTGCACTTGGCTGAATCTTTGAATGTACTTGCGCAGGGGTTCTCCTTCTTTCTGGGCGAGCAGATGAAGATCGCTCTCCTGGCCATGGGGCTTGTGGCCGCCTATGAAGGCACCGACAAACTGATGGCACAGATCTGCCCATGAAGAGATGGAGTTGTCCGGCAAGTGCATGAGCCAAGATCTGACGTTGGGCTTGAGCACCAGCGGGAAATAATTGGCGAGGATCTTCTCGTCGCGCCCCCCGGCAGCCTGCACCGCGATGGTGTAGACGCTAAGGAACTCTGACGGGTGTATCCTGCCATCGTACTTCTCGGGTACATCTGGCTTGAAGTTCTTGGTACCTGGCCACTGGACCTGCCGCAGCTCACGAGTGAACGCAGGGCAACCTACCGCGTACGGCAAGTCACCTGGTTCCCCTGACGCATGCATATCAACAGCGGGCCCAGCGCGCTGGTCTGACTGACGCCGCGCTTCTCTTCGACGCTCGATGCGAGTACGAGCGTCTTCTTGTCGTCGTTCTTGGAGAACTTGGCGCTGATCGCGATGAGCTCGCGGGTCCGACGACGCGGTGGAGTCGGTGTCGAGGTTACCCCGGCGAGTCGGCGATCTTGGTCTTCGGGGCGGGGAGTGCATGGTGGTGGCACCCCCGCCGGTCTTGTCGGCGTCGGCTTGCGCCTGAGCGTCTTGCCGGGGCTTCGACGTGCTCGGTTGCCGGGGCTTGTCGCCGTTGGCGAAGCCGATGAGGCTCTGAATGGTGGCCCTCCAATCGTCGATCTTGTCTGGCGCTGGAGGGTAATCTAGAAGCAGTTGGGCTTGGGCCAACGCTTCCTCTGGAGTCTTGGGCGGCGGTGGCGAATGGCGCGAGGAGCGGGATATGCTCAAACTTCTAACAGTGTTAGAAGGAGCAACATCTCGTCCAGGCGACCGTACTGCGCTCGTGCCAACATGTTGACGCGCATGTTGGCCTTGAGCGTCCCGTGATCCACAAGCTTGGCCTTGTTCCAACGCGAGTACGGTGCTAGGAGCACCATGGCGTTGTCGATCCCGCACCTCCTGGGAGGGGTGCGGTGTATGTACAGACGCTGAAGCTTGCGGGGCCTTGTCCTTGGACCTGGTGACGATGTGAGTCCCCCCGTCGGCGCCCGTTCCTCCGCCGGCGTCCACCCCACCACCCGCTTGCTCCGGTGGCGGTGGGATCGACGCGGACGGACCAACCACCTCCGAAGTCTTCTTCTTCAGTGGCATGTCGATGAAGGTGTTGATGTAGCGCGCGCGAACACCGGATCAGGTTCGCACAACCTCGACGCCCCCCTACCTGGCGCGCCAAAGATGTCGTGGGAAACGAACACCTATGGGGCAGGGCCCCTTTCGGTCCGGCAAGGGAGCGGAGGGCACACGAAGAGCAGATCGAGGCGAAGCACGCGAGGGATTTTACCCAGCTTCGGAGCTCTCCGGAGAGATAAAACTCCTACTGCTGCTTTGTGGTGGTATTATGTTCTTGCTCAAGAGCGTGAGCGTTCTGTGTTTTCGAAGGAGTCGAACCCCTTCTACGTTGCTCATGGGCCTCCTTTTATAGGCTAAAGGGGTCACCAACAGGTGGCAACGCAGACAGGGGTATAAAAGTAAAAAGAGGGGTTGGTACAACCGCTATCTACAGTGCCCCCTACCTAACTCTGACGGCAGGGGACAAGGGCATTTAATGCCCGTCCGGTCGCCCAAACAGTGCAGAGAAGCGACTGTTAGGGACGCCACCGCCTGCCATGATGGCCTTCTCGTCATCTCTACTTGCCACCTCGCACTGCTTGGCTGCACAGCTCCCCGCCACGTGTGCCTGGAACGATCCTGTGGCGACACGTCGTCGGATGCGCTGGAGCGTGGGCGCAGAGTGGTGGCTCCGCCGCGGCAAGTGTCTTGCCGCGGCCGTTGTCTTGCTGCACCCGAAAGCTTGTCGCTCGCCGGGTCTTGCCGGGACGCGCGGCGCGTCGCGGCAAGTTTCTTGGCTGGCCCTCCCGGCAAGCTCCTCTTGCCGGGGCCTTGTCCTTCCCGGCAAGCTCCTCTTTCCGGAGCCTTGTCTTCTTAGTTAAAACACTTTGTTCTTGAATGGCACAAATATGAGCTGCGGAGGATCTTGGCGGATGCCCGGCAAGCCTTGCCGCTGGGCGCTGCGACTGCCCGTGCACAAGTTCGGGATACTAAGGTACCCCTACTTTAGTACACCGACACCCCCATCATCGAGAAACATTTCCTTAGTCCTCACTAAGGATAATTTTGACCGCTGTCTAGTGATCTACTCTTAGATCACTATTGCACTCCCTTTCCAAACTCATGGCAAGGTACACAATAGATCTGGTACACAGCACAACATACTTTATAGAACCTATGACTGTGGCATAGGGAATGACTTTCATTCTCTTTCTATCTTCTGCCGTGGTCGGGCTTTGAGTCTTACTCAACTTTACACCTTGTAATACAGACAAGAACTCCTTCTTTGACTGATCCATTTTGAACTCTTTCAAAAACTTGTCAATGTACTCATTGAAAAATCTTATCAAGCGCTTTGATCTATCTCTATAGATCTTGATGCCCAATATGTAAGAAGCTCCACCGAGGTCTTTCATTGAAAAACTCCTATTCAAGTATCCCTTTATGCTATCCAAAAATTCTATATCATTTCCCATCAACAATATGTCATCCACATATAATATTAGAAACGCTACAGAGCTCCCACTCACTTTCTTGTAAATACAGGCTTCTCCAAAAGTCTGTATAGAACCATATGCTTTGATTACACTATCAAAGCGTTTATTCCAACTCTGAGAGGCTTGCACCAGTGCATAAATGGATCACTGGAGCTTGCACACTTTGTTAGCACCCTTTGGATCGACAAAACCTTCTGGTTGCATCATATACAACTCTTCTTCCAAAAATCCATTCAGGAATGCAGTTTTGACACCCATCTGCCAAATTTCATAATCATAAAATGCAGCAAGTGCTAACATGATTCAGACAGACTTAAGCATCGCTACGGGTGAGAAAGTCTCATTGTAGTCAACTCCTTGAACTTGTCGAAAACCTTTTGCGACAAGTCGAGCTTTGTATATAGTAACACTACTATCAGCATCCATCTTCCTCTTGAAGACCCATTTATTCTTGATGGCTTTCCAATCATCGGGCAAGTCCACCAAAGGCCACACTTTGTCCTCATACATGGATCCCATCTCAGATTTCATGGCCTCAAGCCATTTCACGGAATCTGGGCTCATCATCGCTTCCTCATTGTTCGTAGGTTCATCATGGTGACTTCCAGAATAGAATTACCGTACCACTTTGGTGCGGATCATACTCTAGTTGACCTACGAGGTTCGGTAGTAACTTGATCTGAAGTTTCATGATCATCATCATTAGCTTCCTCACTAATTGGTGTAGGAATCACTGGAACTGATTTCTGTGATGAACTACTTTCCAATTCGGGAGATGGTACAATTACCTCATTAAGTTCTACTTTCCTCCCACTCACTTCTTTCGAGAGAAAATCCTTCTCTAGAAAGGATCCATTTTTAGCAACAAATATCTTGCCTTCAGATCTGTGATAGAAGGTGTACCCAACAGTTTCTTTTGGGTATCCTATGAAACCGCATGTCTCCAATTTGGGTTCGAGCTTATCATGTTGAAGCTTATCCACATAAGCATCACAGCCCCAAACTTTAAGAAACGATAGCTTAGGTTTATTGCCAAACCACAGTTCATACGATGTTGTCTCAACGGACTTTGGTGGCACCCTGTTTAACGTGAATGCAGCTGTCTCTAATGCATAATCCAAAATGATAGTGGTAATTCGGTAAGAGACATCATAGATCACACCATATCTAATAAAGTGCGGGTATGACGTTCGGACACACCATTACGCTGTGGTGTTCCAGGTGGCGTGAGCTGTGAAACTATTCCGCATTGTTTTAAATGAAAGCCAAACTCGTAACTCAAATATTCACCTCCACGATCAGATTGTAGAAATTTTATTTTCTTGCTACAATGATTCTCTACTTCACTATGAAATTCTTTGAACTTTTAAAATGTTTCAGACTTGTGTTTCATTAAGTAGATATACCCATATCTTCTCAAATCATCTGTGAAGGTCAAAAAATAATGATACCTACCACGAGCCTCAACACTCATTGGACCGCATACATCGTTATGTATTATTTCCAATAAGTCATAAGCTCATCCCATTGTTCTAGAGAACGGAGTTTTAGTCATCTTGCCCATAAGGCACGGTTCGCAAGTATCAAATGATTCATAATCAAGTGATTCCAAAAGCCCATCAGCATGGAGTTTCTTCATGCGCTTTACACCAATATGACCTAAACAGCAGTGCCACAAGTATGTTGCACTATCATTATCAACTTTGCATCTTTTGACATCAATATTATGAATATGTGTATCACTATGATCAAAATTCAATAAACCATCAACATTGGGTGTATGACCATAGAAGGTTTTATTCATGTAAATAGAATAACAATTATTCTCTGTCTTAAATGAATAACCGTATTGCAACAAACATGATCTAATCATATTCATGCTTTAACGCAAACACCAAATAACATTTATTTAGGTTCAACCCTAATCCCGAAAGTATAGGGGGTGTGCGATGATGATCATATCAATCTTGGGACCACTTCCAACATACATCATCACTTCACCCTCAACTAGTCTCTATTTATTATGCAACTCCTGTTTCGAGTTACTAATCTTAGCAACTGAACAAGTATCAAATACTCAGGGGTTACTACAAGCACTAGTTAGGTACACATCAATAACATGTATATCATATATACCTTTGTTCACTTTGCACTACAAAAAAATACACTTCCGTGATGATACGTGTTTGTCACAGTAGGTCGCGTTTTTTGTCATGCATGTACATCCATGACGATTTTATGACAGAATCAAGATAGTCATACCTGTGCTGTCGTAGAAGTGTTCCATGACATTACCAAAATTATCATCATGGAAGTGTCCACTTTCATGATGATAAATCGCGCGTCACAGAAGTGCTTTCGTCAAGGGTGACCGACACATGGCATCCACCATAACGGAACGCCGTTAAGCTATCGGGTCTGGTTTTGGATCCGATAACCCGTTAACAACCCCGACCAATGAGGATTTTCCACGTGTAAAATCATCATTGGCTGGAGGAGACACGTGTCGGCTCACCCTTGGGACAGATGTCATCCACTCATTGGACCCAAGGCGCCTATGATACGTTGACACGTGGCACGGCCCAATAGAGGCCCATTCCTGTGAAAAGGCCGGCCCATTTTACTTGGTCAAAAGGTGGCGGGCCGACCCATGGAAAGCCTGTTAACGGCATGTTCGCATATAGCCCATTTACAGCCCGCTAACTCACGGTCCGTTATGTCCTAACGGAATTAGGCCAGTAGCGTCATCTAGGCCGTACAATATGATTCCAGCCTGTTGTAACTTCCGGCCCATGTATGGCCCATGACGTCTTTCGGCCCATATGAGTCCCTTTGTAACTCTTGGCCCATTAATGGCCCGTGGTGAAACCGGCCCGTAATGAACAGTGTATCGCTTTATACCCATTAGCAGCCCATTATTCCATTGGGTCGTTTCTAGCTCGTGTTACTTTTTGGCCTTCTCAGGGCCCATTTATTCTTGGGCTCATTTCCAGCATTCGGTTACTTACGGCCAGTTATTGGCCTTTTCTGCTTGTGGGCAAAATTTAGCCCGTGGATACAGTCGGCCCGTTTGTGGCCCATTAATCTGTTGGGTCATTTTCATAGCATCATCAAATATGGCCCATTAACGACCCGTTATGGTCAGCCCATAAAACGTACGATTTCCACTCTAGCCCATTTATGGCCCATTATACGTCCTGTACAAGGCCCATAGATGAGACGGCCCGTAGAAGGCCCATGGATCTTACGGGACGTATAAGGCCCATTGATCCGACGGCCCATTGAAGGCCCATGGATCCGATGGCCCATAGAAGGCCCATGGATCCGACGGCCCATAGAAGGCCCATGGATCCGACAGCCCATAGAAGTCCATGGATCGTCCGTCCCGTAGATGGCCCATGGATCGTCCGTCCCGTAGATGGCCCATGGATCGTCCGTCCCGTAGATGGCCCATGGATCGTACGGCCCGTGGAGGGCCATGGTCACTACAACGTTTGGGCGAGTTGGCCCCCGTATGAACGATATAGCATATTCAAAGAATTATCCTACTCTATACTATCACCTCTAAAAAACATACACTATACAATAAAGAGATGAAGGCATAGAAACGTAGAATAATCCTACACTATACAATAAAGAAATTACAGCCGATTATATCCATTGGGCATTATGGTTCGGCACTGGTGATAATAAAGCATACACAAACAGCAAATTACATACACTGGGCAAATACAACTCATACATCATGGACGCGCATCAACTTAACTTACCATTTGAACTATAATCTCTTCAGAAAATAGGATTGGCCGAATTTAGATAGCACAAATTTCAGTCTGCAAAATCTCCAATTCCTTCGTGGCTACTTCAGTGTCTTGTTTCATTTTTTGACTCCTGCATCTAATACCTGCATGTCCAGTCTCAACTTGTTGATTGTACGTTGAGAATCATGTACACGTTGTCTTGCCACCTCTAGTTGATGCTCGAGAACATCAGCACATTCCAATTCCAATCCATAATCATTCGGTAATGGTCATGCCGCACTGCTCGCAGATCTTTGTGTTGATGTCACTTCATCCTGAAATGTTTCTGTAAGTACACATGACTAGGGCAAAAATATAGTTACAATAGTGAAGCGAGCAAGATAGACTATTTTGTACATGGCAAAACAGGACTAACAATAATGTTACACGTCATGAAGCATAAGGAGGTGATATTTTAAAAATTATAAAAAGGTAGTCTGTGCAGCCTGCATAGAAAAATCTCTCATAGCTCACCAGAGGAGCATGATGTTGGGGCCCAATCCAAAACACAGACAAGTTACAAATTTAGACAACACGTTGCGTATAAGTAAGCAAGCAGTTGGCCATTCTGTAGCTCAATTAAAGTCTTAGGGAGCATAATGAACAGCAGAGGGTTTCATACAAACATACTACAACAAGCAAAACTATGCAATCATTAGCCTAGTATAAACTAGATTGTGAGCCTCATGCAATAATAGTTGGTTAATAGACTTCAAAGCTTCAGGCACACTTTGGCAGAGTAATTAAATGGTAAGGCCTTTAATTATGTCAACTAATAGTTATACAAGTACCCAACATCAGGCATCATTCTTTGGGCATCTCATTAACTGAGGACAAATAAAGCAATTGAAAAGAGCAAATTAACTATGCCTGAAACAAACAAGGAATTGAACTGTTGAGTTGGATACAGTGACTTACCTTAACAGGTTGAAGAGGCTCATCGCAGCTCCTACTTCTCTTGCAAGGCCCCTTCCTATCATCCTATACTTGGAAATCCTCAATCTTATCTTCATTGCACCCCCTCTGCAAGGTGACACAAACTAGTAACTCGTCTCCTTGGAAGATAAATATGCATACTTTCTAGTCTGTGAACACAAAAGGATGAGATTATAACAAAACAACACCACATAATGAAACATGTCGCATCTCTTGCACTTGCACACAATGAAATGAGCATTTACTATATCTGCACTATGTTAGTAGGCATACCTTCGAACTGGATCTCCAGGTACTCTTGGAGAGCCTACTTTAGTGTACATCCAAACCTTTATGTCACCTATGAGTTCGACAAGGCCCCACTACAACTGCCCTTAGTGTTTAAATCATTGACAAGCTCTATTAGAGTGTTAGGTCAAGAACAAGAAGTAATCAAAGCAAACAGTCCTTGTATGGCCGGCTGATGCAAACAAGAAATTGAACAGATGTGTGAGCAAATCTTACATATCAAGAAAAGAAGCAAATAAGGAGGCTTAAAGACCATCACTTGACTGACCAGATTTAAGGGGCATTTAAACATCATGTGTAATGTATGAACTAACATAAACATTGCATATTCCAGATTCTACAATGGAATGCACATGTATTAGGTTATGCCATGTATGATGATGCCTAAATGTACACTATAGCAGGCAGGAGTGATTCATCATTGCACGCACAATTGAGTTGCAGGTTAAGGGCCAGTTTGATTCTGCCTTTTCAGGTCTTATTGTCAAAATAAGCCATAAAAGATGTAAAGAAGTCATTTTTGAGTTATGGGATTGGGCTTAACTAATTTCGCCTTGGAGGGGGGTGTTTCGGGTAGAACCTCACTAAAAATTGAAGGGAAGTGGAATAGTGAAATGACTCTGTTGTCTGCCTATGTTACACTCAAAATGCAACTGCTGACGCCTTTGTCACACCTGACCCTCAAGTAAAAACAAACACACAAGCGTTCATTGCCCTAACCGCTTGCATCTCCTCTCCCCTTTCCCTCTACCTCGATCCCCTGCCTGCAGCACTAGGGTTCCTCCAGCGAGCCGTCGCCACTGGTCCCATCTGGCCTGGTCCTCGACGATGCTCTATCCAGCTAGGCTACATGGCCGATGGGTAGGGGCAAATCTCCCTGGCTGCTCCTTCCTCTGGCGTCGCCCCTCATTCTCATGGTCTCCAGCAGCTGCTCCACTGTGGTTTGTCCAACGCACTACTCCAGCGGGCGCTGCACAACTATGCTGATGCCACACTGCGGTAGAAGGCACTTTATTCCCCCTCCCCTCTTCCAAGGCTGTGGCCTTGAGGTGCTGTTGAAGGATGAGCTCATCCAACAAGGTGAGGATCTCCTCTGATTTTTCATTCTGATCCACTATACGATGAATTGCTATGAGCTGCTTCTGCTGCTGCTATATGATGCATTGCTATGAGCTGCTCCTACTGCTGCTATATGATGAATTGCTATGAGCTGCTGCTGCTATCTGATGAATTGCTATGAGCTGTTGCTGCTGCTATATGATGAATAGCGATGAGCTGCTACTACTGCTGCTATATGATGAGTTGCTATAAGCTGCTCCTGCTCCTGCTGCTGTTGTATGATGAATTGCTATGAGCTGCTCCTGCTGATGCTATATGATGAATTGCTATGAGCTGCTCCTGCTAATGCTATATGATGAATTGCTATGAGCTGCTCCTGCTGTTGCTATATGATGAATTGCTATGAGCTGCTCATGCTGCTGCTATATGATGAATTGCTATGAGCTGCTCTTGCTGCTGCTATGTGATGAATTGCTATGAGCTGCTACTGGTATATGATGAATTGCACACTGCTGCTGCTGTATGATGAGTTGCTATGAGCTGCTGCTGCTGCTATATGATGCTTTCAGGTGGTGCTGCTATATGATAATAACCAGCCACTTGGACCATCGAATTTCAATAAATAATTGTTCTTCATTTAAATGTGGGTCATGCGTTCTTCATTTAAATTAGGCAATGGGATCTCTATGGAAAACATTGACCAAAGTAGATTGTGCCAAGTAGATGGCATCTTTGTATTTGCATTTTGAGCAAATAGTGATGGTCTGTTTTCCTATCATATTAATTACTGCACTGGGTTCAATTTGTGATGTTTGCAAGTCAAATTAATTTTCATATGGGCAGCAAAATGAAAAAAATATAATGCAATCTAGACTTTTCACTGATCATACCAAAGATAAGCTGAAAATGCAATGAAAAGAACTGGTTGGCTTATTACATGGAGCTTATATTCACAAGTGCTTATTTTCTTAGGATAACTCATAATAACTGTCCCTAAGAAACTTGGCCAATAGAACTAACATAAAAATAACATGTCACGATGATTGCAATGGAGGAGTGACGTACCATAGCACACTGTATAGGCTCACCACTGCCTCTCCTTTTTTTGTGATGTTCCATGAAATTGCCACATGCATCTTGTACTTTTTCATTGTGTAACCCTATTTGCAAGTTGACACGGCTAATTTCAGACATCTCTACATGATAATACATTGCATATCCCCTGCGCATATTTAAACCACCAATTAATGATTGTGTGCATAGCATAAACTACCCATGACTCTATGTGCTGGACTAGCAGGCACTCTAAGGGAGCCTAATGTAGTGCACTGGAATTCCTACATGCCACATACGATTTTGTGTAATGTACTGCCTCTGTTCCTAAATATATGTCTTTGTAGAGATTCCAGTATGGACCACATATAGATGTATATAGATGCATTTTCGAGTGTAGATTCACTCATTTTGCTCCATATGTAGCCTATAGTGGAATCTCTAGAAAGACTTATATTTAGGAACGGAGGTACGAGGTAGTATCATGTATGACATCTACATATCTAATTTAGCAGCCAGTAGTAGAAATCATTGTCTACACGAAGGGATTACTGGTCGAAAATCCTAGCAAAGCACGCTGGCAGGTAGAGAACAATACAAGAGAGAGTGACACACTTACAAGATCATAGCAATGCCTCAGTCCAGGATCTTGGTTGGCCAAGCTGTTAGATCTAGAAGAAACATCGTCCTTGTAGTTTTTGCCAGCTGCATAACAGGTAATAGCGACCTGTTAGTATATTTGAAGTACATCAGGCAGGTGATGCTGGACGGGTTTAAAGGTGACAAGTACCTAGGACGTGGCGGGTTCTTGGCATCTTGCTAGACGGTGGGAATCAAGTTAGAAACGTCAAGGGTGATGATGCTGCACTAGCTATCGGGGTCCGGTAAGGAGATCTAGAACCGTCAAGTAGGGTGTTTGTGAAGCGGCTCTGGTAGGGTGGACTACGGTGTGGGTGAAGAGGATCTGTGGCCGTGGACGAGGGTGTAGGTTAAGCTGCTCCGGTGGTTGGGTTAAGGATCGTGTTGACGATGCGGATCTGCGGCCGTGGACGGGGCGTTAGAAGCTGCTCCGGTAGGTTGGATGAGGGTGCGAGGAAGCGGATCTGAGGCCGTGGACTTGTGAGTTGGCAAAGCGGCCCTGGTAGGGTTGAGAATGGTATAGGCGAAGCTACTCTGGTAGGGTTGACGATGGTATCGGTGAAGTGGCTCTGGTAGGGTTGAGGAAGGTGTCGGCGAAGAGGATCAGAGGCCGTCGATGGGGGCGTCGGTGGGGCGGCTCCGGGGGGGGGGGGTGTGGATGAAGCGTCTCTGATGGGGAGTACGAATGAGCCGCTGTAGATGCGCGATGGTTGACGAGAGTACCGACGAAGCAGATCCGCCGCCATGGACAAGGCCGGCACTGAATGGGTTGTGGTATAGTGGTGAATGAGCAGTCTACTCGTTTCTAGGGGAGGTGGGAGGGGTAGATGCGGCCGCAGAAGCAGATCCGGCGAGGTGGACGCCGCTGGCAGTGAATGGGCTCTGGTACGCCGGCGGATGAGCAGTCTCGGGTTTCGAGAGGGGAGGGGAGAAAGGCCGATGAAGTACGGACGGCGTGATGTAAGATGCTCTGGTGCTATGGAGTTAGTCGTTTTAGCGGGAGGGGGAGAGGAAATGGGGGTCCGTGTAGTGGGGGGAACCGGAAGTTACCAAAGCAGCCCCGACCTATTATGTAGATGAGGGCGGTATTGTAACTGTTGGTCTCTGTGCACCAAGGACAAAAGGGGAATTTCGCATGCTAAAGACTAAGGTGGCGGAAATTTTAGAAGGAGGCGGGAGATTTTGCCACCCGCAGTATCGTTCGTATCCAGTTTCAACTAATTTTGGACCGTGCTAGCGGGAAGGTCATGCGAGACTGTGTACACAGGGCACACGTCAGCAGTTAATAACTGGTGTGAAGTCCACCGCAGAAAAAAGACAATAACTCGGGATGGTGCGCCGATAACTTGGACGTTCACACGGGCGCGGCCAATCATACGGGTGTAGTGGCATTCACAAAGAAAGGGATCAAATGCTCAGCCTATGTCTTTCTCGTGTAAATAGATAATTTAGTGCCATTGGTTATTTACTTTAACCATAATGCATTGACGTTTTAGTGTAGAGGCGCACAAAAAGAAATGGATATTGTAGTCTGCTACCTAAAAGTGTTACCTCATATGATTACGTAGCCTCCATTTCATAAATTGCGTACCCGTTGAATTCATATATGAATATTACATATATTACTTCATAATAGAACCTTAAATCATCCAAGACTAATGAATTTGAATGCAAGAGTAACAATGGTGCATGTACATGATAGC
The DNA here is from genome assembly GCA_963921465.1 of Triticum timopheevii. NCBI lineage: Eukaryota > Viridiplantae > Streptophyta > Magnoliopsida > Poales > Poaceae > Triticum > Triticum timopheevii. Next base: position 228,651,875 of record OY997270.1, on the reverse strand, counting down.
TACAGTGGTTGTTTGACGAAACATCACTGTTACTTTGGCATGCACAACTGAAAAGGTTTATTTCAATAGAAAAAAATGTGATACGTGAGTGTCCAATCTTTATAGCATTGAATCGATATTGTACCTTCGTCCACGATACGAAGTAGATATTGATTTATGTTCAAGCAATGCACGTCCACGATCGCTAGATAGTGATATGTGAATGAATTGTGCAATCTCTCTCACACGCATACATATCTCATTTCCCTGTGGGCATCGGAATCACACACGCGCATTTCGTGTATTTCTCTCCCTCCGCCAAGGCTAGAATTTGTCTTTCTACCCCGTCCTACAAGTCTCTTACACAGAAACACACACGCTCTCTCTGTCTAACACGCCCACCCACAACCACTAATGTCTCAAAGTATAATAATGTCTCTCACACATATGCCTAAGGTTAACTCGAGTTCCGGAACCATATGAATACATACAATGGGATTCCAGCAGAGCACCTTTTGTTTTGAGATTTCGCTCTCTCTTTCTCTCTCTCTCTCTCTCTCTCTCTCTCACACACACACACACACACACACACACACACACACACGTGCGCGCGCGTACACACATTGTTTCTCGCTTCATTTTTTCTGGCACTTGCATGCACATCATTTGTTTATCTTCGTGATGCTTTAAGTACGCCTCGCACAAATGCTATCTACCTATCCCTTAATATAGCTAGATATGTGTCACACAAACTCCTTCTCCCTACTAGCAAGATGCCCATGCGTTGCACGAAACATCAAGATGCATTTGTGTGAGTAGTTTATCTCGTGGGAGAAAAAGATGAACGAGGGAATGCCTTATTTGCAAATGCAGAGATGGGCGTGGGTATCTTTTTGCAAAATTGCCATAGTTTCCTTCCTATCCATCGGATATAAATCGGATGGCCTATATTGCAGGATGGCAGGAACACCATCATCACCAACTCTGTTTTTTTATAAGAGTAGAGATATGTAAGTGTCACTCCCCCCACACACACCCACACACCCACACACACACTTCCCAACACCGAAGGAGTAGGGTGACACCTCGATCTTGATACTAATCTATCAACTGGCTTCTATCTCAAACACACACACACACTACCCGACACCGAAGGAGTAGGGTGGCACCTCTATCTTGATAGTAATCTATCTACTCCTCTTTCAAACACACACGCATACACACACACTCGCTAGTTGTGCGTCTGTGCCTACCGCGCGCACTCTCGATACGTCTTTATCTCCCTACCCCTCCCCCCATCCCAACAATGACAACAGAAGGGTGACAACTCAATCTGATCGTAATTTGTCAATTGTTTTTTCTCTCAAACATTGTGTCTCTGTGCCTCGCTCGGTAGCCCCCTCGATATGTAGACTTCTCGCGCGCGTACAGCTGTAGTGACGATGACCCTGAACCCAGTGTGCCTCATTTTTACCGGCCTCATGTGATAGTTTTCACCCTGTTTTCTGTTAATTAACAAGGCAACCTTTTCTTTGTTACACTAGTGAATCTGAAATCATTCGGGGCAGACATAAATATATCACTTCAACCCAATTATCGCAGTAACTATTTTAAAAGAAACTAGCTAGATGCCCGTGCGTTGCACGGAACATCAAGATGCATTTGTATGAGTAGTTTATCTTGTGAGAGAAAAGGATGAACGAGGGAAGGACTTATTTGCGAACATGGAGAGGGGTGTGGGTATATTTTTGCAAAATTGCCATAGTTTCCTTCCTATTTGTTAGATATAAATCCGACGGCCTTTATTGCAGGATGTCACGCACACCATCATCACCAACTCTGTTTTCTACTCCATCCGTTCCTAAATATTTTTATTTTTAGAGATTTCAACAAGTGACTACATACAGAGCAAAATGAGTGAATCTACACTCTAAAATATGTCTACATACACATTCGTATGTGGTAGTCCATTTGAAATATGAAAAAGACAAATATTTAGGAATAGATGGAGTATAAGAGTATACATGGAGATATATCTCCAGCATGGTCTACAACAAAAATGTGTTGGACTGGTTAGCGTCGGATGCTCGCAACCCGATGATATGAGTTCGAATTTTGTCCTTAACTTTAGTTTTTTATAGTATATATTACTTATTTAATATATACTTCTTTCGCTACTATACTGACAGTGGAACCCACAGAGTACTTAGAATACAAGATTAAGGATGGACTTGGTTCTTTTTAACTTTCTGTACGAAGTTGTAGCCACCCTGCAAGTCATGTGTACACTGTACATGCAATTAACTTTTTATAGAGGGACAATCATACACGCAATTAACTCAAATGGATTGGGTGTCACTCTATTATTACCAGCATAAGAGCATCTCCAGCGGCAGCCGGCAAATTTCCTCCCGCTTCCTTCCGTGGAGGACGACATCAAACGCCAGCGGCATACATTTTCACAACTCTAACCAACCAGATGAAATTTGTGCAAACACGGACTAATTTCATATAAACATGAAGGATTTCATATAAAAAAGTCGGATCATCATATAAACATGATGGATTACATTACATTTACATGAACTAAGCGGTGCCAATCCGGCTCTCTTGGTATGATTAATACTCCCTCCGTCCGGAAATACTTGTCATAGAAATGGATGTATCTAGACTTATTTTAGTTATAGATACATACAATTTATCCATTCTTAGAACAAATATTTCCCGCCAGCTGGAGAGGGAGTACATAATCTAAATGGCCGCTCGCGGACCCCTTTGTCTTCCTCATGTCCATCAGACACTTGCGGGGTCGACAAAGGTCCTCGGAAGAGACGAAGCAGCCAAGAAACCACCTGAATGCGCAGTCGTCGCCTCGGCGGTGGCCTTCATGGGACCCAAGTGGCGGCGGCCTCCCGGTTCTACTTCTCCTCGATGATGGCGGTGGACACAGAGAAGCTGGCCACCGACTCGTCGCTCTCCATGCACCCAGCTTCTATCTCTGCCTGCATGGCGCTGCCGCAGGCACGGGAGGCGCGGCCACTACAGACACTAGTGGCACGGTATGATGCGGTAGCGACGACGCCCGTACTGGCGTGCCGGCGTGGAGCAACTCGCCACTCCTCATTGAACTGAACTTGAGCGGCGAGTTGATGAACCACGCGCCTGCTTGGGGCGGCAACTGGCTCCATCAGGCCAAGCAAGGTTGGTGAAGCACCGAGAGGCCTCGCCCGTATCCAGAGGGCTCGGCGGGCCACCCAGCCGGGTAATATGCCGGAGAACAGCTCCTTGGAAGCCATCGGAAGAGTGGATAAAATGGTGAAGGAGGATATGGGGGAGCGGCGGAGGGGTGCAATTCTTGCCCGCTGTCTGTCTGGCCTCGTGTAAATAGAGGGCGGACGGTAGGAGCTTGGCCGGCGTATGGCCTCATTTAAACTGAGGGCGAACGGGAGGAGCTCGGTCAGTGTTGCGTTTAATTCCAGCCCGCTCATGAACGGACATGTGGCCGGAGTAGGTTTCTCGGTTTGCATGCGGGTTTAATGGAGGGGTTTGATGGAGGTGAGGAGGCGTGTTCAGCCGGGTGAGCAGCGGGCGGCGTAGTACTATTCGTTTTGATAGCGGGTGGCGCAGTTCCCGATACAGCTTTAATGCAGATGAGGGAGGGAGTAGCGGTTCCCGAAATGTTGAACAGCCAATGCATCCTCCTTCAATTAATGCATGAGGGAAGTAATGGGAAGAGGACCGGGAAAAGAGGCCGCACGATGTGAATCCAACACAGTTTTCCCTCATATAAAGGCGCCCCTCCATTCAATTGCATCTACCACATCGTACGCACCTAAGCATTTGCCTAAGCACCTACACTAAGCGCAAAAGAGCTCACGCCAGACCCATGGAAACAATGTGCGCGAGCGGCCAGCGGCTGTGCCAGATGGTCCACGGCACCGGCCTGCGGCATGGCGCTGAGGATCGTCTCCAGACGGTGTTGGAGACCGACTGGCGGATGGCCGCCGTCGATGCCAACTACGACTCTTAGTTGGACCAGATGATCGTTGCCACCACCAACAAGTTCACCGTCCTCAAGAAGCTCGCAGACGACATCGCCGCACTCCTCCAGCCCGCGTTCCCGGGCTCCTCATTGCATGCTACCCTAATCGGCCTCCATGGACGGAACCTCTTTCAAGCACTGGTGGCCCTGCGAATGCTCGCCGATGCCACAAAGAATGTCCACCTGGAGGTCGTGCTCGCCGCGAGGCGCCTCTTCCTACAAGAATTCGTCGACCTACACATCCACGTGTACGAGCAAATCGTGTACATAGGTATCCACAAGGCCAGTGAGGATGCTACGATGTTGGCCTTCCTCAACCGGCTGGAAGCCTTGGATGCCTTTGCTGAGAAGCACCTCGACCTCGCCACAAAAGCCGCCACTCCCTAGCCACCGGTCGGTGGCCCGTCGCACTAAGTTGAGGAGGAGGTCGTACATTGATGGATGCATCTTTCTTCTTGCCTTCTGTAACCACCACTGCGATCGCATCATCGTGGCCTTAATTCTTATTGTGTTGTTGCATTCTCGTTCCAGTCAATACCGACATGTGCGATCACTTTGCTTAATTATATGCATCACTGTAACTAGTACTCCATCCGTCAATTTATAAGTTGTGCTTACCTTTTCCATCAACTTCGTGCAACGCGCGGGCATCTTGCTAGAAACACTAGAACATGTCAGACCGCGTGTGACCAAACCGACGATGCGCCAACCTAGCTACTACATACCCTGCTTACCTGGCAGAAATAGCCCCTCCCTACTGTTTCCAATCGTTATTTCTATCTATCGATCGTGCCAAGGAGCAGAACCAAATGTTACAATTTATACATGTTTCTCTACTCCTGCTCCTATAAAAGACTCAATTGGTGATGGTGGTGTGTCTGCCATCCGTCATTTCTGACCATTAGATCTGCACCTAACGGCTGTGAGGTAAGTTGTGGCATTTTTGCAACAATAGCCCACTTCTCTGCTCCAATTTGCAGAAACCCCTTATTATCTTGAAAGCAAGCACATCCCTCCCTCACCTCATCAAAACAGCTTGAGAAATATATTTTGAGTGAACAGTACTCCCTCCATTCCTAAATATTTGTCTTTCTAGAGATTTCAATAAGTGACTACATACGGAGCAAAATGGGTGAATCTACACTTCAAAATATGTCTATATAATCCGTATGTGATAGTCCATTTGAAATATCGAAAAAGACAAATATTTAGGAATGGAGAGAGTAATATATTAGGAGTATATCAAAACAAGAGTGATTTGTTTCAAGTTTGTGAACAAGTACAACTATTCTACTACTTTGGATCCATCGCAACTCATAGGCACATTTCTAGTAAAAGGAAAACGCCTGCCACGTTCGTGTCGCACCCCCACATGCCCGGGAATCGGGAGTACTCCATGGCCCGTCCGGCACGACACATAGATTAGGGAAGGCATGTTACCTAGCATTTTCACTTTTATGTGGGACCACCGTTGAGCAAACCGACTATTGGCAAACCGCACCCCGCCCGTCGCCGGGTTGGAAAACAGAAACGAGGGGAAGATCTAGCTATAGCACGGAAGCCAATAAATTTGGTGTCAGATGGGGCTCATTGATAGAGTAGGAGCATTACGTACTAGTACTACTCCTACTAGTACCAAGTTTGTACTATACAACTAGTACTACCACTATACAACTAGTAGGTACGTGCACGACACAACGTCGTAGGAACAAAAAAGGGAAGATCTTGTTTGGAGTGATTTATCTTTTTTCAGTCAACGTAGTATGAATAATATGATGTGGGGGGCACCCATGAAGCTTATGTGGCTTGGTTGCATGGCTACGAAAGGTTAGAGAAAAATAAATAGATAATGTCTTTAGAGTGCACTCCACTAAATAGATATACTTTGGATCCATTGCAACGGGCCGACACATCTATATCTATACCCCCTATATGGTGTGTGAAAAACTTTGAAAGTTGGTCGTTGGATGAAGCCAATCCGACGGTACAAAGATGGCAAATCCGAGCACTACTGGCCGTTGGATATCATCTACATTCCACCAGATTCTGCCACATGTAGAATCTAGAAGACTCCATGGTTGAACTTAATTCATGACTAACTTTTCCACAACTAAGCTTAGGCAAAGTGTGGGGCTGTTTGGTTTGTGACTAAGATTGCCAAAGATTGCCACATGTAAGGTTAGGCAAGTTTGACTAACTTAGGTGAGTATTTGGTTCAAGCCACACCTTAGGCAAGCCACATTAAGGCCCCACATGACATACACACAAAGAATGTGGCAAGATTCCCTTAGGCTTGCCAACTTGTGGCTCTCATTTTGAAGAACTAAGGTGCTGTTTGGTTTTAGGCCTAGCATTGCCACACTTTGCCACATATTTTTGCCAAGCTTGCCTAAGGTTAGTTCATGAAAATGAAAGCCACAAGTTGGCAAGCCTAAGGTAATCTTGCCACATTTTGTGTGTGTATGCCATGTGGGGTCCAAGTGTGGCTTGCCTAAGGTGTGGCTTGAACCAAACACTCACCTAAGTTAGTCAAACTTGCCTAACTTTAGGTGTGGCAACATTTGGCAAAGTTAGTCACAAACCAAAGAACCCCTAACCTTAGGCAAGTTTGGCGACATTGTATGGTAAAGTGTGGCATTGCTAGGCCTAAAACCAAACAATCCGTGTGTCTGCCACAAAAAAGGTGGCTAACAAAATGGCCACCACAAGTGTGGCAAGATTTGGCAAGAAGTTGAGTCTATGACATGTGGACCATGTAGCTAGAAAAGTGTGGCAAGCCACAAGTGTAGCAATGAACCAAACACATGCCTAAGATATTGTGGCACGCCTAAGCTTAGGCGTGGCAACCTTAGGTTGCGAACCAAACATCTATACCCCTATATAGTGTGTGAATAACTTTGAAAGTTGGTCGTTGGATGAAGCCAATCCGACAGTACAAAGATGGCAAATCCGAGCACTACTGGCCGTTGGATATGATCTACATTCCACCAGATTTTGCCACATGTAGAATCTAGAAGACTCCACATGTAGAAGCATAATGCACAAACCACCAGAATCTCATGCGTGCAATGCACGTGTACCTTACTAGTAGTTGGTAGTAGTAAGAAACAAATTCCAGGTTTGGCACGAGCTCGTACTGCGAGAGAACCAAAAGGCCTGCCGCAGGAGTTACATTTCCCTCTCGGGGCCCACGGGACCGAACTTCAGTGGCTTAGTGCCTGGCCTATGAGTCAATGACATGCGGACCTTAAATGCGGCTGGCCCACATGTCATTCTCATGGTGGTGGCGTGGTTCGCGACTCACTCGTTCGAGATGAACCGACCGGTGGTGGCGTGGCCATGGCGAGGGTGCCACAGCTAGGCGTCGGGGCGTTACGAGGCGTAGATGGCCACACCGGCGGGTACTACCTATAGTACAGAAGTACTCCAACTGAGGATTGATTCCCGGGACAAAATGTGTCACAACCGCTGGATGAAAATTCGATGGTGCGGGAGTATGGATCGGAGCCCAGCAGAGGACGAGGCAAACCACTTCCAATCGGGTGTGGCTGTGGTAGAAAGTTGATGGTCGCCGCAGTTCAACTCGCATGTCATGCACACAAAGGCAGAGGAGCAGTGGGGCCGAGAGGGATGAGGCGCACGTCAGGGGGATGAGGATCCCCTGACGTGAACAATCCTGCCATTCTGTCACTGACATGTGGGACCTCCAAGCGTGGGTCCCACCTGTCAGCGAAGGAAAGGCAGGGTAAGGCAGTGATAGCCACGTCAGAAGATCCATGTCCACGTCGGGGGATGTCGTGCCATGGGTTGGAGCGGCATCGTGGGAATCACGTGTGGGTGTGGCAGTGGTAGAAACAAGAAACGTGATGGTCGCCGTGGTTCAACTTCCATGGACAAGCTGTCATGTTTGCTGACACATGTATATCAGAACTAGAATGTTTATGTTTCAAGCACGTGAACATGTATTATTCTACTACTTTGGATCCATTGCAACACACAGGCCAGCACATTGGTAGTAGTAGTGTCTATCTCTATCTCTAGAGGTCTTCCCTTGTTCATCCTTTTCTCTCACAAGACAAACTACTCATACAAATGCATCTTGATGTTCCGTGGAACGCATGAGGATGTTTCCTTGGGGGTCTCTCCAGCGCGGCATGGCCGTAGTTGCAAGTTGACGCCCCTTGAGATGCCGACGTTGAGGGGCACTCGGATTTCCTCCGATGAGCAGGTAAGATGAGTTTGATCACGCAGTAAATGCATTCTAAAGACTACTTCCGTGTCCATTTCCTAATTCTCCTCCTGCCCACTATTTCATAGGTTAGGCTTGGTGCGAGTGGAGATTGGCGTGCATGTGTACGGAAGGGTACCAACATCAATTTCCACAACATTTACAACGGTGACCGTTCCCGTAGAACCTTTATCCAACATTGGGATCAGCCATGCAACAGGGCCACCGCATGAATTGGTACGATGGAACCATAGTGAGATTGAATAAGATAGTACGAACCTTGCACATGGCATTCAAAGGTGGACCATGCTGTCTGCGGCCGATTTGTTGCCGTACGAGTACGAAGACATTTTGCTCTTTTCTAACCGCATCTTCGCAGTGACAAACCAGGGGACTTGTTTTGTATGGGACACATCCTACGATATACTCCCTCTCTCCCAGTTTATTTGTTTTGAATTTTTCGTTTTATAAGTTTCAAATTCAAATTTAGAGCTCCCCATCACATGTTGAGATTACAATGTCCATTAAATCGTTGCGTGCATGTATAGTAAAGAAACAAATCTCAAGTTTGTCACGAGTTCGTGCAGCGGTAGCACCACAAGGCCTGGCTCAGGAGTTACATTTCCCTCTCAAGGCCCTCGGGATTGAGCTTCAGCGCCTTACTACACCTGCCTTTGAGTCAATAACATGTGGACCCAATAGGTGAATGGTCCACATGTAATGCTCCTGAAGGCAGAGGGGCAGTGGGGCCGAGAGGGGTGAGCCATAGGTCGGGGGACATGTGGTGTCATGGGTTCGGGCGGCGTTATGGGAATCGCATGTGGCGGTGGTAGAATCTTGATGCTCGCCGCATTTAAGGTGGCCCACATGTCATGCACACAAAGGCAGAGGGGTGGTGCGGCCGAGAGGGTTGAGGCACACGTCGGGGGACATGGTGTCGTGGATTGGAGCGGCGTCGTGGGAATCACGAGTGGCAGTGGATGAAACATGATGGTCGCCGTAGTTGAACTTCCATGGACAAGCTGACATGTCTACGGACACATGCATTGCATACCGATCACTGGAAGGAGTAGTAGAGAAAGCTAGGCGGATAAATAGTTTCTTATAGTCAAGCGGACCCATGCTACTACTTGTTCCAAAGACATGCACACCATCAAAATAGTCCATCTATATCATTATACACCGAGAGGGAATGATTTTTTTACAAGAGAGGAAATAGTTCATCCATCCATAATGCCCTTCTTCTTCTTCTTCTTCTTCTTCTTCTTCTGCATCATCATCATCATCATCATATTTTATCCGCTCGTACGTCAAGGAATTCTCCCATCCAGATGACCTTAATGCCACCATCTCATCACCCTTCTGAATATTTGTACCGAGCACAAAATTTGCTACGTCGAATAGGGATGGTGTCTGTTTATCACAATCTTCTACAGGAATTTTGATACTGGTTTGTATGTCAGTGATGCTTTTTCAAATCAAGTTTGTACGGCTCCATCTTCTGTTTGTCCCCTTCGATGGCTGCCCCACAAAATTATATGTCCTCCCGAGACAAGAAATTATGAAGCTCACCTGGTATGGAGGGTGCGTGTATGATGTGGTACACCAAAACATCATCTTCGAGGCACAGCTGTAGGACGGAGGCGCGTTGGATCTTCCCAGTGGCATGCTCTGTGTACTCTGCGTTGAGACCGATGACCCTCGTCTCTACCTTTTTGAGGGAGTTGGATACATTGTTGATCCACTTCTGAACAACCCTTGGGTGGACGGTGACGGTGGCAACTATGCTCAACAAGCCTTCGACCAGGACATGTTGGACGCTAAAAACCCGCATCTCGATCTCTTTCGCCATTTGGAACCGCTGGAACGGTGGGCTATGGTTTGGAGAATTAGGATTAGATGGCTAGTCCAACTGAAGTAGTAGATGATTATTTAAAGAGGTTAAAACAATGTGAACACAGTGAGGTTTGGATGCAAATGAAGATGAAGGGGAGGTGAAGAAGCCGAGGAAAATCGGTTCCTGATGGAGAAGTAAATGGCAGAAGTGGTGTGGAGACAGTTGATTAGACGGCTAGGCATACTAAACGAAAAGGCCATGTGGGTAGACTTAGGAGTCGTACCTGTTCGTGTACGTGCCCATCCTTCCTGATAGGTGGGACCTATGCAAACAGATAAAAAAGAATGTGTCGTAGCTGGTTCAGATGGATATTGGCGCGTGCGTGGGAGACACAACATTCTCTGGTTAAGGAACACTCCCTCCGTCTAGGTGAGTAAGTCACCTTATGAAAATCAGGTCTTCCCAAAACCTTTAGGTGTGGAACATTAACTTCCTGCTCGATCCCCTCCCAGCCTCCTTAGCCAGCGTTCTCTACCTCTGCTGCCGCGTTCTACCTTTCCATTTTTCCTCTTCTCAAGTGTGGAACAATCTGCAGGCCGTCCTTGATGCACCAGAATGACCACTGCATGCATCACGGCAGGGCGTTGATTGGACCTGCTTGGAGAGCTGAAAAGGCATCCATATAACTATGTATTAATTGCTGATTTTGCTTCCATTTGTAACACTGCCGTGGTTGGAAGTTTTGCTCGTCATGGTGCTCTTTCTCGTCCAATCTACAGCCACCGTGGTTGCGCTCTCCCAGACGGAGGGAGTATACGGTTATCCTCATCAAAGGCCCATCTTCGCACTTTCGCATGCACAGGAATTTGGTTCTGCGCGCAATATGGATGATACCTGGAGGATGAAGTGAACAGGCATGCTAGCACGGGAGACCTATTTCCGCTATACAGTACTGGAGTACTCATGTTCCTACTACTAGTAGTAGTAGTAGTACAAATGTGGTACACTTGATGGTCAAAGTACTATTCATCCGGTCCTCACAGTGAGGTGACAACACCCTGCGCCTGACACTAGTCCAGGCGGTGTGTTCGGGTTACCAAAGTCAGCCTCACCCTATGCACTGTGTAGTCTGTCACTGCCGCTGTACAACACCTTAGCATGCCTCACCTCGTCTCCCTCTCCCCTCCCATAGCACCACTCCATCTCCATCTCCATCTCCGTCTCCATCTCACTATGCCCCTGTGTATCGTTGCCTCGCTCGCCTCCCCCAGTACCACTATGCTCTCGCTAGCCGCTCCAGCACCGACAACCTTCTCCCCCGTAAATCAAGCCCCCAAAAACCCCCACCTTCCAAACTCCATCGTGGCCAAACGCGACCGCGCAACATCCATATGAGCCGCGATTGGAGCAATCTCCCCAGTGACATCCTCGACCTCTGTTGTTCGTGTATGGATATGTTGAGCGCCCTGCGGCTGGCTTGATGCTCGAGAGACATGCACATGGCCATCGTCGAAGCGAGGCCTAAGCTTTTCAAGACACCCTGCTTGCTACTATCTAGTCTTGCGAGATTGGCTCACCATGATACGGAGGCGTACATGATGCCCCTTGACTTCAATTCGACCTCCATTAGCCGAAACTTCTTTGCAGGTATGTAGTGGGTCGCCGTACATCATTTCCCTCGACTTCGATCCGATCACCATCACCCGAAACTTCTTGGCAGGTATGTACTGGGTCGGCATGAACTCCCACTGGATGGCTGCCTTCAGAGAAGACGGTAAAAAGTTGGTGCTCGTGAACTTCCAGACCTCCCATGAGATTATCCTTCCTCCGTTGGATTATATAGAGTTTTACCATTGCGGTCCAGGTCATTTAGATTACCACGTCAGTTGGACGGACCTTACTTGGCAGAAGATTATATTTGCCAGGTGCCCACACGACATGCAAATTACATAGACTTCAAGCTAATTGCCTTGTTCGACCGCGGACTCGCCTATCTTTACGCCGATGCCTTCTTTAGCTGGAGACAACTCAGCTCGCAGTGAATCATCGTCAAAGCTGATACACACTTTTGTGATGCTATTGAACACAATGGCATTATCTACTCGATCGACAAAGCAGATGGCACCACGTATTGCTGGGATGGCGCGTGTAAGTTCTTTTCGTCTCATGTTAATGATGACGCCATGACACTGTTTGAACTTTTTGGATGATTGGCATATCCCTGTTTGAGCAGAATTTGAGTAGAACTATGGCAATGTATTAAAGACGCGTAAATCAGCTATATTTGGAATGAGTTAATTCATGCGATTGTGACCATGTCATTACAGCCAATTTGTACCCCTGAATAATCAAACGGTTAGGAATCGGATATTCTCCTTATTTTTACAGTAATCTATATACTACTACTAAATATGAGTGTATCAATGGCCATGTTAGTTTCCTCATTTTCATGATGTAGAAACATGCACCACACTGTTGGTTTCATCTAACCATACATTAGGGAAATAAATGTGCATATGGAGAACTATATATTTGGAAGTAGTGAAATCCAATAATGTTTACCATGTGTACATACCTATATTCGCCCTTCAGCAATCAATGGCTAGAATAATATCCTCACAAAAAATTTGCCCACAGAACACGAGTATATAACAATGCATGGTCTGTTAGTTACCTTGAAGAATTTGTTTGTGAGGACAGAACATGATTACATAACATGCATGACACGGTAGTTTCCTGTGAAGAATCGATTGCGACATAACATGAGTATAACCATGCATGGCACTTCTATATTTTCGAACCCAGTATACATTTCCCTGTAGTTTCCTCCCAGTTCCAACATGGACATATCAATGCTGTTTCTTGCATTATCCTACTCATACTCTAAACAATGCCGATCTTACATTAACAATGCCTGTCCTTTTTGATATGATGCAGTGTCCCTACAGTTACTACCCTTTGTAATCACACCACCTTTGCCAAAAATAGGGAAGCACAACTGGTTCCTCGCTCGATCAAACGACGGCAAAAGGCTGCTGATCATTTGGACACATGAGCCGGAAAAGTTATATTGCAAAAACCCCACTTTATACAAGCACCGTGAAATACGTGAGTATCCGGACAGTGGCTGTTACGTCTATGAGCAGGATACCAGCTTGTGGGGGCCTTCAGGACTTTTTAGTTGGAGGCGGGTAAATAGCCTTGGTTCACACTCTCTGTTTCTTGAACTCAATTATCCGATTAACCAGGAGATCACTGTTGGCAAGGACCTTGATGGCAGAGAGGCTCTGTTTGCTATGGAAAACTGTGCCTACACGGCGAGCCCTAGGAGTTCGGGAGCAAACTCCCCTGATTGTCAATGATACAACTTGCATCCAAAAGAAGGTGAGAATGACAAAGGCATCCGGATTAACTTTAAACCTTGGATGTCTCAATTACGACAGGCAGTGATGTGGTTCAAGCCTTCAAGTTGATAGGTAATTGGGCTGTTGCGTCGAAAGGGTGGAGTACTGGTGTCTCCGGATCACTGGTCGATGAAGCAGGGCTGCAAATTATGATGGTGTTGGATCATCTCTTCGAATGACTTTGTTGTCTTTGCTGATTGTTCTGGATGGGTAGTTCTTTCTTTTGTTATGCATATTCCTTGTCATTTGGTCATCCTCGTCTATATCACTCTTACTATGTAATAGTTGCCTCTGCTTAGAATGGCATTCTTGTCTGGATCACGAGAGTTTGAGCGCTGCAGATGGGTGCATTTTGGTGGTGTAGCAAGACTTCTTATGAACTATCATGTCTTGCTATTTATGTCAGTAGTAGTCACTAGTCAATGTTTGAATGTTGTATATATCGTTGTTTCAAACTGTTTATTGTCTCGAACTACTGGTGGCTAAATGAGGGCATCACCATTGTCCAGTGTTCAGAGTATATCTCATTTTTTCAAGTTATATAATTTGAGCTTAGTGTCTTTTCGATGATGTACACTTGTTGGACTCTCAAGTCGGGCTCTCAAAAGATTGTCAAAAAAAGGCCGGGCTCTCCAAAAAAGAAAGAATAAGGACTCTTAGACCGACATGTAGGCGCCACCGGTGTTTTCGTGCGCTTGCGCACCGAGAGCATATTGGCGCGTGTTCGAAATTCATGCTACCTTTTCATCCCCAATCTCCCGCCCCTCCCCCACCTCTGGAATCTCAATTCGTACTCCAGTTCCCCCAAATCACCCTCCTGTACTCAAGCGCACTATCATGTTGCCGGTCAATGCAAATCTCCGAGCCAGAGATCCTGAGGTCCGTCCTCCATTCGGTCGCTGCGTGCTGTCGCTCAACAGTGGCATGGCGGCGCTTGACGACCAGTTTGCCGGTAAAGTGCTCATGGTTACCATCAAGGACGACCGACCTCCCGTCTTGCCGGACGACCTTGTCAAAGCTCCGTGCATTGCACACAGCATCCAAATAAGTGACTTGCTCGTCGAAGTCTGTCCGCCACCGGCTGATTTCTTCGTCAGGTTCCGGACAACTTCCGACTGCAGTTGTGTGTTCGAATCTTCCCGGCGTTTGTTCTGTGATGGCGCGCTAGTGAGCTTTGATCAGTGGCACCCAGGATGGGGCTCGGTGCCCTCTGAGCTTGAGTTTGTAACAAAGCTTACCTTCCATGGCATGCCTCGACGGGCTTGGAACAGCGAGTACACGAATGAGCTTATCAATGACCTTGGAGGTGAGCTCGTAAGTATGTTTGTTCCTCCAGACAGCTGGGCTCTGACGGTTATGGCATGGATGAAGAAGCCGTCCACCATACCGAAGGTCATTGGTGTTGAGATATCGGTGCAGGAACCGGGGTTGTACTATTCGTCGCCACCAAGGCCGCCGCAGACCACGTTAGGGATGTACCTGTATCGAGTGTTCGTGCATGTCGTAGAAGTGGTCAATCCATCAATCGAAGTCCTGCCGCCGCCGCTGGTGCCAGGATACATCGACGACGTCCATTATAGGAGTCAACGTCAGACTTTCCCCGTGTTGCTCGGAGCGATGGATGGCACAAGGCTTACTCCATCGCGCGACGGAGGCCACTGCTTCTTTGGGAGAAGAGGCAGGGTTGGTTGCCTAGATGTGCTCTAATTTGAGGTAACAACTGAATCTTGTCAGATACTAGTTAAATCTGAGCTATGGGTGTGAAGCACTAACGTGCCAGTACATTTTATTGTGACCTGTTCTAATTTGTACCTAAACTTTTTTTAGAAATGGATGTACATCAGCTTAATGTGCTAGCAGAACTTATTGTGTTGTGTGTATGTTTTCTTTGCACAGCATTCAAGATATTTCCCCGTCATTGATAAAGACGGTGAACCGTTATGTACGAGTTCGTTGGTTTCAACATAGCCCTACCTGTAGCGATCTACTGCTTTCATCCTGATTGTGCCGCGTGCGTGAAATTTTTGTATGCCAGTTCAGTGTGCTATGATGTTCTATATGATTGTGTCAACTATATATGTTTTTACTGAGCATCAGCAATGCATATGGCTAAAGGATTTATTTACGACCATCGACCGATGGGTCTCTCTCTCTCTCTCTCTCTCTCTCACACACACACACACACACACACACACACACGCGCACGCGCGCGCGCACACACTCACAAGTGGGACCCGTTGAATTATTTCTTTGCTCGTGACAGCTTTTAATTAGGTTCCACTGTAATCTAACTTTTTTCTTTAGTTATTAATTGAGCTCAGTCACTTCAAAAAGTTGTACAAAAGCCTTGTTTGGGCCTTTCCGGCATCGCTGAATGTGGGCTGAGTAGCCATGTTAGGTTGTACTGTACTAAACAGGCCTTTTTTTCAACATCAGCAATGCAACTGGGCCGACAGTGTTACACAATATCTGGGTAAACTTGTTATTCTCCGCTGGGCTGCAAATTTTCCTAGGAGGTATACATTAGGCTTAACAAGAAAATGGACTTTAAGAAATAATAAATGGGATGTAATTATAATAACTGGGCAGTAACTATAAAAAATGCACCAAACGCG
Source organism: Triticum timopheevii (assembly GCA_963921465.1). Classification (NCBI taxonomy): domain Eukaryota; kingdom Viridiplantae; phylum Streptophyta; class Magnoliopsida; order Poales; family Poaceae; genus Triticum; species Triticum timopheevii. Next base: position 228,635,770 of record OY997270.1, on the reverse strand, counting down.
TAATTAGTCTAAATTTTTTTTTTGGAATTTGAAAATCTTAATTTTATTACTTGTTGCGCGCGCAATATTTCGTTGGATTTTAACGTAATACAACTTTATTTTGAAATTATATTTAATCTGAGTAGAAATTTCAGATAAAAATATTTCGGATCCCATCATAATGTGGGAAATTTTTTTGAATTCTGTTTTGAGTGGTTGGTTAAAATTATTAATCTTGTCCTAGCTAAAAGTTGGCCTGTACTTTTAACAAACTATAAATGAGCTGTAGTAAATTCCATTAGAATTAAAAAATGGGTTGTACATTCTTACAAATCGTAAATGGGCTATATGTTCTCTGCCACACACTTGTGGGCCTTCTAAGTTGACACGTCCCCTAAAAAAACTAAGTTGACGCGTATGCAAGGCTTTGTCAACAACACACGGTTCTAGCAGCTTGGCCGTTGGATGTCCATCCAACGGATGTCGTGCTTCTTCTTCAATCTCGTATATTCTTGCTTCAGCCGCCCAAAAAATGATTTCTCCCCGTGAGATCTTGGGCGCACCGTTTCGGAGGCTGACCTGTGGGCCTACTAAGTTGACGCATAACAAGGGCTTTGTCAACTTAGTCAATATAAACGATTCTAGCTGCAGTGACCGTACAGTGTCCATCCAACAGCCGTAGAGCTTCTTCAACCTCTGGTCTTCTTGCTCCAGCCGCCCAAAGCAGCGCCGGTCGTGCCACGTGCTCCTGCCTCCCGTGGCCGGCTGTGATGCCGCGGAGGCCTCACCGCCCCCTACTACTCCCACTGCTGGCCAGACCATCCCTCTACTCACCCACACCCCCTGTTATTCTGCGGCGACGGCAGCCTCACACCGCAGCCGAACCAGTGAACCCTCGTACTCCTCTCTGCGCGGGCTTCCGCTGCCACGTCTTCCCCGGCTCCACGTAGTCCCCTTCCTAGGCCAAACCGTCGTCCATCGCCGTGGTGCTCTCGGCGCGGCGTGGTCAACGTGGTCAATGACCGACTTTCATCGGAAGAGTACAATACGTGGAGAGGCTGACAGCTGGGTCCACAGCAGCCGCAAGGAAGTGCCTCCTTATTACGCGGAAAATAATGATTCCTCCACCTGACAGCGGGGACCCACCGGACGGGCCACAGTATTTCACGAAAAAAGTTCCCCCTGACTGCTGGGACCCACCGGCTACATCTTCACACGCAAGGAAGTGCGTCCGGGCAAAAAAAAAATGATTCGCCCCCCTGACTGCTGGGACCCACCAGCTACATCTTCGCATGCAAGGAAGTGCCTGACAGTCGGGACCCACCTAGTCGAACCATACGTAGCGTTGTCATTCTGGTCGCGAACGTGTATGTACATACTGGTCGATGTAGAGGCGCGCACGTAGCATGTACATGTACGTACAACGGCCAATGTGCAAGAAAGAAAATACGGCCATGTACGTACATACGGGCGGGATCTTGAACGCCTACTCGCGCATATGTACAACCAGGGCTCGTGTACATGGCTGGGTCGGAACGGAGAAACAACGTCGTCGTCGTGTTCATGGGGAGCCAACCGGCTGGGTCGGAACGGAATGCGTCGTCGTGTTCATCGCGAGGGCTTGGAGGGAACAACCGATAGAAACGAGGCCTGGTATACCGCACAACGGAGGAAACGACCTTGTGTTCGACCGGCCACGTTCGAAACAGGATCCCGTTTATCGGGAGGGGTCTGGCGTACCGCAAAACGGAGGAAACGGACTTGTGTTGGACCTCCTATGGTCGAAATGGGGTCCTGTTGATCGGGAGGGGTGTGGCGTACCGCAAAACGGAGGAAACAGACTTGTGTTGGAGCGCTATGGTCGAAACAGGGGGTCCCCTTCATCGGGAGGAGTGTGGCGTACCGCAAAACGGGACTCCATGGGATACTGTTCATCTCCACCGTCTACCTCCTCCAGCCTCCATGGCCTATTGTTCATCCACCGTCGACCTCCTCCAGCCTCCACCTGCGACTGTTCATCCATGTGCTCATGTTCATCCAGCCTCCACCGCGCGCTACTCCACCGGCTACTGTTCAACCAGCCCTCTCCACGGGCTCCTGTTCAACCACCCTTCCACGGGTTACTGTTCATCCAGCCCTCCATCGTCTACTGTTCATCCAGCCCTCCACGGGGTCCTGTTCATCCAGCCCCAACCGGCTCGATCAATCGGGGTCCTATTCATCCAGAGGCAACCACGGGGTCCTGTTCATCCACCCCTGACGGGAACTGTTCATCCAAACCCCCTAGCAACGCTCACTGTTAATCCAATCCCCCCCAGCAACGCTCACTATTTATCCAGAGGTAGCATCGATCGGCTTCAGTTAGCAGTAGTAGCGAAGGAATCGCTCGATCGCTCGGTTTCAGTAACGCGTAGCCTGCAGTGCAATCGCTCGTGTTCAGTTAGAGCCCAACGCCTCGCACCCACGTGTGTATGGTACGAGAGAAACGCGCATCGCTCGGCCCCAGACCACCCACCGTAAACCGGGAATTGATATTTTCCTCGCCCTCACTTGTACCACAGGTTTTTTCCGTCATGGATGATCCAAAGAATGTCATGCAGCTGCGTCTCCTGCCCGCCCAGGACGAAAAACCCATTTTCTGTCATGATTTTTTGTCATAGAAGTAGGAGCCCACCATTTTTCTGTCATGATACTGGGTTTTGTCACAATTATCATCATAGAAGTTTCATAAGTATGACAGAAAATAATTTCGTTCGGCCCAAAAAGTCACGGATGTCTTTTTTTGTACTGTTGCCATCCTTCTTATCCACCAAATGTTTGGGGTTACTCCGCTTCCAGTGACCATTTCCTTTGCAGTAGAAGCACTTAGTTTTAAGCTTAGGTCCAGCTTTGGGCTTCTTCACGGGAGTGACAACTTGCTTGCCATTCTTCTTGAAGTTCCCTTTCTTTCCCTTTGCCATTTTCTTGAAACTAGTGGTCTTGTCAATCATCAACACTTGATGCTTTTTCTTGATTTCTACCTTCGTCGATTTCAACATCACGAAGAGCTCGGGGATCGTTTTCGTCATCCCTTGCATACTATAGCTCATCATGAAGTTCCAGTAACTTGGTGATGGTGACTAGAGAACTCTGTCAATCACTATCTTATCTGTAAGATTAACTCCCACTTGATTCAAGCGATTGTAGCACCAAGACATTCTGAGTACATGCTCACTAGTTGAGAAATTATCCTCCATCTTTTAGGCAAAGTACTTGTCAGAGGTCTCATACCTCTTGACATGGGCATGAGTCTAAAATACCAATTTCGTCTCTTGGAACATCTCATATGCTATGTGGCGTTCAAAACGTTTTTGAAGTCCTGGTTCTAAGCCGTAAAGCATGGTGCACTAAACTATCAAGTAGTCATCATATTGAGCTAGCCAAACATTCATAATGTCTGCATCTACTCCTGCAATAGGTCTGTCACCTAGCGGTGCATCAAGGACATAATTCTTTTGTGCAGCAATGAGGATAAACCTCAGATTACAGACCCAGTCCGCATCACTGCTACTATCATCTTTCAACTTATTTTTCACTAGGAACATATCAAAAATAAAGGGAATCTACAATGCAAGCTGTTGATCTACTCCCTCCGTTCTGAATTGTCTTAGATTTGTCTAGATACGGATGTATCTAGCACTAAAATGAGTCTAGATACATCCATATCTAGAAAAATGCAAGACAAGTAATTTGGAACGGAGGGAGTACAACATAATTTGCAAAATACTACCAGGACTAAGTTCATGATAAATTAAAGTTCAATTAATCATATTACATAAGAACTCCCACTTAGATAGACATCCCTCCAACCATCTAAATAATCATGTGATCCATATCAACTAAACCATGTCCGATCATCACGTGAGATGGAGTAGTTTTCAATGGTGAACATCTTTATGTTGATCATATCTACGATATGATTCACGCTCGACCTTTCGGTCTCCTGTGTTTTGAGGCCATATCTGCATATGCTAGGCTCATCAAGTTTAACCCGAGTATTCTGCGTGTGCAAAACTATCTTGCACCTGTTGTATGTGAACGTAGAGCTTATCACACCCGATCATCACATGGTGTCTAGGCACGACGAACTGTAGCAACGGTGCATACTCAGGGCGAACACTTATACCTTGAAATTTAGTAAGGGATCATCTTATAATGCTACTGTCGTACTAAGCAAAATAGGATGCATAAAATATAAACATCACATGCAACCAAAATATGTGACATGATATGGCCATCATCATCTTGTGCTCATGATATCCATCACCAAAGCATCGTCATGATCTCCATCATCACCGATGAGACACCTTGATCTCCATCGTAGCATCGTTGTCGTCTTGCCAACTATTGCTTCCACGACTATCACCATCGCTTAGTGATAAAGTAAAACAATTACATGGTAATTGCATTGCGTACAATAAAGCGACAACCATATGGCTCCTGCCAGTTGCCGATAACTCTGTTACAAAACATGATCATCTCAAACAACAATTTATATCACATCATGTCTTGACCATATCACATCACAGCAAGCCCTGCAAAAACAAGTTAGACGTCCTCTACTTTGTTGTTTTTTACATGGCTGCTACGGGCTTCTAGCAAGAACCGTTCTTACCTACGCATCAAAACCACAATGATTTTTCGTCAAGTGTTCTGTTTTAACCTTCAACAAGGACCGGCCATAGTCAAACTCGATTCAACTAAAGTTGGAGAAACAGACACCCGCCAGCCACCTGTGTGCAAAAGCACGTTGGTAGAACCAGTCTCATGAACGTGGTCATGTAATGTCGGTCCGGGCCACTTCATCCAACAATACCGCCTAATCAAACTAAGACATTGGTGGTAAGCAGTATGACTATTATCGCCCACAACTCTTTGTGTTCTACTCATGCATAAAACATCTACGCATAGACCTGGCTCGGATGCCACTATTGGGGAACACGGTAATTTCAAAAAACTTCCTATGATCATGCAAGATCTATCTAGGTGATGCATAGCAACAAGAGGGGAGAGTGTGTCCACATACCCTCATAGACCGAAAGCGGAAGCGTTTCAATAACACGGTTGATGTAGTCGAACGTCTTTGCGATCCAACCGATCCAAGTACTGAACGTACGAGACCTCCGCGTTCCACACACGTTCAGCTCGATGATGTCCCTTGTGCTCTTGATCCAGTTGAGGCCGAGGGAGAGTTTCGTCAGTACGACGGTGTGGCGACGGTGATGATGAAGTTACCAGCACAGGGCTTCGCCTAAGCACTACGACGATATCACCGAGGTGTGTAACTGTGGAGGGGGGAACCACATGGCTAAGAGAAGACTTGGTGTCCCTTTGGGGTGCCCCTGCCCATGTATATAAAGGAGGGAGGGAGAGAGGCCAACCCTCCTAGGGGCACGCCAAGTGTAGGGAGTCCTACTAGAACTTCCAAGTCCTAGTAGAAATCCCTTTCCCTTTTGGAGTAGGAGAGAAGGAAAGAGGGAAAGAGAGAGGGAGTAGGAAAGAAGGGGGGCGCCGCCCCCTTCCCCTAGTCCAATTCGGACCCATGGGGGGGCACCTTCCCTTTGGCCTGCCTCCACCTTTCCTGTATGGCCCAATAAGGCCCATTACTTCTCCCAGTGAATGCCCGTAGCTCCCCGGTACTCCAAAAAATACCCGAATCACTCGGAACCTTTCCGATGTCCGAATATAGCCTTCCAATATATCAATATTTACTTCTCGACCATTTAGAGGCTCCTTGTCACATCAGTGATCTCATCCAGGACTCTATATAAACTTCGGTCATCAAAACACATAACTCATAATACAAATCGTCATCGAACATTAAGTGTGCAGACCCTACGGGTTTGAGAACTGATGTAGGGGGATCCCTATGGGGCCAACCTTTCACGTTTTGAGAGGATCCCTACGGGGAACACAAAGAACGCGCGGAAGAACACGAGGGAAATCACGAGGGGAAACCAAGAGAAACACTCAACCGACACGAAATTGATCACACAAGTGCTAGATCATCGAGGCACAAAGTAACACGAGATCCAAAGTCAACAAGGGACGATACAAGAGTAACCATTCTTCTCCGTGAGGAGGTCTTGATTGTCTTCTCCGGATGGAGGCCTTGAATGTGGGTGGATCTTCTCCGAAGAGGTGCGGTCCCTCACGAGGAGTAGATCCGGTACGGATGAGCAATGCTCTATCTCAAATGAGCTAAACCAATGCTAAACCTAATGAGGATGGAGGAGGAATATATATAGTCTAGAGGGCAAAGGGGTACACGGGCCACGACCCTTACACTGTTCGGAGACAGGGAAGGCCGGATGTCCCGGCGACGGGCCGGATGTCCAGTCGCTCATGAGGGGCCGGATGTCCGGGCTGAAGGGCCGGATGTCCGGGCTAGTGGAGACGGCCATGCTACTCTCTGGATGGACGGGGCCGGATGTCCGGGCGGAGGTGCCGGATGTCCGGGGCTTCGGGAGGTGCCGGATGTCCGGGGTGACGGCCGGATGTCTGGGCTGATGGGGAAACCTTCTGTGCTCCCTGGACGCCATGTCCGGATGTCCGGGCTGGAGGCCGGAATTCAGGTGAGGAGGGCCGGATGTCCGGGCCCTGTAGCTTCTGCTGCAGTCGCCTAGCTGTGGGGAAGATCTCCAGGGGCCGGATGTCCGGGGCAATGGCCGAATGTCCGGTGCCTGGAAGCCGTTCTCACCTTCCCCCATTGGTTCTCTTCTTCCATGGACTTGGGCTCTTGACCATCTTCATGTGCATCCTCGGAAGGGTCCTCTTGGTACGTAATCATGCACAACATTCCGGACATAGGTAGTAGCCATGTCTCGAGAGGGTCATATGAGATATCACTAAGGAAAGAAGTCACCTCGATCCCGAGAGCTCTAGCTCTTGCTCTTGTCATGGGTCCTCTTGGTGCTTGGTGAGATGATGGTAGATCCATGGGGATGACCGAAGGATGCTCTGCATCATCTCCCCCCCCCCCTTGTGAAAGATCCGACCTCAGATCAAAATCCTCATCACCATGGTACGGGGAGAGATCGGTGACGTTGAAGATGTCACTCACGTTGTACTTGTCGCGTGGGAGATCGATCTTGTAAGCATTGTTGTTGTAGCATGCTAGCACCTTGAAGGGTCCATCGGCTCGAGGTAGAATTCTGGACTTGCGTTTGTTGGGGAAGCGGTCCTTGCGAAGGTGTAGCCACACAGGATCTCCGATGTTGAATATCATGGGTTGCTTTTTGATGTTGAGCTTGGTCGCAAGTCGTTGTACTTGGCGCTCGATGGTGTGCCTTCTATCCTCATGCATCTTCTTGATGTAGCTTGCTCGGGCACTTGCATCGAGGTTGGTGTGCTCTTGTAGAGGAAGAGGTAGAATGTCCAATGGGGACAACGGGTTGAAGCTGTAGACGACCTCGAAGGGGGACTTGCTGGTGGTCGAATGTCTTGCATGGTTGTAGGCGTACTCGGTGATGGGTAGACACTCCTCCCACTCCTTGATGTTCTTCTTGATCAACATGCGAAGTAGAGTGGCGAGTGTACAGTTCGTCACCTCCGTTTGGCCGTCGGTTTGAGGATGGTATGCGGATGAGAACAAGAGCTTGATTCAGAGCTTGGCGCATAGCGTCTTCCAAAAGTAACTCAAGAACTTGACGTCGCGGTCGGAGACGATTGTCTTTGGTACTCCATGTAGGCGCAATATTTCCCTACAAAAGAGATTGGCAACATGTGAAGCATCGTCTATCTTGTTGCATGGGATGAAATGTGCCATCTTAGAAAATCGGTCCACAATAACAAAGACGGAATCCTTTCCATTTTGAGTTTGAGGCAAACCAAGTACAAAATCCATGCTAATGTCTTCCCAAGGTTGATAAGGAATAGGAAGAGGCATGTAAAGACCATGGGATTGAGCTTTAGACTTAGCTTTGCGACATGTAGAGCATCAGTTGGTGAAGCATTAGACGTCGCGGAACATCTTGGGCCAAAAGTAGTTCTTGGAGAGCGTGGCGAATGTCTTGTCGTGTCCAAAATGTCCCATGAGTCCGCCTCCATGAGCCTCTTGCAAAAGGGGAAAACGAAGAGAGGACTCGGGAATGCAAAGTTTGTTAGCTCTCATAAGATAAGCATCTTTGATGTAATATTGTTCCCAAGATGTATGCATCAAACACTTTGCATAAGGAATAGAAAAAGATGGATCATTAGCATACAAGTCTTTTATGTGCTCAAAGCCAATAACATTCAACTCAAGTTTAGTGATAAGCGTGCATATGCGTGAAAGGGCATCCGCGACTACATTTTCCTTACCCTTAATGTACTTGATCACATAGGGGAAAGATTCAACAAATTCACTCCATTTGGCATGACGCTTGTTCAACTTGGTTTGACCTTTTAAGTACTTAAGCGTTTCATGATCGGTATGGATGACAAACTCATGAGGTCTAAGGTAATGCTCCCAAACATGTAGCACACGCACTAAAGCATACAATTCTTTGTCATAGATGGGATAGTAAAGTTGAGCACCGGAGAGTTTTTCACTAAAATATGCAATGGTTCGTTTTTCTTGCACCAAAACTCCACCAATTCCGGTACCACTTGCATCACAATGAACCTCAAAAGTTTTGTCAAAGTTGGGCAAAGCTAGAATCGGAGCATGAGTAAGCAAAGACTTGACACTACTAGGGAAAAGCCTAGCAGCAGCGCGGGTTCTAGGTATATCAGTAGCGCGGGAGGCGGCGCTACTAATAAGGCGCTACAGCTAACTCATAGCAGCAACGCGTGCGCGCCCGCACTACTGATATACAAGTGTAGCAGCAACGTTCTTACAGGGAGCTCGCTACTGCTAATAGCTATAGTGCGCTTCTCCTGTGCGCGCTACTGCTACTATCGCGCTGCTGCTAACTTTTCTCCACTCGCTACTGCTAATTTTAGTAGTTTTTTGTTTTTTTCTGCATATTTGTTTTGTATTTGAACAGGCTTTATAGAAGAATCTTTAGCACATACAAATGTCATCATGATACACATACAAATGCCTGCGAGACCACAGATGTAATCATAGCATATACATACGAATAGTCTCATCATAATCATCATCCAACACAAAGTGGTATCTTGTCATCATCTCGAAAATAGCGATACATGCAAGTGTCGAATACTTGCAACTACAATGTCATCCATCTAAACAAAGGTATACGCGAGAAGAGCTATCACTATGAGTGAGAGCGGAACTATGTAGTACATGAGGTGGCGGTTACGAGTCCTCTCTCATGCTAGCGTGAACCTCAAGTAACTAGCTTCTCCTTCTTGTCTGCTTTTGAAGCCTTTATGGCTGGCGCCCGAGAACCCATTCACTTGCGCTTGACACTCATGCCACTCGTTGTACACCCCCGGAATCTTCCCTTTGTACACGACATAGCACTGCCATCTCGCCATCAAGAAACTAGGTACCTGTTAGAGATGCATCGTCATGAAGAGGATGTACAATCATATGCAACAAAATATACAAGAGCAACACGGAAAAGAAAGGGTTAGCAACTAGATGCAACATACATTACGCAAACTAATTAACTAGAGGTACATAGGTCATCGTACGCAAACTAACAAACACTACAAAAAATACACTTCCGTGATGATACATGTTTGTCATAGTAGGTCGCGTTTTTTGTCATGCATGTACATCCATGACAAATTTATGACAGAATCAAGATAGTCATACCTGTGCTGTCATAGAAGTGTTCCATGACATTACCAAAATTATCATCACAGAAGTGTCCACTTCCATGACGATAAATCGCGCGTCACAGAAGTGCTTTCGTCAAGGGTGACCGACACGTGGCATCCACCGTAATGGAACGCCGTTAAACTATCGGGTCAGGTTTTGGATCCGATAACCCGTTAACAGCCCCGACCAATGGGGATTTTCCACGTGTAAAATCATCATTGGCTGGAGGAGACACGTGTTAGGTCCGCGCTGGCACAGGTGTCACTCATCCAATGGGCTAGACGCGCCTATGATATGTTGACACGTGGACCGGCCCATCAAGTTTAAATGGGTCGGCCCAACTAAAGGCCCACAAGATTTTGCAGACCATAATGGGCCAGCCCAGCTAAAGGCCCATGAGATTTTGCGGGCCATAATGGGCTGGCCCAGCTAATGGCCCACAAGATTTCGTGGCCCATAATGGGCCGGCCCAGGTAAAGGCCCACAAGATTTTTGTTTGCCATAATGGGTCGGCCCAGGTAAAGGCCCACAAGATTCTTGCGGATCATAATGGGTCGGCCCGGCTAAAGGCCCACGAGATTTTGCCGACATTAACGGGTCGGCCCAGCTGTAGGCCCACAAGAATTTGAGGGCCCTAGTAGGCCGGCCCATTAACTGGCTGCCATGTTTTGGGCCAAATGCCGGCCCATATTTGATCCGGTCCATTAATGGCCTGCCACGTTCCGGGCCTAATAGTGGCCCATATGAGATCCGGCCCGTTAAAAGCCTACCACGTTCTGGGCCAAATTACGGCCCAGATCAGGTACGACCCTTTAAGAGGCTATGGGCTCAATTATGGCCCATATCAGATTCGGCCCGTCAACTGGACACTATGCTTTTGGGCCCACTTGCTAGAGGCCCACTTAGTAATTCATCCTGACATTAGTTTTGGCCTCTTAAGGACCCGTTTAACATTTCGGCCCTATATTAATTTCGGCCTGTTAAATGCCCGTCATATAGTTGGGCCTAACTATGGCCCGGTTTGCATCCGGCCTGCTCGCAGCCGATATCTGATTGGGCCAAAGAAGGACCAAGACAATTTTGGCCTGTTAAAAGCCCGTGATTTGATTCGCACAATCATAGGCCGGGGTTCATTTCGGGCTGCTGCCGACCCGTTAGCTGTTCGGCATGTTTCAGGCCCAACCTACATCGTGATTGCATGACGGCCCGATTATGTATCGTAATTTTACGGTTTGGCCGGTTTACTGCGAAGACAGTAAAATAACTGCAGCGTCGTGAATAAGAAAAAACCTAGACTATACAATAAACAAATTACATCATATTACATCCACTAGGCATCAAAGTTCACCACTATGATAATAAAGCACAAGCAGACATCAGATTACATACACTGGGCATCAAAGATCGCCACCAGTGCAAATAAACAAGCCGACAAAATAATATACAAAACCGACAGCACTTCAATAGAGTTCAAGAAAGGTTAGCCCTGCTGGGGAGCTGCAGTGCAAGCAGCTGAGCAGGATGATGAGACTGCACTTGTTCAACACTTAAATCTTCCTCACTCTGAAAGATAAACAAGCAGACAGATGACAGGTTTTGCACATAAAAGTATCAGTGCTGACAATTCATCACATTTCTTACTGACGAATAAAGTGACACAGTTTAAAATTGCATTAACACAATATGGTATTGTTCAGGTCAAGACATGGCAGGAAATGACATTGTGAAGGAGTTGGCAGCTTCACGACACCACTGGATTACAGATCAAGAACTCATAAGTATCAATGGTTAGTGTGCTGTCAATTTATCCCATTTCAGATTGGCAAATAAAGAGACGGTTTAAATAATACTCCCTCCGTCCGGAATTACTTGTCATCAAAATGGATGTGTCTAGAACTAAAATACATCTAGATACATCCATTTCAATGACAAGTATTTTCGGACGGAGGGAGTAGTAGAATGATATGACATTGTTCATAGTTAAGACATAGTAGAATATGACATTGTGCTGTAGTGGGTAGGTTCACCACACCACTGGATTACGGATGAAGAACAGAAGCATACATGCAGTGCAAAAGAAGATCACTTGCTCTGTATATTTTAATTTACATGGTATGAATAAAGAACTTGGTTGTACAACTGAAAACTTAAATTGAGAAAGGACAAACTTTTGTTTATGAACTACTCCCTCCGTTCTAAAATAGATGACCCAAATTTATACTAACTTCAGTACAAAATTGGGTCATCTATTTTGGAACAGAGGGAGTACATAATAAACTGTAAACATGCAATTTGATGCAAACACCAAAAATAAACAGCTGTTGCAGTCATGCCTAACCAAATATATACAACAAAGTTTGAAGGCTTGAGATGGACAAACTTACATTATTGGTGAAGACGGGCTCTATAAAGGCCTTGTCCATGCTGATGGGGGGGGGGGCAATTCAAGAAGTTTACCACAGAATCTTCTTCATAAGTATTGCCTTTATTCTACATTTTGTTAAGAGTAAATATAGATGTGATAATATACGAAAAAATGGAGAATATTTAAGATAAGATGAAGGGTGATGCTACATAACCAAGTAGCTATAAATGTAAGTGTAGCGATACAGGCAAAAGGTACAGCCAAGAGCAATGCACAGCTAAACTTCTTCAGTACCAACCTTATGGTAAGAGTAAATATAGATCTGATGTGTAGAAAATGGAGGGCAAAGGAAAATAAGCTGCAGAGTGATGGTACATGAACAACTACCTGTAATTATAAGTACACTGATAAAGGACAGCATGTACTTACAAGAACAATGCAGAGCTAAAAAAACATTAGCATTGGATACTGAAGAATTTGGAGCGAACAATTGATAAGCAAGCTATCATGCATACTGCTGTCACATAATGAACTAGGTATGTATGCAAGTACAGTGATATAGAACAACAGGTACTAACAAGAGCAAAGCAGTGGGCAGCATATTTGCGATATCCTGTCGTTCTTTTCAAACCGGAATTCTTCTTCGAGCAGATTTCCTGCAAACAAGATCCGTATGGCACATGCGGAAAAGTAGAAGTTCAAATTGTCATGTGATTTCATAAACAGTACCTCATCCTTGGAACGAGACCAGTGCATAACAAAGTTTTTTCCATTCAATGTCTTCTAAATTTAGCACAGGAGACTTCACTGGAAATTCGTTTATAGATTTGCCACCAAAGTGTGATTTCCTCAGGTAACACCGATACTGCTGCAATGCTTCCTTGAAAAGCACAAGCAAGCTTTCCTCGTCATGACTATCTAGATTGACCCTCGCCTAGTTACAACAATGTAATCATTGATGTGTTCAATTAGTAGAAAACAGGAAAATAATAACCATGAATAATAGCACTTACACGTAAGTTGGACAGGAAGATGTGAAAATGGTGTTTGTCTTCACAATAATCTTCCCATGATGGGAATATATGCATGTAGTCCCTAACAACATTGAAAGCATTCTCTTTTAAACTGGGAATAAATGGAATGGGGTTCCAATCTGCAGGAATTGGCCGTCTCTGTAGTTGGGATAGGTCTTCGGCCGGTGGACTTGCTGTACTTTTTGCTGGAGTGGGATTTTTCTGTGGTACAGCTGGTGCTATGGCAAATGAAATCGGTATACCTTTTGCTGGAGTGCAGGTCCTGTGTGGTGGGGCTAGTGGTGTGGCCAGTGAAGTATGGGTACAGTCTGCTGGAGTCTGTCCTACGTTTTGTGCCACAGCTCTACGAACATGGTAAAGAAGAGCAAGCAAATTTTGCATAATAAAATGTTGGTTGCACGGTGCCCACACATGATGAACCAGAGCGCATTAAGAATGCAACTCCCAGCTGTCTCTCGACCATTTCAGGCGGTTGGATGACGATCCTACGTCTCCTAACCCTTCTTCTTCCTCGTCTGTGATTCTTCCCATACAGAACACCGCACGGGCCGCCGGCCGGACCACCGGCCCCCACCGCCTGTGTTCCTCCGCCACCCCCACCCCCCACCCGCATCGAGTTTTCTTTGTTCGGTGAGGCCCCACAACCACCCGAGCCCCTTGGATTGCACCGGCGAACTCCGGCAAGCTCTGAAAAATCAACTGACCCAATTTTGAAATTTAGTCTACTGTGATTTAACTAGTGTGGAATATGAAAGGGGAAAACCATAAGCATTGGGAGTATAGTGTTGAGCGTGCCATGGCGGATCTGAAGGTGCAAACCAGACAAAGGCAACTTCGCAACCAAGACAAGAAATCGGAGTAAAGCAGTGGCGATCTATTTTCTTGCTGCGATAAATAAGTTGAGCAGATACGAAAGAGTACCGCCTCTGGTGCGGCGCCGTGTACGCATCTGGTGAGAATTTGACGGTGCTGCGGTAGCGATGGCTGTCGGTAGCGTGGAAGCAGATCTAGGAGGGTAGACGGTGGCGGCGGGGCGCAGTGGACGAGACGGTCGTAGGAGCGGCGCCGGCAAGGTGGACGACGGCAGGGATGAAGCGAGAGGACGGGATGCAAGGATCCCGGTCCGAAGGCGTGGATGAGAGAGGTCGATCTCTTGTACTGGACGGCGTCGTCGGGGTATCAGCTCTGGCATGGTGGAGGAGGACGGCGGTGGATGGGGTGGCGGACGGCGGCTTACGGAGGAGGGTGGGCTGGAGAGGGTGTTTTGGCGCCAATGGAGTACGAATGGGGAAAAGGGAGGTAGAGAGGAAGGGGGGAACCATGTAGTCAGGGCGCGCTTGTCTCAAATGCGATAAAATTTACAAACTTAGCCCCCGTTTCAAATTTCTACTACATCACAACAACATTAGTCGGTTGGGGATAGGACGGTAATCTCGCATACACCGAATATTTGCCGACGAGAGTTTGTTTTTGGCGCCCACCGTGTATGAATATGAATTGGGGAGGGAGTCGATTTCGGCCGAGGGCACACTGTGTTTTGGCGCCCACCATGTATGAATTCGGGTGAGAGGCGGTTACGTCACGTTTGGGTGAAATTACAAACCTACCCCTATCGAAACCTATAGAAATCCAGCAGATAGGCTTTGCGCGGCAGGGATACGCAGTAGTGATTTCCATCTTGCAGATTTTGGTTTCGGGCGGTTACTGCGACTTTCCCCGCTTCATTCAAATTTTGCACAGTGCACGATTACCGTGCCAACTCAATTCGAATCCCGTTTGTATTCTACTATTTTTTTTTCGGGCGGGATCCATTTTCAATTGGAATTACATTCTATATACATCATTTTTTTACATATATACTTTCAAAAGCACAACAAAGAATTCTGCTCCTTTATATGTATAATATGATTTACAAATACAACGATCTCGAAATCTTAAGGTTGAATTCAAAAAAAAATAACCAAATTATGTTCTACTAAAATGTATGGATCAGTAATATCTACATATTAAATAACATAGATGTGCGTGAATTCATATGAGTATGCATGTTTGATAGATCAATTTTGGTTCGAGTATGGATTACATGTATCATCATCTCGAATTCAAATATTTGCATCCCTTTTTTGTTCACTCCTTTCACGCCCATCTCTCTCGCATGCATGCTCCTTCAGGTAGCCATCACTCTCTTTTCTCCACCTCACCCGCACGCTCACTTCATGTTTCTCCTATCCTCGCAAACATGGTCTCTCGACGTCTCCCTTGAGAAGTGTCACACTCTCCCTATCATTATACATTACACGGTTTTCATTATCTCTCACGTCTCTACTGTTCTCTGGTATCACTCGGTGCCTAAGCTTTCTTTTTCACCGCCACACACACAGTCTCCACTCGTCTTTCACTTTGTCTTTCTCTCTATGGGATTCTCTCACACACCCTATATGTCTCTACATATGACTCATACCAATAAAATTACTCTCTCTCTCTCTCTCTCTCTCTCCTGTAGACACAACATTTGTTGCGGTCTCCTTTTCATCTCCATCCCAGACTGACACCGATCAGACAATCCCGACTACCGTCTCCTCTCTCTCTCTCTCACAGACACACACACACACAACTCCTGCTTCCACCCCTTCCCGACTACCGTCTCTCTCTCACACACACACAAAACTCTCGCTTTCGCACCCCGACTCGTATTTCTCTCACAAGCATTTATCGACTAGCTAGCCTCTAGATAGGTTTATACACCCGCACACTCATGCTTCCACCATCGCATACATGTCTCTCTCTTGCTCCTTGTATCTAAGTAGCTTTTTCTTCTCTTCTTGAGACACGCCCTCTCGATCGTGCACACACACACTATCGCCTCATTTTAAGCTGATACCTATCGCACACACACTACTTGTGTCTTTGTCACACATGTACTCCGTCCTCCTCCACTCTCCCTCTCTCTCACACACACATGGGCTTTTTGCAACAACTAGCAAGATGCCATGCGTTGCACAGAGCATCAAGATGCATTTGTATGAGTAGTTTATCTTGTGGAGGAAAAGGATGAACGAGGGAAGACCTTATTTGCAAATGTGGAGACGGGTGTGGGTATCTTTTTGCAAAATTGCCATAGTTTCCTTCCTATCCGTCAGATATAGATCGGACGGCCTATATTGCAGGATGGCAGGCACACGATCATCACCAACAATGCTTTTTATAAGAGTAGGGATAAAAAATAGAGTTGGTGATGATGGTGGGCCTTCCATCCTGCAATGTAGGTCATCCAATTTATATCTGACGGATAGGAAGGAAAATATGGCAATTTACCCACACTCTTCACCACATTTGCAGATAAGGCCTTCCCTCATTCATCCTTTTCTCCCACGAGATTTTGATGTTCCGTGCAACGCATGGGCATCTTGCTAGTAAGAGTAGAAATTAGACATATACCACTTCTCGAATCTTGAAACCAACAACATGCCTCCCTTATCTCATCAAAACCGCCAAAGGAATATATTTTGAGTGAAACATAACATATTTTTAGTGATATACGTATTTCAAAACTAGACTTTTTTCTATCAAATCAGTGAATATGTATTAATCTACTTTGATCGTGTGGCAACGCATTGGCACATTGCTAGTAGTTATTATAATTTTTTGGACACCAGACAAACGATGGAGTACATATACGAAGAGAATAGGTGCACGCACGCAGTCGGCCTCTCGCTGTCTCGCACACATGAGTGTTACATAAAGGCGACGTTAACAAATAAACCCTAAAACCCTAGGTGCATGATTGGTGCATTCGCGGGTACCGGGTACGTGTTGGAGCACCTTTGTAGGAGTTGATGGTCGGGACCACAGGTGAACGACTTGGAGCGCGGTGGCTCGCCAGTTGCCACAGACCGAGTAGCCACGTTTAAAATATCGTTTTTTAGCGGGGTTAAGAGTTCCGATTTTAAATGGCACGTTATAAGTAGTAAGTAGTTTTTAGAACGATTGGTATGGAGCGAAAATGGAATTCATAGTACTACGTACCTCCTTGGCGCATGGTTGTATGGGTTTATGTTACGAGATGTTGAACCTGGTAGTTCTAGGGCAAATAATATGGTTTAGATTTAGATGCTAGTTTTCAGTAATCGGAAGGGGAAACCCTTCTTTGATTAAAAAAACTACTACCTCCATTCTGGTTTACTAGTCCCCATCGTACTTTGGGTCAAAGTTTGTCCATGAATTTTACTTGTAAAATGTGAATGGAAAACGAGATTTTGTTATACCCAAACAAAAAAGGACTGGAGGGAGTGATTGCTCTAACACAGATGCGACCTCTCATAGTGCAGGCATTGAACCGGCGCGCCGGCCAAGAGGGCCGCACTCGCTGCAGGCCCGGCTGAGCACGCTTCCTCGCTGCGTGCAACCAGCTTAAGACTGCCCCGCCTGCCTTCATTGAATCCACGCGTGTGCCAGCAACACGTCCTTCCGCGAGCCGGCAGGCATTTTAGAACACAAAAACGACTAAAATATAATTAATTTACGCATGGTCTTGACTTGTTGTGGTCGCACTGGTAGCAGGAACTAGTAGAGGTTTTTCTTTATTTATAACTCTCCTCACATTTTTTTGGCTTTGAAGTGAATCATGGTTGTGGACATTATGTACGAATGTGCAGATATCTGTGAACATGAGTTTGATGTGGAAGTTCGACTTGGAATGTTGGGCTTGCGCGTGAACTATACCATGTCCAATGCTTCGTCTGTTATTGTTTGGAAAGTAATTGCTATTATTACATGACCCCAAAAAAACATTTTGTGCCACATCAGTAGATGCACAGACATCACAACAGGCATGCTGACTGGATAAACATTTGAACCTAGCTATTATGAAGGAAATTTTGTATTGACAAAGTTTTAGATAGCAGGAGACGCCTAGCCTGCTCTGCCTCTGCTAGCTTATTTCTGGCTTCTTCCATCTCTTCTTTGGCTTGGGTGAAGAGAGCATCTGATTGCTCTTTTCGCTTCTTCGGGAACTCAGCTACATTCTCAAGGGCTGCTGCACGCTTTCTTTCAGCCTTTACTAATGCCACGAGGACACGAATAGCTGACAACTCCACCTGGCTTGTGTGTAATCTAGCATCATCTGGAAATTTGCACCTTGTGTCTAATCTAGCATCATTAGGGAACTGGCACCTAGTGTGTAATCCAGCCTCATTTTGGAAACATGATCTCGAGGTTGACCATACTTCCCTCCTCGCAGGAACTGCATCCTGACATGAAGTTACTTCTTTTTTAGATCAATACTCAGAGAAACCTAGATCCATTTAGTAGAAGCCAGATAAACAGAACTGGGAGAAGTGAATTCAAAAGGAAAAGAAATATAAAAACAGACTACACGGTGAGAACACCCACTTCCTACATCAAGTTAAAAACGAAAGCATTAGGACGATTAAGACTCTTCTTATTACACATCGAAGAACACCACGCTTAAGAGAAACAGAAACTACAACATATACACATCGAAGAACACGAGGCTAAACGAAAGTAATTGAAAGGGTGTTACTTACCAAAGCTCGTTTTACAGGTTCGATGCAGCTCCTCTTTAACTTGCCACGCTCCTTGAAGATGTCCCGAATATCCTGTGTTTGGTCTTCATTGCTCCTCTGCATGTTCACACTCGTGGTTAAAAATCTCAACATGGCAAGAAAAATACTACTAGTAATACTTGCGCATCTTGTGGGCAACATTAAAGCACTCGTCTGCCATGTTAGAGCATCTCCAACAGAATCGCAACGCGCGGCGCTTTAAAAAAGCGTTTACAGTGCTGAGATCGAGAAGTAGATACTAGAGAGTAGAGGATAGTTCTCAGCATAGATAGATACAAAAAAGATAATTCAACTACTCCTCGTCGTCTGACTGCTCCTCGGTGTTGTCCTCCTCCGACGTCTGACGTAGGCGTGAAGATACCGATCGTCGTCGGATTCCCAGGGCGACGCTGCTCCTAGCCTCATGTTGAATTGAGCGTCCGCTTTTCGCCTACGCTTGTCCTCGCGATAGGCGGCTCGCTCCGCCATCCTATTATCCCTCTCCGCCCTCCTTTGCGCATAGAACTCGCGCTCGTTGATGATGTCCTGCGGGAAGTGTTGGCGCCACAGCGCAATGGCTTCCTCGTCCATCTCGGCGATGCCGAGACATTGCTCCCGCCTCCGGTTCTCGCGACGATCCTCGTCGGTGCTAAGCCGCGACAGAGGCGCGAGCTCCTGCGCCCGCTCCCGCGTCGGCACGTTGGGGAAGTTCCATGTTCTATGAGGCCACCGGAGGCGCCACGCCACCGCGTTGTATGCGCGGGCGGCCTCGGTGGCGGTGTCGAAATTGCCGAGGCCGAGGCGCATCCCGCGGAACCGGATCTCGATGGAGAAGCCGCCGGAGGGGCGCGCGCGGACGCCACGGTATCCCCAAGTTTCCCAGCGACGTGGCGGCATGGTGGCGCGGCGGCGGCGAGGCGAAAAAGAACAGGGAGAGAGCGGTGGTGAGGCACAGAGCGGTGGCAAGGCACAAAGTGGTGGGAGGGCGTTGGATTTTATAAAGCGCGCCGGACGCCGCGCGCCAAAACTAGCACACGCCTGGCCGCTTTTTCCCGCGCGCGCGCGATCCTTTCCCGACTTCTCTGCTATCTCTACTCTCTTCTCTACGGTTATATTTATTTTGTATTTAATATTTAATATTTATCTCTACTTCCTTTATTGTCTACTTTTTTTCTCTATACTTTTTTTCTTGCAATATAGGCCGTCCGATTTATATCTGACAGATAGGAAGGAAACAAATAGGAATTTTGCAAAAAGATACCCATACCCCTCTTCAGATTTGCAAATAAGGCCTTCCCTCATTCATCCTTTTCTCCCATAAGATAAATTACTCATACAAATGCATCTTGATGCGTGCAATGCATGGGCATCTTGCTAGTTCTAAAGACCTTTCCATCATTTGCCACACTGCTGGTTGCAGATGAAAAACCTACCCAAGCACAGCGTGATACAGGAGCGACGCACAATTACAAGCTGATATTCTGTTGGACAATGGTTGCTATAGCCAATTACTTTTACGGGAACAATAGCACCCAGGAAAATTGAAGGGTAGGTATGAACAAAACTGGAACTGCACATGTACTGCTAAGTGATTCAATACACACATTACCAATCGAGGAGGAGAACGATGGTCGCGGCGGCCTCTGTGAGTCATGGTCGGCAACGGGAGTTAGTTCATTGTCCACAACGGTGGTACTTCTGCGCTTGGCGTCAGCTTCCGGGAAGCAGATCCGAGACCGTGGAAGACGATGCTGGGGAAGAGGCTCCGTCTACGACGACGACGGTGGACCGGCTCTAGTGCAGCGTACGAGGTCGTCGATGAGGCAGACGCGCTGCGGTGGACGAGTGCGCCGATGTAAAGGGGAGGAGCACGAAGGCTGCGGTGCCGTGGAGAAGTCTATTTTGCGGTTGGGATAGAAAATGGGGAGTATTCAGGTGTACTACTCTGGGTGCCGGGGTGGGGCTGGTTGGGTATGGTGAACCTGAAGTTACGAAAACAGCCCCCTACCAAGTGTCGTATGTAGGCCTGTTCCAAAGGCTATGGTGGTAACTTCCCACTGCTCGAATTAGGGTCGCGGGAGATTTTCCCGCCGACCTCAAAATTTTGTGACACTGGACTCCCCGTGTGGCGTGTTGAGTGATTCGGCTAAGCAACTAGCGAGTAGTAGTAGTAAACTCTGCATATTAGGTTTGACCTAAGTCAAACTTCCTAAAGTTTGACCAAGTTTATATAAAAATATAAACATTTACCATAACAAATATGTATGATGTGGAAGTACATTCAATAATGAATCTAATGGTATTTATTTGTTATTGTATATGTTAATATTTTTTGTTATAAGCTTTCTGAGAGTTTACAAAACTTGACTTTGACCAATGATAATACATGGACTTAAATAAAAACGGAGGGAGTACACATTTGTTTTCTTAGTTTGTAGTGAACTAATCATTTGTTGAAATTGTGAAATAAATATATTAGGCTATTGACTTCGAATGTAATGGTCTATACAATTCAATAGTTACAATCATTGTCGAATCCCAAGATGTATACAAGGTCTATAGTACTTCACAACATACTCAAACTCACATAATCCCAGTCAAATGAGAATCTAAATGCATTTCATAGTTATTACTTTGTAGGATGCAACAAAAACAACCAAAACTTTACATCAGCCATTATAGAAGCAACATTTTGACATATCCCATTGTGTGAATGAAACGTGCAGAGAGAGCTTTTGAAGATGGAGCAGATAGGGCGGGAAAGATTGTACGTATGTGGATGAGAGAGTAGGAGACAAACCTAACGAGACACACACACACACACACACACACACACACACAGAGAGAGAGAGAAAGAGAGAGGAAGAAGTTAGGTCTGTGAGAAAGATGGAGACATGTAATATACATGATTCTGTATACGTGGAAGGAGAAGAGACAACATGTTTGATGAGAGAGCTGGAAAAACATGGACGAGAGGGGAAGGATCTCATGGGTTGAGGGATTGACAATTTTGTGTGGGGGAGAGAGGGATTGGTAATTTTGTGCAAGAGAGAGAGAGAGGGTGGGGGGGGAGGAGTCAGTCAGCCGTCGTCACATCACCCTGCTTCCAAATGACCCCACATTCTCTAGCGCGGTGTGGTCGTCGTCTTCGATCTGCTCGATGCCCTCTTTGAAGATTGAGGTGTTGTGCATGTTGGGGTGCAAAGAAGCACAAGCGAGTGTGGTCGCCGTATAACCTTGGATGGGGATGAATTGTGTGCTCGGGGGAGTGTGTGTGTGTTGTGTTGCGTGCGTGTGTGTGTGTGTCTGTATTGTGTTGCGTGTGTGCGTGTGTGTGTGCGCGTGTGTGTGTGTGTCAGATAATGAGCGAAAACAAACCTAAGGAGAGAAATGGGTATTCACGAAGAGATTGCGCGGGCCCTTAGGTGGGCAGGGGCCGAGTGAGGGTGTCAAAATTTGTGCGTTGATGCATACGTTGTATGCGATCGTGCGAGGGACGGACGAATCGAGAGAGATGGTTGTTGTGTTACGGATGCTCCTCTCTCTCTCTCTCTCTCCCTCTCTCTCTCTCTCACACACACACACACACACAAACACACACACACACACGCAAGTGAACTAGAAGACTGTTCTCTCATGTATACACAACGTATCGGCATTTGTCTATGTCTCACTCATGCATGATCGTTTGCACATTCACACCTCTCTATGTCTGTATCACACGCACACCGTCTCCACATTGCCCTTCCGCCACAACACACATATGGACACATACACACGTTCTCTCTCAGTCACACACACCAAATAAGTATTAAAAAACTAGGGCGCACCTAAAACGTCCAAATCCAGACAAACACAAACTGGAGCTAAATTCAAATATATGGAAATATTGCAGCGTTAAGAACTTTCCCAGGAAAAAAATGGTTGAGAAATATTCGAGGATTGTTTTCACACACACAAAAAGGTTCGGTGGATGTCCTTCGAGCGCGACACGGTGACGCACCGTTCGACCGACCGCGCGGCCGCGGTTCATGCACTTGCACAGGATTCCGTATCGTGGCTGTGGTACTAACTTCAAAAAAAAGCTCTGCCTAAGTCTAATGTTTATCTGTACTAGTACGATTTTCTTTTAAGTTTGACCAACCTCATATAAAACTAAAGTAAGCTCCCATACGCGCACTCATCAATATGCCGCCGCCGCCATTGCGCATGCCGGCGCCCGCCTGCTCCGGCCAACAATTTCTCGCCCATCACCGTCGTGTCGCCGCCATCCCTGTGCCATGAAGCCGAAGGCTCGCCCGCTCACGTCGTC
Organism: Triticum timopheevii; assembly: GCA_963921465.1. NCBI lineage: Eukaryota > Viridiplantae > Streptophyta > Magnoliopsida > Poales > Poaceae > Triticum > Triticum timopheevii. The sequence goes on along the minus strand of OY997270.1, from coordinate 228,612,762 downwards.
TGCAGTCCCTCCTCGCCATGTCGCCGCACAGCCAAGCACGCGAGCAGCTGGTGGAGCCGCGTCTATGCACGCAGCGTACGAAGAGGAGGACGAGCGCGTGCTCCAGCACGCCGGCGAGGAGGAACTAGCGTGTCATTGTCGTCTCTGCCCGCGCGAAGGAGGCGCACATGGTGGCTGTCGCGGCGGAAGCCGGTCGCGCACGCGTCGAGCCCGCAAACCGGGTGCGGACGCGGAATCTACCTTCGAGACCTTGAATGCCACGTGGATCCTGCAATCTCAAGGAGCAATTTGGGTCAGTCGACTCATGTGAGCCGTTTGATGCAACATGGATGGCTAGAAGGGCTTCTTCCACCTCTTCTGCCGTCTTCTTCCTTCGCTCCGTCGAACTTCTTTCACAAATCGACTGACCCAAATTATACTACTAGTACGAATGTATTAAGTACAGTGGGAACACGAAGGTACGAGCAGTAGTACCAACTGCAAGAAGAACAGTAGTAAGACATAGTACTAGTACTACTCTACGTACTAAACAGTTCAAATAACGAGAAAGAACATAAACATAGTTCTACTGGGGCCTCAGCACAACACACCCTTGAAAATAAACTAAGCAACTAGTCAGCTTGACATTGCAGTAGAACCAGCATGAGCGACGGCACTGCCACCTACTCGGAGTCCGAGTCCACGACCTCGACTTCGTCCTCGTCCCTCTTCCTCTTCCTCTTCGCCGACGCTTCTTTGCTTGAACCGGACACTGGGCTCTGCTTCTTCATCCAACCCATGTAGATATTTAAACAAAGGTAGGCATCCATTGCTGCGTACAGGATGTGATCTTCATCTAATGTCTTCGACTCCCATGCATGATGAAACTCGTGATGAGGTTTCTTCAGTTTAGCGTACGAAGGATCAATGATGGCTGCTGCCAGGGTCAGCATTGAAGGTTTAGAGGAGGACACCAGGCTTGCCTTCTGGGGATCGAAGGGCTGGCCTACAATGAGACCTATCCGACGCAGGACTTCTTTGTCGTTCTTAAAGCCTATAGTAACGAATTTCACTCTTTTGTCCTTGAGGAAGTTCTTAAAATCCTGGCACTCAACGTCGGCATGGCATATGCGGTAGACCAAGCAACCGTTATGTACGCAAACCTGGATCACGGTGGGCTTCTTCCTCTCTTCGTCCTTTAGATCCTTCTCTCGTCCCATGACTGTGGTGTACTCAACATCTAGCCCAGCGACCCACTCATCCGTTGAACTGTTGAATATGCGTAGGAAGCGAGCAAGCCATGCTTTCACTGTCGGGGGTCCACGTGTGTAGATGACAATGAACTGATCGCCGGTGATGGCTCTAACCTGGTACTCAGCGGCGACCATGGAGATTTGGGAGGCCATGGATTTTGGAGGAGGGTTAGAAGACGTTGAACTGTTGTACCCCGCAAAAACTGGGAGCGAACTAATGTGGAAGGATGGGATGACTGGGAGCGAACTGTTGTGAGGTAGAAGACGGGGACGAGTAGGGCGTGCGAACGGCGTGGGGTTGCTGGCTTGCCCGGTGGATAAACGGCTGCAAGCCCCCAAAGAGTTCTCGAGAACTATGCGGGACCCACTAGATGTCATGTCTACTAGACCCATATCGTAGGCCTGACGGTATAGCTTCTGCCTGTTCGCATGCCATGCCGACGCGTGGATGTAACTTCACTTAATTCCGTCAACCGTCATGCCTCCCACAACCTTCGCCTCCCTCGCGCGGTCACGCCCTTTGAGACTTCGACCGGCTAAAAATGAGCAATTTTTTTTGCCTACTCCGCATGCATGATACTCCCTCTGGTCCTTTTTACTCCCGTCAACCGTTTGCAAAGTGTTTGACCAAATATATACTTTTTTCAAACACCACCTTATATTAATTAACCAGCCACACCAGTACACTCATTCAATCCAATATTCACCACACAGGGCGGTATGTTATTTACAAGAATACCATCTAATCTATTGTCAAAGCTATACTTAGCGATTAAGTGTGCCACCTTATTGGCCGAACGGCTAATCTTTGACAATTGAAGATTGTTGATCAACTTCGAGATGCTCAACGCTTTCATCTTCAGGTCACGCATAGCAGACCTGTCATAGTCCCCCGATGCAAGAGATGCTACCACAAAAGCTCAATCAGTCTCTAAAATTACAGGATTATGAAGAGAAATACCTATGTAGAGACCGGCAATGCAAGCCCTAAGCTCCGCTTCCTCCACGCTTTGACAGGCATCAATGAAATCCCACAAGCAAATTTATACTAAATATATCAATATCTACAATACTAATTATAATGAGTATAAGAACTATGTTTTATAATGAGTGTCAAATATTGATTTGACATTGTGAATGTTGATACTCCCTCTGTCTAGGTGAGTAAGTCATCTTAGGTTGTGCACCATGACCAAGGAGAAGGGGAAAACGAGAGACATTAATGTTTATTTGCTAATTAAATAGTATTGCATGCAATGAACTAACCACTGCATGTCATGTTTGATAGTCTCAGGTCATTAAAAGCATGCACAGCCTCATCTCTTATTGGTTGATATGTCAAGAAACAAGAAACGAGGTAGAAGTTAATGCACCACGCCTACGTGTTTCGGGATTATTTGGTTTTCGTAAGATGACTTACACACCAAGATATTAGAGTACCACTACCTCCCTTCTAGTTTAAAGGGCTCGACTCAAAAATTTCACCTACTCTTAGCAAGATAGTAGAGGCGGTGGAATAGTTTTTCAAGTCTGCAAAAGTACTCAACTAATGATGTCATTCTTCACAAAAAAATGTGTTTACCAATGCATGCATGAACACTAGTTAGTCTAACCCCCCTCTCTTCTTTAATTCTTTGCCACATCAGCATGTTTGCTACTCCCGTATGCATGATACCAGCTAAGATACCACCATTATGGCCAACCTTAATCATCGCATGCAATAATTTAGTGCACCTTGAAATATGAACATGTGTGGGGCGTGTATGTTTTTAATGACTTGAGACTATACCTAGCCCGGCATGCAAGATGACTTATTATGCACCGTTCCCAATACCTGCAGGAAGCCCGTTCGTCTCCAAATCTTTTCCTCTCCATGTGTGGAAACAATATGCCTGCCAAACTCTCCTTCTTCCTACGGCGGTCCCACCACTCCACCCCGTGTGAAAAAATCTGCATGCATGACTCTCCTCCCCCCACGCTCGTCCAATCTGTTCTGACCAGCAATATTTCCACCCCTTCGCTCCCCCGTAATTTACTCCAACAAATATGCCCACGTAGCTTTCACTTAACTTCAGGTGCATTGGGTCACTGCCATACGGGCCCAGTAGTGTACTGGCCCACATGTCAGTGATGCAACTGGACCTGCAGTTAAGTCAGTGCAGCTCAGTCCATATCTTACGTAGGTGTGCCATTGCTCGCTATAAATACTGCGCCTCCCATGATATCGCTATCTCCTCCCCCTCACGTTCACATTCATCGCTATCTCCTCCCCCTCCCTCTCACGTCGACCACCATGGCATCTCCCCTCCCAAGCCCTAGGAGCCCCTCGCTGCACCGCGCGGGGCGGTTACGTGTCGCCTTTCCATTCCTCGCTGCCACTAGTCGAGGAGGACGCGTCGGCGTTCCGCTCCTCGCCGCCACTAGTCGAGGAGGACGCGTCGGCGTTCCGCTCCTCGCCGTGACGCGACGCGTCGCCGTTCTGTTCCTCGCCGCCACTAGTCGAGGAGGACGCATCGGCGTTCCGCTCCTCGCCGCGACACGTCGAGGTGGACGCGTCGGCGTTCTCAATCTCGGCGGCATGCGCGTCGGAGCACGCGTCAGCTCCCCGCTACGAGGAGAATACCGCGCCTCCCACCGAGCCCCCCAGCCTTGAGGAGCTTTGGAAAGAAATGGATGTCGCCTTGTGGGAGGCTTTGCCTCCAGCAGAGCACACCAAAATAGAGGCGGAGAAGAAGGCCGAGGAAGAGAAGCGCACCGTGCAACAAGCTTTCTGGGAGATCTATGTCACGTCCGAGAGAGTCAAGCAATTGGTTCTTTGGCAGAAGGCTCGTGCGAGGGCCGTGAGGGTGGCGGAGGACGCCCGTGCCTACGCCCTGAGTGCAGTCGGGCCCACGCGCCTCATCTACGCTTGGCGGTACGTGGACCGAGTGCACACTTCTAGCCAGGAGGAGTACCTGCTGGCACCGGATCACCACACCGGTGAGATCGCGCTCGCCCGCCGGCAAGCCGCCAATCATCACCTCGCGAGTTGCGAGGCTGAGGAAGAGGCGTTGTGTTGGCGTGCTGGGAAACGGCCGCGCACCAGGGCACTCGTGGCGTGCCGCAAGCGCTCCTGCGAGTGTCGTGGCTTTTAGGAGGAGTATAATTTTTGTTTTGTAAGGCGATCTCATTAGTTTTGGGACGCAAATGATAAATCCCGAACGTTCATGAATTTTTACGTCCTTAATTAAGTATGTAAAAGGGAAAGTTTGGAAACGTTGTGTATTATTACGCATTTTGCAAGTACGTGCATATAGCACAAACTTTACTATATACTATCGGACTACACGTCTCTCTCGATATATGCTTGCAGACTGTGCTACTCCCTCCGTCCAGGTCAATAAGTCATCTTTGGTTGTGCATGGTGACCAAGAAGGAGGGAAGACTTGTACACCTAGACGGAGGGAGTACTACTATTACTTACGTACGTGCAAATGCACGTTTGAACATTATGATGCGGTTTTTGTAAAAGTGGAAAAACAGCACTAGTCAAGCTTGTGAAACGATTCAATGCAAAACAAATGCAAAAATGCTCGTTTGATTGTTTACTTTTAGCTTCCTTCTCTGTGGTTATTTCTCTGTGCACCGTGACCAAGGAGGAGGAGAAAACGAGAAACCTTAATGTTTATTTGCTAATTAATAGTATTGCATGCAATGAACTAACCACTGCATGTCGTGTTTGATATCTCAAGTCATTAAAAGCATGCACACTCTTTATCTCTTAGTGGTTGATATGTCAAGAAACAAGAAATGAGGTAGAAGTTAATGCACCGCGCCTAAGTGTTTTCGGATTATTTGGTTTTCGTAAGATGACTTACACACCTAGATGCACCGCGCCTAAGTGTTTTGAGTAACATTTTATCAGTTAAATCTTTGGTCAAAATTTAGCACAAATTACAATGGAGAGGAATAAACCAGGACGGAGTAGTAGTTTAGAAGCCCAAATAAATGAGTGAGGTGCCTTATTGTTACTCTCCACTTGGACTAATCTTGTGGGAAAAGCTGGGGAATCCGCCAAAAGAACTGGCCCTAGGAGTAGTAGCTACGGATCGAGCGTGGCAGATGAACCGGAGAAAGTAAATGCAGAGAGATGAAATGCAAAAAAGACGGAGGGATGTGACGGTTGCTTGTCCGTTTATTTTACCAGGCCATTTATTACTAGGAGTGGTTGGGTTTTATGATATGACGGCTTTACTGCCGCGCCACGAGCAGGGTGAGAGGTGAGACTCCCGTGCAGCGCCACCCTCTACACTTGTACTACATCGGTCGTGGTTTATTAGTCCCCCATTGAATTTGACTGAAGATTTAACTGACAAAATGTTAGTGCATGTTAACAAAAACTATATCGTTGGATTCGTATTTGAACATAGTTTTGAATGATATAATTTTAGGTGACATGCATCAGTATTTATCGTACTATATATAATATTAGTTCAATTTTTGGTCGTACTAATCTATAGTAGTAAGGTGCCCGTGCGTTGCACCGAAGAGTGAAATGCATTAATCGGGGAGTTGTTTATTTTGACAAAGGATGTGGGGGTCATCTCATGTGTAACGGGTATCGATAGGTTTCTTCGGATATTATCTCATCTCTAGAGCTCACAAACATCCGGGTGAAATAGATAAAAAGGTATCTTTTGCAAACAAAAGCGTTCAACTGTTCAACCTGCATCAAAAACTTGTGAAGAAATAACACTTATTGTGCTTTGCAAGAAATGATCTTTAAGAATTAGTTTTTGAGTATCGATTGTTATACATGTTGGCTACAGATGACATGGCACTTTCTTATAGTCAACAGTTGGCTATACTATTAAGTAATATTAACCATGCCCTTATACACCTAGACGGAGGGATTAAATCAGGATGACTTGCAAGGGGGCAGAGGAGATGTAAGAAATGGTTCATCGTAAGTCTTTCACCAGTACTGTAGTAAAAATTCATACATGGAAGATTCTAGACTAAACCATAAACGGATACACTTTTATTCATGCGCGATACTCCAATAGAGCAAGATCCTGCATGGAAGTCTCCACATGCTTAGACAGCGGATTACATTGAGCGAAGACTAATGATCAACATTTAACTTGATAATGCATATTTTTTTAGAAGAACAGGGAGGCTCCTCCCCGGTTCCATTATCAAATGAAACCCAAAGTGTCTTACATCAGCTCACTGAGAGGAGCAGTTCAAAGGAAGGACTACGGTGAAAGCCACTCAAGTTTAACGACAAGCTTACAGAATCAAAAGCGGCAAAGACACGCGCCATAAGCGCCCACACACACACTACATATTTTCTAAGTGCACTTGATAATGCGTATGTCCAGGTGAACCTCCTTGGAGTCCCCATGCACCGAGTCGGCAGGTAAAGGATAGAACGGATGCCATGGGTTTTCCAAGTCCACATTGGTGGGATAGTCCCAGCTCCTCAGATTCCAAGTCTGTCCGATGAGGCCAGTTTCGCCGCCCACGTGACCCAGAGGGGTAGTAACATTGACCTTGCACCCGTACATCTGCCTCGTGTCAGTGTCAGCGTCAGCGGCGACGCCCCTGACGCACGCTACAAAGACGGGGCGGCGGCCTGCGGGCCTCGCTGGTGCCCACGATCAAGAGGAAGACGCTGCCGTCCTCCTCCGAGACTAGCAGGCGGCGGTGATCCTCCAGCGACTCCGGCATGGTGAACCTTCTCCGCCAAGGGCCAGTAGTGACCGCTGCACGCACGCGTGAGGTGATGCACCATGTCAGCCGGCGAGCCACAAAACGGCATCGGGCACTCATAGCAGTGGACGAAGGGCTCCTTGGAGGCATCAACCAGGACGTCCATGAAACGGGAGTGGCTGTAGGGGACGTTGCGCCAGTTGAATATGTGAGCAAGTTGCTACGAGATTTAATCCGAATAAGCACAAAATAAATCATGACGGCTATAACAGAGATGAAACTAATCATGTGGACTAGCATAGTAGTAGGATACAGAGTAGAAACATGAATTCTACCACGATTTCGAACAGGAAGGACAGAAACACATACGGTGCAACGGGAGCAGCACCGTTGGCGTTGAGGTTGTCGCCCATGTCGTCGAGGAAGAGGTTGCCGAGGTTGAGGAAGAAGTTGTCGTTGGTGAAGTCGTGGCTGCCAGCAGTCGCGAGAGTGCACTCCCCAGATTTCATCGGCGCCCGCCGAATGGAGCGCAGGAGGGAGTGGCTGTAGGGGGGACGTTGCGGCTGCCGAATGTAGCGCAGGAGTAGCACACGAAGCAGTAGATGGTGTCCTTACTAGTACTCCCTAGCCTCTATATATCTATATCTATATATATCTACTCTTATAGAAAACCGAGTTGGTGATGATGGTGTGCCGTGCAGTGCACGGGCATCTTGCTATTTTTTTGCATATAAGTCCAAACACCACGTAGACACGGTCTTTGAGGACGGTTCGTAGTCGTTCCACGATCGGGAATCGAAGTTTGTAACTATTTTAGATTAGAATATACTACTCCTCCGGTGCTAGTAGTAGAGCGGAGTTGAAAGCACGAGTGCTCCCTAGGTGGTTTTGGTAATTAATGTCAACATATCTCTTGTTGGACTAACACTTTTATCTAGTATGTTTCAGATAAGTTCAACAATGGAGTGGCATGGACTAAAGGATGTGGGAACTCCTTCAAGATGCTAAGGACAAAGGATTGGCTCAAGCTTCAAGCTCAAGACTCTTCATTTTACATTTTAGTGATCCAAGATCACATTGAGTCTATAGGAAAAGCCAATACTATCAAGAAGGGATGAGGTGTTGCTTAATGAGTTTCTTGCTCCACAGTGCTTAGTGATATGCTCTAAAACCCTCAACTACTTTCCCACTTCCACACATATGTCCTAAACCTAAAGTCAAACTCGGCCACACCGATTCTTTCTATCCAGAGCCACCGAGTTCTAATGTCATAGCCACTGCCACAAACCCTAGGCAAATCGGTCTCACCGATAGGGATCTCGGTCTCACTGAGATGGGCTTGTAATCTCTCTGTGTATGTCCATTACCAAAATCGGTCTCACCGAGTTTGAGAAATCGGTACTACCGAGATTACAATGCAAACTTCCTGGTTGACTCATTACCAAAATCGGTCCTACCGAGTTTGTGTAATCGGTCCAACCGAGTTTGCCTGACCAACTCTTTGGAAAGCTTATTACTAAAATCGGTCTCACCGAGTTTGTGTGATCGGCCGTACCGAGAATACGTTATGCCCTAACCCTAACCAAATCGGTCTTACCGAGTTGCATTTCGGTCCCACCGAAAATCCTAACGGTCACTAGGTTTACTAAATCGGTCCGACCGAGTCTATTGAATTGGTCCCACCGAGTTTGGTAAATTGTGTGTAATGGTTAGATTTTGTGTGGAGGCTATATATACCCCTCCACCTCCTCTTCATTCATGGAGAGAGCCATCAGACTGAACCTACACTTCCAGCATACATTTTCTGAGAGAGAACTACCTACTCATGTGTTGAGGCCAAGATATTCCATTCCTACCATATGAATCTTGATCTCTAGCCTTCCCCAAGTTGCTTTCCACTCAAATCTTCTTTCCACCAGATCCAAATCCTATGAGAGAGAGAGAGAGTTGAGTGTTGGGGAGACTATCATTTGAAGCACAAGAGCAAGGAGTTCATCATCAACGCACCATTTGTTACTTCTTGGAGAGTGGTGTTCCTAGATTGGCTAGGTGTCACTTGGGAGCCTCCGACAAGATTGTGGAGTTGAACCAAGGAGTTTGTAAGGGCAAGGAGATCGCCTACTTCGTGAAGATCTACCGCTAGTGAGGAAAATCCTTCTTGGGCGACGGCCATGGTGGGATAGACAAGGTTGCTTCTTCGTGGACCCTTTGTGGGTGGAGCCCTCCGTGGACTCGCACAACCGTTACCCTCCGTGGGTTGAACTCTCCATCAACATGGATGTACGATAGCACCACCTATCGGAACCATGCCAAAAACATCCGTGTCTCCAATTGCGTTTGAATCCTCCAAAACCCTTCCCTTTACATTCTTGAAAGTTGCATGCTTTACTTTCCGCTGCTCATAAACTCTTTGCATGCTTGCTTGTTATGTATTGTGGATGTTAAACTTGTGCCTAAACTCCACTTAAACTTAGAGAATCTTAAAAACTGCAACTTTGATACTTAGTGTCTAATCACCCCCCTCTAGACACCTCTTCTCAAGGTCCTACAAGTGGTATCAGAGCTTTGGTCTCCATTGCCTTGGTTTAATCACCATTGGAGGAAGATGGATGAGTCTACTTTGGGGAGTCTTAGACATAGAGTGCCTATTCTTGATGGAGAGTATTTTCATGAGTGGAAAAATGAGATGCTTGTAATCTTCAATCAATATCATTTGAACAAGTACATTGCTAGCCCTTGTGCACCTCATGTTGATCCTATGCATCCTACCCATGATGAGTCAATTGACATGATTAGGAATCTTACAACTGCCGAACTTATCATTAGAGGATTGCCTAGAAACTTGATTGGATGTTTGCCTAATCTTAAGTGTGCCTACACTATATGGAAATTTCTTGAGGAATGCTTTCCAAATTATTCCTTGAAAAATCTTGATGAAATTCTCCATAAGTCCATTGCTTTGAGTAAGATGAATACTAGTGATCATATGTTTTGTGATCGTCTATTTGAGCTTACAAACCTTATGCGTGCTAAAGGAGATGTTGGAATTATTAGTGATATTATTTCCGAAGCTATAAAAATTCATAAGCAAGATCGTTGTCAAACTCACTCTAACGAATCACCCTCTCTAGGATTTGATCCACCATATGACGATGTTGAACATGGATACTATGATGAGGATGATGATAGTGACTTCGATCTTGATGATGCAATGAGACACTTTGGTCTTATGGCAAATCTTCGGGGATATATGTCAGGAGGAAAGGAATGGGTTCTTGATAGTGGATGTACCGATCACATGACCGGAGATAAAGACATGTTTCATGAGCTTGCTGAAAATGATAGTCCTCGAAAGTATGTCACTTTCAGTGAAAACTCAAAGGGTAAGGTGGTTGGCCTCGGTAAGGTGGCCATATCACATGATAGCTCCATACAAAATGTCATGCTCGTTGAATCTCTTGGATACAACTTACTTTCAGTATCTAGACTTGCTGATTTTGGTTTCAATGTCCTATTTACTGAAGTAGATTGCCAAGTGTTTCGTCGAGACAATCATAAAATGGTCTTTACCGGTGTGCATAGAGGTGATCTATAGATTGTTGATTTCACTAAAAAGGCTCAACCTAAAACTTGCTTCATTGCTAAATCCTCAAAAGGTTGGTTATGGCATAGATGACTAGGTCATTTTGGTATGCGAAACCTTGACAAGCTTATTAAAGGAAATCATATCCTTGGTGTTAACGATGTCGTTCATTAAGGACTTCTCTAAAATCTCTAGGCCTTTGACTAATTTATTGCAAAAAGATATTCCTTTTGTCTTTGATGATTATTGTGTAGAAGCATTTGAAATACTTAAGAAAGCTTTGATCACTGCACCTATTGTTCAGCCACCTGATTCGAATTTACCCTTTGAAATTATGTGTGATGCTAGTGATTATGCTGTAGGTGCTGTTCTAGGGCAAAGAGTTGATAAGAAATTGAATGTTATCCAGTATGCTAGTAAAACTCTTGATACTACCCAGAGAAATTATGCTACTACTGATAAAGAGTTTTTAGCAGTCATTTTTGCATGTGATAAGTTTAGACCTTATATTGTTGATTCCAAAGTTACTATTCACACTGGTCATGCTGCTATTAAATATCTTATGGAAAAGAAAGATGCTAAGCCTAGACTTATTAGATGGGTTCTCTTGCTTCAAGAATTTGATTTGCATATTATTGATAGAAAGGGAGCTGAGAACCCCATTGCAGACAACTTGTCTAGGTTAGAGAATATTCTTGATGACCCACTACCTATTGATGATAGCTTTCCTGATGAACAATTAGCGGTCATTAATGCTTCTCATACTGCTCCCTGGTATGCTGATTATGCTAATTATATTGTTGCTAAATTTATACCACCTAGTTTCACATACCAGCAAAAGAAAAAGTTCTTTTATGATTTAAGACATTATTTCTGGGATGACCCACACCTTTATAAAGAAGGAGTAGATGGTGTTATTAGACGTTGTGTACCTGGGCATGAATAGGAACAGATCCTATGCAAGTATCACTCTGAATCGTATGGAGGACACCACGCTGGAGATAGAACTGCACATAAGGTATTGCAATTCGGTTTTTATTGGCCTACTCTCTTCAAAGATGATCGTAAGTTTGTCTTGTCTTGTGATGAATGCCAAAGAATAGGTAATATTAGTAGACGTCAAGAAATGCCTATGAATTATTCTCTTGTTATTGAACCATTTGATGTTTGGGGCTTTGATTATATGGGACCTTTTCCTGCCTCTAATGGATATACACATATTTTAGTTGCTGTTGATTATGTTACTAAGTGGATAGAAGCTATTCCAACTAGTAGTGCTGGTCACAACACCTCTACTAAGATGCTTAAAGAAGTTAATTTTTTCCGAGGTTTGGAATCCCTAGATATCTTATGACTGATGGTGGTTCACATTTTATTCATGGTGATTTCCGTAAGATGCTTGCTAAGTATGATGTTAATCATAAAATTGCATCTCCTTATCACCCGCAGTCTAGTGGTCAAGTAGAGTTGAGCAATAGAGAGCTCAAGTTAATTTTGCAAAAGACTGTCAATAGATCTAGAAAGAATTGGTCCAAGAAACTTGATGATGCATTATGGGCCTATAGAACTGCATATAAAAATCCTATGGGTATGTCTCCGTATAAGATGGTTTATGGAAAAGCATGTCACTTACCTATTGAACTTGAACATAAGGCATATTGGGCTATTAAAGAGCTCAACTATGACTTAAAACTTGCCGGTGAGAAGAGGTTATTTGATATTAGCTCACTTGATGAATGGAGAACCCAGGCCTATGAGAATGCCAAGTTGTTCAAAGAAAAAGTTAAAAGATGGCATGACAAAAGGATACAAAAGCGTGAGTTTAACGTAGGTGATTATGTGTTGATATTCAACTCTCGTTTAAGATTTTTTGCAGGTAAACTTCTCTCTAAATGGGAAGGTCCTTACGTTATCGAGGAGGTCTATCGTTCCAGTGCCATAAAAATCAACAACTTCGAAGGCACAAGTCCGAGGGTGGTGAACGGTCAAAGAATCAAACATTATATCTCAGGTAACCCACTCAATGTTGAAACTAATATTGTTTAGATCGTAACCCCGGAGGAATACATAAGGAACACTTTCCAGAACGTTTTAGACTCCGAAAAGGAATAGGTATGTGGTACGGTAAGTAAACCGACTCCAAAACAGTTCTAATGGCAATTTTTCTCTGTTTTGGAATATTTAAGAATTTTGGAAAGCAAGTAGTAATCCGGGAAGGACACGAGGCCTCCACGAAGGTGGAGGGCGCGCCCACCCTTACTGGGCGCGCCCCCCTATCTCGTGGCCACCTCGTGTGCCTCCCGGACTCCGTTTTCTTGTACGTTACGTATTTTGGTCGGTAAAAATTCATTATATAACCTCCCAAAGGTTTTGACCACCGTATCACGCAAATATCCTTTGTTTTCGTTTCGAGCTGTTTCTGTTATAGATTTAGAAGCAATATGTCGTCTCAGGATTCGGAAGGGGAAAGCTATGTGGCTGATTACCTTGCAGACCCTAAGGTCTATGGGGACTTGGAGCATGATGGCTGGACCACTGAAGAAGAGGAAGACTATGAGCCTAAGGGAAAGGAGGAGACGAGTTCAGACAAAGACGAAGCCCCATTACCTCAACCTGGGGACATGCATGTGGAGTTTAAAAAGTCAAGCCTCCCTGATAGAGCAAAGAAACCAAAGATCGAGTTTATCCCTTTTCGTCTCTTGCAGGAAAATAAATAGGAACTATGCAAAAGAATATTAAGTCTTGAGCAGGAGATCGATGATCTAAAGGAGCAAAATACTATCCTCAAGCGTAAATTGAGGAAGAAGCCTACATCATCAACTACTCCTACGTCACCACCTCCGAGGACATAATCACATGAGTATGGGCAACTGCCAAGCTTGGGGGAGGTGCCCCGGTATCGTATCACCATCACACTCCTATCTTTACCGTTTTACTTAGTTCGATCCTTTTAGTAATATCTTGAACTAGTAGATTGAAGCTTTGGTATGAAGTAGTTTTGAGTTTTGCTTTCTGATCTCTTTTTGTAATCGAGTCCGTGAGCTATCTATAATAAAGTTTAGTGTTGAGTTAAGGACTTTGATATCTTGCTATGATCTTGAGAAAGTAGAAAGAATAAAAAGAATGAAGGAGTTCATGTTGATCTTATGGATAGTAATGAATTCACATATAGAAAGTATGATGCATAAAAGTTGTTGAGAGTTGACAAACGTAGTTTTGGTCATCGTTGAAATTAATAGGAAGTAATAAGGAAGGAGAGGTTTTCACATACAAATATACTATCTTGGACATCTTTTATGATTGTGAGCACTCATTAAGTATGACATGCTAAAAGAGTTGATGTTGGACCAGGAAGACAGCGTAATGGTTTATGTTTTCTCACATCTCAGTTAAAGTATATTGTCATTGATCTTCCCAACATGTTGAGTTTGCCTTTCCCCCTCATGCTAGCCAAAATTCCTTGCACCAAGTAGAGATACTACTTGTGCTTCCAAATATCCTTAAACCCAGTTTTTGCCATGAGAGTCATACCTACCTATGGATTGAGTAAGATCCTTCAAGTAAGTTGTCATGCTGCAAGCAATAAAAATTGCTCTCTAAATATGTATGACTTATTAGTGTGAAGAAAATAAGCTTTATACAATCTTGTTATGGAAGCAATAAAAGCGACGGACTGCATAATAAAGGTCCATATACAAGTGGCAATATAAAGTGACGTTCTTTTGCATTAAGATTTTGTGCATCCAACCCTAAAAGCACATGACAACCTCTGCTTCCCTCTGCGAAGGGCCTATCTTTTACTGTATGTTTTTACTTTATGCTTGAGTCAAGGTGATCTTCACCTTTCCCTTTTTCATTTTATCCTTTGGCAAGCTCCTCGTGTTTGAAAGATCTTGATATATATATATATATATATATATATATATATATATATATATATATATATATATCCAATTGGATGTAAGTTAGCATGAATTATTATTGTTGACATCACCCAAAGGTGAATATGTTGGGAGGCAACACAATAAGCCCCTATCTTTCTCAGGGTCCGATTAAAACTCCATAACCACAAGTATTGCATGAGTGTTAGCAATTGTAGAAGACTATATGATAGTTGAGTATGTGGTCTTGCTGAAAAGCTCTATTCTTGACTCTTTCTAATGTTATGATAAATTGCAGTTGCCTCAATGACTGAGATTATAGTTTGTTAGTTCCCAATGAAGTTTTTGAACCATACTTGACATTGTGAATTGATTGTTACTTGAGCATAAGAAATCATATGATAAAATCTATTTATGTTGCTGTTATAAGAATGATCATGATGCCCTCATGTCTGTATTTTAATTTTATCGACACCTCTATCTCTAAACATGTGGACATATTTTGCGATTTTGGCTTCCGCTTGAGGACAAGCGAGGTCTAAGCTTGGGGGAGTTGATACGTCCATTTTGCATCATGCTTTTATATCAATATTTATTGCATTATGGGCCATTATTACACATTATATCTCAATACTTATGGCTATTCTCTCTTATTTTACAAGGTTTACCATGAAGAGGGGGATTGCCGGCAGCTGGAATTCTGGCTGGAAAAGGAGAAAATATTGGAAACCTATTCTGCACAGCTCCAAAAATCCTGAAACTCCACGGAAGTCATTTTTGGAATTAATAAGAATTATTGAGCGAAGAAAACACCAGAGGGGGACCACACCCTGGCCAGGAGGGTGGGGGCGCGCCCACCCCTACTGGGCGCGCCCCCTGTCTCCTGGGCCCCCTGGTGGCCCTCCGGTGCCCATCTTCTGCTATATGAAGGCTTTTACCCTGGAAAAAAATCATAAGCAAGCTTACGGGACGAAACTCCGCCGCCACGAGGCGGAACCTTGGCGGAACCAATCTAGGGCTCCAGCGGAGCTGTTTTGCTGGGGAAACTTCCCTCCGAGAGGGGGAAATCATCACCATCGTCATCACCAACGATCCTCTCATCGGGAGGGGGTCAATCTCCATCAACATCTTCACCAAAACCATCTCCTCCCAAAACCCTAGTTCATCTCTTGTATCCAATCTTGTATCAGAACCACAAATTGGTACCTATGGGTTGCTAGTAGTGTTGATTACTCCTTGTAGTTCATGTTAATTGGTTTACTTGGTGGAAGATCATATGTTCAGATCCTGAATGCATATTAATACTCCTCTGATTATGAACATGAATATGCTTTGTGAGTAGTTACGTTTGTTCCTGAGGACATGGGAGAAGTCTTGCTATAAGTAGTCATGTGAATTTAGTATTCGTTCGATATTTTGATGAGATGTATGTTGTCTCTCCTCTAGTGGTGTTATGTGAACGTCGACTACATGACACTTCACCATTATTTGGGCCTAGAGGAAGGCATTGGGAAGTAATAAGTAGATGATGGGTTGCTAGAGTGACAGAAGCTTAAACCCTAGTTTATGCGTTGCTTCGCAAGGGGCTGATTTGGATCCATATGTCTAATGTTGTGGTTAGGTTTACCTTAATACTTCTTTTGTAGTTGCGAATGCTTGCAATAGGGGTTAATCATAAGTGGGATGCTTGTCCAAGTAAGGGCAGTACCCAAGCACTGGTCCAACCATATATCAAATTATCAAAGTACCGAACGCGAATCATATGAGCGTGATGAAAACTAGCTTGACGATAATTACCATGTGTCCTCGGGAGCTCTTTTCTCATTATAAGAAATTATCCAGGCTTGTCCTTTGCTACAAAAAGGATTGGGCCACCTTGCTGCACTTTATTTACTTTCATTGTGTGTTACCCGTTACAATTTATCTTATCACAAAACTATCTGTCACATACAATTTTAGTGTTTGCATAGAAAACCTTACTGAAAGCCGCTTGTCTTTTCCTTCTGCTCTTCGTTGGGTTCGACACTCTTACTTATAGAAAGGACTACAATATATCCCCTATAATTGTGGGTCATCAAGGTCCGACGCCTCACTTCTAATCAGACTACTGGATGAGAGCGTTTCCCTAGTATTTTTGAAGAAATGCTCTATTGCTTCACTTAGATTTATTTGAGAGTTAGTAAAAATTTCAAAAAATTCTCTCTTACTTCACTTAAATTATTTTGAGAGAAGGAAATATTATGCTCATGATCTTCACTTATATTTGTTTGAGCTTATCAAAAGCAACACACGAAAATTGTCCCAAAGTGATAGATATCCAAGAAGGATATAATAAAAATTTCATGAAGATCATTGGACAAAATAAACTTGAATCTTAGTAATAGTTTTGAGATATGATGATGTGATATGTGAGTCATGTTGATGAGTAATTATGCTTTAGTAAGCATATTGGTGTTAAGGTTTGTGATTCCCTATGCAAGCACGAAAGTCAATTGTCATGCAATGAAATTACATCCTACTTGTGGTGCATTATTCGGTGTTAATTATGCTTAATGCTCGCTTATGAGATTATTCATTTCTTGGTTGGTCGCTTCTCAATATTTTGCTAGCCTTCGTTTTACACTAAGTATGATCACTACTTGTGTATCCAAAATCTTTTAAACTAGTTTTGCCACATGAGTCCACTATATCTACCTATATGCGGTATTCTTTTCCCGTTCTAAGCAAATTTGTATGTGTCATCTCTAATATTCAAAATAAATTTCTCTTTTGTGTGCATGTAACGCTCGCGAGGCAGTGAGGGGTGGCTAATATGTTTCATGCTATATGTGTTATTATCACAATGAGTGTTTATTCACTTGTCATTGCACGAGAGTAAGGGATGCCCAGTCCCGAAATGAAAAAAATTACTTTATGTTGTCAAATAATAAATTCCTTGGGAAGTGTTGGTATGGAGGGCAATCGTGGATACGGCTAGCCATGGAAAGTGAAATTATGGTTGAAAAAGGAATAAACTTTATTTCCTGTTTGGGAACCGCCTATGATATATCTAGCATGGAAAGTGTTGGGAGCTCTAAGTCGTTTTTGTTGGTGGGAAAAGTATGCCTCTCAAAATGTTTTTATCTCTCAATTTTCACTTTGAGCTCTGGCACCTCTACAATCCCTACTTCCCTTTGCGAAGGGCCTTTCTTTTACTTTATGCAATTTTTATTTTTATTTTGAGTCTCCATCTTCTCTTACAAAGCACCAACTAGGGGTCACTATGATCGTACTTGAGCATTGGGTGTAGCTAATATGCGAGTGTGTTTCATGAATGGATCAATGATTGAGCATGATGGGTTAGGGATAGCTTTTTAGCGTTGATATTTTGAAAGACATGGTTGCTTGTTGGTATGCTTGAGTATTTAAGTCCTCATGTCAAAACTAGACTATTGCTTTGAATCATATAAAAGTCCAAATGTCCATGCTATAAAGAAAAGAATATGAGATGACATGTTAGGCAGCATTCCACATCAAAAATTCTGTTTTTATCATTTACCTACTCGAGACGAGCAGGAATTAAGCTTGGGGATGCTGATACATCTCCAACGTATCTATAATTTTTTATTGTTCCATGTTGTTATATTATCATTCTTGGGTGTTTAATAATCATTTTATAGTCATTTTATATCATTTTTGAGTACTAACCTATTGACATAGTGCCAAGTGCCAGTTGTTGTTTTCTGCATGTTTGTTTACATCATAGGAAATCAATACCAAACGGAGTCCAAATGCAATGAAACTTTTTGTGGATTTGTTTTGGACCAGAAGACATCCAATGGGCTGGAGAAGCGCCTAGGGGGTGCTCCGAGGGGAGCACAACCCACCAGGGCTCGCCAGGAGGCCCAAGCGTGCCCTAGTGGGTTGTGCCCACCTCGGGTGCCCCCTGGACCGACTCTTTGCTTTATAAGTACCCCAATATTCCAGAAACCCTAGGGGAGTCGACGAAAATCAATTCTAGCCGCCGCAGAGTCCAGAACCACTAGATCCAATCTAGACACCATCACGGAGGGGTTCACCACTTCCATTGGTACCTCTCTGATGATGCGTGAGTAGTTCGTTGTAGACCTTCGGGTCCGTAGTTAGTAGCTATATGGCTTACTCCCTCTCATTTGATTCTCAATACAATGGTATCGTGGAGATCCAAATGATGTAACTCTTTTCGCGGTGTGTCTGTTGGGATCCGATGAACTTTGAGTTTATGATCAAATCTATCTTTTTATCCATGCAAGTTATTTGAGTTTCTTTGATCTCTTATATGCATGATTGCTTATAGCCTCGTATTTCTTCTTCGATATTTGGGTTTTGTTTGGCCAACTTGATCTATTTATCTTGCAATGGGAAGAGGTACTTTTTAGTGGGTTCGGTATTATGGTGCATGATCCGAGTGACAGAAGGGGAACCGACACGTATGTATTGTTGCTACTAAATATAAAACGATGGGGTCTATTTCTACATAAATAGATCTTATCTACAGCATGTCATCATTCTTATTGCATTACTCCGTTTTTCCATGAATTTAATACACTAGATGCATGCTGGATAGCGGTCGATGTGTGGAGTAATAGTAGTAGATGCAGGCAGGAGTCGGTCTACTAATCTTGGATGTGATGCCTATGTAATGATCATTGCCTGGATATCATCATGATTATTTGAAGTTCTATCAATTGCCCAATAGTAATTTGTTCACCCACCGTTTGCTATTTTTCTCGAGAGAAGCCACCACTAAAACCTACGGCCCCCGGGTCTCTTTCTCATATTATTTGCCTTTGCGATCTATTTTATTTGCCTTTTCAGATCTATTAAACCAAAAATACAAAAATCCCTTGCTACAATTTATTTTATTTGGCATTCGATCTATCAACATTTACTACTCTGTCACGTCCGTTTGCCAATTTCTGGCGCCGTTGCCCGAAAGGGATTGACAACCCCTTTAATACATCGGGTTGCGAGTATTTGTTATTTGCGTGTAGGTACTTTTTATGTACTGTTGCTTGGTTCTCCTACTGGTTCGATAACCCTAGTCTCCTCACTGAGGGAAATACCTATTGTCGCTGTGCTGCATCATCCCTTCCTCTTTGAGGAAATACCGACATAGTCCTAGCAGACATCACCTCTCGCATTGGTGATTTTGTGTGGACCCTGCAGGTTCGGTTGTGGGGATGTATCACTGTTGACCGTGCAGACAAAGTGTCTCTAGGGCAACAATGGTAGTGATCTTATAATGAGGACCCCGAGCGCCCCCCATTGTCGCGTACACATGGTCTAGTGTGGAAGTGTCCACGACAAGCTCGATGGGTTGATACAAGTCCTATATAAATGAGCGTGCCACAAGATAAGCACGTCGCCTGCCTGCTACCCATGCGAATCATACATCGACTCGCCATCAGGCAATTCATAATTGTTCATGAATAATCGCCCTCATTGTTGGCAAATGCTTTGTGCATAAGTAACATGAGGTGATGTAGGTCAATGGGAGGTCTTACATGGTCATGAGATAATTCCCTTTGAACATGTTGTGCCACCATGAGCAGCAACTTTAGCGGGTGTGGTGCCCCATTATATGCTTTTATGTGGTTGAGTGGCATCTCACACACCATGTCACAAAGAAATGGGAGTATGGCAACAAACCCCACCAGCCTATGTGGAGTCAAGTATGAATCTCCATAGGTGAACACCCATTCTAGTACACAATAGTCATGCTACATCCACATCTAGGATGAATTAGAAAAACTTCAAGAATGTCACAAATTGGGAGAAGCACCACCAATAGTGGGAGGTGACATGTCTCAAACGTATCTATAATTTTTGAATGTTTCATGCTATTATAATGTCACTTTTGGATACTTCTTATAGCAATTTAAATTATTATTTTGGAATGACCTAACCTATTAATTCAGCTCCAAGAGCCACTTGTCGTTTTCTGCATGTTTTATTTTTACTAGAAATCGATATATCTGGACCTCAAAATACTGTGGGGATCTTTGATGATTTCTTCGGAAGGAGAAGGTTCCAGAAAGCACCAGAGGGAGCCTGGAGGCCACTCATGGCCTCCAGACAGCCAAGCTACACAGCCAGGGAGTGCATGGTGGGGCCGTCTAGAGCCCCATGGGCACCGTCTTATGCCCATATTTGCCCAAATTCTGATATTATCCTAAAACCCTCGACACCATGTGAGGGAGTCCTAGACTAGGGGGTGTCCGGACAGCCGGACTATCATCGTCAGCCGGACTATGAAGATACAAGATTGAAGACTTTGTCCCGTGTCCGGATGGGACTTTCCTTGGCGTGGAAGGCAAGCTTGGCGATACGGATATGTAGATCTCCTACCATTGTAACCGACTCTGTGTAACCCTAGCCCTCTCCGGTGTCTATATAAACTGGAGGGTTTTAGTCCGTAGGACAAGATAACCATTACAACAATCATACCATAGGCTAGCTTCTAGGGTTTAGCCTCCTTGATCTCGTGGTAGATCCACTCTTGTACTACCCATATCATCAATATCAATCAAGCAGGAGTAGGGTTTTACCTCCGTCGAGAGGGCCCGAACCTGGGTAAAAACATCGTGTCCCTTGTCTCCTGTTACCATCCGCCTAGACGCACAGTTCGGGACCCCCTACCCGAGATCCGCCGGTTTTGACACCGACATTGGTGCTTTCATTGAGAGTTCCTCTGTGTCGTCACCGATAGGATTGATGGCTTATTCAACCAACGACAACGCCGTCCAGGTTGAGACTTTTCTCCCCGGACAGATCTTCGTATTCGGCGGCTTCGCACTGCGGGCCAATTCGCTAGGCCATCTGGAGCAGATCGGAAGCTACGCCCCTGGCCGTCAGGTCAGATTTGGAAGCCTAGACTTCACGGCGGATATCCGCGGAGACTAGATCTTCGACGGATCCAAGCCGTAGCCAAGCGTGCCGCACTGTCACGATGGGTATGATCTAACTCTGCCGTCGGACAGTACCTCAGAGGCCGCAAACAAATCCGCTCCGACCCATAGTCCAGAGCTGATTGCGCAGATCGAGGACGGGTGGCTGGACACCGCCTCGGGAGCTGCGACTTCCACGGCGATGGAGCCGAACACTAACCTTGTCCCTTATAAAGCTCGTGACTCCGAGGTGCCGGACTCCAAACCTCATGCTCCCCTGCCAATCTAATCTGATTGGGCGCCGATCATGGAGTTCACCGCTGCGGACATCTTTCAGCACTCACCCTTTGGCAGCATCTTAAATTCGCTAAAGCATCTCTCGCTATCTGGAGAGCCCTGGCCGGACTACAGCCAGGATGGTTGGGATGTGGATGACGAAGAAATTCAAAGCCCACCCACCACCCACTTTGTAGCAACTGTCGACGATCTAACAGACATGCTAGATTACGACTCCGAAGACATCGACGGTATGGACGACGATGCCGGAGATGATCAAGAACCAGCGCTCACCAAGCACTGGAAGGCCACCCCAACCCATGATGTATATATGGTGGACACCCCAAAAGGAAGCGATAACGAGGACCAACGGGGCACGGCAAAGGATAACCCCGCCGACAAACAACCAAAACGGCAACGCAGACACCGCCCTAAGCCCCGCCTCGACAAAAACAGCATTCCTAACGACCCAGCAATAGAGCAGGGCAGACCAGTGGACGACGAACATGCAACCAAGCAACCGTCCGAACAGGACGAATCAGATAATCAATCCATGCCCGGCGAAACCAACAGTCCAGACGACCTCACGCCGGACACACCACTGGAGCAGAAGAACCTTCACAAAAGACTCGTCGCCACTGCAAGAAGTCTGAAGAAGGAAAAACGGAAGCTCAAAACAGCGGAAGACATACTCAGAATGAGATGGAGCAAAGTACTCAAAACCGCAGACAAATACGGCAATGGCCACCAAACAAAGAGCTACCCGAAGCGCAAGCTGCTACCAGAATTTGACGAGGAAGCCATAGAGCCCCCACAGTCAAAGAACAAAGAGGCCGCCTGGCCGGATAGACGGCCAGATGACAGGCCAAAAGTGACAAGCGGCGCCGCACACAAGCCGACTCATGATCCTGGGAAAACAGATGGCCCAGCCAGGTCCATTTACGGGCCAAAAAATAGGGCTCCAGGAAGCAACACAACATGCCAAGTGTTCAAAGACAGCGGCACACCGAAATACAGGGGCGCCGCACACCCACTATTTTCACCAATGAGGTGCTGGATCATGAATTTCCAGCAGGGTTTAAACCCATAAACATAGAGGCTTACGATGGAACAACAGACCCTAGAGTCTGGATAGAAGATTATATACTACACATACACATGGCTAGAGGATATGATCTCCACGCCATAAAATATCTACCCCTCAAGCTCAAAGGGACAGCTCGGCATTGGCTCAAAAGCCTCCCAGAAAACACTGTTGGAAGTTGGGAAGAGCTTGAGGACGCGTTTAGAGCAAATTTTCAAGGGACTTATGTCCTCCCTCCGGATGCAGACGATCTAAGTCATATAACTAAACAGCCCGGAGAGTCAGCGCGCAAATTCTAGAACAGGTTCCTTACTAAAAAGAACCAAATAGTCGACTATCCGGACGCTGAAGCCTTAGCAGCTTTTAAACACAACGTCCGAGACGAATGGCTCGCCAGACACCTCGGCCAAGAGAAGCCGAGGACAATGGCCGCGCTAACAAGCCTCATGACCCGCTTTTGCGCGGGGGAAGACAGATGGCTAGCAAGATGCAGCACCAGCGACCCAAGTACATCCGAAATCAGAGATGGAAACGGAAAATCACGGCGCAGAAAAGATCAGCGCCGGAATAAAGAAAAAAGCCCAAAGAACACGGCGGTAAACGCCGGATTCAAAAGCTCGCGGCCAAACAATAAAACACTGCCTCTTAAGGACAACAGTGACGAGCTCTCCAACTTAAACAAAATTTTGGATCGGATATGTCAAATCCACAGTACCTCTGGAAGGCCTGCAAACCACACCCACCGAGATTGTTGGGTTTTCAAATAGTCCAGCCGACTCAACGCCGAACACAAGGGGCTCGACGCACCAAGCAAAGATGATGATGAACCCCACCAGCAGAGCACTGGAAAACAAAAGACTTTCCCACAAGAAGTCAGAGCAGTAAACTCACTTCATATGATATTACGGAAAAACAATGCGGCACCTGCTGAAATAAGTGCCGCACGGTCCACCCCAGTGGAACCTCGAAGTTGGATGTCAAAACCAATCACTTTCGACCATCTGGATTACTCCAGAAGCATTCGAAACGCAGGATGGACTGCTCTGATATTGGATCCTATAATCGACGGACTACAATTTACACAAGTCCTGATGGACGGTGGCAGCGATTTAAACCTTCTATATCCAAACACAATCCGCAAGTTGGGGATAGACCTTACTAAAATTCGACATAGCCGCACTTCCTTTAAAGGAGTGACGCCAGGCCCTTACGCCAAGTGCACAGGCTCCTTATTACTAGAAGTTGTGTTCGGGTCACCGGACAACTTCCGACGTGAAAAGCTAATCTTTCATGTCGCCCCATTCAAAAGTAGCTATCAAGCACTATTGGGACGTGAAGCTTTTGTCCGCTTTAACGCAATACCACATTACGCGTCTCTTACACTTAAAATGCCCGGTCCACGTGGCATCATTTCATTAAAAGGTCGTTTCAAGACCCCGGACATGGCTAGACGAGTCCAGAATAAATAAACTAGGGGCTCCCTAGCCGCACACCCCTTTACAAGGGACTGTGCATATAAGCCATAATGAGCTAATTTGGCTCAGCTTTATTCATTTATTAATATTTTTTATGCACTTTTTTTCGCACGATTTCCTTTAAAACTAAGTTCATCTCTTTTTACAGATGAAAAACGTGCACACCCGTCTAGGATAACGGCACAATGGAGACACAGGCGCAGACGTGCAGTAGGGACCCGTTCAAGGATTCTTTTCAGATTAAGACCCTGCGTAAACCTTTTTTACTTTCTCTTGTTGCTATAATCCCCTGGTTTCTCATTATAACCAGAGAGGAGACTGACGTTTTGGCATTGGCCGCGTCAGAAGACCTTGCTCGTACCTGGACACTAGGGGCTCAGGGCATTGTTCTGCCCATTATTACAAAGACCGAACACCTTAGGGAGTGTTCGGCGTCTCGAGTTAGGCCTTATATGCATCAGCTCCGAATCATGTCTTTGGTCAAATGTTGGGTTTGCCCTGCTCCTGTGTTTTGCTGCCTTACGTTCCGTATCATCGGCTAATGCGGCACCAGGAGAACTACTGTGATTGTGCCCCAGTTCGGCTGGGTGAGCACCTCAGTAGAGAAAGCCGAAAACTGACTGTCATGATACAACGAGAGACTGGTCAACCACTCGATCGACCACAGGAATGTTAAGAATTCCTCCGCTTTGATGAAGGACCACTTCCCGGTCAGGCACATACGCGCCCCGAATTCGGATAGCGCGGTGCCCCCAGGGGCTATATCGTAGCCCCACCCTCGAACTCCAATGGCTAAGTGAAAGTGATAAAGCATTATAGTCCGGTTGCCTCGTTTGCTACGCTACCACCTCCTTAACAGGACCGAGACGTCGAATTAAGTGTGAAAACGCGCTATTTTTGCAAACACCCCCACACCTTGTGCGTGGGGGCTGAAGCCGACGACTGCCATCTTTCAGGTTATACAGACGTATACATAAACGGCCGCATAGGAGATATCTCAATACTTGAACGCACAAGTACAAAAAGCGCTTACATCATAAACATTGTTTTATAAAATTAAACGTTCATTTGAACGTGACATTTTTCGAGCACTGCAACTCTATTACACGAGCGCCACGCAGAACTTCCCCAAAATAGTGCTCGGCGGGTAACTGGCTTTCGTCCGAACCCTGGGCCGCAACTGCGGTGGCATCCATCTCCGTCCAATGTGTCTTCACACGGGCGAGTGCCATCCGTGCACCCTCTATGCAAGCCGACCGCTTCATCGCCTTGATATGCGGCACCGCCCCAAGAAATTGCTGCAATAAGCCAAAATAGCTCTTCGGCTTGGGCCTTTCCGGCCAGACATGAGTCACGATATCCGTCATGGCAAGTCCGGCCAACCTATTCAGCTCAGCCCATTCGGCCAACCGATCGGTCAGCGAAAGTGAACGATCCGGACTATGGAATTGAGACCAAAACAGCTCTTCCGTCTCGTGATCCTTCTGACTCCGGAAGTGCACAACGGCATCCGCCGCACTTGCCGCTAAGTCCATATAAGGATCCTCCGGACCCCACAGCTGGCCAAGCTGGGCATACTTTGGATTCGTAAACCTGCGGCGCAGCAGAAAAGGCTTGCCAGCCACAATGTCTCCGGCCTGGCGCAGCTCCTCCTTTATAGCCCGCATTGCAGAACGGGAATCCTTGGCTTCGGCGGTGACCTTCCCCAGGTCTTCTCGCTCCGATAGGCGCTCCTTTTCAGGAGCCTCATTGCGGTCGGTAGCATCCTTCAACTTAACGGCCATTTCGGCCATCTCTTCCCTGCTTCGGCAGTATGCAGCCCTTTCGGCTTCTAACTCCTTGGCCGCCCTCGAGGCAGCCGCATCACTCCTTCTGGCTTGCTCCTTGGCTTGAGCAAGTTCTGCCCGAAGGCTCTCCACAACAGCGGCACCATCTGCGTCAAGCACAAATATTGTAAGAGGTGGGCTTTGGCCCCCTTAATAGGTGACTGCGGAGAAACAACTTACCTTGCGACTCGTCAAGTCGCTTGTTGACTAGCGCGATGTCCGCATCCGCAACATCGAGTTGCCGCTTTAATTCAGCAACTCCATCAGTCCGGCTAGCCCCCGGACTATCCGCCACCTGCATAGGAAGGGCGACACTCAATACCTGCGATTTTGATCCTCGGCACGCTGTCGCTTTCGACAACCTACCGAGTCTCAGGGGCTACTATTTATACAGGGCGCACTTTTATGTGCAAAACTGTCAAAAAGGTGTGTCATTTTTACACACCTCAAACCCCGCCAGCAAACTCCTGACGGCATTATGCAATCCGCTTTCGGCGGACGAAACCCTTCCAATCACCATACTCATCAATGCACGGTGATCTTCTGAGATGGACGCCCTCTCAAGCAGATCCTTCAGCTCCCCCGGCCGAACACTAGTCGGCGCCGAACTCTTCGGCTCTGCCGGGCTCGGGGATACCCTCCGTGATGACACTTCAGGCTCATCCACCCTATCTGACGGCGCAGCGGACGGGGGCGTCTCGCTCTCCACCATCTCCGGACGAAGATCCCCCGAAGACGAGCTCATCTGAGAAGGTCGGAGATCCGAACTGCAAGGTAAAAATTCGGTTATCCTCAGAAGCACAAATAGGGATGTCTCTTATTACTGAGCTCTCTTTTTTCCACTTACAGCTCGCTGGAGGGCTGATGCTTTAGGGGAGACTGTGCGGCTGGGGCCTCCCCGGACGCAGGACCCTCTGGCGAAGACTTCTTCCCCCGCTTAGGGGCTTTGGCCTCCGGGTCTCCAGAGGCGGTCCTCTTCTCCCCTTGGAGGGAGGGATTCTCGATCCCCCCTTTTTCAAGAGCCTCCTTGGGCGAGGCGGTAGCTCCCTCATTTTCCCCTCCGCTTTCTTCGGAAGGCGCAACCTCCAGCATCTTGACCAGCACGGGATCCGGCGCAGTCTCTAGGAGGGGGGCCGGACACCGTATCAGCTTTGCTCGCGCTATCCACTCCTGTTCAAGGATAACGGGTTAAAAGGAGAATTGTAGAAAGGCAAACAAATGGTACGTCCGAACACCGAGCTACTTACTTGAGTATCCGGGCGATTGCAGCTTAGGCCGGCGTCCTCGCTCAATTCCGGACACACCGCCCGTGATCCAAAGAACAACTCGTACATCTCCACGGGTGTTGTACCCATGAAGTGTTGGAGAATCCGTGGTCCCTCCGGATTGAACTCCCATAGCCGGAGAGGATGGCGTTTGTAGGGCAGGAGACGCCTAATCAGCATAACCTGCATCACCACGACCAGATCGATCTCCCTCGCCTGGAGGTCTCGAATCCGGCCCTGCAATAGGGGCACGTCTTTTGACGGCCCCCAGTTGAGCCCTTGGTTGACCCACGACATCAACCGTCGTGGAGGTCCCGAGCGGAATACAGGCGGCGGCTTCTGCCTGCTGCCCTTCGGAGCGGTGATATAGAACCACTCATGTTGCCATAAGCCAAGCTCCTCTTGGAAGGAGCCCTCGGGCCACGGGGCATTGGCCCTCCTGCTTACGGCCGCCCCGCCGCACTCTGCTTGACGCCCCTCGATCAGCTTCGGCCCCACATTGAAGGTTTTCAGCCACAGGCCAAAGTGAGGGGTGACGCGGAGGAAGGCTTCGCAGACAACAATAAATGCAGAAATATGGAGGATGGACTCCAGAGCCAAGTTGTGGAATTCCAACCCATAATAGAACATGAGCCCTCTCACAAAAGGATCCATCGGGAAGCCTAAACCCCGACGGAGGTGGGGTACAAAGACGACATACTCGCCGGGCTCAGGGGTGGGGATGGCCTGCCCTTCGGCGGGCAACCTGTGCGAAATCTCGTAAGTCAGGTACTTGGCCTCTCGCAGCTTTAGCACGTCCTCCTCCGTGACGGAGGAGGGCATCCACCGGCCCTGAAGGTCGGAGCCGGACATTGTTGAAGGTCCGAAGCGCTCGAATCTGGGGCTCTGGGTGTTGGAACTTGGAGCAAGGAGAAGATTCGATGGAGGATTGAAGAAAAGAAACGAGCCTTGGTCCTATTATAAAGAGGGAGAATACCAAGAGCCGTCTCCGTGACCGTTCGGGACTCACCTTCGATAGACGAGGCGTGGCGACGGGCGCGGTTGGGTTACCCACGTCCGTATTGATGAGAATCCCGGAATAAGGGGAACACGATCTCTGCTTCGACAAGACGTGCCAAGGAAACCGCTTCGCTAAACACGCTGAGGTGGTATAATAAAAAACGATTCAAGTAAAGGCTTGGTAGTGGCGTGACGTCATGCTACAAGATACGTCAGCAGATTGAACTTGTGTACATATTATTCTCTCTACGGTGGAATGTGGAAATTATTTTGCAGAGCCGGACACTATCCTGGTGTTCACAATCTTCTATGAATTATTCGGAGGAGGAACCCGCCTTGCAATGCCGAACAATATGCGTGCCGGACTCGTCGTCATTGAAGCCTGGTTCAGGGGCTACTGAGGGAGTCCTGGACTAGGGGGTGTCCGGACAGCCGGACTATCATCGTCAGCCGGACTATCATCGTCGGCCGGACTCCAAGACTATGAAGATACAAGATTGAAGACTTCGTCCCGTGTCCGGATGGGACTTTCCTTGGCGTGGAAGGCAAGCTTGGCGATACGGATATGTAGATCTCCTACCATTGTAACCGACTCTGTGTAACCCTAGCCCTCTCCGGTGTCTATATAAACCGGAGGGTTTTAGTCCGTAGGACAAGATAACCATTACAACAATCATACCATAGGCTAGCTTCTAGGGTTTAGCCTCCTTGATCTCGTGGTAGATCCACTCTTGTACTACCCATATCATCAATATCAATCAAGCAGGAGTAGGGTTTTACCTCCGTCGAGAGGGCCCGAACCTGGGTAAAAACATCGTGTCCCATGTCTCCTGTTACCATCCGCCTAGACGCACAGTTCGGGACCCCCTACCCGAGATCCGCCGGTTTTGACACCGACACCATGTTTTCATGACTTTTTTCGCCACTGTAAGTTCCTATTCCAGGGAGATCCATTTTGGAAACCTGTTCCGGCACCCTGGTGGAGGGGGAAACCATCACCAGAGCCATCTTCATCAACCTTGCTGCCACTGATACGTCTCTAACGTATATATAATTTTTTTTATTGTTCCATTCTATTATATTATCAATCTTGGATGTTTTATATACATTTACAAGCAATTATATATCATTTTTTGGGACTAAACTATTAACTTAGTGCCCAGTGCTAGTTGTTGTTTTTTGCTTTTTTTTTGTTTCGCAGAATATCAGTACCGAACGAAGTCCAAATGCCACAAAACTTTTTGAAGATATTTTTCCGGACAAAAGAGACACTAGAAGCTTCCGGAGAAGACCAGACGAGGGAGCATGGGCCCACAACCCACCAGGGCACGCCCTGATGGGTGGTGGGGCCCATGAGGCTCCGTTTGACCTAGCTGCGCCTCTATAAATTCTCTAAAATCGTGAAACCAACAGAGTAGTCCACAAAATACTTTTTCTGCTGCCGCAAGTTCTAGAACCATGAGATCCCAACTAGAGGCCTTTTCCGGCACTCTGCCGGAGGGGGATTCGATCACGGAGGGGGCTCTCCATCATCCTTGCTGCCATCCAATGATGCATGAGTAGATTACCACGGACCTATGGGTCCATAGTTAGTAGCTAGATGGCTTCTTCTCTCTTTTTGATCTTTAATATAATGTTCTCATCGGTGTTCATGGAGATCTATTTGATGTAATGACTTTTTGTGGTGTGTTTATTGGGATCCGATGAATTCTGAGTTTATGATCAGATCTATCCGTGAATATTATTTGAGTTTTCTCTGAACTCTTTTATGCATGATTGTTATAGCCTCGTATTTCTTCTTCGATTTATTGGTTTGGTTTGGCCAACTATATTGATTTATCTTGCCATGGGAAGAGGTGCTTTGTGATGGGTTCGATCTTGCAGTGCTCAATCCCAGTCACAGAAAGGGACATGACACACATTTATCGTTGCTACTAAGGGTAACAAGATGGGATTTATTTCATACGTGAGTTTATCTTGTCTACTGATACGTCTTCAACGTATCTATAATTTTTGATTGCTCCATGCTACTTTATCTACTGTTTTGGACTATATTGGGCTTTATTTTCCACTTTTATATTATTTTTGGGACTAACCTATTAACTGGAGGCCCAGCCCAGAATTGCTGTTTTTTTGCCCTTTTCAGTATTTCGAAGAAACAGAATATCAAACGGAGTCCAAACAGAATGAAACCTTCGGGATCGTGATTTTCCAACCGAACGTGATCCAGGAGACTTGGACCCTACTCCAAGAAGCTTCCGACGAGGTCACGAGGGTGGAGGGCGCCCCCCCCCCCCCCCCCGGGCGTGCCCCCCTACCTCGTGGGCCTCTCGGAGCTCCACCGACGTACTCCTTCCTCCTATATATACCTACGTATCCCCAAACGATCAGAATAGGAGCCAAAAACCTAATTCCACCGCCACAATCTTCTGTATCCACGAGATCCCATCTTGGGGCCTGTTCCGGAGCTCCGCCGGAGGGGGCATCCACCATGGAGGGCTTCTACATCAACACCATAGCCCCTCCGATGAAGTGTGAGTAGTTTACTTCAGACCTTCGGGTCCATAGCTAGTAGCTAGATGGCTTCTTCTCTCTTTTTGGATCTCAATACAATGTTCTCCCCCTCTCTCGTGGAGATCTATTCGATGTAATCTTCTTTTTGCGGTGTGTTTGTTGAGACCGATGAATTGTGGGTTTATGATCCAGTATTATCTATGGAAAATATTTGATTCTTCTCTGAATTCTTTTATGTATGATTGAGTTATCTTTGCAAGTCTCTTCGAATTATCCTTTTTGGTTTGGCCAACTAGATTGGTAGTTCTTGCAATGGGAGAAGTGCATGGCTTTGGGTTCAATCTTGAGGTGTCCTTACTCAGTGACAGAAAGAGTTGCAAGGCACGTATTCTATTGTTGCCATCGAGGATAAAAAGATGGGGTATTTATCATATTGCATGAATTTATTCCTCTACATCATGTCATCTTGCTTAAGGCGTTACTCTGTTTTTAACTTAATTCTCTAGATGCATGCTGGATAGCGGTCGATGAGTGGAGTAATAGTAGTAGATGCAGAATCGTTTCGATCTACTTGTCTCGGACGTGATGCCTATATACATGATCATTGCCTAGATATACTCATAACTATGCTCAATTCTGTCAATTGCTCAACAGTAATTTGTTCGCCCACCGTAGAATACTTATGCTCTTGAGAGAAGCCACTAGTGAAACCTATGCCCCCCCGGTCTATTCTCATCATATCAATCTCCATCACTTTATTTATTTGCTTTGCCTTTACTTTTTACTTTGCATCTTTATACCAAAATACCAAAAATATTATCTCTATCAGATCTCACTCTCGTAAGTGACCTTGAAGGGATTGACAACCCCTAATCACGTTGGTTGCGAGTAGCTATCGTTTTGTGCAGGTACGAGGGACTTGCCCGTGACCTCCTACTGGATTGATACCTTGGTTCTCAAAAACTGAGGGAAATACTTACGCTACTGTGTTGCATCATCCTCTCCTTTTCGGGGAAAACCAACGCAAGCTCGAGACGTAGCAAGAAGGATTTCTGGCGCCGTTGCCAGGGAGGCTTACGCGAAAGTCAACATACCAAGTACCCATCACAATCCCTATCTCTCGCATTACATTATTTGCCATTTGCCTCTCGTTTTTCCTCTCCCCCACTTCACCCTTGCCGTTTTATTCGCCCTCTCTTTCCCAATCTCCTCCTCTCTTTCCGTTGCCTTTTCCTCGTCCTTTTGTTTGCTCGTGTGTTAGTTTGCTTGCTTGTCGTGATGGCTCAACATGCCACCGAATTGTGTGACTTCACCAATACCAATAATAATGATTTCCTTAGCACTCCAATTGCTCCTCTTGCCAATACTGAATCTTGTTATGAAAGATCAATTCGCCGGCCTTCCTAGTGAAGATGCCGCTACTCATCTGAATAGCTTCGTTGATTTATGTGATATGCAAAAGAAAAAAGATGTCGATAATGATGTCATTAAATTGAAGCTGTTTCCTTTTTCGCTTAGAGTTCGTGCTAAAGCGTGGTTTTCATCTTTGCCTAAAAACAGCATTAATTCTTGGAACAAGTGCAAAGATGCTTTTATCTCTAAGTATTTTCCTCCCGCTAAGATTATCTCTCTTAGAAACGATATTATGAATTTCAAGCAACTTGATCATGAACATCTTGCACAAGCTTGGGAGAGAATGAAATTTATGCTACGTAATTGTCCTACTCATGGTTTGAACTTGTGGATGATTATACAAATTTTTTATGCTGGATTGAATTTTGCTTCTAGAAATCTTTTAGATTCGGCCACGGGAGGCACTTTTATGGAAATCACTTTAGGAGATGCTACTAAACTCCTAGGTAATATTATGGTTAATTATTCTCAATGGCATACTGAAAGATCTACTAATAAAATGGTGCATGTTATAGAAGAAATCAATGTTTTGAGTGAAAAGATGGATGAACTTAGGAATTTATTTGCTAAGAGTGTTTCTTCTGATCCCAATAATATGCCTTTATCTACCTTGCTTGAGAATAATAATGAATCTATGGATGTGAATTTTATTGGTAGGAATAGTTTTGGAAACAACGCGTATAGAGGGAATTTTAATCCTAGGCCTTATCCTAGTAATCCTTCTAATAATTATGGAAATTCCTACAACAACTCTTATGGAAATTTTAATAAGATGCCCTCTGAATTTGAGAGTAGTGTTAAAGAGTTTATGAATTCACAAAAGAATTTTAATGCTTTGCTTGAAGAGAAATTGCTTAAAGTTGATGATTTGGCTAGGAACGTTGATAGAATTTCTCTTGAGATTGATTCTTTAAAGCTTAGATCTATTCCTCCTAAGCATGATATCAATGAGTCTCTCAAAGCCATGAGAATTTCCATTGATGAGTGCAAGGAAAGAACCGCTAGGATGCGTGCTTCCAAAGATGCTTTTATTAAAGCGTGTTCTTCCAATCCCTATGAAAATCAAGATGAAGATCTAAAAGTTATTGATGTCTTCCCCATTAAATCTTTGTTTTGCAATATGAATCTTGATGAATCTGAATATGATCTTCCTTTACCTAGAAGGCGTTCTAAGAATTCGGAGTTTCTAGATCTTGATGATGAAATTGATGAAAGTGGGATTGAAATAAATAGAAACCGTGATGTTGCTAAACCCAATATTTTGGATCTCAAGGAATTTAATTATGAAAATTGCTCTTTGATTGGTTGTATTTCCTTGTTGCAATCCGTGCTAGAATCTCCTAATGCTTATAGTCAAAATAAGGCCTTTACCGAACATATTGTTGATGCCTTGATGCAATCTTATGAAGAAAAACTTGAGATGAAAGTTTCTATCCCTAGAAAACTCTATGATGAGTGGGAACCTACTATTAAAATTAATATTAAAGGCTTTGAGTTTCATGCTTTATGTGATTTGGGTGCTAGTGTCTCTACTATTCCCAAAACTTTATGTGATTTGCTAGATTTCCGTGATTTTGATGATTGCTCTCTAAACTTGCATCTTGCGGATTCCACTATTAAAAAAACCTATGGGAAGAATTAATGATGTGCTCATTGTTGCAAATAGGAATTATGTGCCCGTAGATTTTATCGTTCTTGATATAGATTGCAATCCTTCATGTCCTATTATTCTTGGTAGACCTTTCCTTAGAACGATTGGTGCAATTATTGAATAAAGGAAGGGAATATTAGATTCCAATTTCCCTTAAAGAAGGGTATGGAACACTTCCCTAGAAAGAAAATAAAATTACCATATGAATCTATTATGAGAGCCACTTATGGATTGCCTACCAAAGATGGCAATACCTAAATCTATCCTTGCTTTTATGCCTAGCTAGGGGCGTTAAACGATAGCGCTTGTTGGGAGGCAACCCAATTTTATTTTGTATTTTTTGTTTTTGCTTATGTTTAGGAATAAATAATCCATCTACCTTCTGTTTGGATGTGGTTTTATGTTTTAATTAGTGTTTGTGCCAAGTAGGACCTATAGGATAACCTACGATGATAGTTGATTTGATTCTGCTGAAACACAGAAACTTTGCGCGCACGAATTTAGTTATGATAAATCACAGGAACGTGATTTTGCGTTGATTCTTTTTGCTTCTGATCAATAAACAAATTGTCCAGGACTTACTATTTTGGTAGAAGTTTTAGAGTTCCAGAAGTTTGCGTTAGTTACAGATTGCTACAGACTGTTCTGTTTTGACAGATTCTGTTTTTCGTGTGTTGTTTGCTTATTTTGATGAATCTATGGCTAGTAAAATAGTTTATGATCCATAGAGAAGTTGGAATACAGTAGGTTTAACACCAATATAAATAAAGAATGTGTTCATTACAGTACCTTGAAGTAGTCTTTTGTTTTCTTTCTCTAACGGAGCTCACGAGATTTCTGTTGAGTTTTGTGTTGTGAAGTTTTCAAGTTTTGGGTGAATTCTTTTGATGGATTATGGAACAAGGAGTGGCAAGAGCCTAAGCTTGGGGATGCCCATGGAACCCCCAAGATAATCCAAGGACACCAAAAAATCAAAGCTTGGGGATGCCCTAGAAGGCATCCCCTCTTTCGTCCACTTCCATCGGTAATTTACTTGGAGCTATATTTTTATTCACCAACATGATATGTGTTTTGCTTGGAGCGTCTTGTATTATTTGTGTATTTGCTTGTTAGTTTACCACAATCATATTTTATGTACACACCTTTGGAGAGAGCCATACATGAATTGAAATTTGTTAGAATACTCTATGTGCTTCACTTATATCTTTTGAGCTTGATAGTTTGCTCATAGTGCTTCACTTATATCTTTTGAGCTTGATAATTTTTGCTCTAGTGCCTCACTTAGACCTTTTTGAGCACGGTGGTGGATTTGTTTTAAAGAAACTTTATCTCTCATGCTTCACTTAGATTATTTTGAGAATCATTAATAGCATGGTAATTTGGTTAATGTTAATATACTTGGTATTCAAGATATGTGAAACTTTCTTTTGAGTGCGTTGAATACTAAGATAAGTTTGATGCTTGATAATTGTTTTGAGATATGGAGGTGATAATACCAAAGTCGTGCTAGTTGGGTGATTATGAATTTGAGAAATCCTTGTGTTGAAGTTAGCAAATCCCGTAGCATGCATGTATGGTTAAAGTTGTGTAACAAATTTGAAACATGAAGTGTACCTGGCTTGTGCATCCTTATGAGTGGCGGTTGGGGACGAGCGATGGTCTTTTCCTACCAATCTATCCCCCTAGGAGCATGCGTGTAGTGCTTGATTTTTGATGACTTCTAAATTTTTGCAATAAGTATATGAGTTCTTTTGACTAATGTTGAGTCCATGGATTATACGCACTCTCACCTTTCCGCCTTTGCTAGCCTCTTCGGTACCGTGCATTACCCTTTCTCACCTTGAGAGTTGGTGCAAACTTCGCCGGTGCATCCAAAACCCCGAGATACGATACGCTCTATCACACATGAACCTCCTTATATCTTCCTCAAAACAGCCACCATACCTACCTATCATGGCATTTCCATAGCCATTCCGTGATATATTGCCATGCAACTTCCACCATCATCATCATGACATACATTACTTTTGTCATATTGCCATTGCATGATCATGTAGTTGACATCGTATTTGAGGCAAAGCCACCATGCATTATTTTCCATACATGTCACTCTTGATTCATTGCACCATCCCGGTACACCGTCAGAGGCATTCATATAGAGTCATATCTTGTTCTAAGTTTCGAGTTGTAATCCTTGTGTTGTAATCAATGAAAGTGTGATGATCATCATTATTAGAGAATTGCCCAAATAAATAAAAAAGAAAGGCCAAAAAAAGAAGAAAGGCCCAAAAAAAGGAAAGGCCAAATAAAAAAAGGAAGGACAAAAAAAAGGGCAATGCTACTATCTCTTTTCCACACTTGTGCTTCAAAGTAGCACCTTGTTCTTCATGTAGTGAGTCTCATATATTGTGCTTCAAAGTAGCACCTTGTTCTTCATGTAGTGAGTCTCATAAGTAGTCCTTTTCATACTAGTGGGAATTTTTCATTATAGAACTTGGCTTGTATATTCCTACGATGGGCTTCCTCAAATGATCTAGGTCTTCGTGAGCAAGCGAGTTGGATGCACACCCACTAGTTTTCTTTTGTTGAGCATTCATAGCTCTAGTGCATCCATTGCATGGCAATCCCTACTCACTCACATCGATATCTATTGATGGGCATCTCCATAGCCCATTGATACGCCTAGTTGATGTGAGACTTTCTCCCTTTTTGTCTTCTCCACACAATCCCCATCATCATATTCTATTCCACTAATAGTGCTATATCCATGGCTCACGCTCATGTATTGCGTGAAGGTTGAAAAAGTTTGAGATTATTTAAGTATGAAACAATTGCTTGGCTTGTCGTCGGGGGTATAGAAGTTGGGAACATCTTTGTGTGACGAAAATGAAGCATAGCCTAACTATATGATTTTGTAGGGATGAACTTTCTTTTGCCATGTTATTTTGAGAAGACATGATTGCTTTGATTAGTATGCTTGAAGTATTATTATTTTTGTGTCAATATGAACTTTTATCTTGAATCTTTCGGATCTGAATATTCATATCACAATTAAGAAGATTTGCATTGAAATTATGCCAAAGTATCACTCCGCATCAAAAATTCTTTTTTATCATTTACCTACTCGAGGACGAGCAGGAATTAAGCTTGGGGATGCCTGATACGTCTCCAACGTATCTATAATTTTTGATTGCTCCATGCTACTTTATCTACTGTTTTGGACTATATTGGGCTTTATTTTCCACTTTTATATTATTTTTGGGACTAACCTATTAACCGGAGGCCCAGCCCAGAATTGTTGTTTTTTGCCTTTTTCAGTATTTCGAAGAAATAGAATATCAAACGGAGTCCAAACAGAATGAAACCTTCGGGATCGTGATTTTCCAACCGAACGTGATCCAGGAGACTTGGACCCTACTCCAAGAAGCTTCCGAGGAGGTCATGAGGGTGGAGGGAGCGCCCCCCTGGGCGCGCCCCCTACCTTGTGGGCCCCTCGAAGCTCCACCGACGTACTCCTTCCTCCTATATAAACCTACGTATCCCCAAACGATCAGAACAGGAGCCAAAAACCTAATTCCACTGCCGCAACCTTCTGTATCCACGAGATCCCATCTTGGGGCCTGTTCCGGAGCTCCGCTGGAGGGGGCATCCACCATGGGGGGCTTATACATCAACACCATAGCCCCTCCGATGAAGTGTGAGTAGTTTACTTTAGACCTTCGGGTCCATAGCTAGTAGCTAGATGGCTTCTTCTCTCTTTCTGGATCTCAATACAATGTTCTCCCCCTCTCTCGTGGAGATCTATTCGATGTAATCTTCTTTTTGCGGTGTGTTTGTTGAGACCGCCAGTATTATCTATGGAAAATATTTGATTCTTCTCCGAATTCTTTTATGTATGATTGAGTTATCTTTGCAAGTCTCTTCAAATTATCCTTTTTGGTTTGGCCAACTAGATTGGTAGTTCTTGCAATGGGAGAAGTGCATGGCTTTGGGTTCAATCTTGCGGTGTCCTTACTCAGTGACAGAAAGAGTTGCAAGGCACGTATTCTATTATTGCCATCGAGGATAACAAGATGGGGTATTTATCATATTGCATGAATTTATTCCTCTACATCATGTCATCTTGCTTAAGGCGTTACTCTGTTTTTAACTTAATACTCTAGATGCATGCTGGATAGCGGTCGATGAGTGGAGTAATAGTAGTAGATGCAGAATCGTTTCGATCTACTTGTCTCGGACATGATGCCTATATACATGATCATTGCCTAGATATACTCATAACTATGCTCAATTTTGTCAATTTCTCAACAGTAATTTGTTCACCCACCGTAGAATACTTATGCCCTTGAGAGAAGCCACTGGTGAAACCTATGGCCCCCGGGTCTATTCTCATCATATCAATCTCCATCACTTTATTTATTTGCTTTGCCTTTACTTTTTACTTTGCATCTTTATACCAAAGTACCAAAAATATTATCTCTATCTGATCTCACTCTCGTAAGTGATCGTGAAGGGATTGACAACCCCTAATCGCGTTGGTTGCGAGTAGCTATCGTTTTGTGCAGGTACGAGGGACTTGCGCGTGACCTCCTACTAGATTGATACCTTGGTTCTCAAAAACTGAGGGAAATACTTATGCTACTGTGCTGCATCATCCTCTCCTCTTCGGGGAAAACCAACACAAGCTCGAGATGTAGCATCTACATCATGTCATCTTGCTTAAGGCGTTACTCTGTTCTTCCATGAACTTAATACACTAGATGCATGCTGGATAGCGGTCGATTGTGGATTAATAGTAGTAGGTCTAGAATCGTTTCGGTCTACTTGTCTCGGACATGATGACTATATAGTATATACATGATCATTGCCCTGGATATCTTCATAATTATTTGCTATTCTGTCAATTGCCCCACAGTAGTTTGTCTACCCACTGTATGCTATTTTTATGAGAGAAGCCTCTAGTGAAAACTATGGCTATTTTCTATCATATATTAAAACCAAAAATATCTCGCTGCAATTTACATTTTTTTTGTTTGATCTATCATTCAAAAACTATATCGTTTAATCTTACTCATAACTGTTGAGGGGTTGACAACCGCTCTGTGTTGGGTTGCAAGTATTTGTTGTTTGTGTGCAGGTGTTGTTTACATAGTGTTGCTTGGTTCTCCTACTGGATTGATAACCTTGGTTTCATAGCTAAGGGAAATACTTATCTCTAATGTACTGCATCATTCTCTCCTCTTCGAGGAAATCCCAACGCAACTCACAAGTAGCAGCCACCATGACCATGTGTGAGTAGTTTCCTTAGGATCATGGGTCCATAGAAGTAGCTAGATGGCATCCTCTATCCATTGTGATTAAATGCAAAGTACCATGAGCTACCTCACATTATCGGGATCCATATGATGTAATCCGTGTTGTGTTTGTTGAGATATGATGAATTGTCACTTTATGATCAGATTGTTCATTGAATTGTATTGAATTTATGAGTTCTGTGGTGCATAACTAAGTATTGATATATGCTCTCCGATCTATTTGTCAACTTTGGTTGAGTTTGACGGGTAGTTCTTTAGAGGGAGTTGTGTATGGTAGTGGGTTTAATCTTGTGGTAATCTATATCACAGTGACAATATGGGACAAGTTAAGTATTGTATTGTTGCTACTAAGGATGAAAGGATGGTTTCCTTATCACACTTGGATGATAGTTTTACTGTCTACATTATATCATCATGCTTATTACAGTACTCTATATGTAAACTCAATACATTGAGATGCATGATGGATAGCGATCTTTAGCTGGAGTATTAGTTGTAGATGTAGTTGGACAGTCTACGTATCAGAGACATAATGTCTATGCAATATTAGCCATAAATGATCATAGTAATAAATATAAACATTGCAATTTAATTGCTGCCCAACTATAATTTTTTCATCACAACACATTTGTTGGGGAACGTTGCGGAAAATTAAAATTTTTCCTACGGTTTCACCAAGATCCATCTATGAGTTCATCTAAGCAACGAGTCAAAGGAATGAGTTTGCATCTACATACCACTTGTAGATCGCGTGAGGAAGCTTGCAAGGTGATGATGGAGTCGTACTCGACGTGATTCAGATCACCGATGTCCAAGTGCTGAACGGACAGCACCTCCGCGTTCAACACACGTACGGGACGGGAGACGTCTCCTCCTTCTTGATCCAGCAAGGGGGAAGGAGAGGTTGAGGAAGATCGCTCCAACGGCAGCACGACGGCGTGGTGGTGTTGGTGCAGCAGTACTCCGACAGGGCTTCGCCAAGCGCTTAACGGCGGAGGAGAGGTGTTGGGGAGGGGAGGGGCTGCGCCTTGGAGATGTGTACAGCAGCCCTCCCCCACCCCTCTATTTATAAGGGAAGGGGCAAGGGGGGCCGACCCCTCTAGATGGGATCTAGAGGGGGGGCGGCGGCCAGGGAGGGGAGGCTTGCCCCCCAAGCAAGGGGGGCGCCCCCCTTAGGGTTTCCCCCCCAACCCTAGGCGCATGGGCCCAAGGTGGGGGGCGCGCCCAGCCCTCCAGGGGCTGGCTCCCTCCCCTTTGCGGCCCATGTGGCCCTCCAGGAGGGGTGGCCCCTCCCGGTGGACCCCCGGAACCCCTCCGGTGGTCCCGGTACATTACCGATAGACCCCCAAAACTTTTCGGTGTCCGTATGACAACTTCCCATATATAAAACTTCACCTCCGGACCATTCCGGAACTCCTCGTGATGTCCGGGATCTCATCCGGGACTCCGAACAACATTCGGTAGTCACATACTAGTCTTCCTAATAACCCTAGCGTCACCGAACCTTAAGTGTGAAGACCCTACGGGTTCGGGAGACATGCAGACATGACCGAGACCACTCTCCGGTCAATAACCAACAGCGGGGTCTGGATACCCATGTTGGCTCCCACATGCTCCTCGATGATTTCATCGGTTGAACCACGATGTCGAGGATTCGATCAAACCCTGTATACAATTCCCTTTGTCAATCGGTACGTTACTTGCCCGAGACTCGATCGTCGGTATCCCAATACCTTGTTCAGTCTCGTTACCGGCAAGTCACTTTACTCGTACCGTAATGCATGATCCCGTGGCCAACACTTTGGTCACCTTGAGCTCATTATGATGATGCATTACCGAGTGGGCCCAGAGATACCTCTCCGTCATACGGAGTGACAAATCCCAGTCTCGATCCGTGTCAACCCAATAGATACTTTCGGAGATACCTGTAGTGCACCTTTATAGTCACCTAGTTACGTTGTGACATTTGATACACCCAAAGCACTCCTACGGTATCCAGGAGTTACACGATCTCATGGTCGAAGGAAAAGATACTTGACATTGGCAAAGCTCTAGCAAACAAACTACACGATCTTTGTGCTATGCTTATGATTGGGTCTTGTCCATCACATCATTCTCCTAATGATGTGATCCCGTTAACAATGACATCCAATGTCCATAGCCAGGAAACCATGACTATCTGTTGATCACAACGAGCTAGTCAACTAGAGGCTCACTAGGGACATATTGTGGTCTATGTATTCACACGTGCATTATGATTTCCGGATAATATAGTTATAGCATGAATAAAAGACAATTATCATGAACAATGAAATATAATAATACTTTTATTATTGCCTCTAGGGCATATTTCCAACAACATTTATCTTGCTTGGAGAGATGCCTCTAGTGATGCTATGGCCCCTGGTCCATCTTCATTTAATCACATACACCATTACAATTTAATTTCTTCATTGTTCTGTTTTTATTATTTTACCTATTCATCAGTTCCTACCATACAATACAATTTATCCTTGTAACTAGCATGACAAGAAGCTTGACAATCTTCTTGAAGTGTTGGGGCAAGTCTGTTTTGTGTTTGGTGTGCATGTACCCAGGATTTGTTACTGTAGAAGAAATTCCTATAGGTTTGATTTGGTTCTCAATCGAAGAAAATACTAATTGCTAGGTTACATCACCCTTACACATGGGGATTACCTAACCACTGTTACGAGAGAGCAAGCAGGTGGACATGTGGAATGTATAGAAAAATTGTCAAGTTGAAACGGACAATACACCTGGAGTAGCTTCGTGGAGAGCTCCGGCTTGGGAACAAGGATGCTTGGACTTGAGCTGATTGCTTGGACTTAATGCCCAATGAGGCTACTGATGGTGCAGTCAACAATGCTATCAGGGAGACCATTGGAAGGCACCTTTATTATGCCCCCATTCATGACTAAGTGGTATGTTTATCTATCCAAACCTAATTTAGTGTCATGCCTCACATGTATAACAATGATAAGTATGCAACGCACATTCATTGCAGGGTGTAGAGCGACACAGATGTGTTAATGAGGGTGAACTAGCGCTCTCTCATGCCTTGGTACCGATCCGATATGATGCATACCTCCTATCCGAAGCAATGGCCGTGCTCCTCACAAGTCTCATGAACCATTCCTAGTTGACTTGGTTATCATATGACACCAAATCAAATGCCACAGGCAACACCTGGTCATTAGCGTCATGTGTCATTGGTATCATGAGTGTGCCCTTGTATTTTCATATCAAGAATGTTCCATCTATAGACAAAACCAGTCGATAGTGCTGAAAAGTCGTGTTGCATGGGCCGAACATCCAGAAGGCAAGGAGGAACACTCCATCAACATCCTTGACCATATGATACATGCCCGGGTTCCTATAGGCCATCGCTCCCAACAAACTAGGGAGGTGGTTGTATGCTTATTTCCATCTACTATACAAAATTCTAAGAGCGACTTGCTTGGCCTTCCATGTCTTTCGGTACTTCACTTTGTATACAAACTTATCGTCTACCCAGCTCATGATCAACTTCATATTAATGGTTGGATCGTTGGCTATATATTTTGTGTATTTGTAACCGATGAATTTAGAGGTCAGTTGACGGTCTATCTTGTGTGCTTTAGCAGCTAGCGGTTTGCATTGGTGAATGGCTTGGTAATTAGGTATATTCCACCATCCATCTTTCATGATTGTTGCATGGACTTTCCTTGAGCTTCCTTTTGTCTCATATTTCATGTTTATCGCTTCTTGGAGTCCGACTGAACAACTAAGAAAGGCCTATGGTGCTTAACAACATATCACACAGCCACCTCATGTATTCTAGTATATGCTCAAACAACCTTTCATTAAGTAGGATTTATTAGACTCCTCGGATGTACTATTTTGGCATGTACTCAGGTTAATCATATTACTAATGCCACCATCAACTATAGCCTTACAGGCAAGGCTAACATCACAGAACAATGGTATTCGAGGATCCCGACCGGTGATATTTGTGTACCAATCTACTTCGTTCGCTGTGAGTCCATCCTCGTCCAAATCATTCTTACGGCCATCATACTTTGAGTCATCGGCGTAGGAACGCTGATAGATGAGCGCAGGATCCATGTCCTTATGCCTGACTTGAGCTGCTATGTCACCAAGATCGTTAATGTGCCTCTCATCCTCTTGCTCGGAGTCATCACCATAATCATTCACCGATGCACCACCCTAAGTCTAATTTACTTGATTCACATTGACATAATCAACTTGTTTATTGACTTGGTGAACATATTTCACCTCGAATTCATCCGATTGGCTAATAGGAGGTTGGTACATTACATTGGCGACCTGCACTTAAACTATTTCCTCAATAACTCACACC
Organism: Triticum timopheevii; assembly: GCA_963921465.1. Lineage (NCBI taxonomy): Eukaryota > Viridiplantae > Streptophyta > Magnoliopsida > Poales > Poaceae > Triticum > Triticum timopheevii. Next base: position 228,569,265 of record OY997270.1, on the reverse strand, counting down.
CTTCTAATTTGGCTCATATCATCCAATGAGGTTCGGTTCAAGTCAACATGAAATAGAGTACCTTTGACCTTAGTGCCAAATAATTCAAGTGATTTGACTTCTGAGGACGCAACAACCTCCTTATATACACCCCGTTTCAAATCCGAATTGATAGGCATCTTCTTCATTAGAGACTTATGGCATGTCCCAACATCATATCTTACTAATAATTCAACTTGGCCAAACCCATCCAATTTAACACGATCCATATTTGTTCCACAACCTCCTCATAGCTAGGAATTGTAGACATCACTTCCTCATTGTTAAAAGTCTTGCCATTCATAAATGTTGCCTTGTCAACATAATGAACATTCATGATTCTCACCATCTAAAAAACAATGACAACGTCAATACTGAAAAGTATCAATGAAAAATCTACCATATGGCATAAAAACAAGCTAGAACAAGTTATAATATAAACCCTAACCCTAAACCTTGCCTATCGACATCACAAACAACCAATATTTGACAAACCCTACTCGTTACTACAGACCACAAACATCATATTAGTCACAATTTCATCCATGCAAGAATGGATTTAGGAGAAACTGTCAAAACTAGGGTTGGGGACACATACACGATGCCATCCAAATATACAACTCCAACCAACCAAAACTTGGTGGATGAAGGAGGTTACCTCAACGAATGCAAAAGACATTGAATCCATGGATAGATGCTACATATTTGAAAGGATTTGAAAGAGGAATGAGTGGAGGAGAGATAAGGGGGGAGGGTTGTAGCTCAGGTGGGGAACGAGGAGGCAGAAGGTGAGATGAGTGATGGGTGGAAGCCCATCCGCCGACCCGCAACCAACTCCCTATTCATTGTAGTAACGTCGGGGGCTCTCGTGTTTTCAGAGAAGCTGGCAAATTTGGCGTTTCTCCCTTGCCGCGTAAGCAGTCAACGGTGGCTATGCCAGGTCGTGGGTTGGTCCAGAAACGTCGGGACTTCAATGTATCTATGTGGAGCAGAAACGCCATACAGTTGGGCGTTTACCAAAAAGATTACATCATGGTAAAGTTTCTGAAAGGGTCAATATGTGCCAATCTTTTCATTAAGGATCAAAATAGTGATTTTGGCGAGACTTGGCTTGGGCACTTTTGTGAGTTGGGTGCTTTAACCAGTTTTCATATAGAAAGACATATCATAGAATAATGAAATTGAAAATATTTTGAGATGACAAATATTCGGAGATGACTATGAAACACCGCTCTGGATCCTTGAATTGAAAGAGAGATTGAGAGGGCATGCAATTTTCACATGCAAGGAACCTGGTATGAATTTTCGACGTGCATGCTCGGTGTCTATCAGATATTTTTCATCTTTTTCTAGTACTACTACTATTTATGAAGGATTATATGCGCATGCGCACAATATAAATTTCATCATCGCCTAAGTAAAATGTGTATCAAGTGATCAAGAGATACGCGCACTTGTCTACATCGAGTACTCACTCGGTTCCAAAATATTCAAAGCTTTAGGTTTGTTTCAATTCCAAAAAAAGACCAACTTTATATTTTTTTTGCCAATAGCAGCAACATTAAGTATATATAGTACTATGAAAATACATCTTATAAAAAATCTAACAAAATTAATTTAATGTTGTAAATGTTGGTATATTTTTTACAAACTTAATTTTTTTAAACAAAATTAGAACTTTAAATATTTGGAAATGAAAGGAGTAGTAAATATTGTTTTTGAATCCATCATCAAGGCATTTATTACCCAAATGATAAGTGTAACACGTATGACACGAAGCACTTCGTTCCTAGCGTTTTTTTACCTAAAGTTGCCATCTAAAAAGGGAAAAACTAACCCAAAAATATTGATACTTGTCATCCGAAAAGAAGTTGTCATGTTTGACAACTAAACTTGCCATCCTCGTGTTACTATACTTGCCAAAAAAATGTTCGAATTTGCCATGTGTTTGTGCCACAAGTATGACACTTATCAGGGTCTTTTTATTACTAAAATAGGTGGTGCATCATTTTTTTGAACTTAGCACAAACGGAGACGCACATACACTCATCCGTATGAACGCATGCATGCACACTCTCTCTATTAGCACCTTCAAAAGACTGAGCCGACACATCCTCTATAACGTCTCCTCCCATTATACGAACATCGGCGAAAGTCTGAAATAAATCCACAAAAATATGAGTACAATGTTAAGTCTTGAACTTGAACTCTAGTGGATTGGTTTTAGTACAAAGAACCTAATCATCTCGCTTAGACTCAGTTCGCTTGGAAATAAAAAAGGCAGCGATTATACATCAAAGAAGGACCTATTGCACTCCAACTTTAGTGGATTGCTCTCCACGGGAGCCTCATGCAGCCGCCACCTTTCCGGAAAAGCTTAGGGTTTCTTTGCCTTCCGCCAGTGGTCTTCGGCCCGCCTCGTTTTCGGTGGCCTTAGGACCATTGCGGCGCTGTGGATCTCGGACCTTGCCAGCAGGAGGGCTCTGCTTTTAGATGTTCCTTCGAGTTTTCTTAAGATTTGTGTCCTGCTCAGGAAAACGAGACGGCGGCAGCTCTCTAGAGATGGAATAAGGTTCTCTCTGCCTAGTCCCCGCCTCAGTGGTGCTTCTAGCATCGTCGGTGGGTGTGTGGAGGTGTGTCTCCGGCGGATCTGTCCTTGATGGATATGCTTGGATCTGGTCATATTTCGTCACGTTCGTGTGTCTTCAGTTTGGATCATTTCGATCTACGCTACTCGTAGACGCTGGTGGTTGCTGTTCTGCTGCACTGGTTGTATGGGGCCTTAACAAAATGATTTCCCGATTATCTACTACAATAAGTTTTGCCCACCTCCAGAAAGACGGTGGTGCACCTTTAGCTGGCTTTAGTGCTTGTAGTCATCGCTAGATGATCTACGAATATAGATGTAATTTTTATTATTTTTTGCGTTCATCGTACTGTTATGATTGAATATGAATAGATTGAAAGTTTTTCAAAAAGGACTCCAATTTGAGTGCTTTCTTTGCACAAAAATTGAGCTAAAAATAGAGATGTTTACATTGTGGGAAATAGGGGCGGAAACGGATCGGATGCGGATCGGATAGTGCTCTTACCATTTCCGTTTTCATATTTTCGAAACGAATACGAATCCGAATGCGGATGTTATCGGATACGAATGCGGCTCGGATGTTATTCGAATACGGATACATATCGGATGTTTTCTTGATTCGGAGCGGATACGAATAATATCAACTTATTGCTTAAGTAAATTAGTCAATAGCTATGTGACATGAAATAATCAACTTGTGCCATACAATAAGTCAATGATAAATAGGTTTATGAATAAATACTATTATAGTGCATAATAATGTCTAAGTTTAATCATACAAAGAGTTAAATTTGACCACTAATTTGGCTTTTATGTTGGATAATTGAAATATTGGGGCTAGAATTTTGAAAATTACCTCCCATAATCTTATCCGGATACGGATATATCCACTTCCATATCCATATTTGTGTCAAAATGTCCTACCATATTTTATTTTATATTTCTTTAATAAATTTGGATACGGATAATTTTCATTTCCATTTTAGTTCGGATGCGGATGTTTCGGATACGAATAGGTATTTTCTCGGATACGAATATCGGATATTTCGGATTATCCGCTACCACTTTCCACCCCCAGTGGGAAATACTGGTGACGAGTGACGTGTCTGAAACGGTGAAACCTGTACATCGCGCGTGATAGCCGCTTACAGGCTAGGGCGTCCGCCTGGTTTGTAGTCATCCTCTCAGGCGACGTGCATATGACCTGGCATGGCACAGGCGACGTGCCGCAACTTTAACATCTCAGTCAACGCAGATGAGCCCCATATCCTGTGCCTATCCATAGCTCGTACGGGCTCAAAGTTGTTGTGTGGCCGCTTGACGTCAACAACCGCATCTGTGCATGCCAACTAGCGAAGTTTGGCTGCACTAGTGCTGGAATACTTTGGTGGGAATAACTAAAAATCGGTATTGATTCTGGATTTTATCTGTTTGAGTTGGACGAACGATCCTTTTTGGTTTTAATCGGTGATGTGCGTGCGTCCCGGCCGACGCATTTGAAATTGTGTTCGTCTTTTGAACTTAAAAATGTAAACATAAAATACATAAAACTAACTAAAATTAACTTATATACTACTATTACATTAAGTCCAAAGGTACTCCGGTTGTCCATTAAACTTGAACTAAATAAAGAAAATAAAAAGAAACTAGTGAGGAATTAAACCGTAGATCGGCTGTAGCCGCCATCGCCGTCTTCATGTCGTCACCGTCATCCTAGTCTTCTTCTTCGTCCTCGGTGAGGTCGATGAATGGCGGTGGCTACCACGTATAAGGTCACCGTTCGCTACAAGCTAGTTTAGTTTTTCTAGACTTTTGTTGAACTGACAAAATATCGTCTAGTTTAAATAAAATATATCGAACTTATGTCCGCTTGCATGAATTATGTCCAAATTTATCTGTATTGTAGATAGACATCTACGACGAGCGTTAGATGTCTAGCTCCCATATCAATACCCGCGGACAAGTACTATTCATTTTGGAGTCCGCCGCTGGAGATGCCCCTTTTTCTTTTGAAATAAACGTCAACTTTATGAATTAGAAATAACGGTTACACGGTCAATCATTAAAGATACAAAATCATGCATAGGCTTCTCATTCATGTGTTTTTAATGAAGCCGCCACCTTGTGCATGTTGCAATTTTTTTCATTCCTTCAAATAAGCCGATCGAACAATGAAGAAACCATTTTTTTATAGCGCCAAGCAATGAAGTCCGACATATATATGCACGGAGAGGGGAATCGATCGCATCCTTTGAGCATCAATTGGCCACAACGTATGTCTCGTCAAATCTTCACCCCAAGAACTCGTGACTGGGTCAATAAAATCACAAACCTTTGACCCCTTCTAGGAGTAATAATTTTCCTATTCGCACAGTTTGGGATCCCGGCATCTCTCCAAATATCAATATTTTGTCCATTTCCAACTCGTCAGATAAAACCATTTTATAGAGAATTCACTCCTGCCATAATACTTTTCCAAGTAAAAGAGGAACCCTATTTTAGGCTTGCACTCATTAAATTACCATCCGAAAAATATTTAGCTCTCAAGATAGTAGCACATAAAGACTCAGGATTATCAAGCAGATGCCACGCTTGTTTGGCTAATAAAGTGTGTATATCTCGACCCATACCTCCTTGGTTTTTTGGGACACAGATCTTTCAGCATCCCATCCAATGCATTCTCTTCTAATTGTTCTCGTTACCCCATCAAAATTGCGACATCACGTTAATGATTCCTTTACAATTTCTTTTAAGAATTTTAAAGACGGACGTCGGAGATGCCCTTAGCTTACCATCAGATTACATGCATCTGCCCATTAAAAATGATATTTGCAATAACTACGGTCTATTTTCAGTAACAACTCCTGTAAATTATGCAAGATCTATTCCCAAGAAAAAACATGCGCTAGTTCTATTCTTATGCCACATGATTTCTTTAAATTGTATTTTTAGAAACACGTGAATATTTTCTAAATTTATGATCATTTTTTCAAATGCATGAACATCTTTTTCAATGAATGAACATTTTTGCCAAATGCACGAACATCTTTTTTAGTTCACGATCATCTTTTTGCCAAATGCATCTCAACAGGACGGCTCCCGACTTTCATCGTGTTGGCGTTGGCCACGTTGCAGGCAATGAGCGGGTGCAGCTTGCTTGAAGCTGACGCCATCCCTACACCACGGCGTCCTGGGCTGCTTCCTGCCTCCCGCTACTACAACGGGAGCGGTGAGGGCAGAGGGATTTTTTTTTTTTTTGAGGAAAACAGCATGACTCTGTTCTGTATTTTTACTGATTTTCCAAAACTATGTACAGAAGTTTCTGTACAAAAAACATAAAAGAAGAACTAAGGAAAAAGCTATACAGGGAAATGAATAAGCTAACAAAGGCTAGCAGGGCAGAGGGATTTGCCGCATCAAAGCTTTCGGTGACAGTTAGAGATTCGGCTAGGGTTTGGGAACTGGAGAATATGATGGTGCGGGTTAATGTTTTAGGATTTACAAAGACAGGGGACATTTTTATGTAAATCTATTACAACTCAGGGGATTTTCTGAAAATTGCCGAAGTGCGGGTTCATTTTTGTGCCACGGGAGAAATTATTAGTACAAAAATGAACCCGCATCAAGCAACGGACAAGTGTCACTGCAAAGTTCAAGAGAACTGAACTGTATCCACTCATTACTTTATCCACCCCAATACATGCTACACTGATTTAGTTTTAGAACACATTTCATACATCCTTTAATCAGCAGCCAGCTTTCGAAGATCCATCTTGACAAATGAACAGACAGTTACTCCCTGCTCTCGAACTGGGCAGAAAATGACGTCCTGGATCCATACAGTATAAACCAACAACTCCATGCAGCTAACCTTGTATCACTCTGGATGTGAAACAAAAAAGCTCCAAGAGCTAAATAAAACTCAAGAGTAGCAACCAGATATAAGTAAAGGTATTATTTCCCATAAAAAGAGTGCTGTACACAACCTCCAAATATCTGCTATTGTGATTTTTTTCAGTGCTCAGTCACTCGCACTCGCCATACCAATCAGCTTCAGCATGTTCCGATCCTCCTTGAATCTCTCAAGGACCGTCCCCTTGACAAGCTCCGGCTTTTCATCATTTGATCCCTTCTCTTGTATCCCCCAACATTCAATAACTTCTGGTCTGAACCTGCTCGTGTTGGAAAGGGGAGGATTGGTGAATGTGCTGGAGGTAAATGAGTGCCCTTGATCGAAACCCGCAGAGAGGAAGAGGCCAAAGTGATGTGGCTTGCCTCCAAAGCCGATGCCATTTGGAATGTTCTCAGAAGTGAAGTTTACAGCACACTGTCAAAATAAGCTAATTGTGTAAAATCGCTCCTACACCACTTCACCCGGATGATGAATGACAATACATTCAGTAAATAAAGGAAGACAAGATAGGCCTACCCATTGCAAACTTTTGTTTGCTCCTGTAGGGCGAAATATGGACGCTTCAGGATATAACTTGAAAAGGAACGTCTTCATGTCACCATAAAAATCACTGTGCCTTTCCCATGGTTGTGATGCATATGCACCATAAATGGAACCTTCTGCATCTTTAATAACCAAAACAGTCTGTACATCTCCATTCCTATAAAATAACATGCCAAGAATTATGTACACAGTGAAAAAACTACACATAAAAGTCGCCATCATGGAATAAGCCGTCAAGCTTGTTCACAGAATCAATATAGAGAACATCAGTGCAAGATAAGTATATTTTAGGTTTTTATTTATTTTCTGCCCTTAGTTGTAACACACTGCTCATTTCTGCCCCTAAGTCGAAAAATTCTCTTTTACCCTTCTAGCCTAGGAATCGAGCCTTGAACATGACCAGAACATCAAAATATTCAACAGTACTCACGTCACATTGCCTAAGAAAGTGTTGAAGCTTTGTCCATGAAGAGAACTGTGATATAGAAGCTTCCACTCTTGCACATCATGTTGAGAGAAGCCACCTCCTATATGCCAAGCATACTCTTTATTTAAGAGTAGCAACTCGGAGGAGATGTTTTCTGGATAATGAAGTAGAGGTACCTGGAAGCCGGCTCTGCCTACAAAATAGAACAACTTAACAGAAGCATAAAAAAATATAACATAAACGTCTAAGTTAGAATTGGCTTTCGTATTTCTACAATCAGATTTGAGAACAGAGGATACATGTTTTTATTCAGTTTAAACAAATTAAATAAAAACATGCTAGAGTAACAAACATGCTAGAGTAAAATAGCTTGCAAAAACGTCTTATATTGTGAGATGGAGGGAGTAGGTAAGAAGAAAATGACACACAAATGTGTGGACGTGTGGTAGAGTACTAATATGGGGTGGGATAAGGATGATGTTTCTAGGCTCGCTTGGAATAAATGACCACGAATACACAGAGATATGGTCTAACAAATTTCAAAAAGAGAGAGGCTCTCTTGTACAGGCTGACAGATCAATCTTTAAGTAAAGCCATGGACGCTTCCTATACCAAGGTCATCTGCAGCCATTGACCACCTTATTCCAGCAGAGTAGCCAACACCATGTGCCTTGTTGGCAACACTCACAGACCCGAGCAAGAAAAAGTTAGCAACTGCAGAGTATAAGGCCTCTGTCTGATATGCTGGTGCCCATGTTAACAATGTGTTGCAGTCTGCTTTCTGGTTCACTCAGTTGCACACTTTTGCTATCCCATTCAAACGGACATGTAGAATCACCTACGTATAGCACGTTTACTTAATTGGATCATAAATTGCTGAAGTGATTTCTTTAAATTGTGTCATTAAAGACATATTGACATACTTTGCCTCTTGGCAACAGCATCATGTCTTCAATCTTCGCCAACAGAAGTTTCAGATTCAGACTTACCCTAAAATAAGAAGCAGTGGCAATATAATTCTAGTGTACGTCCGCTCAAATATGATCAGCGCCAAAGTGTATTTGAGAAAGATAGAGAGCCAAGATTTGTTGCTAGAAGTCTAGAACTGACAATAGTAGTACCTCAAGATTGTTTATTTTTTATGGTTTTAAAACTCTGGTGAATGGTGATTTCACTATTTCAGACTAGTAGTACCTCAACAGCAGTAAATATTTGTCAACTACGTGTCTTGCTTTTTTCACATACATGAGAGATACTCCCTCTAAAGAAATATAAGAGCGTTTAGATCACTACTTTAGTGATCTAAACAGTGATCTAAACACTCTTATATTTCTTTACGGAGGGAGTACTTTGGTGCTCCAGAGCAGTGCGAGTGCAAAACAGCACAAACTTCACTTGCCTGTTGAGTGGGTCAGTAAAAGGCGAATTAGAGAGCCAGGAGGAACAGTTCGAAGAAAACGCCAGTTATACTGTTCATATGTATATGAACTCAAGCAAGATTATATTTGACTATTAAAGGCATAATTATTCTAATGCAATAAATAGGAGCATACTTCTGTCATGATGCAGCTACAAGGAATACACATCTTTTCTGGGAAAATCTGCGGAATGGCAACACATACCTGAGTCAGGGGGCATCAACAAACTTCCAAGGAATTTCCTCAGTGATGGCATGACAATACACCAGTTTCTAAAGTCTGATAATGACATAGACTTCTCAGAGACCCCTTCAGCATCCTTCGAAAATACCGCAGAGTTGAGAAATGCTTCAAATGTACTCTTGTTTGAACCTTCCTTGGCTTCCTTATTATCTGCAAATATGGTTTCATGAATGGACGCCAATACAGCTTCCAGATCAGACCTGACAATGCATGAAAGAGAAAGCGTAGGAGTAAGTGGTTTGTCAAGTAAAACCTAGTCCTGAATACAAATATCCAATGACAGATACTCTCACACGCAAAAAAAAAAAAAAGGACAGATACTCTGAAAAACCTACAGCCCTGAATACAAATATCTAAGGACATATACTCTGAAAAAATATTTGGAAGTGGCAGCTTTCGTTACAAACATAAACAAAATCATCATCTAAGGAGTTAAATATTGGCAACTGACATACCAACATATCAGAAGAAGACTCCATTCTACCAGCACATTCAAGAAATACCTTGTTAAGATACTATCTCCCATCACATCGCACAGTTGAAAAATGAACTCATCGGCTTCATCTTTAGTTCCCCTTTCATATGTTGCCTACATGTTACAAAGAGATGGATATCAAACAACAGAATATAAAGGAAAAAACCTAGCAAGACATATGGCATTCCCTAGCATTGGAAGGAAAACTTTGTGTTGAATACAAATAAAATATATGAAGTTCATTACTAAAGGATGAATTAGCAGAGCAACTGAAGAACAATAAAACTGTTATCAGAAGTTTTTTTCTTTCTGAAAACTTAAGGTTTATGCTATTAAAGTAGTGTGCATATGTATCCAACCAAGCTAATCATGCAATAAAAAGTACCAATGGCAATCAGTTTCAATAAAACACCACCAACAACGACAAGATAGCAACTTAAAATCAGTCAAAAATCTAGTAGAACATCCAGTATTATATATAATATAGAAAGTAGAAATACATTTCTCCCTCTTCTTTTACTCCCTCCGTTCCAAATTACTCGTCGCTGAAATGGATGTATCTAGACCTAAAATACATCTAGATACATCCATACGTGCGACAAGTAATTCGGAACGGAGGGAGTAACTTGTATTGCATTGCAAATGCAGCACTAATACCACCAAATTTGTCCAGTTAACCAGGAATCCCAAAAGGGAACGAGCTAACTGAATCAAGCGGTAGGACAAGGGTACCAACTTTGGTGATAATCAAACCCTCGAAGGTGACTCCATCTTCCACGCTGCTCTCCTTCGCCACCAACTGGAATAGCCTATCGCCGAGCGCCCCACGTACCCCGAAATAATCCTGCGTAAGATGGATCACCTCCCATCAGAAAACGGATTCCGGATCCACCCGAATCCAATCCCCGTTGCAAACTTTTGCGCCTGCGAGCTCACAAGGAAAACGGGGCGGGATATGGCGCGCCCCTGGGTCCCCGACTGCGCGGCGAGCGAGGAGAAGTGCGCGCGCAGTTCGTCCAGCGCCTGCTTCGAGAAGGCCCTACGGAAAGTGTAGACGGAGCGATGAGATCACCGCATGATGCTCGCAAATTGCTGCTGGGGTGAAGCAGCAGCTGCCGTGGCGGTCCCAGCGCTTCGAAGCTGTGGTACCTGGAGGCCATGACGAAGCTGGCAGAGGAGGCGGACGAGGGAGACGCCTGTGAGTTACCCATCGTCGCCGCCGGTGGGGCCGGTGCACGGTGCGGTGGCGCCGGGAAAGTCGGTGGCGAGCAGCGAACACCACAACCAGCTGCCAATTTTCCTTTTCCTTTGGAACGACAACTGCACGACCCATCGCGCCACCAAGGGACGGTTTGTGTGCATTTCTTTTTCTTCCTAAATACTTATAAACTTTAAAGGTTAATAACTAATTCCTCGATGGCCTGTTTGGTTACTTGCAACGATCTCAATCAGTCCGGTTGGACGCGATTTTCGGAGGTTTAGCTTTGGAGGCACGTGTTAGCGACCCAGCTGCACCTGGGCCAGCATAAGCCATGCTACCGAGCCGGCCCGAAAGAGAGAGGAGACCTTGCCACAAGTTTACCGGACCCCAATGGATCTCCTACATGTTCAGCCCAGAAGACCCAGAGACAGAGGGATATAAGGCAGGTAGCAGGTAGAGGGCGATCCATCCTGGCTAGGATCAGAACAGGCGGCGGTGCCGTGTGTTTTCCCCTTTCTTCTTCGCTAGTTCATCATCCTCCTCAGGTTGATTCCCTGCTTGTATCCCCACCCCTGTAACCATACCACTGTAATCGAGAGACCACCAGCGAGTACCTAACACGTGGTATCAGTCGCCATCCCGCCCCTCTTCCCCGCGCTGGAGGCGCGCAAGCAAGGCGCCGATCGCCAACGACTCCTCGCCACCATGGATCCGGCGCTCAAGGCCTATCTGGACAAGTTGCAGGAGAACATGAACAAGGCCAACGACGACATCCGCACCGATATCAAGCAGCTCGCGGGGCGGATCGACCACCAATCTGCCCAAGTGGATGAACTCACCGCTTGGAAACCCGATCTGGAGGCGTGCCTCCCCGAGCTCCAGGCGTCGATCGGCACGCTGCAGGGCGAGCAGACAGCCGAGGCAAGTTCGCTAGCGAGTGGATCGAAGGTGGTGGATCTCTCCGATCCATCATCTGGTGGTGTGATCCACGGGCCCGATGGTCACGGCGAGTCTCATCTTCCACGAGGCGGGTTGTTGGTGGGTGACGTCCCACCGACGACCTCTCCGGCCAATGGTATGCCCAACTTCCACCTTCCTATGCAATCACGCCTGCTGGATACTGCCCTGGCCCCCAATTCCAATTCGCATCAAATAGTCGCTGGGCTAGGAGCAACACCACCATCCATTTTGTTTCCCCCAATTTTCGGGTGAAAATCCAAAAATCTGGAAGACGATGTGCGAACAATATTTTACCATGTTCCAGATTCATGCATCTTACTATGCTCCCATGTCAAAATTGCATTTCACTAGACCAGCAGCGATCTGGCTACAATCGGTTCAAGGCAAAATTGCCGAACTCGATTGGGAAGCATTCTACATTCTCCTATGTGCTCGTTTTGGGCGAGGCCGTCATCAATTGCTGATCTGTCAATTTTATTCATTACGGCAAACTAGTTCTGTTGCAGATTACATTGAGCAGTTTGAAAATTTGATGAATCATTTAATTTCCTATTCTGATGCTATCCATCCCTTGTATTTCCTAACGAGGTTCGTGGAGGGACTGCGGCAGGACATCTGTGCCGTGGTCATGGTTCAGAGGCCCAAGGATCTTGACACAGCATGTGCCTTGGCCATTCTGTAAGAAGAAGTGGCCGATGGGCAACGGGGAGGGGGGGGGTGGTACAATCATTCAGAAGGAGTACCCCCTCCCCCCAACTCGCCTGCAGCAGGCTACACCCCTTCCATTACCACCTCCACCTGCACCAGCGAGAACACCAACTATATCACCAGCAGTAGATGATCGTCGCACAACGGAAGCAACTCTAGCAGGCAACGATGCATCCAAACTCACTGCCCTGCGCAACTTTCTCCATACGAAGGGGTTGTGTTTCAAGTGTGGCGAACGTTGGGGGCATGATCATGTGTGTCCACCAACGGTCAAACTGCATGTCATTGAGGACATGCTCAACCTATTCAGTATGGAGACGCCACTTGAAGATACAGGGAACAGTTCTCAACCAGGGCAGCAGGATACATCCGAGAAAGTGTGGCAGCTCTCCAACAACGCAGTTTCAGGTACAGAGGCACCCAACTATTTGCAGTTGTACGGTTGGTTGCAAGGTCAGGAAGTGTTAATGCTCGTGGATTCTGGCAGCACGGCATCATTTATTTCTCAGAATTTGCTACCCCGCTTGCAACGAGTACAGGACATGGCCAAGCCAGTGAAAGTAGCAGTTGCCAATGGTTCTCAGCTGTGGTGTGATAAGGAAGTTTTGGGTTGCCCTTGGTACACACAGGGCCATGAATTTGCTACTGACTTCAGGATACTTCCTTTGGGCACTTACGACGTCATCTTGGGCATGGACTGGCTAGAATATCACAACCACATGCTCATTGATTGGCCCAAGCGGTGTATGCAAGTTGAACACGAGGGATTCACAATCATCCTGCAAGGGATCACATCTTTAACCACTTCTTGTGAATGCCTTAACATCATACAACTCGCGAGTATGGATAAGCAGTCGGCGATGGCTTATGTAGTTCAGTTGTGTTATGTAGAGGATTCAGAGAACCTAACTGACATCCAATATAGTGAACTGCCTCCTGAAATTGCACAAGTTCTGCTGGACTATGAGGATGTGTTTCAGGAACCCACAGAGCTACCTCCGAAACAAGATTGTGATCACACCATTCCGCTGATGCACGGAGCACAACCGGTAAACATATGAGCATATCGCCACAAGCCAGAATTGAAAACAGAAATTGAACGGCAAGTAGCAGAACTGTTAAAGGCAGGATTTATTCAGAAAAGTAGCAGCCCCTTTTGCTCCCCTATCATACTAGTCAGAAAAAAAGGATGGCACGTGGTGCATGTGCGTCGACTACAGATGATTGAATGCAATGACAATCATCAGCAAATACCCTGTTCCCGTGCTCGAAGACATCTTGGATGAATTGGCAGGTGCCCGATGGTTCTCTAAACTGGACCTTCGCTCCGAATGTCATCAAATCTGCTTGGAAGAAGAAGAGGAGTTCAAAATAGCGTTCCAAATGCATGCAGGCCATTTCGAATACAAGGTAGTTCCCTTTGGCCTGGGAGGGGCCCCAACAACGTTTCTTGGAGCCATAAATGTCACATTGCATCCCTTTCTATGAGTCTGCGCCATGCACTTCTTCGACGACATTCTAGTATTTAGCAAATCCCTTGTTGTGCTTGTTCAACACCTATAGCAAGTACTATCACTCCTCAGGCGAGATCAGTGGTACGTCAAGCAATCCAAGTGTGTTTTCGCACATCAGGAACTCAACTACCTCGGCCACACCATTTCAGCTCAAGGGGTTTCCACAGATCGTACCAAGATCCAACATGTGGCTGATTGGCCTGTACCATCTTGTGTCAAGGATGTTCGAGCCTTTCTGGGACTTGCGGGGTATTTCAGGCACTTTGTCCAGCAATTTGGCATGCTAGCTCGACCTCTCACCAACCTGCTACGCAAACAAGTACCTTTCCAGTGGACAGAGGCAACACAATCTGCATTTGAAGCTCTCAGACGAGCTCTGACCTCAGCCCTACCTTGGCACTTCCTGATTACACGAAACTATTGTTATCGAGACAAGCGCTTGCGAGTATGGAGTAGGCGCGGTCCTACATCAAGAGGGGCATCCAATCGCGTATCTCAGCAAAGCATTGGGCACACGGACCAAAGGGTTATCGACATATGAAAAAGAATATCTCACAATTGTCCTAGCAGTCGAACAATGGTGACCATACCTTCAGTTTGGGGAGTTCTCGCTCAAGACTGATCAACGCAGCTTGGTCCACTTGGGAACAACGCCTGCACAACCCTTGGCAACAAAAAGCTTTTACCAAGCTGTTGGGACTGTAGTATCGCATCTGTTATCGCAAGGGTACGGAGAATAGTGCTGCTGATGCATTGTCGAGGCGACCTATCTCTGCTCTGGAACAATTATAGGCGATCTCAGTGTGCCAACTAGCGTGGCTGCAGGAAATTGTCACGGGCTATGAGGCTGACCCCAAAACACAACAATTGATCTCCTAGCTTGCTATAGCACCCGTGGCTGGAGGAAACTTCACCATCGGCAAGGGCATAATGTGATTCAAAGGTCGCGTATGGTTGGGTAACAATGCACACCTACAACAAAAGATCATGCAAACCTTGCACGGAAGCGCTATCGGAGGCCATTCCGGGTTTCCTGCTACTTATCACCGGATTAAACACCTGTTGCCTGGCCGAGAATGAAACAACAGGTCAAGGAACATGTGCAGTCATGCCAAGTGTGTCAACGGGCCAAACCTGATCACGTGCAATACCCTGGACTACTACACCCTCTGCCCATTGCCAAATGCTGCTGGGATCTCATTTCAATGGATTTCATTGGAGGATTACCACAGTCCAGGCAATATAACTGCATACTTGTCATTGTGGACACTTTCTCCAAGTACGTGCATTTTCTTTCGGTCAAGCACCCTTATACAGCACAAACCATTGCACAGTTATACATTGGTCAATTCTAAAAGCTCCATGGTATGCCAGAAGCAATCATTTTAGATCGAGGTGCTGTTTTCACCAGCAAGGTCTGGCAAGAGATTTTCAAGTTGCAAGGAGTGGAACTAAAGATGAGCTTTTCCCACCATCCGCAAACGAACGGGCAAACGGAGTGTGTTAACCAATGCGTTGAGACATATCTACGCCGCTTCGTGCACAACACTCCAACAAATTGGAGCACATGGTTGGCATTGGCAGAATTCTGGTACAATTCAACATACCACTCTACTTGGGTAAGACTCCATTCTTTGTGGTTTATGGTCAAGAACCACGGCAGTTAGGCATGGTGCCAGAACATGCAACTCCCCTACCCGAGCTCAGTGAGTGGCTTGAGGAACGCCAATAGATGCAACACGCTCTACGGCATCACCTTGTTCATGCCAAGCAAATAATGAAGAATCAAGCTGACCAGCGACGAACCCCCCAGAGAATTCCAAGTGGGCGATCAGCTTTTCCTCAAACTAAAACCTTACATTCAGACATCTATGGCCCGCCGGGCCAAACACAAGCTCAACTTTAATTTTTTTGGGCCTTATCCAATCATCCGACGAGTGAATGACGTCGCATATGAACTCCAACTACCTGAGGGATCATCCATCTTCCCTGTTTTCCATGTATCGCAACTTCGCAAGGCGCTGACACCATGTACAAGTGCTTCCTCGTCACTTCCAACCATTGTTGACACTATCAATGTGCCTGTCAAGATCCTGGACAAACGGTGGCGTCGCAGCTCCCACAAGGCGTGAGCAAGGCCTAGTACGTTGGCAGGATAATCAAGCTACTCCAGACACTTGGGAAGATCTCGAAGACCTCCGGTGATGTTTTCCTGCTGCACCGACTTGGGTATAAGTCGTATCTGAAGAAGGAGGGGGTGTTAGAGACCCAGCTGCACCTGGGCCAGCACAAGCCACGGTACCGAGCCGGCCCAGAAGAGAGAGGAGACCTTGCCACAAGTTTACTGGACCCCAATGGATCTCATACATCTTCAGCCTAGAAGACCTAGAGACAGAGGGATATAAGGTAGGTAGCAGGTAGACGGTGATCCATCCCGACTAGGATCAGAACAGGCGGCAGTGGCGTGTGTTTTCCACTTTCTTCTTCGCTAGTTCATCTTCCTCCTCGAGTTGAATCCCTGCTTGTATCCCCACCCATGTAACCATACCACTGTAATCGAGAGACCACCAGCAAGCAACTAACAACACGTTTGATTGTGTGCAAATACTCTTAGGTCTGCATGACACGTTTCTTAAAGCACCTCTGCGTCTAGTGTTGGAGGCATGCTTGAATCAGCCCTTTTTCAGAGTCAGACCCATGTGATGTGAGGGGTCACACATGGATGGTGGTGGTTTTCCCAAAAAACATGGGTGGAGGAGGTTGCATGTGTGAGGAAACCCCGTGTTTGTTCCTGAAGTGGCGGCTTAACACCCTTTTATCACTAGTCTATCTCCCTCTCTCTCTCTCTCTCACTCTCACTCTCTCTCTCACTCTCTCTCTCTCACACACACACACACACACACATCTGCGGCGACCACAGATCTGCACGGCGAGCACCGCTGGCCATACATCGGAGGCAAGCTTTGGACAGTGATCATCGGCAGCGAGCACCAAATCACCCCCCATCCGCTTCAATGATGGTAATGCCCTATCTCCTCTCTGTAGCATCAATTTTCCTGCGGTCGCATTTGATTTATCATTGATTGTACGTTGCACGCATTCTATTCAAGGTTAGACTTCGACTTTGGGACCTATTCAATCGATTCTGATAAGGAGTATGAGGTACAAATTTCACTAGCATAGGGTGAACATACCTTACATCGGGACCTTCGCCACAACCTCCACCGCTTCATGCTCTTCCTCCTCACTGGATTGGAGTGCGGTGGTCAAACAATGCATATGTGTAGTAGTCTTTGATCTTGTTCAGACGTGCAATATGTTTTGATTCGAGCACTAGTTCATATGTGTATGTCTAATGCAGATTGAGAATCTCGTCATGGAAGGCAATGACAAGGAGGGCAAGGAGGTCGCCTCATACAAGAAGGGCAAAGCGGTGGTGGAGATTGGCAACGCCCCGAAGAGGGTTAAGAAATATGACAGTGTCGACCCAACATACTTCTGCAAGATCATCTTTGGACCTCAAGTGGAGTATCTACAGATGCCCCTCCCTTCAGCAAGCACTTCGTCCCCGTCCCAATGGAGTCCAGGTTGTCGACGAACAATGGCTGCACTAACGCCATAGCCTGGATGATCGCTGGCAGGCTCACCCTTGACAATGATTGGGCCGACTTCTGTGTAGCTCACGAGTGTTGAAAATATGCCCTAGAGGCAATAATATTGTATTATTATATTTCAGTTATTCATAGTTAAGATTTTATATTCCATGCTATAACTGCTATCATCCTGGAATATGTGATTCACTGGAAATCTCATATGCACGTGTGGAATGATAAACGGTAAACAATAGATTCCCGGGCTCACCTTTATGACCGGCTCAAGTGTTGTTGGTGATCATGTTTTCCAGATCTTAGAATATCGTTAAGTGTAATGATAGTCTTAAAACAACATTGAGGGTATGACGTTAGAAGAACGGTGATATTGAATCGACTCAATACTGTCGGTGTTTTGGGAATGGGGGTCCCCAGACTTGTCTGCCTGCGGCCTACGGTGTGGCTCAAGTGGGGGCCCAATGCAGCCCAGCTTCATCAGCTCAAGCTCAAGACCCTCGCGAGGGGCCAAGCCTTGCGGGGTGGATGACAGGAAGCTTCCTCAGGAGCAGCCTCCCCAGGCAGGCTCGCGAGGAGGTGGAGAGATCAAGGCGGGGTACCTCCCGAGGAGCCCGTGACGCAAGCCATGACGATCGAGACCAGGCGGGCGCCAGGCGAGCGCCGGCCTGCGCAGTGTCCTTGTTTCCCTTTCGGTGCTAAGGGGGCAAGCACAGACCAAGGCATCAGGCAAAGGTTACTGTTTCGGTGCAACAAGACCAAGACCAGCAGAACGGCAGGATGGAGGTCATCATAGAGCCCAGGGCAGCGTCATCGTCAGAGCCTTCGGCAGCCGAAGACCAACTTTAGTCAGGATAAGTGTACCAGATGTTCCCCTTCAAAATGGCCAATTGTTGGCGCCCTTCCCGCTCATTATTTGGGAAGAGGCTCAGGGCCTCCCCCTATAAATAGGGCTAGCCACCACAGAGTAGAGGCATCGAGCATCTATCTCAAGAAGACACATAGACTAGAGAGAGGCGACTGAACTCACCCAAGCAGTTCATCGCACCAGCTCAAGAACAGCCCCTCGCGAGGCTGTTCTCCCTTTGTACTGTTCATCATCAGCCCCTGAGGCAATCTACCACACCACACACTGGAGTAGGGTATTACACCACAATGGTGGCATGAACCAGTATAAATCTCGTGTCTCTTGTGTGTTCATCTTTCTTGTTTAGATCCTTGTGAGACTTCGAGACGTGAGCTGGTAGGGGAAAGATCTTCGTGCGCACCCCAGTGTTCGAACCTCAAGGGTGTGCTGGAACCCGAAATCCGACATTTGGCGTGCCAGGTAGGGGGTGCGCCGGAATCTTTCTTCCGCTAGTCACGTGTGATCTTCCGCCGTGTCCATGGCTGACGCTCGCCGAGCTCGCGCCGAGCGTCGGGCTGCTCTCACTACCCGCGTCGCCCAGACGGCGCCTGTCGGCGGTCGCCCTCATCATTCCCCGTCGCCTGCCGCCAATGCCGCCACCGGCCCGGCGAGGAACAAGCAGCAGTCCTCGTCCCTGCATCCTCTGGTGCGGCGCGATGGCCGCACCACCACCCCGTCGCCGACTCCAGCCGGTTCGTCGTCCCACGCCCGTCGCGCCCCCACGGAAGCGCCGCCCACTCCTACAGCCGATGCCAGCACTAGGGCCAGGGGGCTCCGAGCCTTGGCCCCCGCCTTGCGGCAGGTGCAGTGGCCGCCCAAGTTCAAGCCCGAGATGCCGCCGCGCTACAACGGCGCGATGGATCCGCTGGTTTTCCTGCTGGCGTATGAGGAGGCTGTCCTCAAGGCCGGGGCGACGACAGGGTGATGGCCAACTGGTTTCCGATGGCCCTCACCGGTGTTCGGCGCATGTGGCTGCTCCACCTACCGACGGCCTCCGTGACCTCCTGGGGGGAACTGCGCGACCTCTTCCTCGCCCATTATGCCGCACCAGTACCCCCGGTCGTCGCCGCTCTCCTGGGCGGCTCACAGGCGCCACCTTCGAGCCGCCACGTCAAGCCATTCACCCGCCAGATTGGCACCGCCTCCAAGCGCCGAGAAGCCCCCCCGGGCTGGGTGGCGCCCGAGGCCGACCTGGCCTTCAACTCGGACGATCACCCCTCCAACCCCGCCGGTTCGGGTGCGCTTCCGATGCTGTGCACCCCCACCATCTGCCAAGTGGCCGTCACCAGGACCCTCATCAACGGCGGGGCTGGCCTCAACGTGCTCTCTGTGGAGGCCTTTAGCCTCCTCCACGTGCCACTAGAGCGGCTTCAGCCCAGCAGGCCTTTCTCGGGTGTCGGAGTTGGTTCCACCGCCTCCTTGGGGCAGATTCGCCTCCCGGTGACCTTCGGCACCTACGACAACTTCCGCACAGAGCTAATCGACTTCGGCATCGCCCCCATCGGCCTCCCCTGCAACGCCATCCTCGGCTACCCGGTCTTGGCCCGGTTCATGGCAGCGACTCACCCGGCGTACAACCTCATGAAGATGCCCGGGAGTAGCGGCGTCCTCACCATGTCAGGAGACACAAGAGATGCACTGCAGGCACTCAAGCTTTCTTTCAAAACGGCCGTGGTGGCGCAGCCCGCCAGCACTAACGCCCTTGAGCCCAAGGGGGCTGCGCCGGCCAAGAAGAAGCAGCTATTCACCCAAGACAAGGCGGAAACCAAGCAGGTACAGGTCGACAAGGACGGGTCCACTAATGCCACCTTCACCATAGGCGCCAACCTCGAACCCGAGCAGGAGAAGGCCTTGGTGAAGTTCCTGTGCGTGAACAAGAAGGTGTTCGCATGGGAACCTGATCAGCTAGCAGGGGTCCCAAGGGGTGTGATTGAGCATCACCTCAATGTGTGCCCCAACGTACGCCCGTGAAGCAGAAGGCGAGGCGGCAGTCCACTGAGAAACAAGCTTTCATCGTCCAAGAGACCCGCAAGCTAGAGGCGGCAGGGGTTATTCGCGAGGTCCGCTACCCAGATTGGTTGGCTAACCCGGTGGTCGTGCCGAAAAAGGGAAGAAAGGAACGCATGTGTGTCGACTTCACCAACCTTAACAAGGCCTGCCCGCGGGATCCATTTCCGCTTCCTCGCATCGACCAGATCGTCGACTCCACCACTGAGTGTGACCTGTTGTGCTTCCTGGATGCCTTCTCGGGCTATCACCAGATCAAGATGGCAGTAGAAGACGTGGAGAAAACGGCTTTCCTGACCCCGTGGGGAGTGTACTGCTATACATGCATGCCATTTGGATTGCGCAATGTAGGTGTGACCTTTCAGCGGCTGATGCACATCGCCTTGGGTCGGAAGCTCGGGAGGAATGCTGAGGCTTACATCGATGACATTGTGGTGAAGTCTCGGGAGGCAAAAACCCTAATACAGGACTTGGAGGAAACCTTCGCGAGCCTCAACGAGGTGGACCTGCAGCTCAACCCGGAGAAGTGTGTGTTTGGAGTCCCTTCGGGCAAGCTCCTGGGCTTCCTCGTATCCCACAGGGGCATCGAGGCCAAACCGGAGAAGGTCAAAGCAGTCGAAGACATGAGCCCGCCGAAGACCCTCAGAGAAATGCAGAAGCGCACCGGGCGTGTGACCGCGCTAGGACGCTTCATCTCCAAGCTGGGGGAACGAGCACTGCCCTTCTTCAAGCTGATGAAGAAGAAGGGCCCCTTTGAATGGACTGAAGAGGCCGACAAGGCATTCCAGAATCTCAAGAGGTACCTAACCAGCCCTCCGATGATGGTAGCTCTGCGTCCTCGGGAGCCCTGGTGCTCTACCTTGCAGCCACCCCCTACTCCGCCAGCGCAGCCCTGGTGGCTGTTAGGGAAGAGCGTCAGACCAAGGCCGCAGCAACTGTCTGGGTCGAAGAAAAGTGAAGCCAAGAAGGCCTCACGGAGACCACGACTGTAGCCGAAAAGGATCAGCCGCAGCAGGGGAGCACCCCCGGAGCAGAAGAGGCCCCTCCAAGTGACCAGGCGCTGGGGGCTCCATCGTCTCAGGGGGCGCCCCAACCTCCGGAGGACGCAAGCAGCACCAGCACTCTCAACCTCGTCGAGCACCCCGTGTACTTCGTCAACACGGTGCTACGGGACGCAAGGGCGCGGTACCCCATGCCTCAAAAACTCCTCCTCGCGCTATTGATAGCCTCACGCAAGCTGCAGCACTACTTCCAAGACCATCCCATCAAGGTCGTCTCAGCATACCCCTTGGAAAGGGTACTCAGGAGCCCCAACTCGGCTGGAAGAGTCGCTGAGTGGAACATCGAACTGCAAGCATTTCAGCTAGAATTCAGCACGACCAGAGTCATCAAGGGGGCCGCACTTGCAGATTTCGTGACAGAATGGGCAGAGGCGCTAGGCCTCGAGGCTGGCGAGGACCGATCACTTTCCCCAGGAAGCGAGGCACCGGACGGCTGGGTCATGTACTTCGATGGGGCGTTCTCCCGACATGGCGCGGGGGCCGGCGCAGTGCTCGTATCTCCCACTCAAGACAAGCTCTACTATGCTGTACAACTCTGTTTCCAGTACGGAGGAAAGGTCTCCAACAACATAGCAGAGTACGAAGGCCTGATAGCAGGCCTGAAAGCCGCAGTCGCCTTGGGGGTAAAGCGCCTCATCATCAAGGGCGATTCACAACTCCTCGTCAACTTCTCCAACAAGATATACGAGCCGAAGGACGAGCACATGGAAGCCTACCTTGCGGAGGTTCGCAGGATGGAGAAACAGTTCTGGGGGGTGGAGTTGCAGCATGTGCCTCGCGGCACCAATCAAGAGGCTGATGACATCGCCAAGAGGGCATCCAGGCGGCTGCCTCAGGAGCCTGGCGTCTTCGAGGAGCGACTCTTCAAGCCCTCGGCGGCACCATCACTATCAAGCACGGCGCAACCTCGGGAAGAGCTCCCTCAGCCGCCTGCCTCGGGAGCCCCCGTCTACGGCCCGGTCTCAGGGGCACGCCTGCTCCTGGCATTGGAGCCTCAGGAAGGATGCTGGATTGCAGAGCTCAGGAACTACCTGACGCAAGGGACCCTGCCGGAGAAGGAGGAGGAAGCGGAGCGTGTGGCGCGGCAGGCCACGGCCTACTGCATCAAGGATGGAGAGCTCTACCGGAGGTGACCAAATGACGTGTCCCTACGTTGCATTTCCAGAGAGCAAGGGAAGGAGCTGCTGGCAGACATACACGGTGGAGACTATGGGCATCACTCATCGTCATGGACCCTCGTTGGCAAGGCGTTCCGCAGCGGGTTCTATTGGCCCACAACACTCAGTGACGCCGTTGAGCTGGTAAAGGCTTGTGAGGCCTGCCAATTCCACGCCAAGTAGATCCATCAGCCGGCGGGGGGTCTGCAGACTATACCCCTCTCATGGCCGTTCATAGTTTGGGGACTGGACATTCTGGGCTCGTTCCCTCGGGCTCCAGGGGGCTATCGCTACCTCTATGTTGCCGTGGACAAGTTCACCAAGTGGGCTGAGGTGGAAGCTGTCCGCACCATCCCAGCGGGCTCCGCAGTCAAGTTCATCAAGGGCCTCGTGAGCCGATTTGGGGTGCCTAACCGCATCATCACCGACAACGGTTTGCAATTCACCAGCAATCTCTTCAAAACATACTGTGCTAACCTTGGAACGCAGATATGCTACGCTTCGGTAGCACACCCCCGGAGCAAAGGCCAGGCTGAGCGAGCCAATGCGGAGGTCCTGAGGGGCCTCAAAACCAGGACCTTCAAGAAGAAGCTGGAGGCCTGCGGCAGGGGCTGGTACGACGAGCTTCAGTCCGTGCTGTGGTCTATCCGTACGACCGCGGCCACGCCGACTGGCGAGACCCCGTTCTTCCTCGTCTACGGAGCTGAGGCCGTCCTTGCTCACGAGGTCAGGCTCGTTCTGCACGGGTCCTGGCGTTCGACGAGACGTAGCAGGACGCCATGCGGGGGATGGATCTCGTGCTAGGGGAGGAACGCCATCGAGAGGTCGCGCTGCAAGCGACAAGGTATCAATAGGCGTTGCGACGATACCACTGCCGCAACATCTGCCCCAGAACTCTTGAGGTAGGGGACCTCGTGCTCAGACGGGTCCTCTCCAGGGAAGGGTTGCACAAGCTCTCTCCCATGTGGGAGGGCCTGTTCAAGGTTGTTCATGTTTCCAGGCCCGGCTCCACGCGCTTGGAGACCCAGGAGGGGCACCCATCTAGAACGCATGGAACATTCAACATCTCCGAAGATTCTACCCCTGAGCGAGGCCCAGTGCCTATGGAAAAGGCCCGGTGCCTGTGAAGAAGGCCAACGCCTGTGAAGCTACCGCATTTTGGGGAAGGCCCGGTGCCTGTGAAGAAGGTCAATGCCTGTGAAGGCACCGCGCTTTGGAAAAGGCCCGGTGCCTATGAAGAAGGCTAATGCCTGTGAAGCTCGCCGCCCGTGACACTCTCACGTAATAATGAGTGGGGCTGTACACGCCCCGGAGTCTCCGGAGTGCCGCCCTCGGGCCTCGGGGGATCCCGCCCATGCCCAGTGGCAGCACTTAGCTCCGCGCTGGTGAGAAGACGTCGAAGACTAGATTAGATGCCGGACGCGGCCTTTTCATTTGCTTTCTGCAGTTGGCTTGTTCTTTCCTATTTGAAGTTTTATTGAAGCTGTCGCCGTCTCTGGCTTGTGACCCTTTGTCTTTTTCACTCACTTGCCTCGATTTTCCCTCGCGCAAGTCTAGCGAGGGAGGTACGCGGGCACCCTCGCGAGTGTTTTCTGCCCCGGTTGTTTGAAGCTTTCCTATCCGAGTCTGCTGAGGGAGCACCCCTCCCAGTCCTTTCCCCACGGGCATCGCGGCGCGAGCACAGAGCCTGGGCCGGTCACCCCCACAACCAAAACCGGAAGCTACCCCTCTTGACTAATCCTTGCAGGACATGAAGCGCACGGCGAGGCCTCAGCCTCAGGAGGCGAAGACCACGACAAGCCTCCCCGAGTTAAGTAACTCCCGCACACGGGCACATGACACGGAAACGTAGCGCAGAAATAGCGGGAACAACATGATAATTAACGGTAACAGTTCAACACGCCCCCGCGGGGCCCTACACCACCTTCTCTTTTGCGCAGGAAAGGAAGAAAGGCAAAACAGGCGTGACTTGCTCGGCACCAGCTCGCGGCGAGGGCTCGGACTGCCTCCGGAGCTCAGTCAGATTCCCCCCTCTCGCTTCACCGGGGCGCGACGGCGGGCTGACCTGCTACCTTCCCCCAGGCGGGCGCGACGACGCGGGGGCTGGTCGCAACCCCCACTGGAGGAGCTGCTTTCTGAAGGAGAGTCGCGAAGCTTGGCGAGCCTCGAGCGCCGCTTCCCACGCGCCTGCCGCCATCTTCGTCCTGATCAACGCCAGTGCTGGGCGCCCGACCGCGGTCGTCGTCTTCGGGGCAGCACCCAGCACGGCGACCGTCTTCCCCGAACACCCTCACGTAGAGGGTGGCGTCGTCATCGAACTTGAAGTGCAGGGTGCACCGCCGGCTCACGCCACGCGCACAGGCAAAAGTTTGCCAGCCGCGAGTTAGGGCCAAACCCCCGGCAGCGGAGACCTCCAGTGAAGCCCAGGAGGCCCTGCTGCAGCAACCGTCCGCCTGAAGCCAGAGGCCGCCCGGAGCGCCAGCCGGAAGTTCACCTACAAAGAAGCAAGGAAGCTGGAGCCAGGTGCTGGTCGGGTCTGCCAACCACACGACGAACTCCGGCAGCACCTCCGCCGAGCGGAAGCGCGGCCTGGGGGGTCGCGCAGCCACGGCGTGCCTCCCATTGACGACCGGGCGCTCATCACCGCGCAGGGAGCCGCCTCCACGACCGCGGGAAGCCACCACGGGGGACGCAGGATACTTGCGGGGGCGGCCACGGGCATGCTTGGTCGAAGGAGAGTCAGGCCCTTCCTGATGAGCCTTTCCCTTCTCCGTGGCCGAGAACCTTTTCGGCGGAGCCATGGGGATGGCGAACAGCCGGGATGAAGAAGAAGAGGAGTAGCAAGAAGGGATGGACTGGAAGGGCTCGCGTCGTTCCGTACTTATAGCCGGAGGAGGCCAACCGTCGGCCTCCATGATCGCAGGTAATCATGACCCATTTTGCATGCAGGGACTTGTCAAGTCGTGTGGTTGCCGAGGCGTCGTGGGGAAGCGGAGATGCCCACGTCTAATCAACCGCCATGCGGCGCCCAAGGCCACAGGCTGTTGGGGCCCGTGGCGCTTTGCACTTGCCCCGTCGCTTCTCTACTAAGCCAAGTCCGGGCGCACCTTGGGCCCGGGGGCTACTATCGGCGTTCTAGGAACGGGGGTCCCCAGACTTGCCTGCCTGCGGTCTATGGCATGGATCAAGTGGGGGCCCAATGCAGCCCAGCTTCATCAGCTCAAGCTCAAAACCCTCGCGAGGGTCCAAGCCTCGTGGGGTGGATGACAGGAAGCTTCCTCAGGAACAGCCTCCCGAGGCAGGCTCGCGAGGAGGCGGAGAGATCAAGGCGGGGTACCTCCCGAGGAGCCCGTGACGTAAGCCATGACGATCGGGACCAGGCGGGTGCCAGGCGGGCGCCGGCCTACGCATTGCCCTTATTTCCCTTTTGATGCAAAGGGGGCAAGCACAGACCAAGGCATCAGGCAAAGGTTACCATTTCGGTGCAACAAGACCAAGACCAGCAGAACGGCAGGATGGAGGTCATCGTGGAGCCCAGGGCAGCGTCATCGTTAGAGCCTTCGGCGGCCGAAGACCAATTTTACACTACAAGAAATATGTCAACTTGTGACCACCACTATTGGTCACTGAAAGGTCACAAATTTCCATTTGCGACCTTTTTGTGACCAAAAACAGAAGGTCAAAAGCTGGTCGTCATAAACTAACTATAGCGATCTTCTCTGTGAGAAGGTCGTGGACGTTTACGACCAAAATATTCCTACTGTGGCGTTTTGGTCACTAGCAACCTCCCTAGGCCACGTAGGCATCCAGCGTGGCAAGCTGATGTGGCACAAGATTCAGCCCGGTCCGATTCGGCATTTTACATGGGCCGAGCCCAACAATTCGGCCTTTTTATATATTTTTTCTGTCAATTTTTTATCGGCTTCATGGGCCAAGCCCAACAATTCAGCCTTGTTAGTTTTTGAGGCCCTTGAGTCAATTTCTTTTTTCTGTAAGACTTTTCATTTCATTTTTGAAATTGTTCGATGCTTGTTGGTATGTGGCCTGTTTCAGCCCAATTATTTGTCCAGTTTGGCCCAAGCAGACTTTAGCCCAATCACACACATACATCCAACATTATTTCATTCAAATTAGGAAAACTCCCAGGTTTACATAACACAAAAAGAAAATATCTCCCAGGTTTACATAACACAAAAAATCATCTCAGGAATACATTTCCTTACACAGGAATATACAATAAGAAAATGATGGCACATTTGCTACTATCATAACAGCACAATGTACTTTTTTTAACGGAACAGTACAATGGATTTCATTGCTCTCTCTTATGCGACATGCTCCAGCTGCCACAACTTGCCATCCTACAATGAGAGAGATATAACATTAGTGGAGCAAACTGTTGTCCAGGCACATTAGTTTTATGAGAAAACTGATCGATGAAGTTATCTACAATGAGGCGAACGAGTAGCTCCATCCTCAGGGACTAGGCAAATCGATGATCGTGCTTGGCTAAAGCTAGGTAACACAATTCAGATTAAGAAAGCAAGAAAAAAACCTAAACTAAACAAGGTTATTCCCGTAGATCATTGACAAAGAAAACAACAATCAACAAAGGGAGATTCAGATTTTACTCTATATCTTTTTGGTATTTTCATTATACTTGACAATCTAAAACACTAACACAAAGGGAAATAATTTGACAAGGACAGTTGCATATATAACTATCAAGCATATGACAGGAGGAAGAAGCAAGCTAATATGACAGGGACAAAATTATATCACAACACAAACAATTATAGAAGGCATATACATCACAAACATTTATCTCACAAGAACTTGAGCTAATACATGGACTACAAATCTGAATTTATTTCTGCAGAAAAGGGAACACACCGGTGATAACACATACATGAACTGGAATTAAAAGACACAGGGTGAACTCACATACGAGCTAGCAGACCACTAATTCATAGATCAAATCAAACATACCAAATGTTTTCCAAAGCAACTAGACATCAACTAGTCAGAACACATAATAAGATGCACCATATTATACAAGTACGAGACTAAACAATTATCAGGTTGCAAGATCTTATCAAATCTGAATATTACATGTACTACACGTCTCAAATTTTATAGAAATTTCAGAGAAGAGAGGGAGAAAGAGAGATAGTAGCAGCAAGATTGAGGAGAGAGCAGCAGCAAAGGGAGGTTGAGAGAGAGAGAGATTCAGTAGAAGGTGTTGAAGAAGGAGAAGCAGCAGGCAGAAAGTGAAGGAGAAGAAAGGAAGCAGAGGCGTGGGGAAAGCAGCAGCAAGATTGAAGAAAGAGGAGCAGTAAGGACGTGAGGATGGGGAGCAGCAACAGTTTTGGGGATAGAAGAAGAAGACAGCAACAACAGTTATGAGAAAACTCATCCTACAATGAGAGAGAACTATCAAAGTGTTTTATTAACCTCTAGGTTAAAACAACCACATTTTTATTGTCACTTGTTAGTCGGAAAATATAGCTATCTCTCCTGTGTAAATATGTACATGTTGGCATTAA
Organism: Triticum timopheevii; assembly: GCA_963921465.1. Taxonomy (NCBI): domain Eukaryota; kingdom Viridiplantae; phylum Streptophyta; class Magnoliopsida; order Poales; family Poaceae; genus Triticum; species Triticum timopheevii. Next base: position 228,540,975 of record OY997270.1, on the reverse strand, counting down.
ATGAAAAAAATGGGTATGAACAAGCATTCGCTGCTGCACAATAATGAATGAGAACAATGAGGTACTGGCAGGGGTATATGGCTGCACCATCAGTCAATGCAGGACACTGCCAGGAGTGTAAATGCAGCAGCAACCCTTCCAACATTTGAGAGCACTCTCACTGTGCTATAATTAACTGCATTTTCATTTTCAACAACACTTATGGAGCACTTAGTTCTAAATAGCTGTTCTAAATATGCAGTTTCTAAATTACAAATCTCTGTTTTGATCGTCCAATAGTCAGACACGACAGCAACATGGCAGGCAGACAACATCTTATATGAGACAAACTACTAGAGGATACACACGTACACTGAACAACACCTATCAATGTTCAGCAGCTGCACCTTGATACACAGAGTGAAAAAACAAGTAAATCACCTCCACAAACACCAGCACCTTGAGAAGGAATTGTACAAGGAATTGTGCCAAAACACGTATTTAATCATGCCTAAAATACATCACATCCACATCGCGCACCAAATTAACATAGGAAGCAGGGGAGTAGGTCGATGTACCAATCCATCACCTTGAGTAGGGGAAGAGAAGAAGCAGAGGAGGGAGGTCCATGGTGTCCCTCCCAAGCAGCAGCACAACACATCACGCCTTCATCTCCCATGGTGACGTCCTGGTTCGAAAGAGAGATGAGAAGGGGGTCAGACAGAGAGCGGAAGAAGAAAAGATGAGGGGAGGAGAAAGGGATTCATACCTTTGAGCCCTGCGGTTCGACCTACTCGTTCGCCACGGCCCATGGCCGGTGGTAGGAATCCCGAGAACAAGAACACGGACGGACGGAGCTGCTCCATGGCGCCGAGGCAGGGGAGGAAGGGGCCATCGTCCATGACATCCCGGTGCTCGAGCGAGGACGGCATCCTAGATCTGGGAGGCAGAGACGACGAACTGAGGAAGTTAGGAATGGCTGTGAGGAGGAGATGGAGTAGATGGATGCACCTGAGTCGTCGGAGCCACGCTGACCGAAACCCTAGCGACGGGAGCTGGTCGTGGTTGGCGCTGGAGGACACGCGCGACGGATCTCGACGAGGAACGCCAGCCTCCCCAAGCCGAGCCTGCTCGATCCGGAGGGAGGGAGTAGGGGTGGGGGCGGCGGCGCCTGCTCGATCCAGAGGCAGGGAGGTGGGAAGGAGGGATTACTGCTGGATCTGGCCATGAGATGAGCGGATCTGCGCGGGGGGTGGAAGGCAAGGGTGGGGCTGGAGGTGGAGACCGCGTGGAGGCGGGCGAGGACGGGGTGCACGCGGAGGCTGGAGGTGGAGGCCGCGTGGAGGCGGACGGCGGCGGATCTGAGGGAGGGAGAGGCGAGGCGGCGGCGATGGGGAAAAGGGAGCGGCATCGGCGATTGGGAGAAGGGGCTAGGGTTTCGTGGGTGGACGAGGATGAGAGGGATACAAGGTGATTCGGGAGAGGGTGAGAGCGACGAGGGGGTGTGTGGGCTGCCGTTGGATCTGGGTGCATCCAACGGTGCTTAATTCATGATCCGCGTGAGCTGATTTTAGACCAATCAGAACGCAGTATCCCCTTTGATGATGTTAAGACCATTTAAATTGGTCATAATCGACTGAAAAGAAGATTTTGAATCATGTCTCCTATTTGACGACCTAAGAAATTTATAAAAATAAATAGAAATCAAAAACCTTCGCATTGTGTCACCAAGTGTGACCTACTTTTCAGTAAAAATAACAAACTCTGAATAATGTAGATATCATTAAAAAAATTATTTTCCATTTTTTAGTGCTCAAAATGAGTTCTTTTTTGTAAAAGACCTACCAAATATTTGTTGAAATGATATTCTTTATATTCTTTATATTTTTTCAAAATGAGTTCTTTATACTCTGCAAAAGTTTACATCTTGGAATAGTAGACAGTATCGACAAAGGGATTTTTTATATTCTTTGCACAAAAAATCATTTTCCATTTTTCGGGTGCCCCAAATGAGGTTTTTTTGTGAAGGACCTACCAAATGATTGTTGCAAAATTGGACCAAATCATTTTTATAAAATACTAGGACATATTTAATGCATAATTGACCAAATGGTTGGGTGTAAAAAGTTTTGGTCCACCTCTCGTGAAAAAGACAAATTTCCGCCGATTCAGTTGGAAGCGGGTCAAATTTGAACTGCAGCTGCCTCATAGTTTGCTATTTATTTTTTCCAAAAATCATTTCTAGGTACATAAGTACCTATTTAATCAGAGAAACACCAAAAAAATTCCAAGATTCAACAACTAGCTAGGAACGGTCATTCCCGCCATTTTGACCGCATTTTGAAACGGGCATAAAAAATTCAAAAAAAAATCAAAAAATTGGGAAACCATCGCATTGTGTCATTATATGTGGCCAAGTTCCTAGGAAAAATAACAAACTTGTAATACGGCAGTTATTTTAAAAATCTGTTCTCAGAAACGAGCTATCACGTGTGGAGATCAATGGCTTTCAAGCCAAATGATCAATCTTATGGCCACATTCATGGCATAGTTTGTTCAAATGATCTCATATTGTGCACAAGGGTGCATATTAGAATGGCAAACAATGTTGCCTAAGGAAGTTTTCATTTTCTTTGGACGAAAAAACCATTTTTCATTTTCCGAGTGCCCGAAAGGAGGTTTTTTTGTGAAGGAACTACCAAATAATTGTTGCAAAATTGGACCAAATCATTTTTCTAAAATACTAGGACATATTTAATGCACAATTGACCAAATGGTTGGGTGTAAAAAGTTTTGATCCACCTCTCGTGAAAAAGACAAATTTCCGCCGATTCAGTTGGAAGCGGGTCAAATTTGAACTGCAGCTGCCTCATAGTTTGCTATTTATTTTTTCCAAAAATCATTTCTAGGTACATAAGTACCTATTTAATCAGAGAAACACCAAAAAAATTCCAAGATTCAACAACTAGCTAGGAACGGTCATTCCCGCCGTTTTGACCGCATTTTGAAACGGGCATAAAAAATTCAAAAAAAATCAAAAAATTGGGAAACCTTCGCATTGTGTCATTATATGTGGCCAAGTTCCCAGGAAAAACAACAAACTTGTAATACGACAATTATTTAAAAAAAAGTGTTCTCAGAAACGAGCTATCACGTGTGGAGATCAATGGCTTTCAAGCCAAATGATCAATCTTATGGCCACATTCATGGCATAGTTTGTTCAAATGATCTCATATTGTGCACAAGGGTGCATATTATAATGGCAAACAATGTTGCCTAAGGAAGTTTCATTTTCTTTGGACGAAAAAACCATTTTTCATTTTCCGAGTTCCCGAAAGGAGGTTTTTTTGTGAAGGAACTACCAAATAATTGTTACAAAATTGGACCAAATCATTTTTCTAAAATACCAGGACATATTTGATGCACAATTGACCAAATGGTTGGGTGTAAAAGGTTTTGATCCACCTCTCGTGAAAAAGATAAATTTCCGCCGATTCAGTTGGAAGCGGGTCAAATTTGAACTGCAGCTGCCTCATAGTTTGCTATTTATTTTTTTCAAAAATCATTTCTAGGTACATAAGTACCTATTTAATCAGAAATACATGATTTGATGGAGAGACATCGAGGTTTCGACGGTGGCCGAGGGCCCCAACTCTAGAGCGCGTAAGCTCGCATGCCCGCCGCGTGGTCACCGTGTGACCGTGGCGTTGCCATGTGTTCTGGGCGGCCTAGGCATGTCTAGTGGTTTGGGAACTCCCTAGGTAGGTGCTAGGAAGAAAATCACAACATAAGATTCTCACAAGGAGACCGATCGATGCTTAAACATGAATAAGCAGCCAAGTGTTTGATTAGCGGTACGGGAAATGTACATGGCTAATGGCCGTGAGTTTTGGCTGAGGATGATCTGTTATTAAGAAGACCGTCTTCACAAATTTTCAGCTCAAAAGGAGGAGCCTAGGTGGTACTTGCTTTGCAAACCACCACACTGGACATAAATACGAATGTTGAAGCTCGGCTCAAAATAATGAATGGATTGAGCTGGCATTTTGTGGAGGATGGTTATTTGGGCATAGGAAAGCACTGTAGAAAATGGATACTATTTGGACATGCCAAAGTGGTACTTCCTTAACAAACTGTTGTTCTGAACAGAATAGGAAAATGAATATTTTTGAATTATTTTTGAACTAGGAAAGGAACATTTTTACATATTTGACGAAGATATGACCCAAAGAACTTATGAAATTTGTTTGGGAATTTTGGGAATGACAGAAATATAGGTTGCTTCACAACCTAGGGCAAAAACTGCCACATGGACATGACACATAGGCAAAACTGATGAGATGGCGCCTAGTCATCGCAACCCACCACAATTTACAAGGCTATGACCATCTATATTGGTCGTTAACAACTAGAAATAAGGCAGCGGACTAGTGCTATTTGCTTTATGACCATTTCGTGTAAGGAAATTATGACCTTTCTAACCAAAATGGTCGCAATGGTTTAGGGTTTGGAGCCCCTCGAACAGCTTTTGACCAATTGGTCTCAAATGGTCATAAATCTATGACCAATTCTTCCAGGGTCACTGACAGAAGGTCATAAGTTGACATATTTCTTGTAGTGTTAGTCAGGATAAGTGTACCAGATGTTCCCCTTTAAAATGGCCAATTGTTGGCGCCCTTCCCGCTCATTATTTGGGAAGAGGCCCAGGGCCTCCCCCTATTAATAGGGCTAGCCACCACAGAGTAGAGGCACTGAGCATCTATCTCAAGAAGACGCATAGACTAGAGAGAGGCGACTGAACTCACCCAAGCAGTTCATCGCACCAGCTCAAGAACAGCCCCTCGCGAGGCTGTTCTCCCTTTGTACCGTTCATCATCAGCCCCTGAGGCAATCCACCACACCACACACTGGAGTAGGGTATTACACCACAATGGTGGCCTGAACCAGTATAAATCTCGTGTCTCTTGTGTGTTCATCTTTCTTGCTTAGATCCTTGTGAGACTTCAAGATGTGAGCTGGTAGAGGAAAGATCTTCATGCGCACCCCAGTGTTCGAACCTCAAGGGTCTGCCGGAACCGGAAATCCGACAAATACTTGTCTTTTATACTATGTGATCATATCGTCTAAAATCATCTGTTATAACACAGAGTGTTAGCATGTGTTTTAGTTCCTCGGACCATGAGAGTGTCTCGGTCACTTCCTACCGGACGGTGGGCTTTGGGGTTGCTCAAACGTCATCTATAACAAGGTGATCATAACGACAACTTTCAGGCACACAGGAAAGTTTGACAAGTGGCCAGACAGCTCGAGAGTGGGATTTGCTCCTCTGGCAATGGAGGGATATTCTTAGGACCCTCTCGGTGTGACAACATCCATCATCGTCTAGCAAGACACAGGTGTCTACGTCATGGGGATGTTGGAACACATAAATGAGAAAGAAGAACAAAACCGGTAATGGGAGCAACTGTATAGTCAGCATGGTGATAACTGATACATCTCCAATGTATCTATAATTTTTGATTATTCCATGCTATTATATTATCATTTTTGGATGTTTTACAATCATTTTATAGCAACTTTATATCATTTTCTGGGACTAACCTATTGACATAGTGCCCAGTGCTAGTTGTTGTTTTTTGCTTTTTTTACTTCGTAGAATATCAATACCAAACGGAGTCCAAACGCGACGAAACTTTTTGGAGAATTTTTTGGGCCAGAAGACACAGGATGGGACAAAGAAGTACGAGAGGGGTGCCCCGAGGGGGGCACAACCCACTTGGGCGCGCCTGGGGGCCGAGGCGTGCCCTGGTGGGTTGTGCCCACCTCGGCGGCCTCCCGCACCGCCTCTTCGCCCTGTAAACACTACAAAAAATACACTTCCGTAATGATACGTGTTTGTCACAGTAGGTCACGTTTTCTATCATGCATGTACATCCATGAAGATTTTATGACAGAATCAAGATAGTCATACTTGTGTTGTCGTAGAAGTGTTCCATGACAATACCAAAATTATCATCACGAAAGTGTCCACTTCCATGACGATAAATGGCGTGTCATGGAAGTTCATCAAGGGTAACCGACACGTGGCATCCACCGTAATGATTTAAGCTATCGGGTTTCGGCTTGGATCCGATAACCTGTTAACAACCGCAACCAATGGGGATTTTCCACGTGTAAAATTCTCATTCGCCGGAGGATCCACGCGTCGGCTCAGCGTTGGGACATATGTCATCCACTCATTGTATGGGAGGCGCCTATGATACGTTGGCACGTGGCAAGGCCCAACAGTGTCCCATTTAGGTGAAAGAGACCGACTCAGTCAAAATTAGGCCGACCCATATAGGGCCTACTTGTGTCTAGTCTATTTAAGCCCACGACCCATACGAGATGTGCCAATTCGGCCCGTCAACGACCCGTTAACTATTTGACACCATTGCAGCCCATCGTCAGTTCGAGCGCGTTAACAGCCCGCTATATATGTGGGCTCAATATTGGCTCCATGTGGTTTCAGCCTGTTAATGGCCCATTCAAGGGATGGGCCAATTTTCAAGATGTACGTCTATCGGCCTTTTAGCAACCCATTTAAGTGTTGGGCCAGTTTCCAGCCCGATGTGTCTTTCAGCCTGTTAATGGCCCATAAATGAGTTGGGCCATTTGTAGTTGGACCTGAGTTTTGGCCTCTTAACGGCCCATGCTCTTCATGACCAATACCAGCTCGGTTTCTCTTTCGGCCTACTAAAGGCCCACAACACAATTGGGCCATATAAGGTCTGACCTAACTTTCGGCCTCTTAGCGGCCCATGCTCTTCATGATCCAGTACGAGCCCGCTGTCTCTTTCGGCCTGCTAAATGCCCAAAATACAGTTGGGCCATAAATAGCCCGACCTTAGTGTCGGTGTCAAAATCGGCGGATCTCGGGTAGGGGGTCCCGATCTGTGCGTCAAGGCTGATGGTAACAGGAAGCAAGGGACACAGATGTTTACCCAGGTTCAGGCCCTCTCGATGGAGGTAAAATCCTACTTCCTGCTTGATTAATATTGATGATATGGGTAGTACAAGAGTAGATCTACCACGAGATCGTAAAGGCTAAACCCTAAGAGCTAGCCTATGATGGTATGATTGTAATTGTGATCGGCCTTCTAAGGACCAACCTCTCCGGTTTATATAGACACCGGAGAGGGCTAGGGTTTACATGGAGTCGGCTACAAGGAAGGAAATATAATATCCGGATCGCCAAGCTTGCCTTCCACGCAAAGGAGAGTACCATCCGGACATGGGCCGAAGTCTTGAGTCTTGTATCTTCACGCTTCAATAGTCCGGACGTTGTACACAGTACGGCTGTCTGGATACCCCCTAATCCAGGATTCCCTCAATAGCCCCTGAACCAGGCTTCAATGACGATGAGTCCGGCGCGCAGTATTGTCTTCGGCATTGCAAGGCGGGTTCCTTCTCCGAATACTTCGAAGTAATTATCGAACACTTGAATCGTGTCCGGATCCACAAAATTATCTTTACACACCGCTGTAGAGAGAATGTATTTCACAAATGCAATCTGCTGACAACTTTTTCTGACGACGTGACATGTTATTACGGTCGGATCATTATTCGAACCATTTTCCCACAACCAGCTACAGTGCATATTGCAAGGCGGTTTCTTTGACACGTCTTGTCAAAGCAGAGATCGTGTCCCCTTATCACGGGATTCTCATCAATACGGGTATGGGTAATCCCACCACGCCATCAATCGTGGCGCTTGGGAAGCAAGCGATTCCCAACGGGTAAGTGGGGAGGTGTACCGCTTTCGGCACCTCTATAAAGGGATAAGATTTCCCCATTTTTGCCCACACCTTCTTCCTCCTTTGCCCGCTCTTGCCCCCTCGAGCTCCAGCGCCCAAGCCCAAGTCTTCTCCATACAGCTAAACATGTCTGGAGCAGGTGGCAAGTGGGTGGCTTCCACCGTCAAGGAGAAGCATGTCAAAAATCTTCGGGCGGCCGGATACTTGGCCGCAGACATTGCGCACCGGCTACGGGACGGTAGGCAGGTCATTCCGACCCCAGGACCCCACGAGAGGGTCGTGTTCGTCGCCCACTTCATCCGTGGACTGGGGTTTCCACTTCACCCCTTCGTCCGCAGGCTCATGTTTTACTACGGGCTAGATTTCCATGATCTAGCCCTGAATTTCGTCCTCAACATCTTGGTGTTCATTGTCGTATGCGAGGCCTTCCTCCGCATCAGGCCTCACTTTGGCCTATGGCTGCAAACCTTCTACGTGAAGCCGAAGACCGTGAGCGGCCAGCAAGCAGAGTGCGGAGGGGCCATGGTGGGCAGAATGCCTAATGTCACATGGCTCGACGGCTCCTTTGTGGAGACCGTGAAAGGGTGGCAATCGGGGTGGTTCTACATCACCGAGCCGCGCGGCGCCAACTGGGCAGCGGCCCCCGAGTTCTGATCTGGAACCCCCATGCGGCTCACCTCCTGGGAAAAGAAGGGCCTGTCCTGGGGTGATTCTACGGAGCTGACCGGACTCCAGACATGCATCAAAAGCATGAAGGACAAGAACATCAAGCTTGTCAACGTGATCTAGGTCATGCTCGTTCGCCGGACCCTGCCCTGCCAAAGGCGGGCATTCAATCTGTGGGAGTTCGTCCCGGCCGAACACCAGACGCTCCGGAAGCTCTACGACATGACGCACAAAGGCGCATGGAAGGTGCTGTTCAAGGCCTCTGAAGTACCTCCTCCCACATCCGAGGACCGCGGGCTTCACGTCGCGCAGGCTCCTAGTCAGGTGAGTTCTCGGACCACCACCGGACCCGGTTCTTCCCAATATATTCATGGGAGTGCTTTAAGTAGTTACGCATATTTGCTTCAGGACTATGTGGAGACAGCGGAGCAGGTCTACTATCCGGCTCCGCTGCCAGAAGGCCCAGCTGATGCTCTCCTGACGGAGATGCTGGTCTCGGCACCGTACAAGGTGCCGGAGAAGAAGGCCCCGGGGACCCGAAAGGGTCTCCGTTGTAAGGTTGTGCCGGAAGCTTCGTCCGAAGGCGACAAGGCACACTCCTCCCACTAAGGGGAGGAAGAAGAAGAAGAAGACGCCCCATCCGGAAAGGATGAGGGGTCCGGGGAGGCGGACCAGGGGGCCGGAAAAGGCCCTGGGCGCAAGGCCATCATACCCCTATCGTCAGATGACGATGAGACAGATTCTTCCTGCGGAGGCGGGAGGAACCAAGAAGAAACTCTACCTCCCCACACTGGGGAGGAGAGAAAGAGAAAAGCCGCCCCGGAGGGGGAGGCTGGGGCGTCAAAGAAGGGAAAGGTATCCCTTCCGGACAATTCCGCCACGGCCGCTCACAGCGAGGAGGGGTGGCTGCCCAGGGGGAAGCCCCTAGTACGATCGTAAGTGTCCGCATTCTATCATGATTCCACTTCATATTTTTTGTATTTATAATGCCGCACATATATGCAGTCCGGCCAGGGCTCACCCCGAGGTATCTTCCTCCGGGTCCCTGAGCAATTCGGAGATGAATTCGCTTCCGACAGCCACTACTCCTCAGCCCGCGGATGGCACGGAGGTGTTGTCCCGCAGGCTCCCAGAGCAAGGGGAGGTGACTCTGGAGACGCCCCGAGGCGGGGTCCCAGATGTCGGACACGCGGGGTTCAAGATCCCCGCGGATCATGTCAGTGAGAGCCACATTAGGTCGGGCTCTCAGCCGAACACTGTCCCAGAACCTTCAATGGTTCTGAACTCAGGAGGACAACCCCTCGTTAGGGAGGGTGAGCCGTCTGCGTCAAGGACTTCCGGTGTGCGCGAGGCGCCGGATTGTCTGCTGGAAGCGCTTCGCGGCGCTTCCATAGATGAAGAGCACCGTACTCTTATGAGTTCGGTGATTCGGAAGGTTTCGTCTGCCAAGAGTGGACTAACCGAAGCCTGCACCAGCCTCTTGACAGGCTTTGAGGTAAGTAACAAATATGTGTAAAATTACCACCTGATAGGTAGTAGCCCCTGATACTCTGTTTGGTGTTCGGAAAGAAAAGCCAAACGAAGGGTCAATTATAATCCGCAGGAGTCTAATAATAAGTGTACATGTGAATAAGCAGGCTGTGCTGCTTACCGCTGCTGCCCACACCGCCGAGGTTGCCGAACTAAAACGAGACCTGGAGCAAGCGCAGGGAGAGCTCGGCCTCACGAAGAGGAAGCTCGAGGAGAATAAAGGTAAGCGATTCCCTGCTCGCATGTATTTAAGGATAGGCAAAATTGGCCAGTCTAACGCCAAAGCGTCATGACTGTGTAACAGGGGCCACCGCCGAAGTGGCATCCCTGAAGAAAGCGCTGTCCGAGGCTGAAGACAAAGCGGCCTTGGAATGCAAGGAGCGCGAGAAGCAAAGTGCTAGAGTGGGCGAGGTACAGCAAGAGCTCCGGGACCTCGGTAAGAATTGCGAGTCCGTGGAGCATGATCTGAGGGCGAAAGAGGCCGAGCTTGCGAAGGCCCTTGTGAATTTGAAAGACGCCAAGGCTGAAGCCGAGAAAGCACAACAGGAGATCCAGGAGGCCAAAAAGATAGCAGCGGGTAAGAAGTTTTTTATGCAAAGCAAACATGTGGAGGAGGCGTTTCTTTTACTTACTCGAATTCAGAGCTCTCCAGGGGCATTCGCAGATCTGCCACGCAGCATATCAGACACTGCGGAGTTCTACCATGCCCAGGAGGGGAGCTCAACGAAGAAGCTGTTCTGGTCCCAGTATGCTGGGGCCGAACACCCGATGCCTCTGAGTGACCAACTGAAGCAGTTGGTCGAACTCCACAGGGCGGCCGAACTGGCTATGAAAGGTTTCATAGTCCGGATGTGTCCTGGTGAGCTCCTGCCCAGTAGCTACTTTGGCCTGATCAAGTGGATGGTGGATGCCTGCCCGCGGTTTGAAGTGATCAAGCGATTCGTTTGCATCGAGGGTGCCCGCCGGGCCTTTGCCCGCGTCAAGGTGCATTGGGGCAAGCTGGATGTGGAGAAGCTGGTCAAGGACGGGCCGCCGGAGGGCAAGGCGCATCGCCATCCCGAGATGTACTATGATGGCGTTATGAAGGGTGCTCGTCTCGTGGCCGATGAATGTACCAAGGACACCATTTTTGAATGAATTCACTTCTGTCATGTTTGTATTTTAAGGACGAAGTTACTTGCGCTATGTAGCACTTTTGTTATTTAAAATATTACCTTCTGTGCGTCTGTTTATAAAATTCTGAAAGTAGGCCAGTCGTCGGCTTCCTCCCCCACGTAACTTAGTACAAGGGTGTTCGTGGAAAACCCAGACACTCTTTATCCAAATGTTTGGTCCCTTAAGGAGGTGTCCGGCGCAACGAACAAGGCAATCGGACTATGCGGCTTTACAACTTTCACTTAGCCATAGAAGTCTACAATTTTAAATTTCGGCGAAGCCCCTAGAATCCGGATGGCCAAATTGGGGTGCTATACACGCCTAGATCGGACAAAACCGATTTATCGCCTAAAGCGGAAAATCTTTAAGGATTTTAATACCTCTCGAACAGCGACCAGCTCTCGCCACATCATGCCGGTCAGTTTTCGGCTTTCTCTAATGAGGTGCTCGTCCGGAAGAACCGAGACACAATCGCAGTAGTTCTCCCTGTGCTACCTTAGCCGATATAACGGAACATAAGGCACCAAAACAAGGGAGCCGGGCTATCCCAACTGTAGACCCAAGACATGATTCGGAGTTGATGCATATAGTGCTATAAGTTCGGGGTGCCGCACTATTCAAAGTGTTCGGACTTTACTTGCCATATTATAGGGCGCCATGAAAAGCCCCTGGCAAACTGACCGTACCAAGGTGTACGGATGCAATATCAAGTAAACATTTATAAGAGAAAAAATGCTCGAATAAGAATAATAAGCTGACGCTATATACGATCTCCCATTGACGAATAATACGTTTAAGTGTATGTTTACAATGGATGCATTAAGTGGAGATAAATAGTGCTATTTGACATGTCCTATCCAGGGGCAGGCTATGTACAGATAGATAAAGCAGGTATAATGATCGTAAATAGATTCCACCTGGGTATTTCTTTCTGCGCACAACGTCTGTTGCCTCCTTGGATGTCTCTCCCATGTGAGTCCGGCAATACGGCTCTTCTGAGGATGCTGCACTAAAGCGATGTCCTGAAAGGTAAGAGGGAAAGATTGTGAAGGTATTTGGCGGTTACCCGTACTATTGACTGAGTCGTTGATGCGCCTCTACCCATGCCCATGGTATCTTGAGTGCGTAATTGTGTACGCGTGGCACGAATGCTGCTTTGATGGGGCTTGAGCAGAGGCCGGGCTGCTAATCACGCTCTTGGCGTTCCTGATGATCCTGTGGCGGGCTGCTCCGGACTCGCTTGACGGTGCTCGAAGTTGTTGCCGGATTGGTTTGTCGGAGTAGGCCACATTGTACTTCTGCCGCGAGGGCTGCCGTATGCTCTTCTATTCGAAGGGAGCGGTCCATATTTCCATTGATAGTTATGACCCCGCACAGTCCTGGCATCTTGAGCTTGAGGTATGCGTAATGTGGTACCGCATTGAATCTAGTGAATCCGGTCCGTCCGAGCAGTGCGTGGTAACCACTACGGAAAGGGACGATGTCGAAGATTAACTCTTTGCTCCGGAAGTTATCCGGGGATCCGAAGACCACTTCCAGTGTTATAGAGCCCGTGTAGCTGGCCTCTACTCCAGGAATTACACCTTTAAAGGTGGTTTTAGTGGGCTTGATCCTTGAAGGGTCAATGCCCATTTTGCGCACTGTGTCCTGATAAAGCAGGTTCAGGCTGCTGCCGCCGTCCATAAGGACTCGCATGAGGTGGAATCCGTCGATGATTGGGTCTAAGACCAATGCGGCTGAGCCACCATGACGGATGCTAGTTGGATGATCCCTACGATCAAAGGTGATCGGACAAGCTGACCATGGGTTGAATTTGGGGGAGACTGGCTCCATCGCATAGACGTCCCGTAGTGCTCGCTTCCGTTCCCGCTTGGGGATGTGAGTGGCGTAGATCATGTTTACCGTTTTCACCTGGGGGGGGGGGATTTCTTTTGTCCCCCCGTGTTCGGACACCGGGGCTCTCGTCATCATCGTTGTTCAGCCCCTTGTCCTTGTTTTCGGCTTTTATCTTACAAGCCTGTTTGAATACCCAGCAGTCCCTATTGGTGTGGTTGGCTGGTTTGTCCGGCGTGCCATGAATTTGGCACGAGCGCTCCAGTATGCGGTCCAGACTAGACGGTCCCTGATTATTTCTTTTGAATGCCTTTTTCCGCTGACCGGACTTAGATCTGCTGAATCCGGCGTTGACTTCCGTGTCTTCAGTGCTGTCACCGTTGTTCCGTCTCTTATGTCTGTTGCGCCGTGGCTTGCCGTTAGCATCGCGGCCGTCCGAAGTGCCGGAATGTGGCGTGGTGCTGCTGCGAGCCAACCAGCTATCCTCACCCGCACAAAAGCGGGTCATTAGGGTTGTGAGGGGCTGCCATGGACTTGGCTTTTTCCTGGCCGTGGTGTCGAGCAAGCCACTCGTCACGGATATTATGCTTAAAAGCCGTCAAGGCTTTGGCGTCTGGACAGTCGACTATTTGGTTCTTTTTAGTTAGGAACCGAGTCCAGAATTTCCGGGCTGACTCTCCAGGCTGTTGAGTAATGTGGCTCAGGACATCAGCGTCTGGTGGTCGCACATATGTGCCCTGGAAGTTATCGAGGAATGCGTCTTCTAGGTTTTCCCAACTGCCAATGGAATTGGCTGGCAGGCTGTTTAACCAGTGCCGGACTGGTCCTTTGAGCTTAAGGGGAAGATATTTGATGGCGTGTAGATCATCTCCGCGGGCCATGTGAATGTGGAGAAGGAAATCTTCGATCCATACCGCGGGGTCTGTTGTGCCATCGTATGATTCGATGTTTACGGGTTTGAACCCTTTTGGGAATTCATAATCCATTACTTCGTAAGTGAAGCAGAGGGGGTGTGCGGTGCCTCTGTGCCGGGCTATGTGGCTACGCAGCTCAAATTGGTCTGGGTTGCTGTGTTCGGCCCGGCCGGACTTGTTGATGATTTATCCGGCGCGACGATCATCGTCACGCGCTGGGGCGCGTCCCCGCGATCTGTAGATCGATCTTGGGTGTCCTGCTTTGTTTTCCAAAATATCTTGCAGGTCTTGCCTGTTACCCTGGGCTGTAGTGTATCAGCGTGGGGGTGCGGGCTGGTATTCGGGCTGATATCCCGTTTTATCCCGGCCACGGGGTGGCCGGTCAGCCGTTTGGCGCTCGAGTACATATTCCTCGGCTGCCAGGACTTTAGTCCATCTATCTGTGGGCAGGTCTTGATCAGCTTGGAGTTGCTGCTACTTCTTCTTCAGGCTCCTCGTAGTGGCTATAAGCCTACGCTTGAAGCGCTCCTTGTAATGCCCTCGATGCGGCTATATCTCCCACGTGTCGAAGCACGACTTAGAGGCATAACCGCATTGAAAGCAATGTTGCAAGTGAGGTAATCTTCACACAACCCATGTAATACATAAGGGAAAGAGATACATAGTTGGCTTACAATCGCCACTTCACACAATTACATGAATAAAGAATTACATCATCCAGATACAATCAAGGTCTGACTACGGAACCAAAATAAAAGAAGAACCCCAAATGCGACAAAGGTCCCCGATCGACCCCAACTGGGCTCCACTACTGATCAACTAGAACGAAACAACACAAAGGGCAAGATCTTCATCGAGCTCCTCCTTGAGCTTGGTTGCGTCACCTGCAAACTGGTTTTGGAAGTATCTGTGAGCCACAAGGACTCAGCAATCCCATTACCATGGGTATCAAGACTAGCAAAGCTTAATGGGAAAGGAATGGGTAAAGTGGTGAGGTGGCAGCAGCGGCTAAGCAAGTATGGTGGCTATCATACGCAAAAGAGAGCGAGAAGAGAAACAAAGGAACGGTCGTCAACTAGTAATGATCAAGAGGTGATCCTAAACTCCTACTTACGTCAAACATAACCCAAAGACCATGTTCACTTCACGGACTCCGCCGAGAAGAGACCATCACGGCGACACATGCGGTTGATGCGTTTTAATTCGGATCTGGTGTCAAGTTATCTACAACCGGACATTAACAAATTCCCATCTGCCACATAACCGCGGGCACGGCTCTCGAAAGTTTAAACCCTGCAGGGGTGTCCCAACTTAGCCCATGACAAGCTCTCGCGATCAACGAAGGAATAGACCTTCTCCTAGGAAGACCCGATCAGTCTCGGAATCCCGGTTTACAAGACATTTCGACAATGGTAAAACAAGACCAGCAAAGCCGCCCGATGTGCCGACAATCCCGATAGGAGCTGCACATATCTCATTCTCAGGGCAACACCGGATAAGTCAAGCTACGAGTAAAACCAGACTTCGAGTTTCCCCGAGGTGGCCCCGCAGGTTGCTCGTTTCGGACCAACACTTAGACAAGCACTGGCCCGGGGGGGGGGGGGGGCTAAAATAAAGATGACCCTTGGGTTGGCCGACCCAAGGGAAGGGTATAGGTGGTGGTGAGGCAAATGGTAAAACCAAGGTTGGGCCTTGCTGGACAAGTTTTATTCAAAGCGAACTGTCAGGGGGTCGCATAAATCACCCGACCGCGTTAGGAACGCAAAATCCGGGAACATAACACCGGTATGACGGAAACTAGAGCGGCAAGAGTGGAACAAAACACCAGGCATAAGGCCGAGCCTTCCACCCTTTACCAAATATATAGATGCATTAATAATATAAGAGATAATGTGATATCCCAACATAACCCTGTCCACCATGGAGAAATCTTCAACTTCACCTGCAGCTAGCAACGCTATAAGAGGGGCTGAGCAAAGCGGTAATATAGCCAAGCAATGGTTTGCTAGGAATGGTGTCAAAGGTTAGAGGTTCATGGCAATTTGGGAGGCTTGAAGAGCAAATGATAGGAAGCGCAACATAGCGATAGAACGAAGCAACTAGCATAGCAATGATAGTAGTGAGATCCAGGGTAGCGGTCATCTTGCCTGAAATCCCGCGAGGAAGAAGAACGAGTCCATGAAGAAGACGAACGGGAGTAGTCGAACGAATCCTCACAATCGCAACATTACCGGAACTAGGAAGCAACACCGGAAAGAAACAAACAACATGGTAAATGCACAAGCATAAACATGGCATGATGCACAAACAAGTATGATGCATGTCTGATTTAATGAGGCATGGCATGGCAAAGTGCAACAAACAATACTACAAGTTAAGTGGAGCTCAATATGCAACGAGTTGCATATTGACGGAACACCACATCCGAGTTATTTAGTTCGCTCTCGTTTAGGTACACAACAATGTTAAATGTTGTTAAACATGTCAAGGGGTGAAGCATAATGAAACTACCTAACTAGGCAAGTTTAAATGAGGCCGGAAGAACAAACAACAATTCCGGAAAATCCCCATATACAAATTATGAATTTGGTATTGTTCTGCCCTAAAACATATTTTAAAGTTGTTAAACAGCAAAAGTAATTGCATCATGTTAATCTATGCATTTTTCCACACCATTTACATATAAAGTTTATTTAAAACCGAGCTACGGTTATTTAGTTATGAAATAAATCATTTTAGCATGACATGTGAGCAAATTTAATCAAACAGCATTTTAAACATTTCAAACATGGATGAAAGTGGCATAATGTGAAACTAGATGAAATTCTAAGCATTTTACATATTAGAATCATTTTAATATGATGCACGGTTCATGAGATATTATATGCATGAACATGGAGGGTTTTTCTGTAAAACTGATATTCTTTGGATAATTAGCAAAAATCGCAGCAGCAGGAAAAAAACACTACGGGCCGAAACTGACTGGCCCAACAGTAGGAAAAACAGAGGAGGGGGCGCTGGGGTGTGGCCTCACCCATGGGCTTCGGCCCGCTTGGAAGCAGAAGAGGCCGGCTGGGCTTGGGGCTGGGCCTTGGAGCGGACGAAGGGCGCTGCTGGGCTGGCTGGTGCTGGTTTTGACGCGGACGGGCACACGCGCGTGGTCAACGGGCGCGACCGGATCGAGCACTGCTCGATGTAGAGGCGGGAAGCAGAGGCATCGCCGGCGGCGGCGGCTTAGCTTGGCGCGGAAGAGCAGGGGCGCCAAGGATGACGGGATCCGGGCGAGGACAACGTTCTCCGGCGAGACACCAGATCCAGGCGGCTGCAAGGGAGCTCCTGCGGCGGCTGCGCGATGCGCTCCTGTTGGACACGGGCGCGAGAAAGGGTCAGGGAGGAAGAGGGGAAAGGAGAAGGAGGAGCAGGGGCACATGGCGACCTGCGGGGCTTCACCGGCGACTGGGCTCGCCGGCACTGAGCGACCGGAGGCGAGGAAGGCGTTGAGGACGAGGCGCTGCTGTGCTGGCATGGTCGATGGGGCGCAGAGGAGGTCGCTGGCGCGGGCAGAGCTTAGCGAGGCACTCGAGCGGAGGCGGTTGCCTCAATCCAGATCGGATCGAGCGCTGCGGGAGGTGGAGGCGTGCGGGGCTGGGGTTGATCTGGGTCGTTGGATCCTCGATCCGACGGACCAAAAGGAGAGTTGACTGGCCGGATCTGGAGGAGGAGGTGGAGGCTGCTGGTTGGGGTGGAACTGAAAACGAGGAGCGGCGGCGGCTGCTCGGGATTTGGTGGATTGGACAGGTAGGGGCTAGGGTTTGGTTACTTAAATAGGTAGGTTGGTTAGCTTAGGGGAAAACGGACCCTCCGATTAGAATCGAACGGTCAAAAATAAACAGGTTAGGGAGTCCAAATAAGAAAACGGAGATGTTCTAGGGATGTTTGGGGATGATCCGGATCCAACGGTCATGACCTTGCGGTTCGGGTCCGGTAGAAGATTCGGACACGCACACGAGGGGTCTGAGAGAGGTCAACGAGGACAAGGGCCTGCCAAAATAACAACGGAGGCAAAGAGAGAAAGGGCAACTGCGAACGGCTACGAGTTTTTATGAAAACATGTGGATGCAATGCACATGATGCCATGAGATGAAATGCATGACATGAACAAAATGCAAAAACAAAAGACAAAAACCCAACCACGGAGAAAAATAAAATATCACATCTCCGGAAAAGGCAAGAGTTGGAGTTACGAATATGGAAAGTTGCATCCGGGGCGTTACAACACTCCACCACTACGAGAGGATCTCGTCCCGAGATCTAGGATGACACCGGAGAGAAACGGACAAGGAAGAGAAGAGGTAAAACAAAGTAAGTTGCTTCTTCGACAAACCAGTGAAACCATGAACCTTGAGAGGTTGGGCAAAATGAAAGAAAGAAAACAACAAAGATGAACATAGTTGAAAACACTCCGTTAGAAAAGAGGAACAAGGGATACGACGAGTACCAAGAGGTTTAGGGATAAGATAGATATTGAAACCACTCCGGTTAAAACTAGCTAGAGAAGGAAATAGATTGATATAATTTTGATAGCACTCCAACTGTAAATGGAAGGATTTGAACATGAACTTGACAAGATGAGAGGATACTTGATGAAATCAACATCACACTGCCTCCGGAACTATTGAAAGAATGGCACAAGGGGTAAGAAAGATTTCAGACAGCACTCCGGTTGAGAAGGGGGCAAAAACTTGATAAGATGAGAGAACTCGAATGAAAACACGACACTCCGGCTAAACGGATAAGCAAGGAAAATTACATGATATTTACAAAATGAGATGATGGGTCGAAGAGAGTAACATCACAATGCCTTTGGAACAAAAGAATAGAAGATAGATCACTAGAATAATAGAATGTAGGAGAAAATGCAAACTTCTGCCACAAATGGGCTCGGAAAGCACCCTTCCAAGAAGGTTATAACGGAGTTGTTGGAAAACCAACAACGAAAAGAATAAGCTTGTGGCGGGCTTATGAAAACATCTCAAAATTATGAGGTGAGCTTCTGCCACCAACGGAAACAAATGATTGGATTGATATCAACAAGGAGACGAGAAACTTATTTCACCGGGAGGACAAATGAAGAACTTGGGTCATTTATAAGCACCATAAATAGCAACAATCCTTAGGGAAAGCTTTAGGTGAAATATAACCCAAGATAACTCCAATGAAGAGACTGATGGATTTAAAATACCTCATTCTTGACAACAATATGAATCATGAAACATGAAGGAAATTGTCAAGAGTGACATAACACCATCTCAAAAGATAAGATAGAAGGAATTGCACTTTGGAATGCAAGACGGAGAATACTTGAGCTTCTCAAAACAAAACAAGTGTTGGGCACCCTGTTTAATTTTGAGTATAGTTTGGCGGATCATAACTTCGAGCGAAATCTTGAAGAACAATTAAAGAATGAAAAAAATCCTTGACGACCCACCATTTAGAGCCTCCATGAAGAACTCCGGTAATAGAAGGATGATGAAAAGAAAGAGAAGTTGAAAACACAAGGTGAAGCCTTGCAATGATTTAGATGGAGCTTCGCGACGAGATAATGCGGAAAACTTGGGACTCCGGAAAAGAAAATATGAAGCATCTCGAACCGAGAAATGTGACATGATGAACAACTCTGGAAAGAAGAAACTAGATCACTTGGATGAAACAAAAATAAGAATTACGTTATGCGTATCCTTCACCAATTTAAATTGATGACAAGCAACGGATTTGGCATGCCACTTATTCTTGTAGAAAGGATTAAGATAGATATGGCGCAAGCTTGGGAAGGTCTTCAACGAACCACCGGTAGGATTGGAAAGAACGAATGAATTAAATGATAATGAAAGAGGTGAAATCTTGAACGAACCACCGTAAGAATTGAAAATGAACGTAGCAAAGGCAAAATTCACCGGGAAGAATTGGAAAAACGAATGAAGATATTTGAGGGGATTTAGATACATGAGAACAAAGAGAACATGAACTGATTAGAGGATATTTGAACGAATCACCGGTAAGATTTGGAGAACGATAGCTACACGCTGAGAATGAAGAATTATGACATGATGGCCTTCGGAGGAAAGAAATGGAAACAACTCATGAAATGCTCCGGATGGTAAGAAAAGAGTTGTCTCAATCGAAAGCAATTATGAGAGGATGGCATCAAGCTAGGACCATGAATATTCAAGAGAATGGACCAAGATTTAAGAGAAATCCTTCTTCGGTCTTCAAATGATGAGAATGACAACGAGAAACACCACCAAGAATTATTGAGGCACACCGGAAGAATCAAAAGCGAAGAGGTTGAGCCAACTATGAAAAGAATTTGAAATATCTTGGAGAAAAGCATTTGACTGATGATAACTCATTCTTACATCAAACTTGGAGAAGAATTTAGGATAGCTCTGGGAAAATAGAAGAGTCAGGTAAGATCCTGGGAAAAGACCTGTGGGTTAGGGCCCACTCAAAAGAACACCGTTGAAAAGATTTAAAAGAGATGTTGCACCGGTTGAATTAAATGACTTGAATGAGATACCAATCTTGAAAGAACTTGAACGAATGCAGAGTGGAAACACGAATCTTCGAGATATCTTGAGCACTCCGAAATAACAAATAGCGAGAAGTAGAATGATAGTGAGGTGCACCGGTATGAGAAGACATTGAAATGAGGAAAAAGGTATGATCAACAAAACTTGACTTGAATCCACCGGAGAAGAGAAAGGAATGAGGAATGACGAACTAGTAGAACATCTTCTTGAGAACCACTGGGTAAGAACATTGATGGAAAAGAATGGAGAAACTTCACAAAAATAAAAGGATACTTGGTAAAGAAATCTTAGTCCTTGAGGAAAAAGGGTGGGTGGGCGGGAAAAAACAAAGGCAACTTGGAGACGTATGAAACAAACACCGTTGATAAGAAATGATAATTGGTCTTGCTGATGTTGAAGTGATCGGATCCACTTGAAGAGAAACATGCCGGTTGAAAAGGATTGACATGACAATCTCGATTATCGAGAAGGATTGGTATTCACATCGGAGTATGAGAACACCATTTAGGAAAGGTATGGAATCAACACTTGACATTGAAGCAACTCGAATACCACAACTCAAAACAAAAACAAAGGACTGGCTTGCAGAATAAGCCGGAACAAACATATGATAGAGATTTCATCCGAAGTTTTCATGGTGGGGCCTACACGGGCTCGATCGTACAGCACCATCATGTACAAGGCAGTGCACATGACATACGAAGCGTCCCCGAGTCGGCATAGCCAAGGACTCTTTAAGACACAACGAGACCACTGTAAACCAACCGTGAATAGGCGGACCACTAGACGTCGAACCCCAATCTCATATCATGCATCTGTCGAAAAGATATTCTAGGAGCTACTTGAATTCCCACCTATAAAACTCCCGAAACTTTCCGGTTATGCAATCAGGTGTTGGGGATACAGGGGAAGCAATATATCTCACCCAAACTAACAATCCCTACATCCAGCTGTTTCCATCCGTCAACACATAACCAAGAAAACTTCGGAAATCGTGTACCTCAACCTTCGAAAAGCATCCGTTATATGAGTCATGGCAATACTCCCGTACTCACCTCAGTACTGGGTTATCGGGGTTATCTCACCAACAACTGCATAAAAGAGATTTTCGATGTCGGCGTACTAAACTCAGGTATTCCAGAACTGCAACGATAAAATTATGATGATAACACCTCAGAGCTCAACTCCCCGGGACACTTCCACTAAACCCCTGACAGGAGGCACCAAGACAATGTTCTCATCATAAAACCATCGAAACGATTCCAAGATACCCGCGTGATCCTAAAAAAAATCAGTGAAATTTGAGAAGAGAAGAGTCAAAACTCTACGTCAGGATGCCTTACCAGAGCGATGAAGAGACTGGGGAGTAAAAAGAATTCCTAACTCTCCGATATATATAATCCTAAATGACTCAAAACATTTTTCTAGACACAACTTGGCCGCTAAAAACGATCAAGCAATGGGGCTCCTAAGGTCGGGGAAGGCTCTGATTACCAACTTGTAATGCCCTCGATGCGGCTATATCTCCCACGTGTCGAAGCACGACTTAGAGGCATAACCGCATTGAAAGCAATGTCGCAAGTGAGGTAATCTTCACACAACCCATGTAATACATAAGGGAAAGAGATACATAGTTGGCTTACAATCGCCACTTCACACAATTACATGAATAAAGCATTACATCATCCAGATACAATCAAGGTCTGACTACGGAACCAAAATAAAAGAAGAACCCCAAATGCGACAAAGGTCCCCGATCGACCCCAACTGGGCTCCACTACTGATCAACTAGAACGAAACAACACAAAGGGCAAGATCTTCATCGAGCTCCTCCTTGAGCTTGGTTGCGTCACCTGCAAACTGGTTTTGGAAGTATCTGTGAGCCACAAGGACTCAGCAATCCCATTACCATGGGTATCAAGACTAGCAAAGCTTAATGGGAAAGGAATGGGTAAAGTGGTGAGGTGCCAGCAGCGGCTAAGCAAGTATGGTGGCTATCATACGCAAAAGAGAGCGAGAAGAGAAACAAAGGAACGGTCGTCAACTAGTAATGATCAAGAGGTGATCCTGAGCTCCTACTTACGTCAAACATAACCCAAAGACCATGTTCACTTCCCGGACTCCGCCGAGAAGAGACCATCACGGCGACTCATGCGGTTGATGCGTTTTAATTCGGATCTGGTGTCAAGTTATCTACAACCGGACATTAACAAATTCCCATCTGCCACATAACCGCGGGCACGGCTCTCGAAAGTTTAAACCCTGCAGGGGTGTCCCAACTTAGCCCATGACAAGCTCTCGCGATCAACGAAGGAATAGACCTTCTCCCAGGAAGACCCGATCAGTCTCGGAATCCCGGTTTACAAGACATTTCGACAATGGTAAAACAAGACCAGCAAAGCCGCCCGATGCACCGACAATCCTGATAGGAGCTGCACATATCTCATTCTCAGGGCAACACCGGATAAGTCAAGCTACGAGTACAACCAGACTTCGAGTTACCCCGAGGTGGCCCCGCAGGTTGCTCATTTCGGACCAACACTTAGACAAGCACTGGCCCGGGGGGGGGGGGGGGGGGGCTAAAATAAAGATGACCCTTGGGTTGGCCGACCCAAGGGAAGGGTATAGGTGGTGGTGAGGGAAATGGTGAAACCAAGGTTGGGCCTTGCTGGACAAGTTTTATTGAAAGCGAACTGTCAGGGGGGTCCCATAAATCACCCGACCGCGTTAGGAACGCAAAATCCGGGAACATAACACTGGTATGACGGAAACTAGGGCGGCAAGAGTGGAACAAAACACCAGGCATAAGGCCGAGCCTTCCACCCTTTACCAAATATATAGATGCATTAATAATATAAGAGATATTGTGATATCCCAACATAACCCTGTCCACCATGGAGAAATCTTCAACTTCACCTGCAGCTAGCAACGCTATAAGAGGGGCTGAGCAAAGCGGTAACATAGCCAAGCAATGGTTTGCTAGGAATGGTGTCAAAGGTTAGAGGTTCATGGCAATTTGGGAGGCTTGAAGAGCAAATGATAGGAAGCGCAGCATAGCGATAGAACGAAGCAACTAGCATAGCAATGATAGTAGTGAGATCCAGGGTAGCGGTCATCTTGCCTGAAATCCCGCAGGGAAGAAGAACGAGTCCATGAAGAAGACGAACGGGAGTAGTCGAACGAGTCCTCACAATCGCAACATTACCGGAACTAGGAAGCAACACCGGAAAGAAACAAACAACATGGTAAATGCACAAGCATAAACATGGCATGATGCACAAACAAGTATGATGCATGTCCAGTTTAATGAGGCATGGCATGGCAAAGTGCAACAAACAATACTACAAGTTAAGTGGAGCTCAATATGCAACGAGTTGCATATTGATGAAACACCACATCCGAGTTATTTAGTTTGCTCTCGTTTAGGTACACAACAATGTTAAATGTTGTTAAACATGTCAAGGGGTGAAGCATAATGAAACTACCTAACTAGGCAAGTTTAAATGAGGCCGGAAGAACAAACAACAATTCCGGAAAATCCCCATATACAAATTATGAATTTGGTACTGTTCTGCCCTAAAACATATTTTAAAGTTGTTAAACAGCAAAAGTAAGTGCATCATGTTAATCTATGCATTTTCCACCCCATTTACATATAAAGTTTATTTAAAACCGAGCTACGGTTATTTAGTTATGAAATAAATCATTTTAGCATGACATGTGAGCAAATTTAATCAAACAACATTTTAAACATTTCAAACATGGATGAAAGTGGCATAATGTGAAACTAGATGAAATTCTAAGCATTTTACATATTAGAATCATTTTAATATGATGCACGGTTCATGAGATATTATATGCATGAACATGGAGGGTTTTTCTGTAAAACTAATATTCTCTGGATAATTAGCAAAAATCGCAGCAGCAAGAAAAAAACACTACGGGCCGAAACTGACTGGCCCAACAGTAGGAAAAACAGAGGAGGGGGCGCTGGGGTGTGGCCTCACCCATGGGCTTCGGCCCGCTTGGAAGCAGAAGAGGCCTGCTGGGCTTGGGGCTGAGCCTTGGAGCAGACGAAGGGCGCTGCTGGGCTGGCTGCTGCTGGTTTTGACGCGGACAGGCACACGCGCGTGGTCAACGGGCGCGACCGGATCGAGCACTGCTCGATGCAGAGGCGGGAAGCAGAGGCATCACCGGCGGCGGCGGCTTAGCTTGGCGCGGAAGAGCAGGGGCGCCAAGGACGACGGGATCCGGGCGAGGACGACGTTCTCCGGCGAGACACCAGATCTAGGCGGCTGCAAGGGAGCTCCTGCGGCGGCTGCGCGATGCGCTCCTGTTGGACACGGGCGCAAGAAAGGGTCAGGGAGGAAGAGGGGAAAGGAGAAGGAGGAGCAAGGGCACATGGCGACCTCCGGGGCTTCACCGGCGACTGGGCTCGCCGGCACTGAGCGACCGGAGGCGGGGAAGGCGTTGAGGACAAGGCGCTGCTATGCTGGCACGGTCGATGGGGCGCAGAGGAGGTCGCTGGCACGGGCAGAGCTCAGTGAGGCACTCGAGCGGAGGCGGTTGCCTCGATCCAGATCGGATCGAGCGCTGCGGGAGGTGGAGGCGTGCGGGGCTGGGGTTGATCTGGGTCGTTGGATCCTCGATCCGATGGACCAAAGGGAGAGTTGACTGGCCGGATCTGGAGGAGGAGGTGGAGGCTACTGGTTGGGGTGGAACTGAAAACGAGGAGCGGCGGCGGCTGCTCGGGATTTGGTGGATTGGACAGGTAGGGGCTAGGGTTTGGTTACTTAAATAGGTAGGTTGGTTAGCTTAGGGGAAAACGGACCCTCCGATTAGAATCGAACGGTAAAAAATAAACAGGTTAGGGAGTCCAAATAAGAAAGCGGAGATGTTCTAGGGATGTTTTGGGATGATCCGGATCCAACGGTCATGACCTTGCGGTTCGGGTCCGGCAGAAGATTTGGACATGCACACGAGGGGTCTGAGAGAGGTCAACGAGGACAAGGGCCTGCCAAAATAACAACGGAGGCAAAGAGAGAAAGGGCAACTGCGAACGGCTACGAGTTTTTATGAAAACATGTGGATGCAATGCACATGATGCCATGAGATGAAATGCATGACATGAACAAAATGCAAAAACAAAAGACAAAAACCCAACCACGGAGAAAAATAAAATATCACATCTCCAGAAAAGGCAAGAGTTGGAGTTACGAATATGGAAAGTTGCATCCGGGGCGTTACACTCCTGGTCCACGGGATCCCCAGGCACGCCGAATTCGTCGTCACCGAGGCTAATCTCATCTTTGGAGGGGGGCATGTAGTTGTCCTCCTCCGGGTATCCGTCCGTCGCCTGTTCTTCTGGGCTGACCTACTCATCTTCCTGTTTGGCCTACTCAAAGGCGGGCTAGTCAGGGTCATATCCTTCTTCTGCGCCATCCGGATTACCTTCGTCTCCGGGGCCGGTATTGCTGTGGCGGGGCTTGGAGCGGCGCCGACGACGCCGATGCTTTGCTTTTCTTCCCGAGAGATTATCCTCCGTTGCCTCATTGCCATTAGTTTCCTTCGGAGTGTCCACCATATATATATATCATATGAGGAGGTGGCCGTCCACCGCCCTGTGAGCGGTGGCTCCTGTAATTCTCCTGCATCGTCGTCCATATCGTCGATGTCTTCGGAGTCAAAGTCAAGCACGTCGGTTAAATCATCGATCGTGGAAATGAAGTGGGTGGTGGGTGGGCAACAAATTCCGTCATCGTCTGCTTCCCACTCAAGTCGGACATAGTTCGGCCCAGAGTCTCCTGACAAAGAGAGAGACTTCAATAAGTTTAGCATGTCGCCAAAGGGCGAGTGCTGAAAGACGTCCGCCACAGTGAACTCCATTATCGGAGCCCAACCAGGCTCGGCGGGCCCGGGAATGCGCGGGCTGGAACTTACATCCGGACATGAACCCCGGGGTCCGGAGTCACAGGCTTCCTCAGAAGCGGGGCCTGTGTTTGGCTCTACCGCCGACGAGGATATGGCCTGCGGGGCGAGGTCCATCCCTTCGTCCCCAGGCAACGCAGTCTGCTCCGGATTTGAGTCCAGGGCTACTGCAGGGGTAATATCCCGAGTGTTGTCCGACAGCAGGTTGAGGCCATGCTCGTCGTGATTGTCTGGTGCTCCTGGCACTGGCCCGAATCCGTCAAAGATCAAGTCTCCGCAGATATCCGCCGTGTAGTTCAGGTTTCCGAACCTGATTTGATGGCCAGGGGCGTAGCTGTCTATCTGCTCCAGATGGCCAAGCGAATTGGCCCGCAGTGCGAAGCCGCCGAACACGAAGATCTGTTCGGGGAGGAAAGTCTCGCCCTGGACCACGTCGTTGATGATGATTGAAGGTGCCATCAAGCCCTGTAGCGACGACACAGAGGAACTCTCAATGAAAGCACCAATGTCGGTGTCAAAACCGGCAGATCTCGGGTAGGGGGTCCCGATCTGTGCGTTAAGGCTGATGGTAACAGGAAGCAAGGGACACAGATGTTTACCCAGGTTCGGGCCCTCTCGATGGAGGTAAAACCCTACTTCCTGCTTGATTAATATTGATGATATGGGTAGTACAAGAGTAGATCTACCACGAGATCATAGAGGCTAAACCCTAAGAGCTAGCCTATGATGGTATGATTGTAATTGTGATCGGCCTTCTAAGGACCAACCTCTCCGTTTTATATAGACACCGGAGAGGGCTAGGGTTTACATGGAGTCGGTTACAAGGAAGGAAATATAATATCCGGATTGCCAAGCTTGCCTTCCATGCAAAGGAGAGTCCCATCCGGACACGGGCCGAAGTCTTGAGTCTTGTATCTTCACGCTTCAATAGTCCGGACGTTGTACACAGTCCGACTGTCCGGATACCCCCTAATCCAGGATTCCCTCACTTAGTACTAGCCTGTTAACGGCCCGTGAAGTCGAATGGGCCCACTTATTGCCCACTTTGATGTCGGCCTGTTAACGACCCGGGAGGTAACAGGGCCGAGCATTAACTATTGGCTCATTTCAATTATAGCGGCCCAATAGTGCTTTTGGCCTAGTTATGACCCATTAACTTAATGGGCCTGCTAAAGTTCGAACATGTTAGTTGGCCCAATTAGATAACGTCGATCCCGACCCAGCTATAATTTCAGCCCATTATGATGAGCAATTATGGACAAGACAAAAACCGATCAATCAAAGGCCTATGAGAATTTTGGCCCATGCGAGCCCATTAGGGAAGCCCATTAAGGACAGTGGGCCGCTTCCTTCATATAGGTCCCACGACTGTTCGTGCTAACTAATAATTTCACTGCTTTTTTGCCTTCCTATCGACTAGTTAGCTGGAATGTGAGGCACGCTAAGCAAATGTACGGCATACAAGGAAAAATGTTGCACATCCAACATATATTACAGGAAATTACATCCACTGGGCAATCAAACATTGATGCCAGTGCAAATAAATGAGTAGAATTTAACGATATACGACCTCACAATCTGCAACCTCAGCGCGAATGACGTCCATAAGCACGTGAGCAAGTTCTTCCTTCTTTGCTACATTGTCTCTGGAAACATTGATCAATTGTTGTTGCACAAGAATGTGCACCTCTGATTCCTCCACGATTTCCATGATTGCTTCAGCCAGTAATTCGTTCACAAACATACATTTTTTCTGTTGGATTCGAGTTAGAGGAAACTCAACAGATTCAGATGGCAATTTTGGCAGGCTTGTATTATTGATAGTGGAGAGTGTCTCGACCACTGCATTATAACATAAATTAGGAGGGGAACCAAACAGATTAAAGTTATTGCCATATTACATGGCCTAGATTTATTGGAAAGAAACAATGGGGTTGCCTTGCTGTTTTCCGAGTTTGTCTTCTTATCTTTAGCAGCCTGCACCAAATTAACACACTAGCATTGCTATCATTGGCCAAGTTAGATAATAGGAAAGCAACATTGACACAAGGAACATTTGGGCAACTGGACCACACTTGCCTACACCAAATTAAGGGCCAGTTCTTTTGGTGGCTTTTTTGAGCTTCTAGAATAAGTTGCCCCCTACCTAGCTTATTCCAGAAGCCCAACCAAAAATATTTTTTAGAAGCCTTAATTAGTAGGCTTCTCAAAAAATAAATTTGGTTGAGCTTCTAGAATAAGCTGGGTAGGGGGCAGCTTATTCTAGAAGCCAGCAAAACAACTGGCCCTAATACAATATGGCACAACTATCATCATCGAGGTAAGATAATAGGAAAGCAACATTTACACAATGAATGATTGGGCAACCACAACAACACTACAATTTAGTAATGTGCATGATATGAGATACTACACTCATGCAGCTCAGTATGCAAAACTACTAGTCAGTTTTCCTTACAAAAATCAACATTGTCGCCTTTAATTATACATTTTTCTACAAGTAAATTTAGATCAGATAAAGGTTGGATTCACACCGATTAACAAAATACATGCTGATGTAAAAATTTAGTGATATACAACATGTACTTACATCAACATTGGAGCACCGAGAATTCCCGCAATATACTTTTCTCGAACACGATCCCAGTTTAGAAAGTCCTCTATCCTTTAAGCTTATTTTTTAAAAGAGAGATGGGTAAGAAAAACATGTAGAAAATATGATCTGAATGCTATAAAATTCCATGATGTGAGGATACGCACATGCCTTTTAGAATGGAGTTGACATATTTTTGCTAGACTGGAGCGGACTAGTTCTTTGGCCACTTGAATCTGCTTATTATCAGTAGGAGTTGGGTTTCTCTGTGCTGGAGAAGTATCTATGAACACTGGAGTTGGTTTACTATCTCCTGGCATTTCGATCTTTTCCAAAGACCTTGTTTGTAACCCTTCAGATTCTAACATAGCCATGTTCCCCTTGCATGCCTTATGTAGAAGAATGGTGCTTCAGCTATAAAACATGCTACGGTGGAGAGATGGAATAGGTACTGAAGAATAGAAAGGCATGCCATATTGACATGTATTCCCTCCATCTGGAAATAAATGGATGTGTCTAGGTGTATTTCAGTTCTAGATACACCCATTTTTATCCATTTCTGCGACATGTAACCCGGATGGAGGGAATATGATGTAAGATCTAGGGATACGACATGACAATAGAGTAAAAAAACACTAGTTGAATGTAAAACTGTATGATAGTGGAATACATGCAGAAAAACATTAAGGCGCGTGTATGATTGGGAAACTAAGATGGCGTTGCAACAGACCACTAGAACAACACTTCAATGTAAAAAAACATTGTATGGTAGACAGATGAAGTACATACTGATGAATAAGAATGCATAAGATATTCAGAAGCATGATGTCCAAACTAAGCAGATGGCATTGCGATAGAGTAGAATGACAGTACTTGAATTTGGAAACATGTTATCATGAATGAAATATGTACTAAAAAATAGGAAGGCATGACACATTTACATGCATGATCAACAAGCTAAGCACATGGCATTGCAACAGAGTAGATGCACTGCAGGACATTATACGCATGTTGTACCCATATCATGGGCCAAGTTAGAGCAAGGACCTTGTGGGGTGAATAGGATTCCGCATCTTTCTGCAAGTCTTCTGAAGAACTGCCTTTACATGTTCCATCATATTGGGTATCATTGACGTCAAGTTTGTTGGCTGTTACATTGCTCCATGAGGTTCTTGTGTATATATATCAGTGTGTGCAATTATATCTGACATGCATGGAAGACAACTAGCAGGGGCCGACCTAGAACCAAAATGCCCCGGTGTCCTGGTGTACACCATACACGATGGATACCGAACAATATTGTACATAAAAATAACATTTGCATGTCTCTTTACTACCAAAACGTCTTATATTTAGGAACGGAGAGAGTATATATGTATGTGTATCTGAGAATCCGCGAATGTACTATGTTTCTCAAAAAATAACTTAAATGTCAGGAAAGATGGTTACTAAAATAAAGTGTTTTGCCTGAAATACTTCTTGATTATGTAAAAATGGACACTAAAATATCAGAACACTAAACGACAAAAAAAATCTTGGCAACCGCAACATACAGTAATTGATCTTGACTACCTACGATAACTTAACTAGAATTGTGTTTTACTCCCCACCGCGCTCGATCAAAAAATAATCCAAATAGATGTGAAACCCTAAGAGAAATTAAAAAATCATGACAATCCAATTTCAACCGTAGTACCTTAAATCTAAAATCCTAGAAATACTGTTCAGAAAAAATAACTAGATTAACATGCGAGAGATTGACAACATTACCAAGTGGGGAGTAATTTTGCGATCTGCAAGTGGCCGGAGTGTGGGTGGCCGTGAGAGCAGGGCCGGGTGGCAGAGCAGCGAAGCATGGACGTTGACTAGCCAAGCAGGCGATGCCAACTCATCGTGATTAGATTCAAGGTCAGGAGGCGAGTATACATACACGTAATAGAGGAGAAGATCAATCCGATCGATCATACAACTTTTTTTAGGTGAATGGATAATAGAGCTAGGTCTGGCTACATCCCAACCTATCGCATGGGCTGCTACTACTAGTTGGGACGCGCTTGGTTTACCTTGTTGCTTGCCTCGCTAGCTTCAGTCCAGTCCAGCCGGTGTCCAACTCTCAAATTGACCAGTGTCCTAGCCTAAACATACGAGGCTATACAGGGTAAGCAGGAATTTTAGCAGTGTCCTGTGACACCAGTTGTGCCAACGTGGGTCCGCCCCTCGTAGTTAGATTTATGTAATGAGTGCATGTAGGAGACGACATAAATAGTAGGGCTGGGCTTAACTAGTAGCAACATGTCTCAAAAGTGAAAGGGAGAACACAGATGAAAGCTACAGAATATGTATCGTTTGTATTCGAGATTAACTAGATGGCACACAAAAGTATTAAAGAACAACATAGGTAATACTAGAAGTGGTATAATCACCAGCCCTTGGGATAACATTGGCTGATCGATGAAAACTATGGAACATCGTTGCCTAAAGAACAAGTCTATTATGTGAACTATGGAACAGGGTTAACTCCTGAACAATACTCTTAAGAGATCAACATGAATATATAGTGAAATGTGATAATCTATTTTCCATGCTTAGATGAATAACACAGCCATAAACGTTGCACACAAGTAAGATGAGGGTACAAACTATCTGGCCGCCATCCATAGAGAGTGAGCATCATGTGTTGAATTGTCGATGGCCCTGCAGTTGTTGTGGCGGTCCATGTCGGGCACGCACATTCGATGCAGGGAACTGTTGATGCAGGGAACTGTTGAGTGGGGACTATAGCTCCCTTCTGGTGTAAGCTTCCCTTGTTGGAGCAGCTGCGGTGAGAAGGAAGACGGTGTGGCTGAAGATGCAGAAAACGCAAAATGTTAAGAATGACACATATCTTTGATATGAAGAAATACCCAAAGAGATCAATAGTAAGGTACGAGAGTGGTCACACGTCTGTTCACTGAAAACTAAATTGGGGTCACATGATTTTATTTTATTTTGGTACTGTCCGATCTATGCTGGATGGCTTGATGGTCGTCTTGTGCCTCCCGTCTGACATTGTTCAGAATCTTCCCAGAAGAGCAAGCGACTGCCGGCAGAGCAGCCTGCCTCCGCCATCCCTGGCCGCGAGAGCTTCGACCAAAACCCCGCTCCCCGCCCCACCGCACTGCCGTGGTTGCGCCGCCCCCGGCTAATCCACAAATACTTGCCGTCATCCAGATCCGGCGGCGGCAGTACCTTCAACCCACGCAACTCTAAGATAGTCACCTAAGTGCCGCTTCCGCAGCGAACTTGCGCCCCCGCACCCTTACGTTAGACACCAGCCAACTGGTGGCCTAGGAGCTCCGCCGCCTCGAGGGATGCTGCTTACCATTGGGAATCGATTGGCCCAGAATAAAAATTCTGACAACTGATGCCTAAATAAAGTGATTTAAGATGAGTGTATGACCTATCTTGCAGCACGGTGAAGTTGGCAGCTCCAGCTGCCTAGTCGGTGAGGCCGGCGCGATTGCGATGGCTACCGGCGGCAGGAAAGCAGAGATGTCGCGACCGTCGATGGCTACGGGGAAGCAGCGCCTGGGCCCTGGACGCTTCTGAAGTTTGAGCCGCTCCGGCGTCGTGCACAATGGAGGGGGTGGATCGGCTATGGGACAGTTCACGCGGCCGTCGTCGAGGCAGCTCCGGCAGCACGGAGTAAGAGGCACACAGCCCAGTGCATGACGGAAAACGGACGACATCTTTGACATTGGGGAGGAGGGCGGCAGTGAATTTGGTGTGGTGGGGGCGCCATGGAGGAGGGGCTGAGGTTTTGCGGCTAGGGAGAAGGGAGCTTCCGGGGAGAAGGTGATTTGGCGCCCACGATGTATGAATGGGGAATTGGGAGGGGGAACCATGTCTTACGGACGCATTTGTCTGAAATGTGGGGGGAGTTATAGTTCTACCCCTGCCTTTAGGCTTCTGGGCTTGGGTCTGTGTACTGAGGGTCAGTGATAGTAAAGTAGCGTTGCTTCTCCCAAATAGTGGGCACGAGCGATTTCAGGCAAGGAGGGCATGTTTTGAAAGAGTGGGCGCGAGCGATTTCGGGCAAGGAGGGCGTGTTTTGAAATAGTCTGCGCGAGTGATTTCGAGCGAGGAGAGTGTTTTGCCGCCCATGGTTTATGAATTATTTGGCACCTATCATTTCAGCCGAGGAGAAGGCGCGCTTGGATGAAGTTACGAACCTACCCTCGATGTACAACGGGCCAATTGATGCATGTTCCACATAGGCCAGTAATTTCGTGTCTCCCATTTATTTGCTCGGGCGAATTCCACCGAGCATAGGGTGTTTAGCGGTTCGTTCAAATTTTGGGAGAACGAGCATCCATGTCTACCTTACCAAGTCGATTTGAGTCAAATTTTAAAATATTAGCTTGCCACTTCTTTTTTAGATGGTGAGATGATGCTCGGGACTAATGTGTTTTTACTTTTTACATGCTCGTTGCTAACAATTTACTATATGACAAATAGTTGACCCACTCAAAAATGGAATCAAACCCAAAATGAAATATCTCGATTCAATGAAATAGCTCGTTCACCAGGTCAAAATTGTGAACTAAATCCAAAATTGAACACCTCAATTGAGTAGCATGTTGTACTGTATTATAGTACTCCATGAACATGTTGAAAGTCAAATTAATGAACTTGTTTGATATGCATATCTCCGTTCATGTGTGGATTGCACACAACATGTTCCCCAATTCAAATATTTGAATGCAATTTTATATCGAAACATGGTTTATATTAGTCTTTGATGCATAAACACGACCTCCCCCTCTCCCGGACTCTTGTTCTCTCTCTCGCCGACAATCTTCAATTCTATCGCACGCATCCAAACGCAAACCTTGTTGGTTCCTCTCCCTCTCTCTCTGTGTGTGTGTGTTGGGGGAGGACGGTCTTTCTAGTTCGCATGCACACTCCATGTATAGGTCTCTCTGGCACACTATGTATGATTCTCTAGTCCAAGCTAAATATCTTGGGTGCACTCATCATACGCACACAAATTCTCTAGCTCGTTCCCCGTAACTCTCTCACGCACCACTCTGCCATCTCGGAGCTCTTCCCTCTCTCTCTCTCTCGAACTCTCCATCTCCCTGGGTCACACATACACATGCATATCTCACTCGCACTCTATAGAACCATCTAAAACTCTCTCTCTTTCTCCCTCGGTCTCTCTCCATATCACACGCACACACACATACAATCTCACACCTAGCTAAGTATGATTGTCTCTCACTCAATTGTAGGCACAAGTAGTCCCCCTATGTATATGACTAATACTTAGTCTCCATCACAAATATGTGCATTGTCTGTTTCCCTCACTTGGTCTATCTCGATTTCTCCCGGGCATCTTTCTATCGCACACACACCTCGTCAATCGATCTCCCACCCATATAGTCCCTCATGATCTCGGGGGGGGGGGGGGGATCTCTCTATCACAAACACACCCTCTCTCCCTCCCCATGCATCCATCTTCTCCATGCGTTCCTCTCAACCTTTGTCCCTTGTTGGCTAGACCTCTATTGGACATGTGCTATAGGGGTGTCTCTCTCCGTTGCAAACAATCACGCACTATCTATCTTAGTGTATCTCCTCACCTCGCTTTTCTATCTCGAAGATGCAAGTGTGATATGTTTTCATAAGAAATGAACACACACACTCTCTCTCTATTTTATAGTTTGTTGTCCCTCTCTCTTTCACTTGCACACACTCCTTTTACACACTCACTCATTCTCCTTCACACGCACTTGATCTCTCTCGACTTAGGCACTCTCTTTGGTCCATAGCATATGGATTTATTGAAAAGTCAAACATCACAAAGTTTGACCATATACGTGGATAAAAACATTTACATCTAGAACGGCAAACATATATCATTAGATTCATCATGAGATGTAGTTTCGTATGATGTATCTTTGGTATTGTAGATATAAATAATATTTGCGTAAACCTGGTCAAAGTTTCGAAAGTTTGACTTCTAAAAAATTTATATGCACTGCATTATCAAACGGATGGAGTATCTCTTTACCCCTCTCAGCTATCTGACGCACCACTCAGCCGTATCGGAGCTCCTCTATCTCTCTCAAACTTTATATCTCCTTGGTTCACACATACACATATCACGCTCGCGCTACATAGACCCGTCTAACACTCTCCGCCCTTGTTCTCTCTCTCTATGTGACACGCACCCCCTTAAGTACCATAATCCCTCACTCCATCATAGGCACACGCACTCCCCCCTAAGTATGACTATCTCTCACTAGCCATCAGTAACACATGTATTGTCTCCTTCCATCCATAAGTCTAGCTCAATATCTCTCGAGGTATCTTCTATCGCACACACACCTTGTCACTCGATCTCCCACCCATGTAGTCCCATCACGATCTCCAGGGATCTCTCTGTCACAAACATATACTCTCTCCTTCCCATGTCTGCATTTTCTCCACACGTGTCTCTCGACCTCTCTCCCTTGTTTGTCAGACCTCTCTTTGGCCACGTGCTAGGGGTCTTTCTCTCTCGGTTGCAAACAACCACACACTATCTCCTGACCTCACTTCCGTTGTCGAAGATGCATGTGTGATATGTTTGCATAAGACACACACGCTTTTTCTATACTTTATCATGTGTTGTCCATGTCTCTTTCACACACACACACAGACACATTTTTCAGTCACTCTTTCTGTTTCTCTCTCTCTCTCTCTCTAGTTAGGTACTCTCTCACGTCCATAAACATATGGATGTTTTGAAAAGTCAAACCTCAGAAAAGTTTGACCAGGTATATGTGGAGAAAAACATTTACATGTAGAACGATCATTAGATTCATCACAACATGTACTTACTTCATACTATCATTTATCTTTGGTATTGTAGGTATAAGTAATTTCTTTATAGACTTGGTCAAAGTTTCAGAAGTTTGACTTTAAAAAAATATAGGCACTACATTATAGAATAGAGGGAGTAGCTCTTTCTCTCTCTCTCTCTCCACTATATATCACGGGCCTCCCCTCTCACTCAATCTCTCTATACCGAGGGATTATACGGTCACTATGTCAGCATATAGCTTCGTATATTGTTTAGTTGCTCGGTCAACCAGTCCACATGGTGCCTTGTCAACTCGCGTTCTCTATCTTCATGTGCTGGCCCATGTGACAGTAGGTGAAAGTAAGTAAGCTAGACGCCCATCTGACACACGGTGAAGTAAACAAAGTTGAAATCACTCGCAGTAGCACCCCGCACGCTAGTAAATTGAGAGCACACTTCTTCTGCATGAAGGACACACTCGTGCACACTTCAGCACCGCGCGACAGCATGCACACAAGGACACACTCGTACACACACAGCACACAATACACACCAAGCATACGTGTACACCGACATCGCCGCCGGCTGAGATGGACGGTGAGGCAGCCAACAAGCGGAGGCAGCTCGAGCCAAAACCACATCCGGTGAGCCTGGACTTCATCAGCAGCCTCCCCGACGACATGCTGCTCATCATCATCGGCCTCCTCCCCATCAAATCTGTCGTGCAGACCACACTTCTCTCCCCGTTCCCCTCTGGCGCCGCATCCCCCTCAACCTCACCGTCGATAGCTGCCTCTTCGACGGGGATTGCAAACTCATGGCCGCAATCTCCAAGATCCTTTCCTCGCACCCTAGGCCAGCTAGACGCCTTGACATCCGTATGTTCAGTACCAACTGCAAGGTCCAAGCCAAGTTCGACGAGTGGTTCTTATCCCCCATCCTAGATCAGCTCGAGGAGCTCAGGTTTGAAGCTGGACAATGTCGCTCTCTGCCGCCTTCCGTGCTCTGCCTCACGCCAACGTTGTGCCGCGCCAGCTTTAGCTCCTGCTATTTTCCCCAGATTAATGCCACACCCGCCCTTCTTCTCCCTCAACTCAATCAGCTTGACCTCTTCGACATTGGCATCTCGAAGAAGGCTATGGAGCACCTGCTCCGCAGCTGTACTGCGCTCGAGTACCTTCGTCTTTGGTAGATCCACGGGTTCATTAGCCTCCACATCGCCTCGACAAATCTTCGATGGATTTATGCGTCTTGCTAGCCCCACAATAGGACATCAATTGGGAAGAGATCACTCCAGCTGTTCCATGTTATGGTCACTGAGAATGCGCCTTTCCTTGAGAGTTGCTTGTATTTGATCTAGAAAGTCCAACAAAAATCAGGGTCATTGACGCGCCGAAATTGACAGCGTTGGTGTACTCATCTGCCAAATTCTCCGAACTCTTTATTGGATCCATAATCGTTCAGGTACAACACCCATCTTCTTCTCAGTCTTCTTGAAATTCACATTTTTTAAATTTCTTCTTGATGTATTTATGACTGTCATCCAGAAAATGATTCCCACAAGCTTGACCCAGTATGTGCGCATAGTGAAGATCTTGGCAATAAAATCTATTGGCCC
The DNA here is from genome assembly GCA_963921465.1 of Triticum timopheevii. NCBI lineage: Eukaryota > Viridiplantae > Streptophyta > Magnoliopsida > Poales > Poaceae > Triticum > Triticum timopheevii. Next base: position 228,503,544 of record OY997270.1, on the reverse strand, counting down.
TAATCTGGATCAAGTTGTTGGATTCCTTACATGCTATCCGTGCATGGAGAAGCTACTCATCGAGGTGAAACTTCTTTCCTGTTAGTAAACGGTAATCACAACGTAGCTCAATTCTTTCGCAATTTTCCCAAATTATGATGACAAGTGTAGTGTTCAAAACTGCACCTATGCACTGCACCCAAAGAAATGTTTTAAGTATTTTTTTCTCACGTGATCACCTGCATTGTTTTTTTGTTGTTGTACTACTAGTAGCCTAGGCTAGTCATAGTGGCAAGTAACTTAGACTAGTAACTCCATGGCCAGCCTAAGAGCAAGTACTACCTCCGTCCTGCTTTACTCTTCGTATTTTGTCGTATCAAAATTTGACCATAGATTTAACTGACAAAATGTTAATGCATGTCACTAAAAATTATATCATTGGATTCGTATTTGAACATAATTTCAAATGGTATAATTTTTGTTGACATGCATTGGCATTTTCTTAGGTAAATCTATGGTCAAAATTTTACCCTAAATATGAGGTAGTACAAAAGTGGGATATAACGGCCCTCCACTATGTAGGCCAAAACACGTGCCAAGTTCACTTCCGATGCATTTGGCCTCGATGCCCCTCCATTGCTCACCTGGTGCCCCAATCTGGATCACCTACTTTGCTCCGGTGCCAAATTAACTCACGCAATGAAAAAACACTTGCGTGGGAGAGGGAGAGGACCAAGGCAATAAAAACACTTGTTTGGGAGAGGGAGAGGCTGGTGTAGTTGGTTTGATTGATTTGTTTATACATGTGGGTATGTGTGCACAGCGGTGCCAACTCTCTCACATCGCTAGAGTGGTGCCAAAATCTTTTGATTTGACATCAATGCATATTATGTGGCATACTTTTGAGAAATATGGCATCAGCCACATAGTGGAAGGCAACAAATGCCCAAGCTCTTCACGTGCTCCTAGGTAAATGAGAGGTAAGAGAGAGAGAGAGAGAGAGAGAGAGAGAGAGAGTGAAAAAAAATCACTAGCCTTAGAACCAACCCTACAGCCGATCCTATCATATGAGCGAATGATATTGGTACCTCTTGATGACACGACAATCTTATACAACCAGCTGCTCTAATATGTTCTCTTCTTTTGCAGATAAAAAAGACCCGAAAGTGGAAAATGTGCTGCACTATAACAATCTCATCGAATGCCTTGATCTCCATCTTACAGAAATTGATTTGATTGACTACCGAGGCAGCACATCTGAGATTAAATTGGCCAGGTTCTTTGTTTTGAGGCAAGTGTACTCAAGGTAATGAGGTTTTGCGTTCTCTGGCGCAACAATGAATGGTGTGCTAATCACCCCAAGCGTCTAAGCCTAATTAACAAAGTCTCCATAGAAGCTGGATTTGTTTTTGAAACATCAAGTCGCCAGAGACTCAAAAATTTATTTGCCCATTAGTGACTTATCAGGGCGGTGGATTTTAGTTTGTACGATAATGCTGCATCCACCTAAAGTAATGAAAGTTCTTATGTAAACTTCCTAATAATTCCCTCTCCGTAGGTGCATCATTACTTCTAGCATTTGTAATATTAGTTTGAAACTTATAATAGTATGACTATCCAGCACGAGGTACTATGTTATGATAAACGTTCGCGTGCATAGGTGCGGCAATGATATACCCATTACTCGAGTACAATATTTACTATTACCAGCAAGAGGCCCATGCGTTGCATGGGACATCAAGATGCATTTATACGAGCTGTTTATCTTGTGGGAGACGAAGATGAACGAGGGAAGGCCTTATCTGCAAATGTGGAGAGGGGTGCGGGTATCTTTTGCCAAAATTGCCATAGTTTGCTTTCTATCTGTCAGATATAGATCAGACGGTCTATATTGCAGGATGGCAGGCACGCCATCATCACCAACTCGGTTTTTAAACAAGAGTTTCTCTATTTCTCTATACTACTCCTATAACCTTTGAGTTGGTGATGATGGTGCGTCTGCCATCTTTCACCAATAGCCGTCGGATCTAGATCTGACGCATACAAAGCAAACTGCTGCAGTTTTGCAAAAAGATGCCCGCACTTGTTCCCTATTTACAAACAATTCCGTGTCTCTCACAATCAGCCTTATCTGTTCTTCACCACATCTAGAAGGCCATGGAACAATCTGGAGCGATGGCCGCTGCCCGCGTCGTCCACCCCCAATCTTGGTGTTCTGTGCAATGCACGGGTATCTTACTCGTATAAGAAAAGAGTAGAGATACTTGTGGCAACACACGGGAAATTATGTCGAACACGGCTAGTTGTAAGCAGGCTAGCTCTACAGCCATGATGACAGTGACTGCACACGGTGAGGCTGACTTTGGTATGCCGAACACGGGGCCTACACTCGGGTGTCATCTCCGGCGCAGGGTCTTGTCACTTCACTGTGAGGAGTAATTTGACCAATGGGTAGTACAGTACTAGTACTACATTGGTAGTACTTCTACTAGTCTAGCACCGCAGTCTGGATTTAGTAGTAATACCACGTCTGTCTGGATTTAGTATTTGACTAGCAATATCTAGTAATGCATGTCACAAAAAATATACTACTCCCTCTGTAAATAAATACATGGAGTATTGTTTTATTCGGTTTTGAATGTAGTTCCCGATGATATTATACACTCTCCCTTTTGGTAGATGGCTCAAATATGAAGTCTCATCAATCAAACTACTATTGTACTCACCGAGCGGTTAGCTTGGTAAGCTACCAACAAAAAATGCAACCAAAGACTACTATTGTACTCCCTCCGTACTGGTGCATTAGTCACGTTATGAAAACCAAATAATCCCAAAACTTTTAGGCGCGGTGCATTAACTACCCACCTCGTTCCCTAGTTTTTTCCATGAAAAAAGAAATCACCCAATAGGAGACGTGGGGTGTGTATGCATTCCATGACTTGAGACTACTTAGCATAACATGCAGTGCTCAATTCTCTTTATGCAATGACATTATTTACAAAACACTACTCCTACCTCTGTCCTGGTTTATTGGTTCCCTTAGTATTTTGTGCCAAATTTTGACCATAGATTTAACTAAAATAATAATAATGCATGTCACCAAAAATTGTATCATTGGATTCGTATTTGAACATAGTCTCCAATGATATTATTTTTGGTTACATGCAGTAACATTTTATTAGTTAAATCAAAGGTCAAAACTTGGCGCAAAATGCTAAGGGGACCAATAAACCAGTAAACATCAAAGTTCTCTCGTTTTGCCCCAACTTGGTCTCGATGAGATGACTATACTGCACCGGCACGGAGGAAGGGCCGAGGAGTAGATGGCCAACACACACGTGAATGCAACACAGTTTGCACTTCTCATATAAAGGCTCCCCGCCAGTCCAATCTACGAAATCCTACGCACCCTAACTAAGGGCAAGAGTGATCACTCAATCGCAAGATCAGTTGACTAGAAGCTAGACCCATGGAGGTGATGAGTGCGAGCATTAGTCGGCTGTGCCAGATGGTCAACGATGCCAGCATGCGGCCCGACACCAAGGAACGTCTCCAGGTGGTGCTTGAGGCCACCAGGGCAAGAGGCCTCTTGGATGACAGCTTCATCTCCTTGTTCAATGAGGTCCTCGTCGGCTTCCTCAACAAGTTCACCGTCGTCAAGAAGCTCGCGGACGACCTTGACGTACGCCTCAAGCCCACGCGCCCAGGCTCTGCAATGCCCACCACCCTCAACAGCCTCTATGGTGACAACCTCTTCGACGCACTGGTCGCCCTGCGACTGCCCGCCGTCACGTCGGGGAATGTCCACCTTGAAGTCGCCTTGCCGCGCAGCGCCTGGTGCAGCAAGACACATCAACATAATCACCCACGTCTACGCGCAAATCGTCCACATGGACTACTACGTGCAAGAGGAGGACAATAGGACGCTGGCCTTCTTGGACCGCAGGGCAACTGAGGGAGTTCTGGACTAAGGGGTCCTCGGACAGCCGGACTATATCCTTGGCCGGACTGTTGGACTATGAAGATACAAGATAGAAGACTTCGTCCCATGTTCGGATGGGACTCTCCTTGGCATGGAAGGCAAGCTTGGCGATTCGGATATGAAGATTACTTTCTCTGTAAACCGACTTTTTGCAACCCTAGCTCCCCCGGTATCTATATAAGCCGGAGGGTTAGGGTTTAGTCACAACAATCATAAATCTGATAGGCTAGACCTCTAGGGTTTAGCCATTATGATCTCATGGTAGATCAACTCTTGTAATACTCATATTCATCAAGCTCAATTAAGTAGGAAGTAGGGTATTACCTCCGTAGAGAGGGCCCGAACCTGGGTAAACATCGTGTCCCCTGCCTCCTGTTACCATTAGCCTTAGATGCACAGTTCGGGACCCCCTACCCGAGATCCGCCGGTTTTGACACCGACATTGGTGCTTTCGTTGAGAGTTCCTCTGTGTCGTCGAAGATAGGTTTGATGGCTCCATCAATCTTCTACAACAATGCAGTCCAGGGAGAGACCTTCCTCCCCAGACAGATCTTCGTATTCGGCAGTTCGCACTGCGGGCCAACTCGCTTGGCCATCTAGAGTAGATCGATAGCTACGCCCCTGGCCATCAGGTCAGATTTGGAAGCCTGAATTTTGTGGCCGATATCCGTGAAGACTTGATCTTTGACGGATTCGAGCCCGTGACAGCTGTCCTCGGCCACCATGATGAACATGACCTAGATCTGTCATCTGGGCACACACAGGAGCTAGCGCCTGTGACCGCCCTGGACCTAGAGCCGGAGCAGACTGTGTCGTCCGAAGATGGGAAGCTCAACCCCGTCGCGGAGACCGCAGATTCAGCGGCGCTCGAGCCGCACACAGACCCAACATCAGGCTGGGCTTGTGTTATCGGAACCTTGGACTCGTCTCCGGCCATGGGTTCCGGGCCGTGTGCACCCGCGTCCATCGATCCTGATTGGGCGCCAGTCTTGGAGTTCAGCTCCGCAGACATCTTCCAGCACTTGCCTTTTGGTGACATATTAAACTTCATTGAGGTCCCTCTCCTTGTCAGGAGACCCTCGGCCGAGCTATGTCCGGCTCGAGTGGGAAGCGGACGACGAAGAACTACGTTCCCCACCCACCACCCACTTCATTGCCACTGTCGAGGACTTAACCGACACGCTCGATTATGGCTTCGAAGACATCGACGGTATGGACGACGATGCTGGAGAAGAGCAGGCACAAAAACGACCACCTTTAGGGCAGTGGATAGCTACATCATCATACAATATATACATGGTGGACACACCAAAGGAGAATGAGGCCAACGGTGATAACAGCATGCCCATCGATGAACCTCCTAAGCACCGGCGTCCCAAGCGCCGACCTCTATCCGGGAAAAAGAAAAACAGCAACATTGTCACAGACGGCGACAACAATCTGAACCAAGCCGAGGACCCCGCAGACCCAGTGCTGGAGCAGGGCGTGCGAGAGGACGGTGAACACAGCCCAAAGATGTTGTCTGATCATAGCGATGCTGAAGATAGCAACTATCAGCCTCACTCTGAAGAAGAGATCAACCTGGGCGACGACGAATTCATCATCCTAGAAGAACCATTAGAACAAGAACGCCTCCACCAAAGACTTATCGCCACTGCAAGGAGCCTGAAGAAGCAGAAGCAGCGGCTTAAAGCCGCACAAGATACGCCCAATGACAGATGGAACGAAGTGCTAGACGCCGAGGAAAAATACGGCGATAATCGCCAAACAAAGAGCTATCCCTAATGTAAGTTGCTGCCCGAATTCGACGACGAGGCTATTGTGCCTATATCGCCAAAAAACAATACGGCCGACTGGCCGGACCGACCACCTCGCGGTCGCGACAGAGTGGCTAGCAATGCCGTACATAAGCCCGCGCCCACTCCCCGCAAAGGAAGGAAGGCTGCGGCCCAGGACAAGAAACACGATCTACATGAGGACCTGGACAAAAAAGCTGGCAAAACCAGGTCCGTCTATGGATCCAGGGAACGTGCCCCTACACGGGATCATGATCATCAAATAAAATATGACGGCCACTTACCAGGTTGGAATCAATAGCGGACGATGCAACCGTCAGACCAAATCCATGACACAGCCAGATACAGGGGTGCCGCGCACCCCCTATGCTTCACCGATGTGGTACTGGAACATGATTTTCTAGAAGGGTTCAAACCTGTAAACATCGAGGCATATGATGGAACGACGGACCCCGCGGTTTGGATAGAAGACTTTATTCTTCACATCCACATGGTTCGCGGAGATGATCTCCACGCCATAAAATATTTACCCCTCAAGCTAAAAGGACCAGCTCCACACTGGTTGAAAACCTTCCCGAAAATTCCATCGAAAGCTGGGAAGAACTTGAGGATGCTTTCCGGGCCAATTTCCAAGGGACCTATGGCCGGCCTCCGGACGCAGATGATCCAATCCACATAATCCAACAACCCGGAGAATCAGCCCGTAAGCTTTGGAACAGGTTTCTCACTAAGAAGAACCAAATTGTCGACTGTCTGGACGCTGAAGCTTTAGCGGCCTTTAAACATAGTGCCTGGGACGAATGGCTGGCCAGACACCTCGGCCAGGAAAAGCCAAGGACAATGGCCGCCTTAACTACACTCATGACCCGCTTTTGCGCGGGCGAAGATAGCTGGTTAGCACGTAGCAGCACCAGTGATCCCAACACATCCGAAGTCAGTGATGGCAACAGAAAACCACGACACAACAAAAACAAACGTCGAAACAATGAAGAAAGCCCAGACAATACAGCGGTAAACGCCAGATTTAGGGGCTCAAGACCCGGTCAACGGAAGAAGCCATTTAAAGGCAACAAGGACAGTCCATCTAACCTGGACAAAATCCTACATAGGCCCTGCCAGATCCACGACACTCCCGATAAACCAACTAATCATACCAACAGAGAATGTTGGGTCTTCAAGCAGGCCGGCAAACTCAACGCCGAACACAAAGGGAAGGGACCTCAGAGCGAAGACGAGGACGAACCTTGCCAGCCGAACACGGGGGGACAAAAGAAATTCCCACCGGAGATCAAAACAGTGAACATGATCTACGTCACTCATATCCCAAAGTGGGAGCGCAAGCGCGCACTCCTTGACGTCTACGCCGTCGAGCCCGTCGCCCCCAAGTTCAACCCATGGTCGGCCTGTCTGATCACCTTTGATCGCAGGGATCACCCGACTAGTATCTGTCACGGAGGTTCGACTGCCCTAGTGCTCGACCCAATAATCAACGGATACCACCTCACTCGAATCCTCATGGATGGCGGCAGCAGTCTCAATCTGATATATCAGGACACCGTCCGCAAGATGGGGATATACCCATCAAGAATCAAGCCAAGCAGCACTACCTTTAAAGGAGTTATATCGGGCGTGGAAGCCCGCTGCACTGGCTCTCTAATATTGGATGTTGTATTCGGTTCACCGGACAATTTTCAAAGCGAAGACCTAATCTTCGACATTGCTCCATTCCGAAGCGGCTATCATTCACTACTCGGAAGAACGGCCTTCGCCCGTTTTAATGCAGTCCTGCATTATGCTTATCTATAACTCAAAATACCTGGACCTCGTGGCGTCATTACGGTCAGTGGAAATATGGAGCGCTCTCTCCGCACAGAGGAATAGACGGCGGCTCTAGAAGTCGAAACACAAAACAGCCTATTCAAGCCGAACAACTCATCGGTCGTTAAAACCGTAGACACAGCTAAACGTGTCCGGCGCACAACCCAGTGCGGCAGCTTAGATAAACCTGAGCTTGATTAGTAGCTACGCCCCCATCGACCCCCCCATAAGGAGATATACCCAAAATTCCCTGGGCGGCTTCGGGGGCACTCTGCACACAAAAGGTCCATAGTTCGGCTCGACCCTATTCGGACCCTAGATGTTATCCTTCATGGTTCATTAAAACGAACCAGCTTTACTCACGGCCACACCAGATTCTTTTACCTGGTCTCTTTTCCTTTTTTTAGAGATGGCCATCATACTATACCCTTCAAGGACACTTCACAACGGAGACAAAGGCGCAGGCGTGCAGCAGGGCCCCGCATTAAGGTTTCTTTTTTTAGATTAAGACCCTGTGTAAAACTTTTTTATGTCTTGTTGTTTTATACTTTCTTGGCATGTAACATGTCCAAGAAAGATACCGACATCATCTGTAAACATACGAGTCACCGTACTAAAGTGCATGTTATAGAAGCAGCCCAGTTCGCATTGTGTTTTGGGATTTATGCTCTCACCACCCACGCTCTTCCTGCACGTCGGATTACCACATGTGCCTTGATACCATGGGTTTATCACCAGGGGTTGTATCCAGCCCGGTGTATATTGTAAAGTCCGAACACCTATAGGGCATGTTCAGCGTCGTGAGTTTGGCCTTATATGCATCAGCTCCAAATCATGTCTTTGGTCAATAGTTGGGTTGCCTGGCTCCTGTGCTTGCTACCTTACGTTCCGCTATATCGGCTAAGGTAGTAAAAGGAGAACTACTGCGATTGTGTCCAAGCTAGCTCAGACGAGCACCTCAATAGAGAAAGCCGAAAGCTGATTGTCATGATGCGGCATGCGCTGGTCAACCACTCGATGACTCATCGGAATCTTCGCGATTCCCTCCATGTTAAACGAAGGACCGTTATTCTGATCACGTATGTAATCACACCGTATGCGGATAACCGCGGACATACCAGGGGGTATATAGTAGCCTCACCGTCAAACTCCTATGGCTAAGTGAAAGTGTTAAAGCTCTATAGTCTGATTGCCTCGTTTACCGCACTAACACCACCTTCACGGACCAAGACATTGGGTCAAGTGTGATCAAGTGCTTTTCCGAACACCCCTGCATTATACGCAAGGGGGCTGAAGCCGACAACTGCAAACTTGCAGATTGAATATATATATATATATATATATATATATATATATATATATATATATATATATATATATATATATATATATATACATACATATATATATATATAAGACGGCCGCACAGGAGGCACTACAACTTTTCGGGCAAAAAGTATAAAAACATAGCCTTAAATGTATCATAGTATTGTTATTACAATTTTGATACACCTCACTCGAACATAATATCTTTCGAGCACTGACCCACTATTAAGCGTTGACCCTCTAGGACATCTTCCAAGTAATGTTCTCGCATGTTAAGGTCCTTGCCTTCGGGTGGACTCTGCGCTGCAATATTGGTGGCCGTCATCTTTGCCCATTATATCTTGACACGGGCAAGGGCCATCAGTGCACCTTCTATGCACGTCGACCACTTCACAACATCGATACGCGGCACCGCATTAACAAGCCGCCGCACCAAACCGAAATAACTATCTAGAACGGGTTCAGTTGGCCACAGCCGGGCTATGAGGTCGTTCATGGAAGTGCCGGACATCCTGTGGAGCTCGGCCCATTGGGCCATCTGTTCGTTCAACAGTGGACACTTCGGCGTGTCAAATTGTGACCAAAACAACTTTTCCGTTGCATGTCCTTCTTGCGCGTGGAAAAACTGATTCGCATCGGCAGCACTCTTTGGCAGGTCCATGAAGGGGTCCGGAGAACTCCACCGTTGATTAAGAGGCGCATACTTCGGATCGCCAAACTTAGTTTGCAATAAAAAGGGCTTACCAGCCGTGATCTCCCCAGCTGGTCGGATCTCCTCCCGAGCTACTCTAGACTCAGACCAGGCTTCCTTCGCCTCTTGTAAGGCCTTGTCCAGTTTGGCCGCTTTGGCTTTGTTATCTTTCTCAAGATCTTGGCATCGGCTAGTGGCACTCTTCAACTCAAGTGCCATGGTGGATATCCTCTCCTCACACTGATGCCGAGCGGTCTGCTCCACTTTTAATTTGGCAGCTGTCTTTTCAGCAGCCGCATTACCCATCCTGGCCTGCTCCTTGGCCCGTGAAAGTTCCGCCCGAAGGGTCTCAACGGCGATGGCACTATCTGCAGTTATGCATATAAAAATTTTCAGTACCAAGCTCATTTCACAATACTAGCATGTACTGAGTGCCCTAGAGACTTACCTTGCGCCTCGTCGAGCCGCCTGTTCATAAGCATGATGTCATCATCCGCCGCATCAACTTTGTGCTTCAAATGTGCTACCTCGATAGCTTGGGCAGTCCCCACGGATGTAACAACCTGTGTTTCAATTAGTCATATCATTTCCTGAGTTTATATCGGATCCTTTGATCGCATTCCTTTGAATGTCAACCAGAGTCTCAGGGGCTACTATCTATACACAAGTGCAATTCGCACTTACAATATAACAGAAATTAGACTACATACCTCGAAGCCTCTTAGTAGGCTAGAGAAGGCTTCATTCAATCCACTTTTCACGGACCGAACTCTTTCCAACATTGTACCCATCAAGGTACGATGTTCCTCTGAGATGGAGGCATGTTGCAAAATATCCGCCAGTGCATCTAGTGTTCCTTGGACAGTTGATAGTCCGGGACTTCTATTGTCCCCTGTAGGAGCCACACACCCCAGACCCTGGGCGGCTGAAGTATTACCTTTGGCCCCGGCCCTCACTGTCCCTTGCGCCACTTGCATATCGAGAAGGATCCTCCGGGACGACACCTCGGCGTCGTCTGCCTTATCCGGCAGGGAAATCTGTGGAGGCGTCTCGCTCTCCATAATCTCCAGAAGTAGATCCCCCGAAGAGGAGGACTGTTGAGGAGGGCTGCGTGCTAAACTGCAAACACGAGTTTAAAATATTACCCTTATAGCCAGGAAAGAAAGGGACATGTGTAAAACACCCTGGATCACTTACTATCCGGCTAGGGGCTCATCCTTACGGGGTGACTGCATGTCATCGTCATCCCCTGACTGGGATGTCTTCCCCCGCTTATAAGCTTCTCCCTTCAAGTGTTTGGAGGCGGTCCATTTGTTCCCAAGAGGAGAAGGGATGTCAGCTTGCCCTTCCCTTCCACTTTTGGAAGTGGAAGTTCCGGTCTCCCCGGATAAATTGCCTGGTGCCCCTCTGGAATGAAGGTCGCCTTGGGCCTCTTTGCTCTCCTCCTTATCTTCCCTCGCCGGCACTTGATACGGCACCGGAGCCAGCATCCTTGTTAATAATGGATCGGCAATATCTTCGGGAAGTGGAGCCGAACACCTGATTCTCTTTGACTTCTTTAGCCAGCCCTGGCCGGATAGAGTTTTATCAGTGCATTGTCATGGATAATTCGACTAAATTGTGTTCGGGAGTCGAGTACTTACTGGAGTATCCGGATGGTTGCAGTCAAGACCGATGTCTTCTTTAGTATCCGGCCACTTTTTTCGTGCGCCGAAGAACAATTTCCACATCTCTTTGAGCATCGTGCCAGAGAGATACTGAAGAGTCGCGGACCTTCCAGATTAAACTCCCACATGCGGAGAGGGCGTCGCTGACAGGGTAGGATCCGGCAGATTAGCATTACTTGGATTACATCGATGAGACCGGTGTCCTTCCAATAAGGCTCTGGAGGCGGCTTTGCAGTGTCTGCACTACATCTGTAGATCTCCAGTCCAGCCCCTTGTTAATCCACGATGCAAGTTGTGGCGGAGGACGGACCGAGTTGTAGGGCAGCAGGCTAGAAAACAATTCAAAATAATGGCCGGGTAATGACATCATGTCATACTACCAAAATTATCAGCGGATTGGACTCGTGAAGTATCCTCTACGGGTGCGTGTGGAATTTGTTTTGCAGAGTCAGACATGATTCTTGTGTTCGGAATTTACTTTGAAGTGTTTGGAGAAGGAACCCGCCTTGCAATGTCGAGGACAATCTGCACGCCGGACTCGTCATCATTGAAGCCTGGTTCAGGGGGTACTGAGGGAGTCTTGGACTAAGGGGGTCCTCGGACAGCCGGACTATATCTTTGGCTGGACTGTTGAACTATGAAGATACAAGATAGAAGACTTCGTCCCGTGTCCGGATGGGACTCTCCTTGGCGTGGAAGGCAAGCTTGGCGATTCGGATATGAAGATTCCTTTCTCTGTAAACCGACTTTGTACAACCCTAGCTCCCTGAGTGTCTATATAAACCGGAGGGTTTAGACATCTAGGGTTTAGTCACAACAATCATAAATCTCATAAGCTAGACCTCTAGGGTTTAGCCATTACGATCTCGTGGTAGATCAACTCTTGTAATACTCATATTCATCAAGATAAATTAAGCAGGAAGTAGGGTATTACCTCCGTAGAGAGGGCCCGAACCTGGGTAAACATCGTGTCCCCCGCCTCCTGTTACCATTAGCCTTAGACGCATAGTTCGGGACCCCCTACCCGATATCTGCCGGTTTTGACACCGACAGCAACCTTGGATGGCATTGTTCAGAAGCACGTTGAGCTCGCCGCCAACGCCGCTGCTCCTCACATGTCGATTCGTGACCCGACGCACTAGGGCGTGAGGATGTCGTTGATGGATCCATATGTATCTTTATCTTTCCGCCAAATTCATGTAGTAGTATATTGTACTAGTAATTATCTTACCTTTCGCATCAACTTCATAATTTTTGTACATACTCCAGGCATGAACCGCGCCAGAACCAAACTTCTCATTACACTAGGAAAATCGTTATTTCTATCTATCAGTTGCGCCATGGAGCAGAACCAAATTTTACAAGTTACAAGTTCAAAAGGAAAAGCCTGTCGTGTTTGCATCGCACCCCCGCACGGTTGGTCCGGGACGCTGCTCAAGGGGGAATGCGTGCTGTGTTGCATTTTCACTTACAAGTGGGACCGCAGTTGAGCAAACCGACTATCGGGAAACCCCCACCCCACCCACCGCGCGATGGCTGAGTTAGAGAAAACAGGAGGGAGAAGAGATAGCTATAGCATGGACTCCAAGAAAATTGGTGTCAGATGGGACTCGTGTGGGTGGCGTCTGTCGTACTGCTAGATGTGAATGTTAGTTATGCCCATGCCACCCCACTATATCGAGGTGCTGGTTACGTAGAGCGAACACATTATCTCTCCAGGAGTATGGTGCACCACTAGTACTACTCACATTTTTGCGAAATTTCCTGGAGTCTGTGCCCAGCCCTCCTCTCTCTCTCTCTCTCTCTCTTCTCAGCCAGCCAGCAGACGCGCGGAGTGTGCCCATCATTTGTTTGCTCATATGCGGTCCCACATGTCAGTGAAAACGCAAGACGACCCACTTAACCTGCACATCTTTCACCTCGACGTGCTGGTGATGAAAAACAAATCCAATAAAGATCTTCGGTGGCCGCTTTTGGAGTTACTCAAGAGTAAGATTCTATTTACAGTTTAACATAAGATGCACATCACGTGGCTTCAAATAGCACTCCATTTTCTTGCATGACACGACCTGGATGCTGGATGTCCCAAGTGTCGGCAAAAGGAGGAAGAACTCGACCAAATCTTCTCCACATTTAGACCAGAGGAGTAGGAAACACAGCAAGCCCTATGCCTACATCATACGTAGTGTACAAGCCCACCTCACGCTATCACCATATTCCTCGGCCTCCGTGCGACACCTATATCTAGTTGATGGTATACTACTACCAGGACTAACTATTGTACTATCATACTACTACTAGGTTGGCTCTATGTGATGTGGCAACTTCATATAATTGGATGTTGGCTATACTACTACGGTACTCACACTCCAAGAAGTGACTCGAAAACCATTCATAAATTGAGTTTATCACATGCATATGCAAATGTACCATTCATTACATACAACAAGTCATCACACTAGTAGAAAAAGGGTCATACGTGAAGCCCAATAGTGCCGGTTTGAATTTCAGCCGACACTAATGTGTACAATAGCATCGGTTCGTGGCGGCGATCAATAGCACCGGTTCGTGGCGAACCTTTAGTACCGGTTCATGCCTTTAATACACACAATGACAACGAGGATACATGTTAGATTATAGATTATTTCCAACAAAACATTCTAGTAAATACTAATTTTTTATCACACAACAAATAACAAGCAATGAAATGAACTTCAGGTCAACCAATCCTCGGCGTTGGAAATGCTTGCTTTGAACCATAACTGATTCTTTGGGAAGGGCCAGCTATTTTCAATCTCGAGACCAACATAGGACTAATCATCCAGGCTGAAGCAGCCTATAGCAGGACGCATATTGTGATAGCCGGGGTAGGGAACCATAGCAATGTCCGAGGTATAGATATAGCTGCTTCTCATAAATGGTTGTATCGTTGTGCCAACAATAGCTGGACCGCCTTTCACCATCAGTGGATAGTTTTGTCCAAGGAGGATTGAGTTTTCTCCAAGATTATGAATATGGAACCATTCAGAAGGTGCTGGCGCTATCACACTAGTATCCATCCCGAATACCCTGCAATGGATGTTGGAATAGGTCCGGAGAGTGTGACCATGGGAGACAACACCTACTTCCTTAGTAACATCAGAAGTGCCCTGTATACATAAAAGAAGAGGTGATCCATCAGAATAAGTTGCCAGGCGCCACTGAGTATGTAGGTCCTTCTCGTGATCATCACCATCATCATCTCCCCCTTGGTTATAAATTTTTTCATGTATAGGCGGTGGAATGTTCATAGGACCTTGGAAACACAAGAAGGTTAGTTAGTATGGGGATACTAACTCGCATGCACGTGGATGAAACAATTCTAATTACGATGGAATACAAACGTACCGAAACAATAAGGATTCCATGCAAAAACAGTGCCACGAGTGGTGGTAGCAAACACAAGACGCTTGTATTGAATTGCATCACAATACTCATCCGTGTACAGAAATTGATTTTTGAGCAATATCCATGGTGGAGCTGTGGAAGTAAGGACGGCAACAAGCTTGTCGAAGATAGCAACAACATGATAGTTCGTGTAATCCCAAGAGCGGTTGGGAACTCAACAAATTGTTATCTTCTATAGACAACAGTCACCATGATCGTATTTGAACGGACGTAGATCATCTATGTGCTCAACCTCAAGGCAGTCTGAGATTTTTGGAAGTGAAACCCGATGATGAGCGTACACGTTCACAAGTTCCCACTCGCAGTTGTACCCAATATAAACAACCCAATCTCCATTTGCGACTGCCCATGCCTTACCCTTAAGCGATGGCATCTTAACATCACACATATCATTATGAAGCGGCATCAATCTCGACAAGGCGAGGCTTCCTTCGTCCGCGCGCCAGTGAGCAAGGTCGTGGCGAAGAAGATAGGGGAGATCAATTCGCTCTTGGACCCTTGGGTTATTTGTAATGATGTTATTAGTTGAGCCAAGAATGGTCTTGAACGAACCTGCCATGCTAGCAGAGGTGATGGCATCGCACCGATCAATGAGTTCCTCCACCATGTCAACTTTCAGATCGGGGCAAGAATAACGGGGTCGTTTCCTGCCTGTTCCCTCCATGGAGAAGACGATCGGACAATGGAAAAAGGAAGGGTGAAGGCAAATGGAGGGTGGAAGAGCGTGAGACAGCTGTTCCAAATCGAGAGGGAAAGGTGAAGAGGTGGTGGACGGTTGCCATGATACAAGAAGAGGCGCCCCGACATACATAGACATCCGTTCGGAAATTGTACAAAAGGACTCACCATCATCTCATTGACATGTTGGAACGGGACCACATGTCAACTAAACATGGTGGTGTCATTTCTCGTGCAAAATGTGATCTGGCCGCGTTGGCCCGAGGTGCCACATTATTTCTTGACTTTATTTTTTTAATGGCATGCCGTTCAGTTTTGAAGAACGGTTAACTGGTACTGTATGCAGAGAAAATATAAACTACTCTACCACTACTCCACCTCTAGTACTAGTATCAAAAAAGATATATAGGCTGGAGCTTCAGCGCTTGCTTGCTAAGGGCTGCCCACTTGCTTCTCACACTATCACCCTCTCTCCAGATCTAAAAAAGATGGCGGTGCCCCCCTCTCTCTCCCTCATCATCGGTGGTCACAGATCCGCCGGGGAAGAAAAGGACGTGCATCATTGATGCACTCGTCGTCAGCGAGCGAGGTCACGCACTGACGATAAGGCCGTCCTCTCAGACCTAGCACCCACGCACGCACGCCTCCGTCCCCAAGCTCGCTGCCGTAGTGTGTGCGGAGGACGACGACCATGAGCGAAGCCACTTCCCGCCGACCCTCGGGTATGCTACCTCTTTTCGAACCATACCCTTGTTCTATTACCCCATCTGCCACGTCACTGCATGTGGTCTTTTTCCACTCCACCATCTCCCCAATTTTCTATCCTCTGCTCTGCTGGTCATGCAGACGAAAACCTTAATTTGCACTAATTAAAGGAAACCCTACTTCATGCAGATCAATCCATGTTTGGGTTGAATAAGGAAAGTAAGGGAGAAAGTATTATCGAAGAGACTAGGTACCGAACCCGCATCTAGGTTGAAAAGGGCAAAATCAGTAGCTAAGAAACGAGTCTCGTGTCTCTTGGTTGAAAAAGGGTGAAAAAGGGTAGAAAGGCATGACAATGTAATAGAGAATGACCAGGTCGATTGGTTTGTTGTCCTTACATAGGAAAAAGGTGGCTAAAGAGAACAAAAATGGGACGTAATTCACATATGCTGCCTGGATATTTGTTACTCTAGGCAACCATACCTCCCTGACCACTCAATGCGTCCATGGAGGTACATCGTACTGGTGCGCCCACTGTCCGAATGGGCCTCCCATGCTCTTATTGCCACTTTTTTGTTGTTAGTATAACGCCAGCGGTAAAGTCAAGCAATGCTACTGCTAAAGTGATGCCACATTTAACTAATGTCGCACTTAGTCTAATGCCACATATAAATTTAAGCAATGCCATTTAATGTCACTGGATTATTTTAGGGTTAGCTATTGATTGTGGATGTATTAAAGTTTTTTCAGCTAAGGCATTCTAATGTTGTTGCAAAGCCAATATACCAATGATGAAACTTGTTACTATCTTCAGATTTTTTGCACTATTAATTCTTATAGATTACATACCTCACTTTCATGAGATAAGTCAATTTTTTTGTACAGTGTCAGCAAATTGCCAAGGCACTGATGTCATTTTATTTTGGTTAAACTGCACAAAAAATTATGAAGAGAAGAGGAATGGTCAAGAGTGGGCACCTCCTCCTCATGCTGTTTTCTTGATTCGGTTGATCAAGTTTTTATGTTTGATCGATTATCAAGATCAGGATAGCAATTTTTCAAGTCCCCTCGAGTTCGAAATGATATTTACCTTGAAGGTACATGGTTTGCAATTTTTTATACTATCATTAGTTAATATTGCTAGTTACCTTCAGACTTTTGTATTTGGATTAATGTTGTTGCACAGCTAGTATACCAATGCTGAAACTTGTTAACTTTACATTTTGTATTGTTAATGCTTATAGAAATCTTCCAGTGCTAGCTTATGGAAGTCTATTCAGTAAAACCATTGTACTATACCCCGTAATAAGAAAACTACTCTACTGTTGCACTAGGCAATGGATTAGTGTACATTTGTAATATTCGAATGGTGTTGCATTAGCGTATGGACATATATAAAGTGTGGCAAGCTTTCCCAAATATGTGCTCAAGAAAACTACTATCTGTTTTTCTAAATACTGGATGTTTGGGTACTTTAAATTGAACTGCAAAAATGTCTTATATTAAGGAACAGAGGGCGTAGAGTTCACTCAAATTATGCCGGTAAAGCTAGTCACACCTTTGTTAAAATTAATGTTCATTATGTTATCGGAGGAGGTCTGTATGTTTGTCTCTAATTATAACATCCCAATTTTCAATTTGGTTGTTATACATAGATCATCATATGCATATCATATTTATTTTTGCACTTGATGTGATCCTAGAAATCTTAAGCAACTCAAGGACCCATGGAGAGAGTTGGAGGTTTCACAAAATTCATATTTGAATTTATTTCAAATTTTGAAGAGAGGATCGATTTGATTTTATTATTTTTCTCTTCAATTATTTCCAATAATAAAAATAGATGAGAGAAGATAATATAACTTCTTCAACCTAAGAGAAATATTGGAGAAAGAATTTTAAAATCAAATTATTTATTTATTGGTATTTTATTTGCTATATTATTTGAATTAGAAAAATTGCATTTTTTAAAATTGCATTTTAGTCCAGAAAAATGTTCATCTTGTCCTAAATATTAGGTTTGGACGGTGAAAATTGATTTTGGAATTTTTATAATTGTTTTTATATTTATTTAGGATTTTTCTCTTCGGCGAAATTATTTAAAAAAAAACTTCCCGGACCGAAACCCAGCCGGCCCAACTCGTCGCGCCGCCGCAAT
This sequence comes from Triticum timopheevii, assembly GCA_963921465.1. NCBI lineage: Eukaryota > Viridiplantae > Streptophyta > Magnoliopsida > Poales > Poaceae > Triticum > Triticum timopheevii. Next base: position 228,485,297 of record OY997270.1, on the reverse strand, counting down.
TGCCTCCACCGCCATGCGGGAGACGGACTCCGCCGGAGTCCGTAGCCGCCTCGCCCCGGCGACCCCTTCTCCAAGTTGGAGAGCCCCGGGGGGTCCTTTATAAGCCGCCGCCGCCCTCCCATTTCTCCCTTCCAACCCCACCGTCCTGCAGCCTCGCTTCCCGCCGCCGAGCGCCGCCACCGCCGCCGCTGTAGCTCGCCGCCGCCCCGACAGCGCCACCGTCGCCCTGCTGCCGCACGCCGTCACCTCGCCGCCGCATGCTGTTGCCGGAGCCTCTGAGCCGCAGATTCGATCCACCTCGCCGCCGCCGGTTTTCTTTGGAAACCGGTAAGAACCGCCAGGTCGACATTTTTTCGGTTTTAGGGTTTAGATCGGTTTAGTTTCGGTTTGCTTATTTAACAAACGTTTGTTCGTTCATTCGTTTTAACGGACAGTTTTGTCAGATTATTTCTGTTAGTGAACGTTCGTGCCGTAGTTTTTTCTTTTTAGTTTATTTTCGGCCAAGGACCTATTTGCGAATAGTTTTCTCATGATTTAGCCCCTGATCTTAAAACTAGCGTAACTTTTTACTCCTTTGTCCAAATTAGATGAAACCAGCGCCTAAATCTTCGTTACGATCTGTTCTTTCCAGTTAACCAACTTGAACATAATTTTTCTACTGTAAAATTTGAGTTTAGTTCAGATTAGTAAACAATCTTGTTTCGTTCGTAATTTGAGTTTTGTTTCTCCGTTTGAGTTGTTTCTTTTTGCAAATCGTAGCTAATCACATGTAACTACTGCTAAGATCTAATCTACATGATAATAATGCTGTTAGGTTTTAATTTGGTTAGTTTAAGTTGTTTGCTTGTTTCGTGTTTGATTTGGATCTTTTCTCGGTTTTCTCGTTGTTTCGTTTGAGTGGTTGCTTATGTATGCTACTGTTTGTCTACGCTAGATTACCCGGAGTGCCAAACTTGGTACTATGAATCTCTAGAGTTTGCAGATCATCAGCAAGGCAAGTTATACTTTGATCATACCCTTCTATACCCAGTTTTTACTATGCATTAGTATTACCCCTCAAATATTTGCATGAGTAGGATTGGGAACATGTGGTTTGGTTGTAGTACTTGAGGTAGGAACCTAATACCTTTTGATCACCCCAGGAATATATGTTATGCTTATTTATTGCTTAGCCATGCTCGTAGACGCGGATTGGGTCGTGATTTCACATGGAAGTTTTGAGAGTTATTAATCTTGGATAACATTAAGGTGGCAACTTTAATATACATCTGGGTGGATTGGTTGAGGCACCTGGAGAACCTAGTGTTGTCTATTAGGGAAATCCCAGAGTACCCGTGTGATTTTTCCTTCGGTTCGCCACCCAGGCTCAAAGGGATCATATGATATTTCATGCCTAGAAACTTCCGTGTGCAGCCACAAGCCATTATGGGCTCTGGCATGGTTGAGTAAGTTGTATGAGCTCTCGAAGAGGTGGACTAGCAGATGTAGGGGAAAGTAGGTGTATCGGTCTGCCCGGAGTAGAGAGTAAGTGCTTCAGAAAGACTATGTTTCGATCATCCGATGATGGATGCTGTCGAGTCTTGTGGGGAAAAGTGTGCAACCTCTGCAGAGTGTATAAACTAATCATGGTTAGCCGTGTCCCCGGTTATGGACATCTTGAGTATCTAGAATTGGATATTATTGTTGATCTCATCACTCTTAAATTTAATTGAATTGGGTTTAACGATGATACTTTTAATTGGGATTTGAGTTGGGGAAACCTTCTCAAATATTGGGCAACTTGGGAGTAGTTAAATAAATCTATTCCTTTGTTGCAGGGAAAAACTAGCTTTATGCAAAATCATAAATTAGAGCCTCCACCAGCCAAATATTGCATGTAGATATAGTTCTTGCATTTCATTGCTTTACAGTGTAACACTGCTAGCATATTCAATGTCCTGACCTACACGACTGCAACGTCTCATGTTGCAGACTACTCGGACGACGAATAAGGTGCGATAGGTCATTGTCTTGCACTCAGCTATGCCGTTGGAGCTGATGGACTCATTTACCTTTGAAGCTTCCGCAGTTATTTAGTTTAGATGGCCTTCAGCCATGATATTTATGTGTAATCTTACTCTTTATGAGGACTCAATGTAATAAGTGTGTGATAGAACTCTGTTATAATTCTTCGAGTACTGTGCATGTCTGCATTACTGATCCTGGGATGACACTAATGCACAGAGACTTCAGTACATTCGGATCGTGGTCGCTACAAGATGGTATCAGAGCACACGCTGACTACATGATTTCTCTTCTCTGCTCATTTCTAATTCTCCTCTATTTCTACTCTATAGATGGCGGATCCCAGGAACAAGTTCACTCAGCCGGATGATGTCACCCCTTTCAGACGACACTTGAAGGAAGTCACTAAATACCTGAACATCGGACTACCAAGCTTTACGGGGACTTTCTCTGCAACTGTACCAGAAGAGGAGCACTAGAAGATCAAAGTGTGGGTACCTGGGAGGACATTTGCGCCAATAACGGAGCCTATTAATTTCTACCTCGATGCACCAAGCTGGAGTTTAGGAAAGAGCATGGCAGCCCATATCACTTTTGGACGCATATGTGAGGTGTATCACAAGGAGTTGGAGAACACCATATATCAAATATGTGGCCGCCCAAGCGAAGAATGGGAGATGATTCGTACCAGGAGGGATGGATCAATTGTAGCCTACATTCAAGAGACGGGAGACCATATTCCTCGACAAGAGAATCAACTAATTATCAACATGAAGAAGATCAAGAAGTAGATGAAGAGAAACAACAAGCTAGAAGAGGAGCTCAAGTTTACACGCGATGGATATGAGGAAGAGATTGCCGTACTACTAGCGAAGCATGAAGACCTGAAGAGGAAGCTAGGACTATCAGTGGAGAATCACAAGCGAGAACCAGCAAAGGAGATCGGTTCGGAGGACTACATCATCCTAGACGACACCAACACGGATAGTGATGCAAATGATGACAGCGATGATGACTATGTTGAAGAAGCTGGAGCAGATATTATGGAGTCTTCCTCTGATGAAAATTTCTAGATGACCACCATTTACCTAGTAGTATTCCTCGAAGTAGTTAGCAATGATCGAGTTTGTAGTCATAGGTTAGATCATTTGTGTGAATCTTGTGTGCTATTGAATGAAGTGAATTGCTTGTGTTTGTCTCATGAGCATATGGGTAGTGAATCTCTCTTAGACCTCATTCTATTCTGTTTTCTCACCCCTTCTAACCCATCAGATGCCTCCGAGACATGACAATGGATTTGCATTCCAACTGAAGCTCACTCAGTTGATCCAGCAGTAGAATGCCTTGATACAGATACTAGTTCAGAATCAGAACCGAGGCAACAACAACAACAACAACCCACCGCCACCCCCATGTTGACCACCTAGCCCGTTTTCTGAGGTTGAATCTGCCGGTGTTCTCTAGTAGCATCGAGCCGATTGTTGCAGATGATTGGCTCCGCAAGATTGGAAGAGAGTTGTCCACTGCAGGATGCACAGATGTGGAGAGAGTGCACTTTGCTACACATCAGCTTGATGGACCCGCAACATCTTGGTGGGAGAATTTCACCGCCACTTACCCTATTGATACAGTTACATGGGATCAGTTTCAGCAGACTTTCCACACTGCCCATGTTTCAGCAAGATCTATGAGCATGAAGAAGCGCGAGTTTCGCAACTTGCTCCAAGGAGGGCATATAGTGGGCCAATATGTGGATGAGTTTAGCAAGTTAGCCCGCTATGCCCCAGATGATGTAGCCACAGATGCTGCTAAGTAGGAGAAGTTTCATGAGGGACTCGACGATGAGCTGATTATGCAGTTGATGGTGGCAACTTTCAACAACTACCAGGAGTTGGTAGACAGGGCCCTCATGATTGAAAGCAAGCAGCAATAGATTGATAATCGCAAGAGGAAGTATGGACAGGGGAGGTACACTTCTGGAACTCAGCAGAAGCCCCGCTATTCCCCGTACTCGGGGGGACATACCCACAACCATGGAGGCCATAACCATGGAGGACATACGCACAATGGAGCAAGTTCGCACAACCATAGTGGCCCCAAGAATGGCAATGGGAATGGAGGAAGCAGCAGCCAGAACTGTTCCAACCCCACAACACCAGCCAAGAGGGATCTGAGCCACATTACTTGTTTCAAGTGCCAGAAGGCCGGACATTATGCCACTTAATGTCCTGAAGCACCGAATGGAAATGGCAATGGAGGTTCTGCAAAGAAGCCCAACCCCTTCACCACAGGTCAGGTGAACCACGTTAGTGTGAAGGAGATTGAGGATCAACCCGACGCAGTTGTCGGTAAGTTTTTAATTAATGCATTTACCGCACTTGTTCTTTTTGGTACTGGTGCATCACATTCATTCATATCAAGGGGATTTGTGGATAAGTATAAATTGCCAACCATAGCCCTTAAGTCACCTATCTTAGTAAGTTCCCCAGGAGCGGAGTATATGGCTAGTAGGGGATGCTATTAGTTGCCAGTAACCATAGGTAGACATGTATTCCCCATCGACCTGATTTTTCTGGAGTCACGAGGATTGGATGTGATACTAGGCATGGATTGGCTATCCAAGTTTGAGGGAAATATCGATTGCGCTAGTAAATCAATTCTTCTCACCACCCCAGAAGGAAAGAGGATCAAGTATGTATCCCGGCATGCGCTGAGGAGAACTCAGGTGAATTCCTTATCAGGAGTTGTTCAGGAGGAAGTACCAGTGGTGAAGGATTATCCCGACGTATTTCCAGAGGAGTTACCATGCATGCCACCGGATGGAGACATTGAGTTTTTGATTGAGTTATTGCTAAGCACCGGACCAATATCAAAGAGACCGTATCGGATGCCCGCAAAAGATCTGGAGGAAATTAAGAAGCAGATTAAGGAGTTACTAGAGAAAGGTTACATTCGATCAAGTTCATCACCTTGGGGAGCCCCAGTGCTTCTAGTGGAGAAGAAGGATGAATCTTTGAGGATGGTTGTCGATTATCATGCACTGAATGAGGTGATGATCAAGAACAAATACCCTCTGCCGATGATCAATGATTTGTTTGACCAGTTGCAAGGAGCTAAAGTTTTCTCCAAGATTGATCTTTGATCAGGTTATCACTGATGTCTACTACACAACCTTCTTCTTGTAGACGTTGTTGGGCCTCCAAGTGCAGAAGTTTGTAGGACAGTAGCAAATTTCCCTCAAGTGGATGACCTAAGGTATATCAATCCATGGGAGGCGTGGGATGAAGATGGTCTCTCTCAAACAACCATGCAACCAAATAACAAAGAGTCTCTTGTGTCCCCAACACACCCAATACAATGGCAAATTGTATAGGTGCACTAGTTCGGTGAAGAGATGGTGATACAAGTGCAATATGGATGGTAGATATAGGTTTTTGTAATCTGAAAATATAAAAACAGCAAGGTAACTAATGATAAAAGTGAGCGTAAACGGTATTGCAATGCTAGGAAACAAGGCCTAGGATTCATACTTTCACTAGTGCAAGTTCTCTCTACAATAATAACATAACTAGATCATATAACTATCCCTTAACATGCAACAAAGAGTCACTCCAAAGTCACTAATAGCGGAGAACAAACGAAGCGACTATGGTAGGGTACTAAACCACCTCAAAGTTATCCTTTTTGATCGATCTATTCAAGAGTCCGTACTAAAATAACAGGAAGCTATTCTTTTCGTTCGATCTATCATAGAGTTTGTACTAGAATAACACCTTAAGACACAAATCAACCAAAACCCTAATGTCACCTAGATACTCCAATGTCACCTCAAGTATTCGTGGGCATGATTATACGATATGCATCACACAATCTCAGATTCATCTATTCAACCAACAGAAAGTACTTCAAAGAGTGACCCAAAGTTTCTACCAAAGAGTCAAGACAAAAACGTGTGCCAACCCCTATGCATAAGTTCATTGAACCCGCAAGTTGATCACCAAAACATACATCAAGTAGATCACGTGAATATCCCATTGTCACCATAGATAAGCACGGCAAGACATACATCAAGTGTTCTCAAATCCTTAAAGACTCAATTCGATAAGATGACTTCAAAGGGAAAACTCAACTCATTACAAGAGAGTAGAGGGGGAGAAACATCATAAAATCCAACTATAATAGCAAAGCTCGCGATACATCAAGATCATATCACCTCAAGAACACGAGAGAGAGAGAGAGAGAGAGAGAGATCAAACACATAGCTACTGGTACATACCCTCAGCCCCGAGGGTGAACTACTCCCTCCTCGTCATGGAGAGCGTCGGGATGATGAAGATGGCCACCGGTGAGGGATCCCCCCTCCGACGGGGTGCCGGAACAGGGTCCCGATTGGTTTTTGGTGGCTAAAGTGGCTTGCGGCAGCGAAACTCCCGATGTATTGTGTTCCCCGATGTTTTTAGGGTATAAGGACATATATAGGCGAAAGAAGTCGGTCAGGGGAGCCACGAGGGTGGGGGCGCGCCTAGGGGGGTAGGGCGCGCCTCCCTACCTCGTGGCTTCCTCGTTGCTTCTCTGACGTATACTCCAAGTCTCCTGGATTGCTTCCGTTCCAAAAATAACTCTCCCAAAGGTTTCATTCCGTTTGGACTCCGTTTGATATTCCTTTTCTTCGAAAAACCGAATTAGGAAAGAAAACAACAATTTGTGCTAGGCCTCCGGTTAATAGGTTAGTCCCAAGAATAATATAAAAGTGCTTAGTAAAGCCCACAAACATCCAAAACAGATAATATAATAGCATGGAACAATAAAAAATTATAGATACGTTGGAGACGTATCAAGCATCCCCAAGCTTAATTCCTGCTCGTCCTCGAGTAGGTAAATGATAAAAACAGAATTTTTGATGTGGAATGCTACCTAGCATATTTCTCAATGTAATTTTCTTTATTGTGGCATGAATGTTCAGATCCAAATGATTCAAAATAAGAGTTCATATTGACATACGAATTAGTAATACTTCAAGCATACTAACAAAGCAATCATGTCTTCTCAAAATAACATGGCTAAAGAAAGTTCATCCCTACAAAATCATATAGTTAGGCTATGTTTCATTTTCATCACACAAAATACTCCCATCATGCGCAACCTCAGTTTCAGCCAAGCAATTGGTTCATACTTTTTAACGCGCTTGAAATTTTTCAACTCTCACGCAATATATGAGCATAAGCCATGGATATAGCACTATGGGTGGAATAGAATATGATGATGGAGGTTGTGTGGCGAAGACAAAAAAGGAGAAAGTCTCACATTGATGAGGCTAATCAAAGGGCTATGGAGATGCCCATCAGTTGATGTCAACATGAGGAGTAGGGATTGCCATGCAACGAATGCACTAGAGCTATAAATGTATGAAAGCTCAACAAAAGAAACTAAGTGGGTGTGCATCCAACTTGCTTGCTCACGAAGACCTAGGGCATTTTGAGGAAGCTCGTCGTTGGAATATACAAGCCAAGTTTTAAAATGAAAAATTCCCACTAGTATATGAAAGTGACAACATAAGAGACTCTCTATATGAAGAACATGGTGCTACTTTGAAGCACAAGTGTGGAAAAGGATAGTAACATTGTCCCCTTTTTTTATTTTTAGCCTTTTTTTATTTGGCCTCTCTTTTTTTTCTTTTTTTCTTTGGCCTTTCTTTTTTTTTCTTTTTCGCCTTTTTTATAAGGGACAATGCTCTAATAATGATGATCATCACACTTCTATTTATTTACAACTCATGAATTACAACTCGAAACTAGAACAAGATATGACTCTATATGAATGCCTCCGGCGGTGTACCGGGATATGCAATGAATCAAGAGCGACATGTATGAAAGAATTATAATGGTGGCTTTGCCACTAATATGATGTCAACTACGTGATCATGCAAAAGCAATATGACAATGATGGAGCGTGTCATAATAAACGGAACGGTGGAAAGTTTCATGGCAATATATCTCGAAATGGCTATGGAAATGCCATAATATGTAGGTATGGTGGCTGTTTTGAGGAATATATAAGGAGGTTTATGTGTGATAGAGCGTATCGTATCACGGGGTTTGGATGCACCAGCGAAGTTTGCACCAACTCTCAAGGTGAGAAAGGGCGATGCACGGTACCGTAGAGGCTAGCAATGATGGAAGGGTAAGAGTGCATATAATCCATAGACTCACATTAGTCATAAAGAACTCATATACTTATTGCAAAAGTTTATTAGCCCTCAAAGCAAAGTACTACTACACATGCTCCTAGGGGAAGGGTTGGTAGGAGTTAACCATCGCGCGATCCCGACCTCCACTCATAAGGAAGGCAATCAAAAGAGCACCCCATGCTACAAATTTGTTACACAACTTTTACCATACGTGCATGCTACGGGACTTGCCAACTTTAACACAAGTATTTCTCAATTTCATAATTACCCAACTAGCATGACTCTAACATTACCACCTTTGTATCTCAAAACAATTATCAAGTATCAAACTTCTCATAGTATTCAGTGCACTTTATATGATAGTTTTTATTACCAAAGCAATTTACCATGCTGTTCTAAAAGACTCTCAAAATAATATAAGTGAAGCATGAGAGTTCATCTATTTTTCAAAATAAAACCACCACAGTGCTCTAAAAAGATATAAGTGAAGCACCAGAGCGAATGACAAACTACTCCAAAAGATATAAGTGAAGATCAATGAGTTGTCGCATAATTATGCAACTATGTGAAGACTCTCTAACATTTAAGAATTTCAGATCTTGGGATATTATTCAAACAGCAAGCAAAACAAAATAAAACAAAATGACGCTTCAAGCAAAACACATATCATGTGGTGAACAAAAATATAGCTCCAAGTAAAGTTACCGATGAATGAAGACGTAAGAGGGGATGCCACCCGGGGCATACCCAAGCTTAGACTCTTGGTTGTACTGGAATATTACCTTGGGGTTCCTTGGGAATCCCCAAGCTTTGGCTCTCGCCACTCCTTATTCCATAGTCCATCGAATCTCTACCCAAAACTTGAAAACTTCACAACACAAAACTCAACAGAAAACTCGTAAGCTCCGTTAGTATAAGAAAATAAATCGCCACTTAGGTACTGTTGTGAACTCATTCTAAATTCATCTTGGTGTAATATCCACTGTATTCCGACTTCTCTATGGTTCATACCCTCCGATACTACTCATAGATTCATCAAAATAAGCAAACAACACATAGAAAACAGAATCTGTGAAAAACAGAACAGTCTGTAGTAATCTGTATCATTCTAGTACTTATGTAACTCCAAAAGTCCTACCAAATTAGGAAAACCTGAGCAATTTGTTTACCAATCCATATAAAAAAGAATCAGATCAAAATCATGTTTCTGTGAATTATCAAAACTAATTTACTGGGTGCAAACGTTTCTGATTTTCAGCAGGATCAACACAACTATCACCGTAAGCTGTCCTAAAGGTCTTACTTGGCACTTTATTGAAACAAAAGCTATAAAACATGATTACTATAGTAGCATAATCATGTGAACACACAAAAACAGTAAGGGTAAATATTGGGTTGTCTCCCCACAAGCGCTTTTCTTTAATGCCTTTTAGCTAGGCATGATGATTTCAATGATGCTCGCATCAAAGATAAGAATCGAAACATAAAGAGAGCATCATGAAGAATATGACTAGCACATTTAAGTCTGACCCACTTCCTATGCATAGGGATTTTGTGAGCAAACAACTTATGGGGACAATAATCAACTAGCATAGGAAGGCAAAACAAGCATAACTTTAAAACTTTAAGCACATAGAGAGGAAACTTGATATTATTGCAATTCCTACAAGCATATATTCCTCCCTCATAATAATTTTCATTAGCATTATGAATGAATTCAACAATATAACCAGCAGATAAAGCATTCTTTTCATTATCTACTTGCATAGAAATTGTACTACTCTCCACATAAGCAAGTTTATTCTTTATGGCATACGTATCATCACAATAATCATCATAAAAAGGAGACATGCTTTCATCATAATAAATTTGCTCATCAAAACTTGGGGGACAAAAAATATCATCTTCATCAAACATAGCTTCCCCAAGCTTGTGGCTTTGCATATCATTAGCATCATGGATATTCAAGGAATTCATACTAACAACATTGCAATCATGCTCGTCATATAAAGATATAGTACCAAACATTTTAATGCATTCTTCTTCTAGCAATTGAGCACAATTTTCCTTACCATCATTTGCACGAAAGATATTAAAAAGATGAAGCGTATGAGACAAACTCGATTTCATTTTTTTTAGTTGTGCTTACCTTTTCCATCAACTTCGTGCAACGCGCGGGCATCTTGCTAGAAACACTAGAATATGTCTATATAATCGGTATGTGATAGTCCATTTGAAATCTCAAAAAAGACAAATATTTAGGTACGGAGGGAGTAATATTTTAGGAGTATATCAAAACAATAGTGATTTCTTTCAAGTTTGTGAACAAATACTACTATTCTACTACTTTGGACCCGTCGCAATGCATGGGCACATTGCTAGTAAAAGGAAAAGGCCTGCCGCGTTCGCGTCGCACCCCCACACGCCCGGGAATTGGGAGTACAACACGGCCCGTCCGGCACGACACATAGCTTAGGGAAGGAGTGTTTCCTAGCAGTGGCGGAGCTTGAAGCAAAACGTTGGGCGTGCCAGTCTAGCCAGGCTATAGAAATTACCCTTGCGTTGACGTTCCATGCCTCAAAACTAGATGTACAAATACGAAAATCCTTCTAGGTTGGGCGGGCCAAGGCACGTGTTGGCCCTCACGTAGCTCCGCCCATGTTCCTAGCATTTTCACTTTCATGTGGGACCGCCATTGAGCAAACCGACACCCGGCCCGCCGCCGGGTTGGAAAACAGAAATAAGGGGAAGATCTAGCTGTAGCATGGAAGCCAAGAAATTTTGTGTCAGATGGGGCTCATTGATAGAGTAGGAGCATTCCGTACTAGTACTACTCCTACTAGTACTCCCTCCGTTTCTTTTTAGTCCGCATATAAGGTTTGGTCAAAGTCAAGCTTTGTAGAGTTTGACTAACTTTATATTAAAAAATATAAGCATTCACAAAATGAAATCGACATATCAGATGCACTATGAAATGTATTTTCATACTATATAGTTTTAGCATTGTAGATGTTCATATATTTTTATGTAAATTTTGTCAAACTTTGTGTAGTTTGACTTTGACAAAATCTTATATGCAGAGTAAAGAGAAACGGAGGGAGTACCAAGTTTGTACTCCTAATACTATATTACTAGTACTACCACTATACAACTAGTAGATACGTGCACGGCACAACATCGTAGGAACAAAAAACGGGAAGATCTTGTTTTGGGTGATTTATCTTTTTTTCAATCAACGTAGTATGAATAATATGATGTGGGGGGCACCCATGAAGCTTATCTGGCTTGGTTGCATGGCTACGGAAGGTTAGAGAAAAATTAATAGATAATGTGTTTAGAGTGCACTCCACTAAATAGATATACTTTAGATCCATTGCAACGGACCGGCACATCTATATTTATACCTCCTATATAGTGTGTGAAAAACTTTGAAAGTTGGTCATTGGATGAAGGCAATCCGACGGTACAAAGATGGCAAATCCGAGCACTACTGGCCGTTGTATATCATCCACCAGATTCTGCCACATGTATAATCTAGAAGACTCCATGGTTGAACTTAATTCATGACTAACATTGCCACAACTAAGCTTAGGCAAAGTTATTAAGTTCTTCAAAATGAGAGCCACAAGTTGGCAAGCCTAAGGGAATCTTGCCACATTTTTTGTGTGTATGTCATGTGGGGCCTTAGTGTGGCTTGCCTAAGGTGTGGCTTGAACCAAACACTCACCTAAGTTAATCAAACTTGCCTAACCTTACATTCCACCAGATTTTGCCACATGTTAGAATCCAGAAAACTCCACATGTAGAAGCATAATGCACAAACCACCAGAATCTCATGCGTGCAATGCACGTGTACCTTACTAGTACTAGTTGGTAGTAGTAAGAAACAAATTCCAGTTTTGGCACGAGCTCGTACTGCGGGAGCACCACAAGGCCTGCCGCAGGAGTTACATTCCCTCTCGGGGCCCACGGGACCGAACTTCAGTGGCTTAGTGCCCGACCTATGAGTCAATGACATGCGGACCTTAAATGCGGCTAGCCCACATGTCATTCTCATGGTGGTGGCGTGGTTCGCGACTCACTCGTTTGAGAAGAATCGGCCGGGTGGCGTGGCCGTGGCGAGGGTGCCACAGCTGGGCGTCAGGGCGTTACAAGGCGTAGATGGCCACACCGGCGGGTACTACCTGTAGTACATAAGTACTCCAGCTGAGGATTGATGCCCGGGACGAAATGTGTCACAGCCGCTGGATGAAAATTCGACGGTGCGGGAGTGTGGATCGGAGCACAGCAGCGGAGCAGGCAAACCGCGTCCAATCGGGTGTGTCTGTGGTAGAAAGTTGATGGTCACCGCAGTTCAGCTGGCCCGCATGTCATGCACACAAAGGCAGAGGAGCGGTGGGGCCGAGAGGGATGAGGGGCACGAACAATCCTACCATTCTGTCACTGACATGTGGGACCCATAAGCGTGGGTCCCACCTGTCAGCGAAGGAAAGGCAGGGCAAAGCAGTGATAGCCACGTTAGAGGATCCATGTCCACGTCGGGGGACGTCGTGCCATGGGTTGGAGCGGTGTCGTGGGAATCGCGTGTGGGTGTGGCAGTGGTAGAAACAAGAAACGTGATGATCGCTGTGGTTCAACTTCCATGGACAAGCTGTCGTGTCTGCTGACACATGTATATCAAAACTAGAGTGTTTATTTTCAAGCACGTGAACAAGTATTATTCTACTAGTTTGGATCCATTGCAATGCATGGGCCAGCACATTGGTAGTAGTAGTGTCCATCTCTATCTCTAGAGGCCTTCCCTCGTTCATCCTTTTCTCTCACAAGATAAACTACTCATACAAATGCATCTTGATGTTCCGTGGAATGCATGAGGATGTTTCCTTGGGGGTCTCTCCAGCATGGCCGTAGTTGCAAGTTGACACCCCTTTAGATGCCGACGTTGAGGGGCACTCGGATTTCCTCCGATGAGCAGGTAAGATGAGTTTGATCACGTAGTAAATGCATTCTAAAGACTACTTCCGTGTCCATTTCCTAATTCTCCCCCTGCCCACTATTTCACAGGCTAGGCCCAGTGCGAGTGGAGATTGGCTTGCATATGTACGGGAGGGTACCAACATCAAATTGCACAACATTTACAATGGTGACACCGTTCCTGTAGAACCTTTTTCCAACATTGGGATCAGCCATGCAAACGGGCCACCGCAGGAATTGGTACGATGGAACCACGGTGAGATTGAATAAGATAGCACGAACCTTGCACATGGCGGTCAAAGGTGTACCATGCTGTCTGCGGCCGATTTGTTGCCGTACGAGTAGGAAGACGCTGTGCTCCTTTCTAACCGCATCTTCGCAGTGACAAACCAGGGGACTTATTTTGTATGGGACACATCCTACGATATACTCCCTCTCTCCCAATTTATTTGTTTTGAATCTTTTCGTTTTATAAGTTTCAAATTCAAATTTAGAGCTCCCCATCACATGTTGAGATTACAATGTCCATTAAATCATTGCGTTCATGTATAGTAAAGAAACAAATCTCGAGTTTGGCACGAGTTCGTGCTGCGGGAGCACCACAAGCCCTGGCGCAGGAGTTACATTTCCCTCTCAGGGCCGTCGGGACTAAGCTTCAGCACCTTACTACACCTACCTTTGAGTCAATAACATGTGGACCCGATAGGTGACTGGTCCACATGTAATGCTCCCAAAGGCAGAGGGGCAGTGGGGCCAAGAGGGGTGAGCCGTAGGTCGGGGGACGTGTGGTTTCATGGGTTCGAGCGGCGTCGTGGGAATCGCGGGTAGCTGTGGTAGAAACTTGATGCTCGCCGCATTTTAGGTGGCCCACATGTCATGCACACAAAGGCAGAGGGGCGGTGCGGCCAAGAGGGGTAAGGCGCACGTCGGGGGGTGTGGTGCCGTGGGATGCAGAGGCGTCGTGGGAATCGCGAGATGAAACATGATGGTCGTTGTAGTTGAACTTCCATGGACAAGCTGTCATGTCTACGGACACATGCATTGCATACCGATCACTGGAAGGAGTAGCAGAGAAAGCTATATATGCGGATAAATAGTTCCTTATAGTCGAGCGGACCCATGCTACTACTCTGTTCCAAAGACATGCACACCATCGAAATAGTCCATCTATATCAATATACACGGAGAGGGAATAATTTTTTTTACAAGAGAGGAAATAGTTCATCCATCCATAATGCCCTCCTGCTGGTGCAGCGTTTTCTTCTTCTTCTTCTTCTTCTTCTTCTTCTTCTTCTTCTTGTTGTTGTTGTTGTTGTTGTTGTTGTTGTTGTTGTTGTTGTTCTCATTCTCTGTGGGAGACGGCTTCGCAACAAGCTCTTTAGACCTTGTAGCTATCTTGAAACTCACACGGGCATCGAGGGCAACATATTTTATCCGCTCGTACGTCAAGCGATAATTCTCCCATCCAGGCGACCTTAATGCCACCGTCTCGTCACCCTTCTGATACCGAGCACAAAATTTGCTACGTCGAATAGGGATGGTGTCTATTTAGCACAATCTTCTACAGGAATTTTGATTCTGGTTAGTAGGTCAGCGATGCTTTTCAAATCAAGGTTGTACGGCTCCACCTTCTGTTTGTGCCCTTTGATAGCTGCCCCACAGAAGTATACATCCTCCCGAGACAAGAAATCATGAAGCTCACCTGGTATGGAGGGAGAGTGTATGATGTGGTACACCAAAACATCATCTTCGAGGCATAGATGAAGGATGGCGGCGCACTGGATCTTCCCAGGGGCACGCTCCGTGTACTCTGCGTCGAGACCGATGACCCTCGTCTCTACCTTTTCAAGGGACTTGGATACATTGTTGATCCACTGCCGAACAACCCTTGGGTGGACGGTGACGGTGGCAACTATGCGCATCGAGCCTTCGACGAGGACATGTTGGACGCTAAAAACCTGCATCTCGATCTCTTTCGCCATTTGGAACCGCTGGAACGGAGGGCTATGGTTTGGAGAATTAGGATTAGATGGCTAGTCTAACTGAAGTAGTAGACGATTATTTAAAGAGGTTAAAACAATGTGAACGCAGTGGGGTTTGGATGCAAATGAAGACGAAGGGAAGGTGAAGAAGCCGAGGCGAATCGGCTCCCGATGGAGAAGTAAATGGGAGAAGTGGCGTGCAGGCAATTGATTAGACGGCTAGGTAGACTAGACGAAAAGGCTATGCGGGTAGACAGAGGAGTCGTACCTGTTCGTGTATGTGCCCATCCTTCCTGATAGGTGGGACCTATGCAAACAGATAAAAAAATGTGTCATAGCTTTTTTTCACAACATTCTCTGGTTAAGGAATACTCCCTCCGTTTAGGTGAGTATAAGTCACCTTATGAAAATCAGATTTTCCCAAAACCTTTAGGCGTGGAGCATTAACTTCCTGCTCGATCCCCTCCTAGCCTCATTAGCCAGCGTTCTCTTCCTCTGCTGCCGCATTCTAACTTTCCATTTTTCCTCTTCTCAAGTGTGGAACGATCTGCATGCCGTCCTTGATGCACCAGAACGACCACTGCATGCATCGCGGCAGGGCGTTGATTGGGCATGCACGAGAATTTGGTTCTGCTCGCAATATGGATGATACCTAAACGATGAAGTGAACAGGCATGCTAGCACGGGAGACCTATTTCTGCTATACATACTGGAGTACTCATGTTCCTACTACTACTAGTAGTAGTAGTAGTAGTACAACTGTGGTACACTTGATGGTCAAAATACTATTCATCCGATCCTCACAGTGAAGTGACAACACCCTGCGCCTGACACTAGTCCAAGCGAGGCGGCGTGTTTGGGTTACCAAAGTCAGCCTCACCCTGTGCATTGTGCAGTCTGTCACCGGCGCTGTACAGCACATTGGCGCCTCGCCTCGTCTCCCTCTCCGCTCCCATAGCACCACTCCATCTCCATCTCCTTCTCCGTCTCCGTCTCCGTCTCCATCACACTGTGCCCCCATGTATTGTCGCCTCACTCGCCTCCCCCAGTACCACTATTCCCTCGCTAGCTGCTCCAGCACCGACATCCTTCTCCCCCATAAATCAAGCCCCCTTCCAAACTCCACCATGGCCAAACGCAAACCTCGCAGCATCCATATGAGCCGCGATTGGAGCAATCTCCCTAGTGACATCCTCGACCTCTGTTGTTCATGTATGGATATGTTGACCGCCCTGCGACTGGCTGCATGCTCGAGGGACATGCACACAGCCATCGTCGAAGCGAGGCCTAAGCTTTTCAAGACACCCTGCTTGCTGCTATCTGGTCTTGCAAGATTGGCTCACCATGATACGGAGGCGTGGATGATGCCACTCGACTTCAATCCGATCTCCATTAGCCGAAACTTCTTTGCAGGTATATAGTGTGTCGCCGTACATCATTTCCCTCGACATCGATCCGATCACCATTGCCCGAAACTTCTTGGCTAGTATGTATTGGGTCGGCATGAACTCCCACTGGATGGCTGCCTTCAGAGAAGACGGTAAAAAGTTGGTGCTCGTGAACTTCCAGACCTCCCATGAGATTATCCTTCCTCCGTTGGATTATATAGAGTATTACCATCGCGGTCCAAGTCATCTAGATTACTACGTCAGTTGGATGGACCTTGTTTTGCAGAAGATTGTAATCTGCCAAGTGCCCACACGACATGCGAATTATGCAGACTTCAAGCTAATTGCCTTGTTCGACCGCGGACTCGCCTATCTTTACGCTGGTGCCTTTTTTAGCTGGAGACAACTCGGCTCGCAGTGGATCATCGTCAAAGCTGATACACACTTCTGTGATGCTATTTGAACACAATGGCATCATCTACACGATTGACAAAGTAGATGGCACCACGTATTGCTGAGACGATGCATGTAAGTTGTTTCTGCCTCATGTTAATGATGATGCCATGACACTGTTTGAACTTTTTGTGATGATTGGCATATCCCTGTTTGAGCAGAATTTGAGTAGAACTATGGCAATATATTAGAGACGCCGTAAATCATCTATATTTGGAATGAGTTAATTCATGCGATTGTGACCATGTCATTACAGCCAATTTGTACCCTGAATAATCAAACGGTTAGGAATATATGGATATTATCCTTATTTTACAGTAATCTATATACTACTACTAAATATGAGTGTGTATCAATGGCCATGTTAGTTTCCTCATTTTCATGATGTAGAAACATGCACCACACTGTTGGTTTCATCTAACCGTACATTAAGGAAGTAAATGTGCATATGGAGAACTCTATATTTGGAAGTAGTGAAATCCTGCAATGCTTACCATGTGTACATACCTATATTTGCCCTTCAGCAATCAATGGCTATAATAATATCCTCACAAAATTTTTGCCCACAGAACACGAGTATATAACAATGCATGGTCTGTTAGTTACCTTGAAGAATTTGTTTGTGAGGACAGAACATGATTACATAACATGCATGACATGGTAGTTTCCTGTGAAGAATCGATTGCGAGATAACATGAGTATAACCATGCATGGCACTTCTATATTTTCGAACCCAATATACATTTCCCTGTATTTTCCTCCCAGTTCCAACAGGGACATATCAATGTTGTTTCTTGCATTATCCTACTCATACTCTGAACAATGCTGATCTTACATTAACAATGCCTGTCCTTTTTGATATGATGCAGTGTCCCTACAGTTACTGCCCTTTGTAATCACACCACCTTTGCCAAAAACAGGGAAGCACAACTGGTTCCTCGCTCGATCAGACGACGGCAAAAGACTGATGATCATTCGGACACATGAGCCGGAAAAGTTATATTGCAAAAACCCCACTGTATACAAGCACCGTGTAATAAGTGAGTATCCGGACAGTGGCTGTTACGTCTATGAGTAGGATACCAGCTTGTTGGGGCCTTTAGGATTTTTTAGTTGGAGGCAGGTAAACAGCCTTGGTTCACACTCTCTATTTCTCAGACTCAGTTATCCGATTAACCAGGAGATCACCGTTGGCAAGGACCTTGATGGCAGAGAGGCTCTGTTTGCTATGGAAAATTGTGTCTACACGGTGAGCCCTAGGAGTTTGGGAGCAAACTCCCCTGATTGTCAACGATACAACCTGCAGCCAAAAGAAGGTGAGAATGACAAAGGCAGCCGGATTAACTTTGATCCTTGGATGTCTCAATTACGACAGGCAGTGATGTGGTTCAAGCCTTCAGGTTGATAGGTAATTGGGCTGTTGCATCGAAAGGGTGGAGTACTGGTGTCTCCGGATCACTGGTCGCTGAAGCGGGGCTGCAAATTATGATGGTGTTGGATCATCTCTTCGAATGACTTTGTTGTCTTTGCTGCTGGTTCTGGATGGGTAGTTCTTTCTTTTGTTATGCATATTCCTTGTCATTTGGTCATCCTTGTCTATGTCGCTCTTTCTATGTAATAGTTGCTTCTGTTTAGAATGTCATTCTCTTCTGGATCACGAGAGTCTGAGCGCTGTAGATGGGTGCGTTTTGGTGGTGTAGCAAGACTTCTTATGAACTATCATGTCTTGCTGTTTATGTCAGTAGTAGTCACTAGTCAGTGTTCGAATGTTGTATATATCATTGTTTTGAACTGTTTATTGTCTCGAACTACTGGTGGGCTAAATGAGGGCATCACCATTCTCCAGTGTTTAGAGTATATCTCCTTTTTTCAAGTTATATAATTTGAGCTCACTATCTTTTCGATGATGTACACTTGTTTGGGCCAGTGAGGTGTCGTTGAATATGGGCCGAGTAGTAACGCAATGCGAAACAGGTCAATTATGACTCTCGGGCCGGGATCTCAAAAGATCTTGAAAAAAAGGACGGGTCTCCAAAAAAGAAAGAATAAGGACTCTTAGGCCGACATGTGGGCGCCACCGGTGTTTTCGTGCGCTTGCGCGCCGAGAGCATATTGGCGCGCGTGCTCGAAATTCATGCTACCTTTTCATCCCCAGTCTCCCGCCCCTCCCCCACCTCTAGAATTTTGTTTCCTACTCCAGTTCCCCCAAATCCCCCTCCTGTACTCCCTGTACTCAAGCGCACTATCATGTCGCCGGTTAACGCGGATCTCCGAGCTGGGGATCCTGAGGTCGGTCCTGTCTTTGGTCGCTACGTGCTGTCGCTCAACAGTGGCATGACGGCGCTTGACGACCAGTTTGCCGGTAAAGTGCTGATGGTAACCATCAACGGCGACCGGCCTCCCGTCTCGCCGGACGACCTTATCAAAGCTCTTGGCATTGCGCACGGCATCCAAATAAGTGAGTTGCTCGTCGAAGTCTGTCCGCCACTGGCTGATTTCTTCGTCAGGTTCCGGACAACTTTCAACTGCAGTCGTGTGTCCCGGTGTTTGTTCTACGATGGCGCGCTGGTGAGCTTTGATCGGTGGCACCCAGGATGGGGCTCGGTGCCCTCTGAGCTTGAGTTTTTAACAAAGCTTACCTTCCACGGCATGCCTCGACATGCTTGGAATAGCGAGTCCATGAACGAGCTTATCAACGACCTTGGAGGTGAGCTCGTAAGTATGTTTGTTCCTCCAGACAGCTGGGCTCTAACGGTTATGGCATGGATGAAGAAGCCGTCCACCATACCGAAGGTGATTGGTGTTGAGATTCCGGTGCAGGAACCGGGGTTGTACTATTCGTCACCACCAAGGCCTCCGCGGACCACGTTAGGGATGTACCTGTATCGAGTGTTTGTGCATGTCGAAGAAGTGGTCAATCCATCAATCGAAGTCCTGCCGTCGCCGCTGGTGCCAGGGTCCGTTGATGACGTCTATTACAGGAGTCAACGTTAGACTTTCCCCGTTTTGCTCGGAACGATGGATGGCACAGGGCCTACTCCATCGCGCGGCGGAGGCCACTGCTTCTTTGGGAGAAGAGGCAGGGCTGGCTGCCTGGATGTGCTCTAATTTGAGGTAACAACTGAATCTTGTCAGATAGTACTAGTTAAATCCAAGCTATGGGTCTGAAGCACTGATATGTCAGTACATTTGATTGTGACCTGTTCTAATTTTGTACCTGAACTTTTTTTAGAAAGGGTTGTACGTCAACTTAATGTGCTAGCAGAACTTATTGTGTTGTCTGTCTGTTTTCTTTGCACAACATTCAAGATATTTCCCCGTCATTTATAAAGACGATGAACCATTATGTACGACTTCGTTGGTTTCAACATAGCCCTTCCTGTAGTGATCCACTGCTTCCATCCTGATTGTGCCGCCTGCGTGAAATTTTTGTATGCAAGTTCAGTGTGCTATGATGTTCTATATGATTGTGTCAACTATATAAGTTTTTACTGAGCATCAGCAATGCATATGGCTAAAAGATGTATTTACGAGCATCGACCGATGGGTCTCTCTCTCTCTCTCTCTCACACACACACACACACACACACACACACACACACACACACGGGCGCGCGCGCGCGCACACACACACACAAACATGCACACGCGGCCTTTCCGGCGTCGCTGAATGTGGGCTGAGTAACCATGTTAGGTTGTACTGTACTACGCAGGCCTTTTTTTCAACATGAACAATGCAACTGGGCCGACAGTTGTACACAATATCCGGGTCAACTTGTTATCTGCCCCGCTGGGCTGCAAAGTTTCCTAGGACCTATGCATTAGGCTTAACAATAAAATGGACTTTAAGAAATAATAAATGGGATGTAATTATAATAACAGGGCAATTACTATGCACCAAACACGTAATTAGTTTGAAATATATATTATTTTGGAATTTGGAAATTTTAATTTCATTACTTGTTGCGCGCAATATTTCGTTGGATTTTAACGTAATTCAACTTTATTTTGAAATTATATTTAACCTGACTAGAAATTTCGGATAAAAATATTTTGGATCCCATCAAAATGTGGGAATTTTTTTTTGAATTCTGTTTTGAGCGGTTGTTTGAAATTATTAATCGTTGTCCTAGCTAGAAGTTGGGCTGTACTTTTAACAAACTGTAAATGGGCTGTAGTAAATTTCATTAGAATTAAAAAATGGGCTATACATTCTTACAAATTGCAAATGGGCTATATGTCTCTGCCAAATCTGAGCTGTGGGCCTACTAAGTTGACGCGTACCAAGGGCTTTGTCAACTTAGTCAATATAAATGATTCTAGCTGCAGTGATCATATGATGTCCATCCAATGGCCGTAGTGCTTCTTCAACCTCTAGTCTTCTTGCTCCAGCCGCCCAAAGTAGCGCCGGTCGTGTCGCGTGCTCCTGCCTCCCGTGGCCGGCTATGATGCCGTGGAGGCCTCACTGCCCCGTACTACTCCCACCGCTGGCCAGACCATCCCTCTACTCAACCACACCCCCTGTTATTCTGCGGCGACGGCAGCCTCACACTGCAGCCGAACTAGTGAACCCTCGTACTCCTCTCTGCACGGGCTTCCACTGCTGCATCTTCCCCGGCCTCGCCGTCATCCAGACCACCACCCTGGTGCTCTCGGCGCGGCGTGGCCAACATGGTCAACGATCGACTTCCATCGGAAGAGTACTGTACGTGGAGAGGCTGACAGCTGGGTCCAGGCGGCCGCAAGGAAGTGCCTCCTTATTACGCGCAAAATAATTATTACTCCACCTGACAGCAGGGACCCACCGGACGGGCCACCTTATTTGACGAAAAAAATGTTTCCCCCCTGACTGCTGGGACCCACCGGACGGGCCAGCGTATTTCGTGAAAAAAATGTTCCCCCCGCTGTCAGCTCGGACCCACCGGAAGTGCCTCCTTATTACACACAAAAAAATGAATACTCCCCCTGCTAGCTGGGACCCACCATGGTGGGAGGCTGACTTGTGGGCCTACTAAGTTGACTGGGACGGGGGGCTTTGTAAACTTTAGTCAATATGAATGATTCTAGCTCCAGTGACCGTATGATGTCCATCCAACGGCCGTAGTGCTTCTTCAACCTCTGGTCTTCTTGCTCCAGCTGCCCAAAGCAGCGCCGGTCGTGCCGCATGCTCCTGCCTCTCGTGGCCGGCTGTGCTACTGCAGAGGCCTCACCGCCCCTATTATTCCCACCGTTGGCCTGGCCCTGCGGCGACGGCAGCCTCACACCGCAGCCGAACCAATGATCCCTCGTACTCCTCTCCACGCGGGCTTCCACTGCTGCGTCTTCCCCGGCTCCCCGTCCTCCCCTTCCTAGGCCTCGCCGTCGTCCACCGCCCTGGTGCTCTCGGCGCGGCGTGGTCAACGTGGTCAAGGAACGACTTCCATCGGACGTGGACTGTATGTGGAGAGGCTGATAGCTGGGTCCACGGCCGCAGCAAGGAAGTGCCTCCTTATTACGTGGAAAATAATGATTCCTCCACCTGACAGTTGGGACCCACCGGACGGGCCACTGTATTTTGCAAAAAAAAAATGTTTCCCCCTGACTGCTAGGACCCACCAGCTACATCTTCGCACGCAAGGAAGTGCGTCCGGGCAAAAAAAACAAAACGATTTGCCCCCTGACCGCTGGGACCCACCAGTGACACCTTCGCATGCAGGGAAGTGCGTCCGGGCAAAAAAACGATTCGCCCCCCTGACTGCTGGGACCCACCAGCTACATCTTCGCATGCAAGGAAGTGCGTCCAGGCAAAAAAAGCGATTCGCCCCCCTGACTGCTGGGACCCACAAACTACATCTTCGGACGCAAGGAAGTGCCTGACAGTCGGGACCCACCTGGTCGAAGCGTACGTAGCGTTGTCATTCTGGTCGCGAACGTGTACGTACATATATACTGGTGGATGAAGAGGCGCGCACGTGTCGTAGTAGAGGCGTGCACGTAGCATGTACACGTACGTACATCGGCGAGGGTGCAAGAAAGAAAATACGGCCACGTACGTACATACGGGCAGGGTCTCGAGCGCCTACTTCCGCATACTTACATGGCTGGGTCGGAACGGAGAAACAGCATCGTCGTCGTGTTCATGGGGAGGCAACGGAATGCATCATGTTCATGGGGAGGCAACGGAATGCGTCGTGTTCTGGGGAGGCAACGGAACGCGTGGGAGCCAACCGACTGGGTCGGAACGGAGTGCGTGGTCGTGTTCATCGGGAGGGCTTGGACAGAACAGGCGATGGAAACGAGGCCTGGCATACCGCACAATGGAGGAAACGGACCACCTACATTCGGAACGAGGTCCTGTTGATCGGGAGGGGTGTGGCGTACCGCAAAACGGAGGAAACGGACCTCCTATGGTCGAAACAGGGGTCCTGTTGATCGGGAGGGGTGTGGCATACCGCAAAACGGACGAAACGGACCTCCTATGGTCGAAACGGGGGTCCTGTTGATCGGGAGGGGTGTGGCGTACCGCAAAACGGACGAAACGGACTTGTGCTGGAGTGCTACGGTCGAAACGGGGGTCCTGTTCATCGGGAGGGGTGTGGCATACCGCAAAACGGGACTCCACGGGATACTGTTCATCTCCACCGTGGACCTCCTCCAGCCTCCACGGGCTACCGTCGACCTCCTCCAGCCTCCACGGGCTCCTGTTCATCCAGCCTCCACCGCATGCTACTCCACCGGCTACTGTTCAACCACCCCTCCACCATCTACTATTCATCCAGCCCTCCACACCACGGGGTCCTGTTCAACCACCCCTCCACGGCCACCCCTCCATCGTCTACTGTTTGTCCAGCCCTCCACACCACGGGGTCCTATTCATCCAGAGGCAAAGCCACCGCTTACAGTTCATCCAACCCCCCCCCCCCCCGCCCTCCCGCAACGCTCACTGTTCATCCAATCGATCGGCTTCAGTTAGCAGCAGTAGCGAAGGAATCGCTCGATCAGGTTCAGTTAACAGCCATCGATCGATCGCTCGGGTTCAGTAACGTGTAGCCTGCAGTGCAATCGCTCGGGTTCTGTTAGAGCCCAACGCCTCGCTCAGGTTCAATTAGAGCCAACGCCTCGCACACACGCGCGTACGTGTACGAGTGAAACGCGCATCGCTCGGCCCCCGACCTCCCACCGTAACCGGCAACTCCCCGAAATTTTCCTCCCCCTCGCTTCTACCACGGTTTTTTCCGTCATGGATGGCCCAAAGAATGTCATGCAGCTGCGTGTCCGGCCCGCCCAGGACGAAAAGCCCATTTTCTTTCATGATTTTTTGTCATAGAAGTAGGAGCCCACCACATCTATGATGATACCGGGTTTTGTCACAATTATCGTCATAGAAGTGTCATATGTATGATAGAAAAAAAATGTTCGGCCCAAAATGTCACGGATGTGTCTTTTTTTTGTAGTGTTCCCCAGCTCCGCATCATCCCCTTCCTAGGCCTCGCCGTCGTCCACCGCCCTGGTGCTCTCGGCGCGGCCTGGTCAACATGGTCAAGGAATGACAGCTAGGTCCACGGCGGCCGCAAGGAAGTGCCTCCTTATTACACGCAAAATAATTATTCCTCCACCTGACAGCAGGGACCCATCGGACGGGCCACCGTATTTCGTGGAAAAAACGTTTCCCCCCTAACTGCTGGGACCCACCAGCTACATCTTCGCACGCAAGGAAGTGCGTCTGGGCAAAAAAACGATTCGCCCCCTGACTGCTGGGACCCACCTGGTCGAAGCATATGTAGCATTGTCATTCTGGTCGCGAACGTGTACGTACATACTGGTCGATGTAGAGGCACGCACGTGTCGTAGTAGAGGCGCGTACGTAGCATGTACATGTACGTACATCGGCCAGTGTGTAAGAAAGAAAATACGGCCACGTACGTACATACGGGCGAGGTCTCGAACACCTACTCACGCATACGTACGGCCATAGCTTGTGTTCATGGCTGGGTCGGAACAGAGAAACTGTGTCGTCATCGTGTTCATGGGGAGGCAACGGAATGCGCCGTGTTCATCGGGAGGCAACGGAATGCGTCGTGTTCATCGGCAGGCAACGGAACGCGTGGGACCCAAACTGGCTTGGACAGAACAGGCGATGGAAACGAGGTCTAGCGTACCACAGAACGGAGGAAACGGCATTGTGTTCGACCTGCCACGTTCGAAACGGGATCCTGTTCATCAGGAGGGGTCTGGCATACCGCAAAACGGAGGAAACGGACTTGTGTTGGACCTCCTACGGTCGAAACAGGGTCCTGTTGATCGGGAGGGGTGTGGCGTACCGCAAAATGGAGGAAACCGACTTGTGTTGGAGCGCTACGGTCGAAACGGGTGTCCTGTTCATCGGGAGGGGTGTGGCGTACCGCAAAACGGGACTCCATGGGATACTGTTCATCTCCACCATTGACCTCCTCCAGCGTCCATGGGCTACTGTTCATCCGCCGTCGACCTCCTCCAGCCTCCACCTGCGATTGTTCATCCACGGGCTCCTGTTCATCCAGCCTCCACCGCGCGCTACTCCACCGGCTATTGTTCAACCACCCCTCTCCACAGGCTCCTGTTCAACCACCCCTCCACGAGCTACTGTTCATCCACCCCTCCACCGTCTACTGTTCATCCAGCCCTCCACGGGGTCGTGCTGTTCATCCAGCCCTCCACGAGGTCCCGTTCATCCAGCCCCAACCGGCTCGATTGATCGGGGTCCTGTTCATCCAGAGGCAACACCACGGGGTCTTGTTCATCCACCCCCACCCCTCATTATTCATCCAACCCCCCCAGCAACGCTCACTGTTCATCCAGAGGCAGCATCGATCAGCTTCAGTTAGCAGAAGTAGCAAAGGAATCGCTCGATCGGGTTCAGTTAACAGCCATCGATCGACCGCTCGGGTTCAGTAACGCATAGCCTGCAGTGCAATCGCTCCGGTTCAGTTAGGCGATGCCTTGCTTGGGTTCAGTTAGAGCCCAACGCCTCGCACACGCGCGCACGTGTACAAGAGAAACGCGCATCTCTCGGCCCCGACCACCCACCGTAACCGGAACTCCCCAAAATTTTCCTCGCCCTCGCTTCTACCACGGTTTTTTCCGTCATGGACGGCCCAAAGAATGTTATGCGGCTGCGTCTCCGGCCCGCCCAGGACGAAAAGCCCATTTTCTGTCATGATTTTTTGTCATAGAAGTAGGAGCCCACCACATCTATGATGATACCGGGTTTTGTCACAATTATCATCATAGAAGTGTCATAAGTATGACAATTTTTTTTCATTTGGCCCAAAATTTCACGGATGTGTCTTTTTTTTGTAGTGTTCATATAGACATGTCAGGTTAGTCTCCTGCAAAAATTATTTGATCCTCTGTTCGGCTTTTCTTTCCGAACACCGGACAGAGTCTCAGGGGCTACTGTCTATACTATGACATTCTTTTTATATAATTGTGTCGCTCACCTCAAAACCTGTTAGAAGCCTGGTACAGGCGTCGGTCAGTCCGCTCTTAGCGGACTGCACGCTCTCAACCACCGTACCCATAAGGATACGGTGTTCCTCAACAATGGAAGCACCTTGCAGCGCTTCCAACAAATTATCCGGTGCCTCTGGATGGACAGAGGTCACCGGTGGAATAGGCGTACCTCCTTCTTTCGAAAGAGGCTGCTTGACTGATTCCGGAGCCGTATAGGTCTCCGGAATTGTATTCGGCTGGGGCCTAATTGGATATGGCCCCGATCGCTAGTATCCATGGGGATTTTCTCCCCCATGTGTTTGGCGGCCAAGGTTTCACCCTCTAGCGCCGCCTTGACGGCCTCCTGCATCTCTCCCTGGTCTAGGGTCCTTTGGGACAACACCTCGGTGTCATCCACGGCCTTGGAAGAGGAGGCCACTGGAAGGGACCCGCTGTCCATCACCTTCGGGTCCAGTGAATTCCCCGTTGATGAAGATCGCTGGAGGATGGAACGGGCCGGGCTGCAGCACATGGTTTGACATGTTAAAACCATGAAGGAAAAGGGCCGGATATATGAGTGCATCTTCAAGTACTTACGATTCGGCTTGGGGCTTATCCCTCTGGTGCCATTCCGAGCTATTGTCGGTGTCCGCTGTGGAGTTGTCCGGGAGGGAAGCCTTCCCCTTCTTGGATGCATCGGCCTCCATACGTGTGGATGTCGTCCTTTTCTTTCTCCCCCCTCAGGGGGGAATGGCTTTCTTCTTCTTCCTCCTCTTCCTCGTCGTCCTCGGCGGCGGAGGAATGAGTCTCGGCGTATTCGGACGTCACGTCCGAAGTGCCCTTATGACGGAGGCCACCTCTGGTCCCCTTGGCCTTCTTCTCCGGCGCTTGATAGGGTGCCAAAACCAGCATCTTTGTTAGAAGTGGTATTGCTGTGTCTTCGGGCAGCAGAGCCGGAGAGTGAATCCGCTCCGCCTTCTTTGTCTAGCCCCGAGAGAATCAGTAGGGAGGCTTAGGCATCTTCCTCGAGTATGCAAATAAAGGATACACCTTGAAAACATGAAAAATCTTACGGGACTAGCGAGATGTGCCAAGTCATGCCCACAGTCCTCGGTCGTATCTGGCCACGTCTTGTTGGACTTGAAAAGCACCTTCCAGATGTCTTTGTGCGTAGTGCCAAAGAACTGCAGCATGGTCAGGTGCTTGGCCGGATCGTACTCCCACAAATGGCAAGTCCGGCTTTGGCACGGAAGGATCCGACGAACAAGCATCACCTGGATCATATTGACAAGCTTGATATTCTTGTCTATCATGCTCCTGAGGTGCGTCTGAAGCGCTGTCAGCCTGTCCGACGAAGACCAGTCCAGGCCCTTATCTAGCCAGGAGGTGAGCCGCATTGGGGCTCCGGACTGGAATTTGGGAGCCGCGGCCTAGGTGGTGTTGCACGGCTCTGTGATGTAGAACCACTGTTGTTGCGACCCTTTGACGGTCTCCACGAAAGTACCTATTGGCCATGTGACGTTGGGTATCTTGCTCACCATGGCGCTTTCGCACTCCGCGTGTTGACTACCCACGAACTTTGGCTTCACATTGAAGATTTTAACCATAATCCGAAGTGGGGTGGGATGCGTAGGAAGGCCTCGCACACGACAATGAATGCTGAGATGTTGAGGAAGGAGTTGGGGGCCAAATCGTGGAAATCCAGGCCATAGTAGAACATGACTCCGCGGACGAATGGATGGAGAGGAAATCCCAACCCGCGGACGAAGTGGAATACTACCCTCTCATGGGGCTCTGGGGTGGGGACGATCTGTCCCTTGGCCGGAAGCCGGTGGGTGATTTCCTCGGCCAAATACCCTGCCTCCCGGAGCTTCGTGATGTCCTTCTCCTTGACGTAGGAGACCATCCACTTGCCCTGCACTCCGGATCCGGACATGGTTGGAGTGCTTTCTTGGGGCGGAAAAGATGAGAACTTGGGTGCTGGAGCTCGAGAATGGGGGAGGCAGAGAGAGAGAAGGCGTGGGTGAAAGGGGTGAATCCTTATCTCTTTATAAAGGCAGTGAATATCAAGCGCCTCCCCACTCGCCCTAAAAACTCACCTATTCCCAAGGGCCATGCAGACGATACAGTGGGATTGCCCATGCCCGTATTGATGAGAATCCTACAATAAGGGGACACGATCTCTGCTTTGACAAGACGTGCCAATGAGACCGCATCTCGAAATATGGAGCGGCATGCTAAAAAACGGTTTGAAATAATGGCCGAGCGGTGACGTGATGTCACACTACAAAAAGTTGTCAGCGGATTGGACTCGTGAAATATTATACTCTTTGCGCTTGTGTGTGGAATTTGTTTCGCAGAGCCGGACACGATTCTTGTGTTCAAAGACTATTTTGGTGTATTCGGAGAAGGAACCCTCCTTGCAATGCCGAAGACAATTTGCGCGCCAAACACCTTGTCATTGAAGCCTGGTTCAAGGGCTACTGAGGGAGTTCTGGATTAAGGGGTCCTCGGACGGCCGGACTATGTAGCGTGGGCCGGACTGTTGGGCCGTGAAGATACAAGACAGAAGACTCTCTCCCGTGTATGGACGGGACTCTCCTTGGCGTGGAAGGCAAGCTTGGCACCCGGATATGAAGATTCCTTTCTCTGTAACCGACTTTGTATAACCCTAGTCCCCTCTGGTGTCTATATAAAACGGAGGGCTTAGTCCGTAGAGGCAATCATAATCATACAGGCTAGACTTCTAGGGTTTTAGCCATTATGATCTCGTGGTAGATCAACTCTTGTAGTACTCATATTCATCAAGATCAATCAAGGAGGAAGTAGGGTATTACCTCCATAGAGAGGGCCCAAACCTGGGTAAACATCATTTTCCCCCGCCTCCTGTTACCATCAACCTTAGACGCACAGTTCGGGACCCCCTACCCGAGATCCGCCGGTTTTGACACTGACAGCTGCCCATTTCTTTTGTTCCTCCTCATCGCAAACAGTTAATTGACCTAAACCGTATGCCCTGCATCACACACAGAACTAAAATCTAAACCGTGTTTGAGGCATCCGTCATCGCAAATGTTTTGCACATTTTGACGGTTTTCTTACACCACTCCCTGCGATTATTGCATCGCACATAGTTTCTCGAAGGGTCTCTGATCGTAGTGTCGCGTGAGCAACATCTTGCAGTAGTGATGGTTCCGCTATCGGTCATTGAACGAAGGGGTTTCGTTCATGTCTATGGTTCCGCTATCGGTCATTGAACGAAGGGGTTTCGTTCATGTCTATGGTTACCGAACCTACGGGGTCACAAGCTTAAGGTAATAACGATCTGCTGAGTGTTAGTAGGACAGGAGTGATGAGAATATATTTGTAAATTGTTTCATTAATATTGGGAATAGTTCTGAGAGGTTCCAAAAGCGTTTAGGGGTCACCAGAAGGGTTTTGGTGAATATCGGGTAATACCGGGTATTACCGATTAATATATATAGGTGTAAAAAATTTCTAGGGATGTTAAATTATATATATATATATATATATATATATATATATATATATAATGCTCTAAAAATGTTTAGAACAGATATATATTTAATTTAATATCAATGGGCATAATAAGGCCAAGAGGTGGAAGGAAACTTGGGACACAATGGCCCAAGTGGGAAGGCGCCCCCCTTTCCTTTCGGGGGGGGGGGGGCGAATAGGAGTAGGGGAGGAGTCCTACTGCTCCTCCCCTTAGTTGGGTGCCCCAAGGAGGGTTTGCCTCCTTGGTGTCAGCCCTTCCTCTCCCCTCCAACCTATATGTAGTGGAGGTTTGGTGCCCAACTGAATAACACAAGTTTTGGGTGCCTCTTCTAGTTGATCTAGTTCTAGTTCTAGTTGGTCCTAGACTAACTAGAGCTAGCCCTAGCCACCTCTAATCCTCATAATTAGAAGCCCCGTGTGGTTCTAATCTCCTCCCTCTAATTATACGAAGACGATTAGCTTTGGACGGCGAAGCGCTGCCGGATCATGAAGACCGTAGGCTTGCAACCGAGTAGAGAGGTTGTGCTTTCGATCTTCTGTTTGAGGGATCGTTTGAGGGTGGTTTGCGGGATCGTCATCATCGTTCGAGAAACTTCGAGCATGATCTACACCGACTCTTCTTCTTCTGTTGCACTCCAGAGTTGGTAACGATCGTTCATCGCAACCCTTATGCATCTTCATATTGATCTCGGCGATCGTAGGTGCGATATTTTTTGTTTTCTACTATGTTTCCCAACAATGAGGTCATGATCGGGTGCCTTCTTAGCTTCAAGTTGGTGAGTCCGTGCACTTGAAGGTGATCATTTCCACCAATGAGGGCGTTGAGGTGGTGCTAAGTGTGAGCCACACTACAAAGCAATTGACATGGATGCTGAGGGTGCTTAGGGCGTTATCTCTACTATCTTATCTCGGCTTTGTAAATCCTATTTGAAGACTTTGTGGTACTATTATGTTAGTATTGTTTTGACGCTGCATGTTAGTACTACTATGACAAAGTATGGTTATGGTCTATTCGGTGCTAATAGTTTATGTTGTGACTATTTATGCTGTTGTGTTTTGTGTGTGCTGTTAACCTCACCACTCCTAGAAAAGGTTACCACAAACATTTGTGTCATGTGTAACCAAACAAAAACACTTTCCATATGGATGGAACATGCAGGCAACCAAATATCGGTGCATATGTTGCTGTTCAACCAGCGTGGAGGGGATGCATGCAAACCAACTATGTGCAAAACATGGTTTTTGACCTACATTCACTCACTCTGGCAGAGTTAGGCCACAGATGCAAAGTGCCAAAAAATAGGTGCAGGTAACCAAACAGGCCCCAAAGATCACATTTTCCTACGCAAATAGTAAACTCTTGGTTCAGAATTCCAACAACAACATGTGCAATTTCATCAAACATAGTGGAGTTGCTACGTAGGGTACTATGATATTGTCGGGTGAAGTTACCATGATGAAATGGCAAGTAGTTGTAGTAGTTAATAAGTCAATGTGATTTTCTTTTAGAGGACTAGATGATTCGTTGCGTCTATGACGTAAATCCAAATGTAATCAAGAAAATAGATGAACAATTTCAAAGATGCAGAGAAACAAATGCAAAAACATAAATGCAGCTCAGAAATGTGGATAACTATATGAAGTTGTATCTAAAAGGCACTACTCTCACTAATTGGGGATTGGATATTCCCTTTCTTGTCATTTTCTCCATGTCACTCATTTCTACTCACATGACGACTGATCGGCCTCCTTTGGCTCTAGTCGTCCATTGGACGTTGGTGAGGCTACCCATATGGGGAAGAATGTTGGTTTTGAGAAAGCTACTGCTGTCACTAGCGGGGGACTTTCCATCCATTCTTTCTTTCTCTATGCAGGCTCTTCCATTTGCTTTGGCAACTGGATCCATTTTCTTTGGCAATGGGATCTATGTATGCCATGATTTGTACAAGACCAGATGTGTCCTATGCGCTAAGTTTAGTAGAAGGTATCAAAGTGATCCATGAAAGGGTCATTGGACAACCATTAAAAATATCTTAAAGTACCTTAACAAGACTAAGGAAATGTTCCTAGTATATGGAGGTGATGAAGAGATCATTGTAAGGGGTTACATTTGTTGGGGAATGTTGCATGGAAAACAAAAAATTTCTATGCACATGCAAGATCTATCCATGGAGTTGCATAGCTATGAGAGGGGGAGAGCATCTACATACCCTTGTAGATTGCTAAGTGGAAGCGTTTAACAACTCGGTTGATGTAGTCGTACTCCTTCATGATACGTTCTGATCAAGCACCGAACGTATGGCACCTCCACGTTCAGCACACGTTCAGCTCGATGACGGCGTTGCCTTCTTGATCTAGCGCAAGAGGGGCGAAGTAGTAGATGAGTTCCGACAACACGACGACACGGTGATGGTGGTGGTGGACTAGAGGGAGGAGATTCGAATCATGCTGGACTTCTAATTATGAGGACTAGAGGTAGCTAGGGCTAGGTCTAATTAGTCATCTAGGACCAACTAGAGGAGGCCAAGAACTTGTGTTCTAGGGGCTAGCCCTGCTCCTCTATTTATATGTTGAGCCCTGGGGTCATTACTTGGGGAGAGGGCCTCCCCAAAGTCGGGTTGGAATGCAAAGAAGAGTCCTTCTAGGACTCCAGGGCCAAACGCCATGGTTGCTGGCATTTATGTAAACGCCATAGACTACAGAGTCTGGCCCACGGGGTAGATGCCAAGAACCTTGGCATCTAGCCCATACCCTCAGAGAAACCCCTTTGTGCACTGTCTTATGGCCTCGTGGGCCTTACCCCTTGGCCCAACCATATCATCCTATATATCAATCTTTACCTCTAGACCATTCTGGAGCTCCTTGTCATGTCCGTGATCTCATCCGAGACTCCAAATAACATTCAGTCACCAACATACATAGATCATATAATACTATATCGTCAACGAACATTAAGCGTGCGGACCCTATGGGTTCGAGAATGATGTAGACATGACCGAGACGCTTCTCTAGTCAATAACCAATAGCAGGACCTGGATGCCCATATTGGTTCCTACATATTCTACGAAGATCTTTATCGGTCGAACCTTTATGACAACATACGTAGTT
The DNA here is from genome assembly GCA_963921465.1 of Triticum timopheevii. Lineage (NCBI taxonomy): Eukaryota > Viridiplantae > Streptophyta > Magnoliopsida > Poales > Poaceae > Triticum > Triticum timopheevii. Next base: position 228,452,232 of record OY997270.1, on the reverse strand, counting down.
CTCTTTGTCTGTCAGTATGTTACTTGCCCGAGATTCGATCATTGGTATCTCCATACCTAGTTCAATCTCGTTACCAGCAAGTATCTTTACTCGTTCATAATACATAATCTTGTAACTAACTCCTTATTCACTTTGCTTGCAAGCTTCTTGTGATGTTGTATTATCGAGAGGGCCCAGAGATACCTCTCCGTCATACGGAGTGACAAATCCCAATCTCGACTCAGCTAACTCAACAGACACCTTCGTAGATACCTGTAGAGCACCTTTATGATCAACCAGTTATGAAGTGACGTTTGATAGCACACAAGGTATTCCTCTGGTATCCGGGAGTTGCATGATCTCATGGTCGAAGGTATATGTATTTGACATTAAGAAAGTAGTAGCAAAAACTGAATGATCATATGCTATGCTAATGGATGGGTCTTGTCCATCACATCATTCTCCTAATGATGTAATCCCGTTATCAAATGACAAGTCATGTCTATGGTTAGGAAACCTTAACCATCTACTGATCAACGAGCTAGTCTAGTAGAGGCTCACTAGGGACTTGGTATTTATTTATGTATTCACACATGTATTTAAGTTTCTGATCAATGCAATTATAGCATGAACTATAAACCTTTATCAAGATTAAGGAAATATAATAATAACCACTTTATTATTGCCTCTAGGGCATATTTCCAACAGCCTCCCACTTGCACTAGAGTCAATAATCTCGATTACATAGTAATGAATATAACACCCATGGAGTCTTTGTGATGATCGTGTTTGGCCCGCAGAAGAGGTTTAGTCAACGGGTCTGCCACATTCAGATCCGTATGTACTTTGAAAATTTCTATGTCTCCATCCTTGACCTTTTCACAAATGGAGTTGAAGCGTCACTCGATATGTTTGGTTCTCTTGTGAAACCTGGGCTCCTTGGCTAAGGCAATTGCTCCAGTGTTGTCACAAAAAGGTGTCACTGGACCCGATGCACTGGGTATTACACCCAGATCGGATATGAACTCCTTCATCCGGACTCCTTCATGCACTGCTTCAGAAGCAGCTATGTACTCTGCTTCACATGCAGATCCCGCCATGATGCTCTACTTGGAACTGCACCAACTGACAGCTCGACCATTCAATATAAATACATATCAGATTTGCGACTTAGAGTCATCTGCATTTGTGTCGAAACTAGCATCGATGTAACCCTTTACGATGAGGTTTTCGTCACCTCCATAAACAAGAAACATAGCCTTGATCATTTTCAGGTACTTCAGGATGTTCTTGATCGCTGTCTAGTGATCCACTCCTGGATTACCTTGGTACCCCCCTACCAAACATATGGCAAGGCACACATCGAGTCTGGTACACATCATGGCATACATTATAGAACCTATGCCCGAGGTATAGGGAATGACTTTCATTCTCTCTCTATCTTCTGCCGTGGTCGAACTATGAGTCCGACTCAACTTCACACCTTGCAACACAGGCAAGAACCCTTTCTTTGATTGGTCCATTTTGAAATTCTTCAGAACTTTGTCAAGGTATGTGCTTTGTGAAAGTCCTATTAAGCGTCTCGATCCCTATAGATATTGATGCCTAAAATATAAGAAGCTTCACCGAGGTCTTTCATTAAAAATTCTTATTCAAATATCCTTTTATACCATCCAGAAATTCTATATCATTTCCGATCAGCAATATGTCATCCACATATAATATAAAAAATGCTACAGAGCTCCCAGACACTTTCACTACTAGAATCAGGATCTTTGCCATCTGCTAGCTGACAGCAAAGAAGGTCTTTGCCATCAGTTTGCAGTAAACTGATGGCAAAGAATGGGTAGACGACATAGAAGCTTTGCTGTCTGCTAGCAGACAACAAAGAGGGAGGTTGGCCCACTACCGAGAACAACCTAACGGCCCCCCTCTTTGCCGTCTGCTAGCTGACGGCAAAACTTCTTTGCCGTCTGCTAGCTGACGGCAAAGAAAGTAGCCAACCTAACGGCCGTCCCCCCCCGGCCCCACCCCACTAGCTAGGCTCTTTGCCGTCTGCTAGCAGACGACAAAGAAATCTAACCTAACTAAAAATGGTAAGCACCCCGCGCCCCCTCTCTCCTCTCTCTCCCTTTTGCCCTCGTGCCCGAGCCGTCGCCTCCCCACGCCACCACCGGAGCCCGAGGCGCTGCTGGCCATCCTCGCCCCTGCAGCCCGCCTATTGCCCCCCAGCCCCCCTCCCCGAGCCACGTCGCGCCGCCCTGCCTCATCGCTGTCCCGCCTGCCCGTCCCGCCCCCTGGAGCTGCACCATCGCCGCCCGCCCTTCCCCTCGGCCTCCTCAACCCGCGCCCCCTCCCCGTGGCCTGCCTCCTCAACCCGCGCCCCTCTCCGTGGTGAGTTTTTGTGTTTTTTTATATTTAGTTTAGGTTAGTTTAGTTTAGTTTAGGTTAGTTTAGTATGGTTTATCTTAGTTTAGTTTAGGTTAGATTTAGTTTAGTTTAATTAGTTTAGGGTTTTTTTTTCTGCTTTTTAAGAATAAACAAGAAAGACGAAAAAAAGAAGTAAAAGAAGAAGTGGAAGAGGAAGATGATGAAAAAAAGAACAATAAGTTGAAGAAGAAGAAGAAGAAGAAGAAAGATGAATATGAATAGAAAGAAGTAGAAGAAGATGAAAAAAAGAAGTAGGAAAAGTAGAAAAAGAGGGTCGTTGATGGTCGAGGGTTGCTGTCGGTGTCAAAACGGGCGGATCTCGGGTAGGGGGTCCTGAACTGTGCGTCTAGGCGGATGGTAACAGGAGACAAGGGACACGATGTTTTTACCCAGGTTCGGGCCCTCTCGATGGAGGTAACACCCTACTCCTGCTTGATTGATATTGATGATATGGGTAGTACAAGAGTGGATCTACCACGAGATCAAGGAGGCTAAACCCTAGAAGCTAGCCTATGGTATGATTGTTGTCCTTCTGTCCTATGGACTAAAACCCTTCGGTTTATATAGATACCTGAGAGGGCTAGGGTTACACAGAGTCGGTTACAATGGTAGGAGATCTACATATCCGTATCGCCAAGCTTGCCTTCCACGCCAAGGAAAGTCCCATCCGGACATGGGACGAAGTCTTCAATCTCGTATCTTCATATTCTTGGAGTCCGGCCGATGATGATAGTTCGGCTATCCGGACACCCCCTAGTCCGGGACTCCCTCAGTAGCCCCTGAACCAGGATTCAATGACGACGAGTCCGGCGCGCATATTGTCTTCAGCATTGCAAGGCGGGTTCCTCCTCCGAATAATTCATAGAAGATTGTGAACACTAGGATAGTGTCCGACTCTGCAAAATAAATTCCACATACCACCGTAGAGAGAATAATATTTACACAAGTTCAATCTGCTGACGTATTTTGTGGCGTGACGTCACACCACAACCAAGCTTTTACTCAAATCGTTTTGATTATACCACCTCAGCGCGTTTAGCGAAGCGGTTTCCGTCGAAGCAGAGATCGTGTTCCCCTTATTCCGGGATTCCCATCAATACGGACGTGGGTAACCCAACCGCGCCATTGGTTGCGGCGCTTGGGAGATAAGCGAGTTTTACCAGGCCAGTAGGGACGCATAGTTTCATCCGCCCATATATAAGGGGATAAGGATCCACCTTTTTTACCTACGCCTTCTTCCTCCTTGGCTTATCCATCTCCGCGCACTCGAGCTCCAGCGCCCAAGTCCGCACATCTCACCTCGACCTTCTCCAGCCATGTCCGGAGCGGGAGGCAAGTGGATGGCCTCCTCCGTTATGGAGGGGCACATCAAGAAGCTGCGCAGCGCCGGATATCTGTCCAGCGACATCGCGCACCGGCTCCCTAACGAGGGGCAGCTCATCCCCACCCCTAGGCCCCATGAGAGGGTGGTATTCCTTCCCCATTTCCTCCGCGGACTGGGCTTCCCACTCCACCCCTTTGTCCGGGGGCTCATGTTCTACTACGGCCTGGATTTCCACGATCTGGCCCCAAATTTCATCCTCAATATCTCGGCATCTATCGTCGTGTGCGAGGCCTTCCTCTGCATCAAGCCCCACTCCGGCTTGTGGCTAAAGACCTTCAATGTCAAGCCGAAGGTTGTGAAGGGCGGCCAAGCGGAGTGCGGAGGCTCCATGGTGGGCAAAATGCCCAACGTCACTTGGCTCGAGGGTGCCTTCGTGGAATCCATCAAAGGGTGGCAATCGGGGTCGTTCTACATCACCGAGCCGCGTGACCCTAAATGGGCAGCGGCCCCCGAATTCAGATCTGGCATCCCCATGCAGCTCACCTCCTGGAAAGAGAAGGGCCTGCTATGGGGTAGTTCAGAAGAGCTGACCGGACTCCAGTCCTGTCTCCAAACGCTGGTGAACAAGAAGATCAAGCTTGTCAACGTGATCCAGGTCATGCTCGTCCGCCGGATTCTCCCCTGCCAGCAACAGGACTTCAATTTGTGGGAGTTTGATCCGGCACAGCACCGGACCTTGAGCGGGCTCTTCGACACTACGTACGAAGATGCCTGGAGGGTGTTGTTCAAGGGCGCCGAAGCTCCCGCATCCTCTACCGAAGATCGTGGATTCAGCTCGCAACATCCGGCTGGCGAGGTAAGCCATGTTATCCTGTATGGGACACTTGCTTTTCATGTTTTGACTTTATGCGGGATCTAAACTCCCAATACCTTTAACAGGCCTGGCAAGCGACATCCGGGCAGGTTAACTGTCCGGCTCCCCTTCCAGAGGACCCAGCGGATGCCCGTTTGACAGGGCTGCTGGTCCCGGCACTTTACGTAGTGCCAGAGAAGAAGGCCAAGAAGAAGGCCACGGGAACCCGAAGGAGTTCCAGGCGTCAGGTGGTATCGGACTCATCGTCCGATGACTCCGAGGCGGACTCCTCCCACGAGGATGAGGAGGAGAAGAAAGAGGCCTCTCCCCCAGCGGGGGGAGAGAAGAAGAGGAAGGCCTCCCCAACGAGGGAGGCCGAAGGGTCCAAGAAGGGAAGGACCCTTCCCCCGGACTGTTCCGCCAACGTCGGCGACGGCGACGAGGAGTGGCCCTCAAGGGCCAAGCCCCTGGCGAGATCGTAAGTATCCGGACTCCTAGATGATTTATAATTTTTCTTTTTGTTGCATGGTGTCTTTCTAATGCCGCATACAACCCTGCAGTCCGCCCAAGGACGATCTTCCCGCTTCGTTGAGCTGGTCCTTGGGCATGTCGGATATGGATTTTCTTCCGACCGCCTCCACCCCCCGTGATGCTGACGATGCCGAGGTGTGATCCCGGGAAGGGACCCACCAGGAGGAGGAGGCCCCGGAGGTGCCGCAGGGCAACATCCTGGACTTTGCACCGGACTCTGCACCGGAACCTGCAGTGGTTCTGGAGTCCAGCAGGCGGCCCCTTCGTAAGAAGGGCAAGACTGTGACACCGGCGGCCTCCATCCAACCGAAGGCGCCGAATAACTTGCTGGAGGTGCTCAATAGCGCTTCCATCAAAGAAGAACACCGCACTGTCATTAGTGCGGTGATTCAGAAGGTTCAGCTCGCCAAAAGCGGGCTGACCGAGGCCTGCAGCAGCCTTCTAACAGGCTTTGAGGTAAGAATTTTAATATATGTAAAATAGTACCGCATAGACAGTAGCCCCTGATGCTCGGTTCAGTGTTCAGAAAGAAAACCCGGACTGAGGATCTAAAAAGATATACGCAGGAGTCTTAAAAAATATGTCAATATGGGATTGCAGGTTGCGCTGCTGACCTCTACCGCACTGACTGCGGAGGTCAATGCTTTGAAGCAAAGCCTCGAGCGGTCCGAGGGCGAACTCGGCCGTGCCAAGAAGCAGCTCGAGGACAAGGAAGGTGAGTAACACCTTATTAAAGTTGTACCTTACAGAAAAGGATTTGGTTGCAAGAGGAATGACAAGGATAACGTGGGTACTCCAGGGGCCACGAACGAGGTGGCGACCTCGAAGGAGGCGGTGTCCGCGGCCGAACGCAATGCAGCCGCGGAACGAGCCGAGCGAGAGAAGCAGGAGGCGCGAGTGGCGGAGGTAGATCAAGAGCTCCAGGCTCTCGTGGAAAAGCATGAGAGTTTGGAGCGTGACTCAAAGACTTGAGAGTCCGAGCTTGCATCGGCTCTTGAGAGTGCCAAAGCCGCTAAGGCCGATGCCCACAAGGCCCTCCAGGAAATCGAGGATTTGGAGAAAATAGCGGCGGGTAAGGCATTCTTCATGCAAAGCAAGCATGTTAAAGTGAATTACCTGTTACTTACCCGAATTCGGAGCTCTCCAGGAACGTTCGCAGATCTGCCCCACAGCGTGTCTGATGCTGCCGCTTTCTACATGACCGAGGAGGGGAGCTCGACGGAGAAGGTCTTTTGGTCTCAGTATGCTGAGGCCGGACATCTGGTGCCCCTTAGCGACCAGCTGAAGCAGCTGGTCGAGCTCCACAAGGTGGCCGAACAAGCCATGAAGGGCCTCATAGTTCGGCTGTGGCCCAAGGAGGTCATGCCTGGGAGCTACTTCGGCCTGGTGCGGCGGCTGGTGGATGCGTGTCCGTGGGTTGAAGTCGTCAAGCACTCCGCCTGCATTGAAGGTGCTCGTCGGGCCCTTTCCCGTGCTAAAGTGCACTGGGGCAGGATGGATGCTGAGAAGCTTGTGACGGACGCGCCACCGCCGGGCAAGGAGTATCGCACACCCGAGATGTATTATAAGGGTGTCCTGAAGGGTGCCCGCATTATTGTGGGTGAGTGCTCCAAAGATGTAATATTTGAGTAGACTCGCATTTTGTTATCCTGTGCGCCAAAAACTTTGTTCGTATGCGCTAAGCAGCGCTTGCTAATTTAAAATATTACCTTCTGTGCGCCCGTTTATCAAATCTAAGAGCTGGCAAGTCGTCGACTTCAGCCCCCAGGCCTCGAGTGCTGGGGTGTTCGGGATAAACTTGAGCGCTCTTGTTCCCATTTTTGGGTCCATCTAGGGAGGCGTTCAACACAACGAACAAGGCAACCGGACTTATAGTGCTTGAACACTCTCACTTAGCCATAGAATTCTATAATTTTAAATTTCGGCGAAGCCCCTAGTGTTCGGAAGGCCGAATTCGGGGCGCTATCCATGCCTGGACCGGACAAGGCCGGTTCCTCGCTCTAAGCGGCATAAGTCTTTAGGGACTCGAAAAAACCTCTCGAACAGCGACCGGCTCTCGCCTCATCATGACGGTCAGTTTTAGCTTTCTCCAATGAGGCGCTCGCCCAGCTCAATTGGGGTGCAATCGCAGTGGTTCTCCCAGCGCTACCTTAGCCGATATAACGGAACGTAAGGTACCAAAACATGGGAGTCGGGCAAACCCAACTATTGACCCAAGACATGATTCGAAGCTGATGCATATAATGCTATAAGTTTGGGGTGCCGCACTTGTGAAAGTGTTCGGACTTATCACACCATAATGTGGGGAACTTAAGCCCCTGGTGTGTTTAGCCGTACCAAAGTGTACGGATGCAACATGTCATAAATGAACATATGTGTAAGAAAGGAATGCGATTATAAGCAAAAAAGCGATGCATTGTTTATTCAAGAAATACTGCCATGAATGCAGAACGATACAAATAGTGCGGTAAGCAAGGATGGGACTATTAAACATGTCCCCCTCCAGGGGTAGGCTGTGGAATGGTGTATAAAACAGATTTAATGCTCGTAATGGAGACCACCTAGATACTCGTCGTAGCCTTTCTCCTTCCCTGGCTGTTGCATCGTGAGTTCGGCAGGTCTACTGCCGGACAGGGCCTCTGGTGAACGGAGTCCTGTGGGTAAGAAGAATAAAAGAAAAAGGAAAATAAGAAATGACACACTTGGGAGCCCCTGGTGTGGTTAAGCCGCATTCTGGGCCTGTCGTGGTCGTGCCCCTCCCCCTATGCCCATGGTATCTCCAGAGCGTAATGATGTACGCGAAGGATTAGTCTTGCAATTTTGCAAGGGCTGGGGTTGGGGCCGCATTGCTACGCGTGCTCGGAACGTGCCAGGTGGTCTTGTTGTAGGTTACTCCGGGCGCGTTTAGCCATGTCCGGTCGCTTAACGGCCAGACTCGAGAATTGCCTTAAGAGGCTGCACTGTACTTCTGCCGCGAGAGCCGCTGTATGTTCCTCCGTTCGGAGAGAGCTTTCAGTGTTTCCATTGACCGTGATGACTCCTCGAGGGCCTGGCATCTTGAACTTGAGGTATGCATAGTGCGGCACCGCGTTGAACTTTGCAAACGCGGTCCGTCCGAGGAGAGCATGATAGCCGCTGCGGAACGGAACTATGTCGAAGATTAACTCCTTGCTTCGAAAGTTATCCGGGGATCCGAAGACCACTTCAAGTGTGCCTGAGCCTGTACAATTGGCCTCTACACCTGGTATGACGCCTTTGAAGGTCGTCTTTGTGGGTTTAATCCTTGAGGGGTCTATGCGCATCTTGCGCACTGTATCCTGATAAAGCAGGTTCAGGCTGCTGCCGCCGTCCATCAGGACTTTGGTGAGGTGAAATCCATCGACGATTGGGTCTAAAACCAATGCGGCAAATCCGCCGTGGCGGATGCTGGTGGGGTGGTCCCTTCGATCAAAAGTGATCGGGCAGGAGGACCATGGGTTGAACTTCGGGGCTACTGGCTCCATCACGTATACGTCCCTGAGTGCACGCTTCTGCTCCCTCTTGGGTATGTGGGTTGCGTATATCATGTTCACCGTCCGCACTTGTGGGGGGAAACCCTTCTGTCCTCTATTGTTCGGCGGCCGGGTCTCTTCCTCGTCATCACAATGCAGCCCCTTGTCATTGTTTTCGGCAATTAGCTTGCCTGCCTGCTTGAATACCCAACAGTCCTTGTTGGTGTGATTAGCTGGCTTTTCGGGGGTGCCGTGTATCTGGCACGAGCGGTCGAGTATTCGGTCCAAATTGGACGGACCCGGCATAGTTCTTTTGAATGGCTTTTTCCGCTGACCGGGTTTGGAGCCTCTGAATCCGGCATTGACTGTCGTATCCTCAGTATTGTCTCCGTTAATGCGGCGTTTGTGCTTGTTGCGACGCGACCTGCCGTTGCGGTCCTTGGTATCCGGATTGCCAGAGTTTTTGCTGAGCTTGTTGCTGCATGCTAGCCAGCTGTCCTCTCCCGCGCAGAAGCGGGTCATGAGTGATGTGAGGGCTGCCATGGATTTCGGCTTTTCCTGTCCCAGGTGCCGGGCAAGCCACTCGTCGCGGATGTTATGTTTGAAGGCCACGAGGGCCTCCGCATCCGGACAGTCGACGATTTGATTTTTCTTAGTTAAGAACCGTGTCCAAAATTGTTTGGCCGATTCGTCTGGCTGCTGATTTATATGGCTTAGGTCGTCAGCGTCTGGTGGTCGCACATACGTGCCCTGGAAGTTATCAAGGAATGCGGCTTCCAGGTCCACCCAACACCCAATTGATTCTGCTGGCAAGATGTTAAGCCAATGCCGAGCTGGTCCTTTAAGCTTGAGTGGGAGGTATTTGATGGCGTGAAGATCATCACCGCGGGCCATGTGGATATGAAGGAGATAGTCTTCGATCCAAACCGCGGGGTCTGTTGTGCCATCGTAGGATTCAATATTCACGGGTTTAAACCCTTCGGGGATTTGATGATCCATTACTTCATCTGTGAAGCATAGTGGGTGTGCAGCGCCTCTGTATTGGGCTATATCACGACGTAGCTCAAACGAGCTTTGTCTACTTTGTTCGGCCCGGCTGGACTTGCTGTGTCCGGCGGGATGGTTGTCGTCGCGTATCATGGGGCTCCCATGCGATCCGTAGATCGATCTTGATTGTCTTGCCTTATCCTCCAATATATCTCGCAAGTCCGGAGCGTTCCCATGTGGTTTTGTGCTTTCCGAGCGATGCGAGGGTACGGTTTTGGTGTAGGGCCTAGAGGCCTCTCTGTCGTGGCCACGGGGTGGTCGGTCAGCCGTATTGTGCGCTGGTGATGCAGGTTTATATGCCTCCTCCTCTAATCGGGGGAGCAGCTTGCGTTTGGGGTAGCTTTTGGAGGGGCGTTCGAGTTCATGCTCTTCGGCCGCAAGGACTTCAGTCCATCTGTCGGCTAGCAGATCTTGATCAGCTCTAAGCTGTTGCTGCTTTTTCTTGAGGCTGCTTGCCGTGGCCATAAGCCTGCATTTAAAACGCTCTTGTTCGACGGGATCCTCAGGCACGACGAATTCGCCGTCATCGAGGCTTGCCTCGTCTCCGGAGGGAGGCATGTAATTATCATCCTCTACCTCTTTGTCTGCCGCTCTCTCATGAGGGCTGGCTTCTCCATCCTCCTGTGCTGAATATTGCTGGAGGGGGTTGTCTTCGGCACTGTCTGGGGTGTTATTATCTCCGGTGCCGGAATCTCCATTTTTGCTGTGGCGGGATTTAGAGCGGCGCCGCTGACGCCGGCGCTTAGGATGTTTCCTCGAGGGGTCTTCCTCCGCTGTTCCATCGCCATTCCCATCCTTTGGGATGTCCACCATGTATATGTCGTATGACGAGGTGGCTTTCCAGTGCCCAGTGGGCGCTGGTTCTTGGTCATCTCCGGCATCGTCGTCCATACCGTCGATGTCTTCGGAGTCGAAGTCTAGCATGTTGGTTAGATCGTCGACAGTGGCTACTAAGTGGGTGGTGGGTGGGTTTTGAATTTCTTTGTCGTCCGCATCCGAACCGTCCTGACCGCTGTCCGGCCAGGGCTCTCCTGATAACGAGAGATATTTTAGCGAATTCAGGATGTCGCCGAAAGGTGAGTGTTGAAAGATGTCCGCAGTGGTGAACTCCATGATCGGCGCCCAATCGGATTCGGTTGGAGGGGGCGCGGGAGGTTCAGAGTCCGGCGAGGAGTCCGGCACCTCGGAGTCACGAGCTTCACAAGGGACAAGGTTAGTATTCGGCTCCATCGCCGTAGAGGTTGCAGCCCCCGAGGCGGTGTCTAGCCACCCGTCCTCGATCTGCGCAGCCGGCTCCGAATTAAGGGTCGGAGTGGACTCATGTGCGGCCTCCAGGGCACTGTCCGACAGCAGAGCTAAATCATGCCCATCATGACAGTGCGGCGCGCTCGGCTGCGGCTCGAATCCATCAAAGATCAAGTCTCCGCGGATGTCAGCCGTGAAATTCAGACTTCCAAATCTGACCTGACGGCCAGGGGCGTAGCTTTCGATCTGCTCCAGATGGCCAAGCGAATTGGCCCGCAGTGCAAAGCCGCCGAATATGAAGATCTGTCCACGGAAAAAAGTCTCACCCTGGACTGCGTCGTTGTTGTTGATGATCGAAGGAGCCATCGAGCCTATCGGTGATGACACAGAGGAACTCTCAATGAAAGCACCAATGTCGGTGTCAAAACCGGCGGATCTCGGGTAGGGGGTCCCGAACTGTGCATCTAGGCGGATGGTAACAAGAGACAAGGGACACAATGTTTTTACCCAGGTTCGGGCCCTCTTGATGGAGGTAAAGCCCTACTCCTGCTTGATTGATATTGATGATATGGGTAGTACAAGAGTGGATCTACCACGAGATCAAGGAGGCTAAACCCTAGAAGCTAGCCTATGGTATGATTGTTGTTCTTCTGTCCTATGGACTAAAAACCCTTCGGTTTATATAGACACCGGAGAGGGCTAGGGTTACACAGAGTCGGTTACAATGGTAGGAGATCTACATATCCGTATCGCCAAGCTTGCCTTCCACGCCAAGGATAGTCCCATCCGGACACGGGACGAAGTCTTCAATCTTGTATCTTCATAGTCTTGGAGTCCGGCCGATGATGATAGTTCGGCTATCCGGACACCCCCTAGTTCGGGACTCCCTCAGTCGCCGAGGGGTCGAGGGTTGCCGATTGGTCGGGGGGAAAAGGACTCGAGGGTCTAGGGGTCAAGGATCGAGGTGTCGAGGGGTCGAGTCGAGGGGTCGAGTCGAGGGGAAAGGGGTCAAGGGTCGCCGAGGGGTTGAGGGGTTGAGGATTTGCTGTCCCGACCCCCTGACTCCGACCCCGATACGACACCCCGACACCCGACCCCGACACAACACCCGACCCCGACATGGCACCCCAACCCCGACACAGCACCCCGACCCCCGACACCTCACAAAAAGGTGCTCTTCCGCCTTCTAGAGGCCAACGGGGTCATATATTTTTGAATTATGAGTTAGGTCATTTTTTTTGATTTTGTTATAAAAACATCATATTTGTGTTGATCATGTGGTTTTAAATGTGTAGTTATTTTGTTGCTGCGAGGGTCTGGTGTTCGACAACCTCCCCATGCGTTCGATGAGCTCTGCCCCTTTGTTCGTGGGTGAGCACAAATGACATCTCGTCCTCCCCCTTCATTTGCTCTGTTCCGGTCTTCGAGCCAATTATACTTGCTAGCTATATGTGTCTTCAATCATCAGTATGCGTGACCACTATGCGTCTCCCGTTCGAAAGGGTTACATCTATAAATATGCATGCATTTTCATATTTATAACCATGATTCTTTCTAATTGTCCAACATTATCCATGGACACCTGAGTATGTGTAGATTGGGTTCGTTTTCCCATATGCTCTGCTCCGAATCCAATGCAGAATTTTGTTAGTGCCTCCATGTTGTCCTCCGGGTACACATCCTATCTACTTATTGCCGAGACGTGTATCAGGAGAACAGCGGGGAGGTGCTGCCGAAATTTTGCATCGGATCCGGAGCAGAGCATGGTAAAATGAACCCAATCTACACATACTCGGGTGGGATTATGACCTATCTTTACCTATTGGCGTCTATGTTGCATGGACGTAATAAAAGTGACAAACTCCATTAACTGATGAATATATACATGCTGACTTATATATATTTCTCATGTGTCTAGTAGCTAGGCAAGATGAGTGATCGTGCGTGGATGTACATAGGTCACACTAGTCAGAAATACATGACCAATGAATGGTTAACAAAAACCAAGGGGTTTGTGAGAGCCGCATTTGCAAATGGCCAGAGGACAACCTGGTGCCCCTGTGCCGGGTGCAACAATTGGCACAAGAGGACAGAGGATGAAATGGGCAAACACCTGCTGAAGAGGGGTTTTATGCTAGGTTATACGGTGTGGAAATTTCATGCCGAGTCTGCCCAACGTCCCAGAGCTGAGGTGCTTCGTCGTTGCACCGACGAGCATGGTACCCGGATGGAAGACATGGTGCAAAACCTTGATGATGCTCGGGACTCAGACGATGAGATGGAGGAATCTGCAAAGGCCTTCAATGAAATGTTGGAGTCTTCAAAACATCCTCTCCACTAGCACATTGAGCTTTGTCAGCTGGATGCCATCTCACAAATAATGGCTCTGAAGGCTCAATTCAACTTGGGCAGAGAATTCTACAATGCAATGATGAGATTATTTGGATGTTTTCTACCCAAAGGCCATGTACTACCTGCAAACCTGTACCAGTTAGACAAAATCCTCCGTGCTCTTAAAATGCCCTATGAGAAGATACATGCCTGTGAGAAATGATGTGCCTTATTTAGGCTTCAGTATGCAGACTTGAACTATTGTCCCATTTGCAAGTCATCCAGGTACGTTGTGGTAGACAACGGTATGGGTGAGAAGACGTAGACCAAAATCCCCGTTAATGTTCTTCGGTACATGCCAATCATACCAAGGCTTCAACATATTTTCATGGTCGAAGAGATGGCCAGACAGATGACATGGCACAAAAAGGACAAAAGAACCGAACTAGATGCAGATGAGAAGCTGAAGATGGTGCACACATCGAATGGTGAAGCATGGAAGCGGTTTGATGCATTACATGCGGCAAACGTGGCAGATCCAAGGCATCCGCGAGCCGCCATCAGCATGGATGGGTTCAGTGTGTTTGGTCTGATGGTATCCCGATACAGTTGTTGGCCCGTATTTGTCATTCCACTCAATCCCCCCCCCTCGGACAGATTATGCAAATAAAGAACATTTTCCTGACATTAATAATTCCAGAGCCCAACTATCCGGGGGAGAATATGAATGTGTACATGCAGCCGCTTAAGGATGAATTGCAAGAAGCTTGGGACAATTGGTTCAAGACATACGACGTTTTTAGCAAACAAAACTTCATAATGCGTGTCTAGTACATATACTTGACGCATGACTTGCCGTCGTATGCGCTATTCGTTGGCCGGTGTGTGCATGGAAGGTTCCCATGCCCCACATGCAAGGGAGCTCTTGAGTTTCGTTGGCTTCAGGCTGGTTGCAAGTTTTCTTGCTTCGACTTGCATAGACAGTTCCGGGATCCTTGCCATAAGTTTAGGAAAGACAAGAAGAACTTCACCAAAGGTAGAGTTGTCAAAAACTCTGTACCACTTGTGTTCACAAGACAAGAGACCCTGGATCAGTTAAATGCTCTCAAGCCAGATCCAGAGCGTCCATGGTATTTCAAGGGGTATAATTCAAAGCATGCCTGGACTCACAAGACATGCTTGTGGGATCTGCCTTACCGCAAAGACCTCCTTTGCCCACACAACATCGACGTGATGCAGACTGAAAAGAATATCGCCGAGGCACTTTTTGGTACATTGTTCGGCATAGAGGGGAAGTCAACGGATAATACAAAGGCTAGAGTCGATCTGGAGGCGCTATGTGATACACGGTTACAAAACATGGAACCACCGAAAGGAAAGCAGAACTGGAAAAGGCCAAAGGCATGGTTAAATCTTGGAAGGCCAACTGTCGGTGTCAAAATCGGAGGATCTCGGGTAGGGGGTCCCGAACTGTACGTCTAGGCGGATGGTAACAGGAGACAAGGAACACGATGTTTTTACCCAGGTTCAGGCCCTCTCGATGGAGGTAAAACCCTACTCCTGCTTGATTGATATTGATCATATGGGTAGTACAAGAGTGGATCTACCACGAGATCAAGGAGGCTAAACCCTAGAAGCTAGCCTATGGTATGATTGTTGTTGTCCTATGGACTAAAACCCTCCGGTTTATATAGACACCGGAGAGGGCTAGGGTTACACAGAGTCGGTTACAATGGTAGGAGATCTACATATCCGTATCGCCAAGCTTGCCTTCCACGCCAAGGAAAGTCCCATCCGGACACGGGACGAAGTCTTCAATCTTGTATCTTCATAGTCTTGGAGTCCGGCCGATGATGATAGTTCGGCTATCCGGACACCCCCTAGTCCAGGACTCCCTCAGTAGCCCCTGAACCAGGCTTCAATGACGACGAGTCTGGCGCGTGTATTGTCTTCGGCATTGCAAGGCGGGTTCCTCCTCCGAATAATTTATAGAAGATTGTGAACACCAGGATAGTGTCCGGCTCTGTAAAATAAATTCCACATACCAGCATAGAGAGAATAATATTTACACAAGTTCAATCTGCTGATGTTTTTTGTGGCGTGACGTCACACCACAACCAAGTCTTTACTCGAATCGTTTTTATTATACCACCTCAGCGCATTTAGCGAAGCGGTTTCCTTGGCACGTCTTGTCGAAGTAGAGATCGTGTTCCCCTTATTCCGGGATTCTCATCAATACGGACGTGGGTAACCCAACCGCGCCCGTTGCCACGCCCCCTCCATCAAAGGCGAGTTCCAAACGGTCACGGGGACGGCTCTTGGTATTCTCCCTCTTTATAATGAGACCAAGGCCCGTTCCTTTTCTTCAATCCTCAATCAAATCCGCCCCTCGCCTCGAGTTCCAACACCTAGGGCTCCAGATTCGGGCACTTCGGACCTTCGACAATGTCCGGTTCCAACCTACAGTGCCGGTGGATGCCCTCCTCCGTCACGGAAGAGGACGTGCTAAAGCTGAGAGACGCCAGGTACTTAACCTACGAGATTTCGCATAGGTTGCCTGCCCAAGGGCAAGTCATTCCTACTCCCGAGCCTGGTGAGAGTGTCGTGTTTGTGTCTCACCTCCGTCGGGGTTTAGGCTTCCCGATGGATCCCTTCATGAGGGGGCTCATGTTTTACTATGGGTTGGAATTCCACGACTTGGCTCCGGAGTCCATCCTCCACATCTCATCATTTATTGTCGTCTGTGAAGCCTTTCTCCGCACTACCCCTCACTTCGGTTTGTTGCTCAAAACCTTCAACGTGGAGCCGAAGATGATTGAGGGGCGTCAGGCAGAGTGCAGAGGGGCGGTTATAAGCAAGAGGGCCGATGCTCCATGGCCCGAGGGTTCTTTTTAGGAGGAGCTCGGCTTGTAGCAATAGGAGTGGTTCTACATCACCGCTCCCAGGGGCAGCAGGCAGAGGCCGCCACCCGCCTTTCGCTCGGGCCCTCCACAACGGCTGATGTCGTGGGTCAACAAAGGGCTTGACCGGGGGCCGTCCAAGGACGTACCCCTATTGCAGGGCCGGATTCGAGACCTCCAAGAGAGGGAGATCAATCTGGTCGTACTGACGCAGGTTATGCTGATTCGGCATCTTCTGCCCTGCAAACATCGCCCCCTCCGCCTGTGGGAATTCAATCCGGAGGGACCACGAGCTCTCCAACACTTCATGGGTACGACGCCCGTGGAGATGTACAAACTGTTCTTCGGATCACAAGAGATGTGTCCGGAATTGACCGAGGACGCTGGCCTAAGCTGCAATCGCCCGGATACTCAAGTAAGTAGTCCTGTGTCCGGACATACCGTTTGTTTGTATATCATGGATTTGCCTTTTAACCAACCAGCCTTTGAACAGGAGTGGAAGCACAGGCAAAACTGATATGGTGTCCGGCCCCCCTCCCGGAGACCACGCCGGATCCCGTGTTAGTCAAGATGCTGGAGGTTGCGCCTTCAGAAGAGGGCGAAGGGAAAACAGAAAAACTACCGCCTCCACTAAGGAGGCTTTCAAGAAAGGGGGGATCGAGAATCCCTCCTTCCAGGGGGAGAAGAGGACCGCTTCCGAAGATCCGGAGGCTAAGGCCTCAAAGCGGGGGAAGAAATCTTCACCGGAGGGTCCTGCGCCAGGAGAAGCCCTGGCCGCACTATCTCCCCAAAGGAATCAGCCCTCCAGCGAGCCGTAAGTAGAAAAAGGGGAGTTTTGTAATAAGGGACATCCCTATTTTTATTACTGAGGATAACCAAAGTTTTTACCTTGTAGTTTGGGTCTCAGCCCTTCTCAGCTGAGCTCATCTTCGGGGGACCTTCATCCGGAGATGATGGAGAGCGAGACGCCTCCATCTGCAGCGCCGTCAGGCGGGGCGGACGACCCTTAGGTGTCATCACGGAGGTTCTCCTCGAGTCCGACGGGGCCAGAGAGTGCGGCACCCACTGGTGTGCGGCCGGGGGAGCCGAAGGATTTACTCGAGAGGGCGTCTATCTCAGAAGATTACTGTAAGTGTCAAAACCGGCGGATCTCGGGTAGGGGGTCCCGAACTGTGCGTCTAGGCGGATGGTAACAGGAGACAAGGGACACGATGTATTTACCCAGGTTCGGGCCCTCTCGATGGAGGTAAAACACTACTCCTGCTTGATTAATATTGATGATATGGGTAGTACAAGAGTGGATCTACCACGAGATCAAGGAGGCTAAACCCTAGAAGCTAGCCTATGGTATGATTGTTGTAATGGTTGTTCGTCCTACGGACTAAAACCCTCCGGTTTATATAGACACCGGAGAGGGCTAGGGATACACAGAGTCGGTTACAATGGTAGGAGATCTACATATCCGTATTGCCAAGCTTGCCTTCCACGCCAAGGAAAGTCCCATCCAGACACGGGACGAAGTCTTCAATCTTGTATCTTCATAGTCTTGGAGTCCGGCCGATGATGATAGTCCGGCTATCCGGACACCCCCTAGTCCAGGACTCCCTCAGTAGCCCCTGAACCAGGCTTCAATGACGACGAGTCCGGCGTGCATATTGTCTTTGGCATTGCAAGGCGGGTTCCTCCTCCGAATAATTCATAGAAGATTGTGAACACCAGGATAGTGTCCGGCTCTGTAAAATAAATTCCACATACCACCGTAGAGAGAGAGAGAGTAATATTTGCACAAGTTCAATCTGCTGACGTATTTTGTGGCATGACGTCACACCACTACCAAGCCTTCACTTGAATCGTTTTTATTATACCACCTCAGCGCGTTTAGCGAAGCGGTTTCCTTGGCACGTCTTGTCGAAGCAGAGATCGTGTTCCCCTTATTCCGGGATTCCCATCAATACGGACGTGGGTAACCCAACCGCGCCATTGATTGTGGCGCTTGGAAGATAAGCGAGTTTTACCAGGCCGGTGGGGACGCATAGTCTTCGTCCACCCATATATAAGGGGATAAGGATCCACCTTTTTTAGCTACGCCTTCTTCCTCCTTTGCTTATCCATCTTCGTGCACTCGAGCTCCAGCGCCCAAGTCCGCACATCTCGCTTCAACCTTCTCCAGCCATGTCCGAAGCGGGAGGCAAGTGGATGGCCTCCTCCGTTACGGAGGGGCACATTGAGAAGCTGCGCTGCGCCGGATACCTGTCCGGTGACATCGCGCACCGGCTGCCCGACGAGGGGCAGCTCATCCCCACCCCCAGGCCCCATGAGAGGGTCGTATTTCTTCCCCACTTCCTCCGCGAACTGGGCTGCCCACTTCACCCCTTCGTCCGGGGGCTCATGTACTACTACGGCCTGGACTTACACGATCTGGCGCCAAACTACATCCTCAACATCTCGGCGTTTATCGTCGTGTGCGAGGCCTTCCTCTGCATCCAGCCCCACTTCGGCTTGTGGCTAAAGACCTTCAATGTCAAGCCGAAGGTGGTGAAGGGCATCCAAGCGGAGTGCGGAGGCGCCATGGTGGGCAAAATGCCCAACGTCACTTGGCTTGAGGGTGCCTTTGTGGAATCCATCAAAGGGTGGCAATCGGGGTGGTTCTACATCACCAAGCCGCATGACCCTAAATGGGTAGCGGCCCCCGAGTTCAGATCTGGTACCCCCATGCAGCTCACCTACTGGAAAGAGAAGGGCTTGCTATGGGGTAGTTCGGAGGAGCTGACCAAACTCCAATCCTGTCTCCAGACCCTGGTGAACAAGAAGCTTAAGCTTGTCAACGTGATCCAGGTCATGCTCGTCCGCCGGATTCTCCCCTGCCAGCAACGAGCCTTCAATTTGTGGGAGTTTGATCCGCCACAGCATCGGACCCTGAGCGGGCTCTTCGACACGACGTACGAAGCT
This sequence comes from Triticum timopheevii, assembly GCA_963921465.1. Lineage (NCBI taxonomy): Eukaryota > Viridiplantae > Streptophyta > Magnoliopsida > Poales > Poaceae > Triticum > Triticum timopheevii. Next base: position 228,433,152 of record OY997270.1, on the reverse strand, counting down.
GCCTGGAGGGTGCTGTTCAAGGGGGGAGAAGCCCCCGCATCCGCAACTGAAGATCGCGGATTCAGCACGCAGCGCCCGGCCGGCGAGGTAAGCTATGTTATCCTTTATGGGACACTCATTTCTTTCACAGTTTGACTCTATGTGGGATCTAAACTCCCGATGCCTTTAACAGGACTGGCAGAAGACGTCCGGACATGTTAACTGTCCGGCTCCCCTTCTAGAAGACCCAGCGGACACCCGTTTGACGGGGCTGCTGGTCACGGCACTTTACGTGGTGCCAGAGAAGAAGGCCAAGAAAAAGGCCAAGGGAACCCGAAGGAGTTCCCGGCGCCAGGTGGTATCGGACTCATCGTCCGATGACTCCGAGGCGGACTCCTCCCCCGAGGAGGAGGAGAAAGAGGCCTCTCCCCCAGCGGGGGGGAGAGAAGAAGAGGAAGGCCTCCCCAACGGGGGCGGCTGAAGGGTCCAAGAAAGGACGGACCCTTCCTCCGGACTGCTCCGCCAACGCCGACGACGGCGACGAGGAGTAGCCCTCAAGGGCCAAGCCCCTGGCAAGATCGTAAGTGTCCGAATTCCTGGATGATTTACAATTTCTCTTTTTGCCAAGTGGTGTCCTTCTAATGCCGCATACAACCTGTAGTCCGGCCAAGGACGATCTTCCCGCTTCGTCGAATGGGTCCTTGGCTACGTCGGATATGGATTCCCTTCCAACCGCCTCCACCCCTCGTGATGCTGATGACACCGAGGTGGGATCCCAGGAGGGGGCCCGCCAGGAGGGGGAGGCTCCGGAGGTGCCTCAGGGCAACCTCCCGGACTTCGCACCGGACTCTGCACCGGAACCTGCAGTGGTTCCGGAGTCCGGCAGGCGGCCCCTTGTAAGAAGGGAAAGACTGTGACACCGGCAGCCTCCGTCCAACTGGAGGCGCCGGATAACTTGTTGGAGGCGCTCAACAGCGCTTCCATCGAGGAAGAACACATCACTATCATGAGTGCGGTGATTCAGAAGGTTCAGCTCGCCAAGAGTGGGCTGACCGAAGCCTGCAGCAGCCTTCTAACAGGCTTTGAGGTAAGAAATTTTAAAATATATAATATAATACCACATAGACAGTAGCCCCTGATGCTCGGTTCGGTGTTCGGAAAGAAAAGCCGGACTGAGGATCTAAGAAGATGTACGCAGGAGGTCTAAAAAATATGTCAATATGGGATTGCAGGCTGCGCTGCTGACCTCTGCCTTACTGACTGCGGAGGTCGATGCTTTGAAGCAGAACCTCGAGCGGTCCGAGAGTGATCTCGGCCGTGCCAAGAAGCAACTCGAGGACAAGGAAGGTGAGTAACACCGTATTAAATTTGTACCTTACAGAAAAGGATTTTGGTTGCCAGAGAAATAACAAGGATAACATGGGTACTACAGGGGCCACGAACGAGGTGGCGACCCTGAAGGAGGCGGTGTCTGCGGCCGAACGCAATGCGGCCGCAGAGCGAGCCGAGCGGGAGAAGCAGGAGGCGCGGGTGGCGGAGGTGCAGCAAGAGCTCCAGGCTCTCATGGAAAAACATGAGGGTTTGGAGCGCGACTCAAGGACTCGAGAGTCCGAGCTTGCATCGGCTCTTGAGAGCGCCAAAGCCGCTAAGGCCGAAGCCCACAAGGCCCTCCAGGAGGTCGAGGATTTGAAGAAAATAGCAGCGGGTAAGGCATTTTTCATGCAAAGCAAGCATGTGAATGTGAATTACCTATTACTTACCCGAATTCGGAGCTCTCCAGGAGCACTCGTGGATCTGCCCCGCAGCGTGTCAGACGCTGCCGCTTTCTATCGGGCCGAGGAGGGGAGCTCGATAGAGAAGGTCTTCTGGTCTCAGTATGTTGAGGCCGGACATCCGGTGCCCCTTAGCGACTAGCTGAAGCAGCTGGTCGAGCTCCACAAGGTAGTCGAACAGGCCATGAAGGGCCTCATAGTTCGGCTGTGGCCCAAGGAGGCCATGCCTGGGAGCTACTTCGGCCTGGTACGGCGGCTGGTGGACGCGTGTCCCTGGGTTGAGGTCGTCAAGCATTCCGCCTGCATTGAAGGTGCCCGTCGGGCCCTTGCCCGTGCAAAGGCGCACTGGGGCAGGATGGATGCTGAGAAGCTGCTGACGGACGCACCGCCGGCAGGCAAGGAGTATCGTACGCCTGAATTGTATTATAAGAGTGTCCTGAAGGGTGCCCGCATGATTGCGGGTGAGTGCTCCAAAGATGTAATATTTGAGTAGACTCGCATTTTGTTATCCTGTGCGCTGAAAACCTTGTTCATATGCGCTAAGCAACGCTTTTTAATTTAAAATATTACCTTCTGTGCGGCCGTTTATCAAATCTGAGAGATGTCAAGTCGTCGGCTTCAGCCCCCATGCCACTAGTGCTGGGGTGTTCGGGATAAACTTGAGCACTCTTGTTCCCATGTTTGGGTCCATCTAGGGAGGCGCTCAACACAACGAACGAGGCAACCGGACTTATAATGCTTGAACACTCTCAATTACCATAGAATTCTATAATTTTAAATTTCGGTGAAGCCCCTAGTGTTCGGAAGACCGAGTTCGGGGCGCTATCCACGCCTAGGCCGGACGGAGCCGGTTCCTCGCTCTAAGCGGCATAAGTCTTTAGGGACTCAAAAAAACCTCTTGAACAGCGACCAGCTCTCGCCTTATCATGACGGTCAGTTTTAGCTTTCTCCACTGAGGCGCTCGCCCAGCTCAACCGGGGCGCAATCGCAGTGGTTCTCCCAGTGCTACCTTAGCCGATAAAACGGAACGTAAGGTACCAAAACATGGGAGCCGGGCAAACCCAACTATTGACCCAAGACATTATTCGGAGCCGATGCATATAATGCTATAAGTTCGGGGTGCCGCACTTGTGAAAGTGTTCGGACTTATCACACCATAATGCGGGGAATTTAAGCCCCTGGTGTATTCGGCCGTACCAAAGTGTACGGATGCAAGATGTCATAAATGAACATCTATATAAGAAAGAAATGCAATTACAAGCGAAAAGTGATGCATTGTTTATTCAAGGAATTCTGCGATGAATGCAGAACGATACAAATAGTGCGGTAAGCAAGGGGTAAGACTATTAAACATGTCCCCCTCCAGGGGTAGGCTACGGATTGGTGTATGAAAACGGATTTAATGCTCGTAATGGAGACCACCTGGATACTCTCCGTAGCTCTTCTTATCCCCTGGCTGTTGCATCGTGTGTTCGGCAGGTCTACTGCCGGACAGGGCTTCTGGTGAACAGAGTCCTGTGCGTCAAAAAAAGAAAAATAAAAAGAGTCACACACTTGGGAGCCCCTGGTGCGGTTAAGCCGCATTCTGGGCCTGTGGTGGCCGTGCCCCTCCACCTATGCCCATGGTATCTCCAGAGCGTAATGATGTACGCGAAGGACCAGTCTTGCAACTTGGCAGGGGCTCGGGTTGGGGCCGCATTGCTACGTGTGCTTAGAACGTGCCAGGTGGTCTTGTTGTATGTTACTCCGGGCACGTTTGGCCGTGTCCGGTCACTTAACGGCCAGACTCGAAAATTGCCTTAAGAGGCTGCTCTATACTTCTGCCGTGAGAGCCGCTATGTGTTCCTCCGTTCAGAGGGAGCATTCAGTGTTTCTGTTGACCGTGATGACTCCTCGAGGGCCTGGCATCTTGAGCTTGAGGTATGCGTAATGCGGCACCGCGTTGAACTTTGCAAACGCGGTCCGTCCAAGCAGAGCGTGATAGCCGCTGCGGAACGGGACTATGTCAAAGATTAACTCCTCGCTTCGGAAGTTATCCGGGGATCCGAAGACCACTTCCAGTGTGACTGAGCCTGTACAATTGGCCTCTACACCTGGTATGACGCCTGAGGGAGTCCTGGACTAGGGGGTGTCCGGATAGCCGGACTATCATCATCGGCCGGACTCCAAGACTATGAAGATACAAGATTGAAGACTCCGTCCCATGTCCGGATGGGACTTTCCTTGGCGTGGAAGGCAAGCTTGGCGATACGGATATGTAGATCTCCTACCATTGTAACCGACTCTGTGTAACCCTAGCCCTCTCCAGTGTCTATATAAACCAGAGGGTTTTAGTCCGTAGGACAATGCAACCATTACAACAATCATACCATAGGCTAGCTTCTAGGGTTTAGCCTCCTTGATCTCGTGGTAGATCCACTCTTGTACTACCCATATCATCAATATCAATCAAGCAGGAGTAGGGTTTTACCTCCATCGAGAGGGCCCGAACCTGGGTAAAAACATCGTTTCCCTTGTCTCCTGTTACCATCCGCCTAGACGCATAGTTCGGGACCCCCTACCCGAGATCCGCCGGTTTTGACACCGACATTGGTGCTTTCATTGAGAGTTCCTCTGTGTCGTCACTGATAGGCTTGATGGCTTCTTCAATCAACAACAGCGCAGTCCAGGGTGAGACTTTTCTCCCAGGACAGATCTTCGTATTCGGCGGCTTCGCACTGCGGGCCAATTCACTTGGCCATCGGGAGCAGATCGAAAGCTACGCCCCTGGCCATCAGGTCAGATTTGGAAGCCTAAACTTCACGGCGGACATCCGCGGAGACTTGATCTTCAGTGGATCCGAGCCACAGCAGAGCGTGCCGCACTGTCACGATGGGCATGATCTAACTCTGCCGCCGGACAGTACCTTGGAGGCCGCACATGAATCCGCTCCGACCCATAGTTCGGAGCCAATCGCGCAGATCGAGGACGGGTGGCTGGACACCGCCTCGGGAGCTGCAACCGCTACGGCGATGGAGCCGAATACCGACCTTGTCACCTATAAAGCCCGTGACTCCGAGGTGCCGGACTCCCTGCCGGACTCCGAACCTTCTACACCCCTGCCAATCGAATCCGATTGGGCACCGATCATGGAGTTCACCGCTGCGGACATCTTTCAGCACACACCCTTTGGCGACATCCTAAATTTGCTAAAGCATCTCTCGCTATCAGGAGAGCCCTGGCCGGACTGCGGTCAGGATGGTTGGGATGCGGACGATGAATAAATTCAAAGACCACCCACCACCCACTTTGTAGCCACTGTCGAAGATCTAACCGACATGCTAGACTACGACTCCGAAGACATTGACCGTATGGATGACGATGCCGGAGACAATCAAGAACCAGCGCCTACAGGGCACTGGAAGACCACCTCGTCATACGGCATATACATGGTGGACACCCCAAAACATGGGGACGGCGAAGAAGCAGCAGAGGCAGATTCCTTAAAGAAACAACCCAAGTGCCAACGATAGCGGCGCCGCTCTAAATCCCGCCACAGCAATAATGGAGATTCTGGCACAGGAGATAATAACACCCCAGAAAGTGCCGAAGACAACCCCCTCTAGCAAGATTCAGCGCAGGAGGACACAGAAGCCAGCCCTCACGAGAGAGCGGCAGACGAAGAGGTCGAGGATGATAATTACATACCTCCCTCCGGAGACGAGGCAAGCCTCGACGACGACGAATTCGTCGTGCCTGAGGATCCCGTCGAACAAGAGCGTTTCAAATGCAGGCTAATGGCCACGGCAAATAGCCTAAAGAAAAAGCAGCAACAGCTTCAAGCTGATCAAGACCTGCTGGCCGACAGATGGACCGAGGTCCTCGCGGCCGAAGAGTATGAACTCGAACGCCCCTCCAAAAACTACCCAAAACGCAAGTTGCTCCCCCGATTAGAGGAGGAGGCATACAAACCTTCATCACCAGCGCACAATACGGCAGACCGACCACCTCGTGGCCGCGACAGAGAGGCATCTAGGCCCTCCACCAGGACCGCACCCCGGCACCGCTCAAAAAGTACGAAGCCACGGGGGAACGCGCTGGACTTGCGGGATATATTGGAGGACAAGGAAAGACAATCCAGATCTATCTATGGATCACGCGGGCGCCCCACGACCCACGACGAATACCGCCGCGCCGGATACAGCAACTCCGGTCGGGCCGAACACAGCAGACAATGCTCTCTTGAGCTACGTCGTGATATTGCTCAATACAGAGGCGTCGCACACCCGCTATGCTTCACTGACGAAGTAATGGATCATCAAATCCCTGAAGGGTTTAAACCCGTGAACATTGAATCCTACGATGGCACAACAGACCCCGCGGTTTGGATCGAGGATTATCTCCTTCACATCCATATGGCCCGCGGCGACGATCTCCACGCCATTAAATATCTCCCGCTCAAGCTTAAAGGACCAGCTCGGCATTGGCTTAACAGCCTGCCCGCAGAGTCAATTGGGTGTTGGGAAGACCTGGAAGCCGCATTCCTCGACAACTTCCATGGCAAATATGTGCGACCACCAGACGCCGATGACCTAAGCCACATAATTCAGCAGCCAGACGAATCGGCCAAACAATTCTGGACACGGTTCTTAACAAAGAAAAATCAAATCGTCGACTGTCCGTATGCAGAGGCCCTCGCAGCCTTCAAACATAACATCCGTGAGGAGTGGCTGGCCCGGCACCTAGGACAAGAAAAGCCGAAATCCATGGCAGCCCTCACATCACTCATGACCCGCTTCTGTGCGGGAGAGGACAGCTGGCTAGCACGCAGCAACAACCTCAGCAAAAATGCTGGCAGTCCGGATACTAAGGACCACAGTGGCAGGTCGCGTCGAAACAAAAGCAAACGCCGCGTTAACAGCGATAACAATGAAGATACGGCAGTCAACGCCGGATTCAGAGGCTCTAAACCCGGTCAGCGGAAGAAGCCATTCAAAAGAACCACTCCGGGTCTGTCCAATTTGGACCGAATACTCGACCGCTCTTGCCAGATACATGGCACCCCTGAAAAGCCAGCTAATCACACCAACAGAGATTGTTGGGTATTCAAGCAGGCAGGCAAGTTAATTGCCGAAAACAATGACAAGGGGCTGCACAGCGACGACGAGGAAGACACCCGGCCGCCAAACAGTAGAGGACAGAAGGGTTTCCCCCCACAAGTGCGGACGGTAAACATGATATACGCAACCCATATACCCAAGAGGGAGCGGAAGCATGCACTTAGGGACGTATATGCGATGGAGCCAGTCGCCCCGAAGTTCAATCCATGGTCCTCTTGCCCGATCACTTTCGATTGAAGAGACCACCCGACCAGTATCCGCCATGGCGGATTCGCCGCATTGGTTTTATACCCAATCGTCGATGGATTTCACCTCACGAGAGTCCTGATGGACGGCGGCAGTAGCCTGAACCTGCTTTATCAGGATACAGTGCGCAAGATGGGCATAGACCCCTCAAGGATTAAACCTACAAAGACGACCTTCAAAGGCGTCATACCAGGTGTTGAGGCCAATTGTACAGGCTCAGTCACACTGGAAGTAGTCTTCGGATCCCCGGATAATTTCCGAAGCGAGGAGTTAATCTTCGACATAGTCCCGTTCCGCAGCGGCTATCACGCTCTGCTCGGACGAACCGCGTTCGCAAAGTTCAACGCGGTGCCGCATTATGCATACCTCAAGCTCAAGATGCCAGGCCCTCGTGGAGTCATCACGGTCAACGGAAATACGGAACGCTCCCTCCGAACGGAGGAACACACAGCGGCTCTCGCGGCAGAAGTACAGAGCAGCCTTTTAAGGCAATTTTCGAGTCTGGCCGTTAAACGACCGGACACGGCCAAACGCGCCCGGAGCAACATCAATCAAGACCACCTGGCACGTTCCGAGCACTCGTAGCAATGCGGCCCAACCCCAGCCCTCGCATGATTGCAAGACCAGCTCTCCGCGTACATCATTATGCTCTGGAGATACCATGGGCATAGGGGGAGGGGCACGACCACAACAGGCCAAGAGTACGGCTCAACCACACCAGGGGCTCCCAAGTGTGTCGTTCCTTTTTTTATTTTCCTTCTTTTTTATACAGGACTCCGTTCACCAGAGGCCCTGTCCGGCGGCAAACTTTCCGAACTCACGATGCAACAGCCAGGGAGGGACAAAGGCTACAACGAACACTCAGGTGGTCTCCATTACGAGCATTAAATTTGTTAAATACATCAGTCCGCAGCCCACCCCTGGAGGGGGACATGTCTAATTAGTCCAATCCCTTGCTTATCGCACTATTTGTATCATTCTGCACTCATAGCAGAATTCCTTGAATAAACAATGCAGCACTTTTTGCCTATAATTGCATTACTTTACATATATGTTCATTAATGACATCTCGCACCTGTATATTTTGGTACGGCCGAATACACCAGGGGCTTATGTTCCCCGCATCATGGTGTGATAAGTCCGTACACTTTCACAAGTGCGGCACCCCGAACTTATAGCATTATATGAACCGGCTCCGAATCATGTCTTGGGTCAATAGTTGGGTTTGCCCGGCTCCCATGTTTTGGTACCTTATGTTCCGTCCTATCGGCTAAGGTAGCACTGGGAGAACCACTGCGATTGCGCCCCGGTTGAGCTGGGTGAGCGCCTCAGTGGAGAAAGCTAAAACTGACTGTCATGATAAGGCGAGAGACTGGTCGCTGTTCGAGAGGTCTTTTCGAGTCCCTAAAGACTTATGCCGCTTCGAGCGAAGAACCGGATAGTGTCCGGCCAAGGCGTGGATAGCGCCCCGAACTCGGTCTTCCGAATACTAGGGGCTTCGCCGAAATTTAAAATTATAGAATTCTATGGCTAAGTGAGATTGTTCAAGCATTATAAGTCCGGTTGCCTTGTTCGTTGTGTTGAGCGCCTCCCTAGATGGATCCAAAAATGGTAACAAGAGCGCTCAAGTTTATCCCGAACACCCCAGCACTCGTGGCATGGGGGCTGAAGCCGACGACTTGCCATCTCTCAGATTTAATAAACGGCCGCACAGAAGGTAATATTTTAAATCAATAAGCGTTGCTTAGCGCATATGAACAAACTTTTCAGCGCACAGGATAATACATAGCGAGTTTACTCGAAAATTACATCTCTGGGGCACTCATCCGCAATCTTGCGGGCACCCTTCAGGACAGTCTTATAGTACATCTCGGGCGTGCGATACTCCTTGCCCGCGGGCGGCGCGTCAGTGATAAGCCTCTCCGCATCCAGCCTGCCCCAATGCACCTTTGCGCGGGAAAGGGCCCGACGAGCACCCTCAATACAGGCGGAGCGCTTGATGACCTCCACCCAGGGGCACGCATCCACCAGCCGCCGCACGAGGCCGAAGTAGCTCCCAGGCATGGCCTCTCCAGGCCACAGCCGGACTATGAGGCCCTTCATGGCCTGCTCGGCTACCTTGTGGAGCTCAACCAACTGCTTCAGCTGGTCGCTAGGGGGCACCGGATGGCCGGCCTCAGCGTACTGAGACCAGAAGACCTTCTCCATTGAGCTCCCCTCCTCGGCTCGGTAAAACGCGGCGGCATCGGATACACTGCGAGGTAGATCTGCAAATGCCCCTGGAGAGCTCCGAATTCGGGTAAGTAATAGGTAATTTACATTAACATGCTTGCTTTGCATGAAAAATGCCTTACCCTCTGCTATTTTCTTCACCGCCTCAATCTCCTGGAGGGCCTTATGGGCCTCGGCCTTAGCGGCTTTGGCACTTTCAAGAGCCGAGGCAAGCTCGGACTCTCGAGTCTTCGAGTCACGCTCCAAACTCTCATGTTTTTCCATGAGAGCCTGGAGCTCTTGCCTCACCTCCGCCACACGCGCCTCCTGTTTCTCTCGCTCCGTCCATTCCACGACCGCATTGCGTTCGGCCACAGACACAGCCTCCTTCAGGGTTGCCACCTCGTTCGTGGCCCCTGCAGTACCCACATTATCCTTGTTATTTTCATTGCAACCAAAATCCTTTTCTGTAAGGTACAAATTTAAAGATGGTATTACTCACCTTCTTTGTCCTCGAGCTGCTTCTTAGCAAGGCCGAGCTCTCGCTCGGACCGCTCGAGGTCCTGCTTCAATGCACCGACCTCCGCAGTCAGTGTGGCAGAGGTCAGCAGTGCAGCCTGCAAACCCATATTGACACAATTTTTAGCACTCCTGCGTATATATTTTTTAGATCCTCAATCCGGTTTTTCTTTCCGAACACCGAACCGAGCATCAGGGGCTACTGTCTATGCGGTATTACATTACATATTTCTAACTCCTTACCTCAAAGCCTGTTAGAAGGCTACTGCAGGCTTCGGTCAGCCCGCTCTTGGCGAGCTGAACCTTCTGAATCACCGCACTCATGATAGTGCGGCGTTCTTCCTTGATGGAAGCGCCTTTGAGCGGCTCCAACAAGTGGTCCGGCGCCTCCGGTTGGACGGAGGCCGCCGGTGTCATGGTCTTGCCCTTCTTGCGAAGGGGTCGCCTCCGGACTCCGGAACCACTGCGGGTTCCGGCGTGGAGTCCGGCGCAAAGTCCGGGAGGCTGCCTTGTGGCGCCTCCGGAGCCTCCTCCTGATGGGTCCCTTCCCGGGATCCCACCTCGGTGTCCTCAGCGTCGCGAGGGGTGGAGGCAATCGGGATGGAATCTACATCCGACGGAGCCAACGACCCGCTCGATGAAGCGGGGAGATCATCATCGGCCGGACTGCAGGCAGTGTGCAGCATTAGAAGGACACTATGTGACACAAAAGAGAAATTATAAATCATTCAGGAATCCGGATACTTACGATCTTGCCGGAGGCCTGGCCCTGGAGGGCCACTCTTCGTCGCCAACGTTGGCGTTGGCGGAGCTGTCCGGGGGAATAGTCCTTCCCCTCTCGGACCCTTCGGCCTCCCCAGTTGGGGAAGCCTTCCTCTTCCTCTCTCCTTCCTCTGGGAGAGAGTCCTCTTTCTCCTCCTCGTCTTCAGGGGAGGAGTCCACCTCGGAGCCATCGAACGATGAGTCCGATATCGCTTGGCGCCGGGAACTTTTTCGAGTTCCCGTGGCCTTTTTCTTGGCCTTCTTCTCCGGCACCACATAGAGTGCCGGGACCAGCAGCCCCATTAAGCGGGCGTCCGCTGGGTCTTTGGGAAGGGGAGCCGGACAGTCTACCTGTCCGGACGTCCTCTGCCAGTCCTGTCAGGCATTGGGAGTTTTTAGATCCCACATAGAGTCAAACTATGAAAGAAAACAACTGTCCCATAGAGGATAACGAAGCTTACCTCGCCGGCCGGGCGCTTGGTGCTGAATCCGCGATCTTCCGTCGCGGACGCGGGGGCTTCTCCGCCCTTGAACAGCACCCTCCAGACGGCTTCATAGGTCGTGTCGAAGAGCCCACTCAGAGTCTGGTGCTGTGCCGGATCGAACTCCCACAGGTTGAAGGCCCGTTGTTGGCAGGGGAGAATCCGGCGGATGAGCATGACCTGGATCACATTGACAAGCCTGAGCTTCCTGTTCACCAGGGTCTGGAGACAGGACTGGAGTCCTGTCAGCTCGTCTGAACTGCCCCATAGCAAGCCCTTCTATTTCTAGGAGGTGAGCTGCCCATTTTGGGTCACGCGGCTCGGTGATGTAGAACCACCCCGATTGCCATCCCTTGATGGACTCCACGAAGGCCCCTTCGAGCCATATGACGTTGGGCATCTTGCCCAGCATGGCGCCTACGCACTCCGCTTGGATGCCCTTCACTACCTTCGGCTTGACGTTGAAGGTCTTGAGCCACAAGCCGAAGTGGGGCTGGATGCAAAGGAAGGCCTCGCACACGACGATAAACGCCGAGATGTTGAGGATGAAGTTTGGCGCCAGATCGTGGAAATCCAGGCCGTAATAGTACATGAGCCCCCGGACAAAGGGATGCAACGGGAAGCCCAGTCCGCGGAGGAAGTGGGGAAGGAATACGACCCTCTCATGGGGCCTGGGGGTGGGGATGAGCTGCCCCTTGTCGGGCAGCCGGTGCGCGATGTCGCCGGAAAGGTATCCATGGGCATAGGGGGAGGGGCACGACCACAACAGGCCCAGAGTACGGCTCAACCACACCAGGGGCTCCCAAGTGTGTCGTTCCTTTTTTTTATTTTCCTTCTTTTTATACACAGGACTCCGTTCACCAGAGGCCCTGTCCGGCGGCAAACTTTCCGAACTCACGATGCAACAGCCAGGGAGGAACAAAGGCTACAACAAACACTCAGGTGGTCTCCATTACGAGCATTAAATTTGTTAAATACATCAGTCCGCAGCCCACCCCTGGAGGGGGACATGTCTAATTAGTCCAATCCCTTGCTTACCGCACTATTTGTATCATTCTGCACTCATAGCAGAATTCCTTGAATAAACAATGCAGCACTTTTTGCCTATAATTGCATTACTTTACATATATGTTCATTAATGACATCTCGCACCTGTATATTTTGGTACGGCCGAATACACCAGGGGCTTATGTTCCCCGCATCATGGTGTGATAAGTCCGTACACTTTCACAAGTGCGGCACCCCGAACTTATAGCATTATATGAACCGGCTCCGAATCATGTCTTGGGTCAATAGTTGGGTTTGCCCGGCTCCCATGTTTTGGTACCTTATGTTCCGTCCTATCGGCTAAGGTAGCACTGGGAGAACCACTGCGATTGCGCCCCGGTTGAGCTGGGCGAGCACCTCAGTGGAGAAAGCTAAAACTGACTGTCATGATAAGGCGAGAGATTGGTCGCTGTTCGAGAGGTCTTTTCGAGTCCCTAAAGACTTATGCCGCTTCGAGCGAAGAACCGGATAGTGTCCGGCCAAGGCGTGGATAGCGCCCCGAACTCGGTCTTCTGAATACTAGGGGCTTCGCCGAAATTTAAAATTATAGAATTCTATGGCTAAGTGAGATTGTTCAAGCATTATAAGTCCGGTTGCCTTGTTCATTGTGTTGAGCGCCTCCCTAGATGGACCCAAAAATGGTAACAAGAGCGCTCAAGTTTATCCCGAACACCCCAGCACTCGTGGCATGGGGGCTGAAGCCGACGACTTGCCATCTCTCAGATTTAATAAACGGCCGCACAGAAGGTAATATTTTAAATCAATAAGCGTTGCTTAGCACAAGATAACACATTGCGAGTTTACTCAATAATTACATCTCTGGGGCACTCATCCGCAATCTTGCGGGCACCCTTCAGGACAGTCTTATAGTACATCTCGGGCGTACGATACTCCTTGCCCGCTAGCGGCGCGTCAGTGATAAGCCTCTCCGCATCCAGCCTGCCCCAATGCACCTTTGCGCGGGCAAGGGCCCGACGGGCACCTTCAATACAGGCGGAGCGCTTGTTGACCTCCACCCAGGGGCATGCATCCACCAGCCGCCGCACGAGGCCGAAGTAGCTCCCAGGCATGGCCTCTCCAGGCCACAGCCGGACTATGAGGCCCTTGATGGCCTGCTCGGCTACCTTGTGGAGCTCGACCAGCTGCTTCAGCTGGTCGCTAGGGGGCACCGGATGTCCAGCCTCTGCGTACTGAGACCAGAAGACCTTCTCCGTTGAGCTCCCCTCCTCAGCTCGGTAGAATGCGGCGGCATCGGACACGCTGCGAGGCAGATCTGCAAACGCCCCCGGAGAGCTCCGAATTCGGGTAAGTGTCAGGTAGTTTACATTAACATGCTTGCTTTGCATGAAAAATGCCTTACCCGCCGCTATTTTCTTCACATCCTCAATCTCCTGGAGGGCCTTATGGGCCTCGGCCTTAGCGGCTTTGGCACTTTCCAGAGCCAAGGCAAGCTCGGACTCTCGAGTCTTTGAGTCGCGCTCCAAACTCTCATGCTTTTCCATGAGAGCCTGGAGCTCTTGCCGCACCTCCGCCACCCGCGCCTCCTGCTTCTCTCGCTCCGCTCGTTCCGCGGCTGCATTGCGTTCGGCCGTGGACAAGGCCTCCTTCAGGGTGGCCACCTCGTTTGTGGCCCCTGTAGTACCCACGTTATCCTTGTTATTTCCATTGCAACCAAAATCCTTTTCTGTAAGGTACAAATTTAAAAAGTGGTGTTACTCACCTTCTTTATCCTCGAGCTACTTCTTGGCAAGGCCGAGCTCTTGCTCGGACCGCTCGAGGTCCTGCTTCAAAGCACCAACCTCCGCAGTCAGTGCGGCAGAGGTCAGCAGCGCAGCCTGCAAACCCATATTGACATGATTTTTAGCACTCCTGCGTTTATCTTTTTTAGATCCTCAATCCGGTTTTTCTTTCCGAACACCGAACCGAGCATCAGGGGCTACTGTCTATGCGGTATTACATTACATATTTTAAACTTCTTACCTCAAAGCCTGTTAGAAGGCTACTGCAGGCTTCGGTCAGCCCGCTCTTGACAAGCTGAACCTTCTGAATCACCGGACTCATGATAGTGTGGTGTTCTTCCTCGATGGAAGCGCCGTTAAGCGCCTCCAACAAGTTGTCCGGCGCCTCCGGTTGGACAGAGGCTACCAGCGTCACGGTCCTGCCCTTCTTACGAAGGGGCCGCCTGCCAGACTCCGGAACCACTGCGGGTTCCGGCATAGAGTCCGGCGCAAAGTCCGGGAGGCTTCCTTGCGGCACCTCCGGAGCCTCCTCCTGCTGGGTCCCCTCCTGGGATCCCACCTCGGCGTCATCAGCACGAGGGGTGGATGCGGTCGGAATGGAATCCACGTCCGACGGAGCCAAGGACCCGCTCGACGAAGCGGGAAGATCATCATCGGCCGGACTACAGGTAGTGTGCGGCATTAGAAGGACACTATGTGACGCAAAGGAGATATTATAAACCATTCAGGAATCCGGATACTTACGATCTTGCCGGAGGCCTGGCCCTTGATGGCCACTCTTCGTCGCCAACGTTGGCGTTAGCGGAGCTGTCCGGGGGAATAGTCCTTCCCCTCTTGGACCCTTCGGCCTCCCCCGTTGGGGAAGCCTTCCTCTTCCTCTCTCCCTCCTCTGGGAGAGAGTCCTCTTTCTCCTCCTCATCTTCGGGGAAGGAGTCCGCCTCGGAGCCATCGGACGATGAGTCCGATATCACCTGGCGCCGGGAACTTCTTCGAGTTCCCGTGGCCTTCTTCTTGGCCTTCTTCTCCGGCACCACATAGAGTGCCGGGACTAGCAGCCCCGTTAAACGGGCGTCTGCTGGGTCTTCGGGAAGGGGAGCCGGACAGCCTACCTGTCTGGACGTCCTCTGCCAGTCCTGTCAAAGGCATTGGGAGTTTTAGATCCCATATAGAGTCAAACTATGAAAGAAAATAAATGTCCCATAGAGGATAACAAAGCTTACCTCGCCGGCCGAGCGCTTGGTGCTGAATCTGCGGTCTTCCGTCGCGGACGCGAGGGCTTCTCCCTCCTTGAACAGCACCCTCCAGGCAGCTTCGTACATCGTGTCGAAGAGCCCGCTCAAGGCCTGGTGCTGTGCCGGATTGAACTCCCACAAATTGAAGGCCTGCTGTTGGCAGGGGAGAATCCGGCGGACGAGCATGACCTGGATCACATTGACAAGCCTAAGCTTCTTATTCACCAGGGTCTGGAGACAGGACTGGAGTCCTGTCAGCTCCTCCGAACTGGCCCATAGCAAGCCCTTCTTTTTCCAGGAGGTGAGCTGCATAGGGGCACCAGATCTGAACTTGGGGGCCGCTGCCCATTTAGGGTCAATCGGCTCGGTGATATAGAACCACCCCGATTGCCACCCTTTGATGGTTTCCACAAAGGCGCCCTCGGGCCAGAGGACGTTGGGCATCTTGCCCACCATGGCGCCTCCGCACTCTGCTTGGACGTCCTTCACTACCTTCAGCTTGACGTTGAAGGTCTTGAGCCACAAACCGAAGTGGGGCCGGATGCAGAGAAATGCCTCGCACACGACGATAAACGCCGAGATGTTGAGGATGAAGTTTGGCGCCAGATCGTGGAAGTCCAGGACGTAGTAGAACATGAGCCCCCGGACGAAGGGATGAAGTGGGAAGCCCAGTCCACGGAGGAAGTGGGGAAGGAATACAACCCTCTCATGGGGCCTGGGGGTGGGGATGAGCTGCCCCTCGTCGGGCAGCCGGTGCACGATGTCGCTGGAAAGGTATCCCGCGCCGCGCAGCTTTGTGATGTGCTCCTCCGTAACGGAGGAGTCCAACCACTTGCCTCCCGCTCCGGACATGACTGGAGGAGGTTGAGACGAGATGTGCGGACTTGGGCGCTGGAGCTCGAGTGCGCGGAGATGGATAAGCAAAGGAGGAAGAAGGCGTAGGTGAAAAGGTGGATCCTTATCCGCTTATATATAGGCGGACGAAGACTATGCGTCCCCACCGGCCTGGTAAAACTCGCTTATCTCCCAAGCGCCACCATCAATGGCGCGGTTGGGTTACCCACGTCCGTATTGATGGGAATCCCAGAATAAGGGGAACACGATCTCTGCTTCAACAAGATGTGCCAAGGAAACCGCTTCGCTAAACGCACTGAGGTGGTATAATAAAAAATGATTCAAGTAAAGGCTTGGTGGTGGTATGACGTCATGCCACAAAAAACGTCAGCAGATTGAACTTGTGTACATATTATTCTCTCTACGGTGGAATGTGGAAATTATTTTGCAGAGCCGGACACTATCCTGGTGTTCACAATCTTCTATGGATTATTCGGAGGAGGAACCTGCCTTGCAATGCCAAACAATATGCGCGCCGGACTCATCGTCATTGAAGCCTGGTTCAGGGGCTATTGAGGGAGTCCTGGACTAGGGGGTGTCCGGATAGCCAGACTATCATCATCGGCGGACTCCAAGACTATGAAGATACAAGATTGAAGACTTCGTCCCGTGTCCGGATGGGACTTTCCTTGGCGTGGAAGTCAAGCTTAGCGATACGGATATGTAGATCTCCTACCATTGTAACCGACTCTGTGTAACCCTAGCCCTCTCCGGTGTCTTTATAAACCGGAGGGTTTTAGTCCGTAGGACAACACAACCATTACAACAATCATACCATAGGCTAGGTTCTAGGGTTTAGCCTCCTTGATCTCATGGTAGATCCACTCTTGTACTACCCATATCATCAATATCAATCAAGCAAGAGTAGGGTTTTACCTCCATCGAGAGGGCCCGAACCTGGGTAAAATCATCGTGTCCCTTGTCTCCTGTTACCATCCGCCTAGACGCACAGTTCGGGACCCCCTACCCGAGATCCGCCGGTTTTGACACCGACAACGCCTTTGAAGGTCGTCTTTGTAGGTTTAATCCTTGAGGGGTCTATGCCCATCTTGCGCACTGTGTCCTGATAAAGCAGGTTCAGGCTGCTGCCGCCGTCCATCAGGACTCTGGTGAGGTGAAATCCATCGACGATTAGGTCTAAAACCAATGCGGCGAATCCGCCATGGCGGATACTGGTGGGGTGGTCCCTTCGACCAAAAGTGATCGGGAAAGAGGACCATGGATTGAACTTCGGGGCAACTGGCTCCATCGCATATACGTCCCTAAGTGCACGCTTCCGCTCCCTCTTGGGTATGTGGGTTGCGTATATCATGCTTACCGTCCGCACTTGTGGGGGGAAACCCTTATGTCCTCTATTGTTCGGCGGCCAGGTCTCTTCCTCGTCGTCGCTATGCAGCCCCTTGTCATTGTTTTCGGCGATTAACTTGCCTGCCTACTTGAATACCCAACAATCCCTATTGGTGTGATTGGCTGGCTTTTCGGGGGTGCCGTGTATCTGGCACGAGCGGTCGAGTATTCGGTCCAAATTGGACGGACCCGGAGTAGTTCTTTTGAATGGCTTCTTCCGCTGACCGGGTTTGGAGCCTCTGAATCCGGCGTTGACTGCCGTATCCTCAGTGTTATCGTCGTTAACGCGGCATTTGTTTTTGTTGCGACGCGACCTGCCATTGCGGTCCTTGTTATCCGGACTTCCAGAATTTTTGCTGAGGTTGTTACTGCGGGCTAGCCAGCTGTCCTCTCCCGCGCAGAAGCGGGTCATGAGTGATGTGAGGGCTGCCATGGATTTCGGCTTTTCCTGTCCTAGGTGCTGGGCCAGCCACTCGTCGCGGATGTTATGTTTGAAGGCTGCGAGGGCCTCTGCATCCGGACAGTCGACGATTTGATTTTTCTTTGTTAAGAACCGTGTCCAGAACTGTCTGGCCGATTCGTCTAGCTGCTGAATTATGTGGCTTAGGTCATCGGCGTCTGGTGGTCGCACATATATGCCCTGGAAGTTGTCAAGGAATGCGGCTTCCAGGTCCTACCAACACCCAATTGACTCTGCTGGCAAGCTGTTGAGCCAATGCCGAGCTGGTCCTTTAAGCTTGAGTGGGAGATATTTGATGGCGTGAAGATCGTCACCGTGGGCCATGTGGATATGAAGGAGATAATCTTCGATCCAAACCGCGGGGTCTGTTGTGCCATCGTAGGATTCAATGTTCACGGGTTTAAACCCTTCGGGGATTTGATGCTCCATTACTTCATCTGTGAAGCATAGTGGGTGTGCGGCGCCTCTGTATTGGGCTATATCACGACGTAGCTCAAACGAGCTTTGTCTACTGTGTTTGGCCCGGCCGGACTTGCTGTGTCCGGCGCGACGGTTGTCGTCGCGTGCCGTGGGGCGCCCACGCGATCCATAGATCGATCTTGATTGTCTTGCCTTATCCTCCAATATATCTCGCAAGTCCGGCGCGTTCCCCTGTGACCTTGTGCTTTTCGAGCGATGCCGGGGTACAGTTCTAATGGAGTGCCTAAAGGCCTCTCTGTCGCGGCCACGAGGTGGTCAGTCAGCCGTATTGTGCTCTGGTGATGCAGGTTTATATGTCTCCTCCTCTAGTCGAGGGAGCAACTTGTGTTTGGGGTAGCTTTTGGAGGGGCGTTCGAGTTCATACTCTTCGGCCACAAGGACTTCAGTCCATCTGTCGGCCAGCAGGTCTTGATCAGCTCGGAGCTGTTGCTGCTTTTTCTTTAGGCTGTTCGCCGTGGCCATTAGCCTGCGTTTAAAACGCTCTTGTTCGACGGGATCCTCGGGCATGACGAATTCGTCGTCGTTGAGGCTTGCCTCGTCTCCGGAGGGAGGCATGTAATTATCATCCTCTACCTCTTCGTCTGCCGCTCTCTCGTGAGGGCTAGCTTCTCCGTCCTCCTGTGCTGAATCTTGCTGGAGGGGGTTATCTTCGGCACTCTCTGGGGTGTTATTATCTTTGGTGCCGGAATCTCCATTCTTGCTGTGGCGGGATTTAGAGCGGCGCCGCTGACGCCGGCGCTTGGGCTGTTTCTTGGAGGAGCCTTCCTCTGCTACATCCTTGTCGTTCCCATCCTTTGGGATGTCCACCATGTATATGTCGTATGACGAGGTGGTCTTCCAGTGCCCCGTAGGCGCTGGTTCTTGGTCGTCTCCGGCATCGTCGTCCATACCGTCGATGTCTTCGGAGTCGTAATCTAGCATGTCGGTTAGATCGTCGACAGTGGCTACAAAGTGGGTGGTGGGTGGGCTTTGAATTTCTTCGTTGTCCGCATCCCAACCGTCCTGACCGCAGTCCAGCCAGGGCTCTCCTGATAACGAGAGATACTTTAGCGAATTCAGGATGTCGCCAAAGGGTGAGTGCTGAAAGATGTCTGCGGCGGTGAACTCCATGATCGGCGCCCAATCGTATTTGATTGGTAGGGGCGCAGGAGGTTCGGAATCCGGCACCTCGGAGTCACGAGCTTTACAAGGGACAAGGTTAGTATTCGGCTCCATCGCCGTAGAGATTGCAGCCTCCGAGGCGGTGTCTAGCCACCCGTCCTCGATCTGCGCGGTCGGCTCCGAACTAAGGGTCGGAGCGGACTCATGTGCGGCCTCCAGGGCACTGTCCGGCAGCAGAGCTAAATCATGCCCATTGTGGGAGTGCGGCGCGCTTGGCTGTGGCTCGAATCCGTCGAAGATCAAGTCTCCGCGGATGTCGGCCGTGAAGTTTACACTTCCAAATCTGACCTGACGGCCAGGCGCGTAGCTTTCGATCTGCTCCAGATGGCCAAGCGAATTGGACCGCAGTGCAAAGCCGCCGAATACGAAGATCTGTCCGGGGAGAAAAGTCGCACCCTGGACTGCGTCATTATTGATGATCGAAGGAGCCATCAAGCCTACTAGTGATGACACAGAGGAACTCTCAATGAAAGCACCAATGTCGGTGTCAAAACCGGCGAATCTCGGGTAGGGGGTCCCCAACTGTGCGCCTAGGCGGATGGTAACAGGAGACAAGGGACACGATGTTTTTACCCAGGTTCGGGCCCTCTTGATGGAGGTAAAACCCTACTCCTGCTTGATTAATATTGATGATATGGGTAGTACAAGAGTGGATCTACCACGAGATCAAGGAGGCTAAACCCTAGAAGCTAGCCTATGGTATGATTGTTGTAATGGTTGTTCGTCCTACGGACTAAAACCCTCCGGTTTATATAGACACCGGAGAGGGCTAGGGTTACACAGAGTCGGTTACAATGGTAGGAGATCTACATATCCGTATTGCCAAGCTTTCCTTCCACGCCAAGGAAAGTCCCATCTGGACACGGGACTAAGTCTTCAATCTTGTATCTTCATAGTCTTGGAGTCCGGCTATGTGGACACCCCCTAGTCCACGACTCCCTCAATCACCGTGTATTAATGAGTACGGTGATTGAGAGGATTTCATCCGCTGAGAGCAGGTTGCATGAGGCCGTCAGGAGTTTACTGACGGGGTTTGAGGTACGTAAAAATGACATACCTTTTGACAGTTTTGCACATAGAGTGCGCCCTGTATAGATAGTAGCCCCTGAGACTCGGTACGTTGTCAGAAGTGACAGCGTGCCGAGGATCATAATCTCAGTTTTAAGATGTCGCCGTTCCTATTCAGGGGGCAGAGCGTTCGGTGGCCAGCCGGACTGATAGAGTTGCCGAACTGAAGTGGCAACTGGACGTTGCGGATGCGGACATCGCGCTGGTCAATAGGCGACTTGCCGAGTCACAAGGTGGGTGGTTTCTCCGCGGTCACCTGGTAAGGGGGCTGATGCTCGCGCCTTACAACATGTATGCTTGATGCAGATGGCGTTGCTGCTATGGAGGGCCTTCGGGCAGAGCTTGCTCGAGCCAAGGAGCAAGCCAGAAGGAGTGATGCGGCTTCCTCGAAGGCGGCCGAAGAGCTAGAAGCCGAAAAGGCTGCTCACTGCCGAAGCAGGGAGGAGATGGCCGGAATGGCCGTAAAGCTAAAGGATGCTACCGACCGCTATGAGGTTCTTGAAAGAGAACGCCGAGCGGGGCAAGAGGACCTGAAGAAGGCCACCGCCGAAGCCAAGGATGCCCGTTCTGCAATGAGGGCTATAAAGGAGGAACTGCGTCAGGCCGGAGACATTGCGGATGGAAAGCCCTTCCTGCTGCGTAGGAAGTTCACTGATTAGAAGTATGCTCAGTTAGGCCACTTTTTATGGTGCGGAGGATCCTTATCTGAATTTGGCGGCGAGTGCGGCGGACGCGGTCGTGCACTTCCGGAGCCAAAAGGATCACGAAATGGAAGAGCTTTTTTGGTCTCAATTCCATAGTCCGGAGCGTCCACTTCCGTTAACCGATCGGTTGGCTGAGTGGGCTGAGCTGAATAGGATGTCCGGACTTGCCATGAAGGATGTCGTGGCTCATCTGTGGCCGGAAAGGCCCAAGCCGAAGACTTGTTTTGGCTTAGTGCAGCAATTCCTTGATGCGGTGCCGCATATCAAGGCGATGAAGCGGTCGGCATGCATAGGGGGTGCACGGATGGCTCTCGCCCATGTCAAAACATGCTGGGCAGAGATGGACGCCACCGATGTTGCATCCCGGGATTCGGACAGAAGCCGATTACCCGCCAAGCACTATCTTGAGGAAGTCCTGCAGGGCGCTTGTTTAATAGAGTCGCAGTGCTCGAAAAACGTTATGTTCAAATGACATGTATGATTTGTAAAACCATATTTATAATATAAGTGCTTTTTATACTTGTGCGTTCAAGTATTGAAATATCTCCTGTGCGGCCGTTAATGTATATGTGTATATAACCTGAAAGATGGCAGTCTTCGGCTTCAGCCCCCACGCATATGGTGCGGGGGTGTTTGCAAAAGGGCGCATTTTCACACTTAATCCAACGTCTTGGTCCTGTGAAGGAGGTGGTAGCGTAGCAAACTAGGCAACCGGACTATAATGCATTATCACTTTCACTTAGCCATAGTATACGTTGTGAGTTGAGGTGGCTTTCCAGTGCCCAGTAGGCACTGGTTCTTGGTCGTCTCCGGCATCGTCGGCCATACCGTCGATGTCTTCGGAGTCGAAGTCTAGCATGTCGGTCAGATCGTCGACAGTGGCTACTAAGTGGGTGGTGGGTGGGCTTTGAATTTCTTCATTGTCCGCATCCCAACCGTCCTGACCGCAGTCCGGCCAGGGCTCTCCTAATAACGAGAGATACTTTAGCGAATTCAGGATGTCGCCAAAAGGTGAGTGGTGAAAGATGTCCGCAGTGGTGAACTCCATGATCGGCGCCCAATCAGGTTCGATTGGTAGGGGCGCAGGACGTCCGGAGTCCGGCGAGGAGTCCGGCACCTCGGAGTCACGAGCTTCACAAGGAACAAGGTCGGTATTTGGCTCTATCTCCGTAGATGTAGCAGCCCCCGAGGCGGTGTCTAGCCACCCGTCCTCGATCTGCGTAGCCAGCTCTGAATTGAGGGTCGGAGCGGACTCGTGTGCGGCCTCCAGGGCACTGTCCGGCAGCAGAGCTAAATCATGCCCATCGTGACAGTGCGGCGCGCTTGGTTGTGGCTCGAATCCATCGAAGATCAAGTCTCCGCGGATGTTAGCCGTGAAATTCAGACTTCCAAATCTAACCTGATGGCCAGGGGCGTAGCTTTCGATCTGCTCCAGATGGCCAAGCGAATTGGCCCGTAGTGCAAAGCCGCCGAATATGAAGATCTGTCCGGGGAGAAAAGTCTCACCCTGGACTGCGTCGTTGTTGTTGATGATCGAAGGAGCCATCGAGCCTATCGGTGATGACACAGAGGAACTCTCAATGAAAGCACCAATGTCGGTGTCGAAACCGGCGGATCTCGGGTAGGGGGTCCCGAACTGTACGTCTAGGCGGATGGTAACAGGAGACAAGGGACACGATGTTTTTACCCAGGTTCGGGCCCTCTCGATTGAGGTAAAACCCTACTCCTGCTTGATTGATATTGATGATATGGGTAGTACAAGAGTGGATCTACCACGAGATCAAGGAGGCTAAACCCTAGAAGCTAGCCTATGGTATGATTGTTGTTATCCTATGGACTAAAACCCTCCGGTTTATATAGACACCGGAGAGGGCTAGGGTTACACAGAGTCGGTTACAATGGTAGGAGATCTACATATCCGTATCGCCAAGCTTGCCTTCCACGCCAAGGAAAGTCCCATCCGGACACGGGACGAAGTATTCAATCTTGTATCTTCATAGTCTTGGAGTTCGGCCGATGAAGATAGTTCGGCTATCCAGACACCCCCTAGTCCAGGACTCCCTCACCAACTATGAGGGAAATTATCTTGTGGGTGAAAATGCAGTTGATGTTCCCCGATGGGTATGCAGCGAATCTAAAAGGGGACCGAGTCTTGAAAAATTGAAAATATTTGGTCTCAAGAGTCATGATCGGCAGATATGGATTGAGCGAGTAATGCTGGTGATGTTGCGTGGCTTCATCCCTGACGATGAATGGCTAGTACTGGCAAAGCTGAGCTATTTCTTCCGTGTTCTTTGTGTGAAAGAACTATCACCTGGCCTGCTAGAAGAAATGGAAGAGTTAGCGCTGGAGTTTATCTGCAAGTTAGAGAAGATCTTTCCGCCGGGCTTCTTTAATCCAATGCTGCACTTGATTTTGTATCTCTTGACCGAGGCAAGATTGGGGGGTGCAAAATCGTTGGTGCTACACAACTGGAGGATGCAGAAGATGCTTCGAGCAAAGTGTAAGAATAAACGTAGAATTGAAGCATCGATGGCCGAGGCATTCATTGGTGAGGAGGCGGCAAACTTGGTGACAGCACAGTACGAAGCCAAAAATCATCATTTGCATAATCCGAAGCCTCGGTACAATGATGGCAACCCAAAAAAGGGTGGATCCAACCTCAGCCTATTCAAAGGGAATCTCGCACCAGTCGGTGCTTCTAATTCCTTAATGTTGGATGTCGAAGAAAGGTGGACCATTTTGTTGTATATCTTCAACAACCTAACAGAAGTGTGGCCGTACATCGAGTAAGTTATCCGTACATTCTTTTGCAACTTCTAATTCCTTTGAACTTCTCTTATTCCCGAATATATTTGATACAGTCGATACGTCACCAAATTCTCGTATGGAGCGGGGATCCAAAAGGATTCCATCAAAGAGTATGAGCTTCTGGCAAAGCATGGACGCGGCTATCCCGATTTCATCTATTGGTTCAAACAAATGGTAAATTCCATTAGACCATGTCATTTCTTCGTCTACTTTGCGGCTAATGCAACAATCCTTTCGTATTAAACTTGTAGGCAAATTCAGAGTTTATGGATGCTGAACTGAGACAAGTCACTAATGGTTTTGACTTTAAGGTCCATTCATTTGAGAAATACGACATCAACGGGTATCGCTTTCGTACCTATGGCAAAGAGCTATCTATGGCCGACCAGAAGTCTACAAATTGTTGTGTCTCTGCTATTGGTGAAGGGGATACCGACTATTATGGAAGAGTTGAAGCAATTTATGAACTTCAATTCTATGGTGCAAACCCACCAAACGTCATAGTCTTCAAATGTTATTGTTTGCAGCCGAAGGAGACTAGAAGGACTCATGAACATATAGGGCTAGTGGAAATCAAACAAAGCACCCATTTGGATGTTCCCAATGTCTATATTACGGCTCAACAGGCAACCCAAGTTTTCTATCTACCGTGGGCGTATCAAAGTGATCCAAATCTCAATGGTTGGGATGTCGTTTATGAAGTGCCGCCATGTGTTAGACCACCTCCCCACAATGAAGAGGATTATGAACCTCACATTAACCTAGACACGTACGAAGGTGAATTCTTCCAAGAAACACATCTTTCCAAAAAATGCTTCAAGAAACGCTCTAGTTCACACCAGAACATTGAAGTAGACAGCGACAGTGAACCCGACTTCACCACTGAGCCTGAAGAAGAAGAGCCTGAACAAGAAGAGGTTATTGCTGCGGATGACTTGTCAATACTTGATCGATTATGTAAAGGTGGCCTTCCACATGTTGATGCCGATGAACCCGATGAGCACTTCATTGATGATAGTGATGATGATGACGATTCGTTTATTGATCCTAGAGCATTTATTGAACCCAACGATCAATATTATCATTAGGTATTCAATTTTTTATGTTGTACTTGATTTATATAGTTACCTGTATGATTGTATGATTTATATAGTTACTTGTATAATTTTCGTACTTTGTATGATTGTTTGTTATACATAGTGCCATGGTCCTGATATCCATCCCCGTCGGCCCTCGCTCGGTTTATGCTTCGGATGTGGTATATTCTATTTTATAACTATTTGTTGCATTTTGCATTTATGACAAATATGACCATCAAGTTGGCATAGAAATATTTTAATCTAGGAGGTATGTGAACCGGAATTTCAACCGACCCTCTTGTTGAGAAGTCAAATTTAGTTGAAAAAGAAAATGAGTATTTGGAAGAAAAAATTAAAAGAACTGAAGAAGAGAAGATGAAATTGAAGTTGTATGTTGCTGATGTCGTCGATGATCATAAGATGAAGATGAATGCAATGCGCTTGAAGATGGATGCAATGCGCTTGAAGATTAAGAAGATTAGAAAATATGCCATTGATAATGAGGCTTGGTATCATTATGCCGTTGGATCAATTGTTACCTTAGTTGCGATCTTCATCGCATTTGTTGTGATGAGGGTAAGTTTTCTCTAGTGTTTTGCTTAACAAATGCATACTTAGCTTACTTTTCTCCTAATTGGCATAATTACCTAAGTTAGATAAAAATGAGCCATACTTACGTAAGTTGGCTAAAAAATGGCATCATCACCTAGGTTAGCACAAAAATGACCTATACTTACCTTATTTTCCTCCAAATTGACATAGTAAGCTAAGTTGGCTAAAAATGGCAATTACGTATGTTAGCTCTAAAATGACACAAATAAGGAATAAGAAGAAGAAAAAACAAGAAAGAGCAGAATACGAAAGAATAGAAGAAGAAAGAGAAGAAAAAGAAAGAATAAAAGAAGAATGAGAATGAGGAGGACTACTACTACTCCTCCTCCTCCTCCTCTTCCTACTACTACTACGACCACCACCACCACCACCACGACCACCACCACTACCACTACTACCACCACCACCACGACCACTACCACTACCACTACCACTACCACTACCACTACTACTAGTCTTCTTCTTCTTCTAGTATTCTTCTTCTTCTTCTTCTTCTAACTTTCTTACTCCCATTTTTGCAGGTTTGATTCACTTCATGGAAGCGGTATTGATGGACTGCTAGTGTTTAGTTCTTGTTTTCATTTGTATTGATGAAAAATGTGAAACTATGTATGTAAACATAGATGAACTCCGTGAAACTATGTATGCAATGGATCTTTTAATACCCTATGTGTTCTGTTGCATTGATGGACTGCTAGATGTTTGATACATGGGCTATATTTGATCTTGAAACAATATATATCATATATATATTTTAAAAATGCAGGGATATAATGGAAAACAGAAAAAAAATAGCAACAATACAGGCACTTTGCCGTCCGCCAGCAGATGGCAAAGGTGCCATGTGGCAGCTACCTGTGCAACCTGGGGCACACTGGGTTGGCCTATTTGGTTGCTTTGCCGTCTGTTGGCAGAAGGTAAAGATGCAAAGGTCTTTGCCGTCTGCCAGCAGACGACATAGCAGGCCACATGGCAGCTGCATGGGGGCACCTGGGGGCTGGTCTTTGTCGTCTGCCAGCAGACGGCAAAGCACGCCGTTAACCCCTTAACGGACCTAGCCCTACCGTCTGCCATCCAGGCCCTTTGTCGTCTGCTGGCAGACGGCAAAGAGGCAAAGGTCTTTGCCGTCCTCCAATAGACGACAACGTGCCCTTTGCCATAGTTCGTTCAGCCGGATGTGGTTTCGTCTGCTGGATGACGGCAAAGGCCTTTGCCGTCCGCCATGTATGCCTTTGCCGTCAACCATGGCTGATGGCAAAGTGCCTGATTCCTATAGTGTTTCTTGTAAATATAGGCTTCACTGTAAGTCTGTATAACACCAAACGCTTTGATCACCTCATCAAAGCGTATATTCCAACTCCGAGATGCTTGCACCAGTCCATAGATGGGTCGCTGGAACTTGCACACTTTGTTAGCACCATTAGGATCGACAAACCTTCTGGTTGCATCATATACAACTCTTCTTTAAGAAACCCGTTAAGGAATGCAATTTTGACATCCATTTGCCAGATTTCATAATCATAAAATGCGACAATTGCAAACATGATTCTGACAGACTTAAGCATCTCAAAGGGTGAGAAAGTCTCATTGTAGTCAACTCTTGAACTTGTCAAAAACCTTTTGTGACAAATCGAGCTTTGTAGACAGTGAAATTACCATCATCGTCCGTCTTCCTCTTGAAGATCCATTTATTCTCAATGGCTTGCCGATCATCGGGCAAGTCCACCAAAGTCCACACTTTGTTCTCATACATGGACCCTATCTCAGATTTCATGGCCTCAAGCCATTTGTCGGAATCTAGGCTCATCATAGCTTCTTCATAGTTTGTAGGTTCGTTGTTGTCTAACAACATGACTTCCAGGACAAGATTACCGTACCACTCAGGTGTGGTACGTGTTCTGCTCGACCTATGATAGTAACTTGATCATGATCATCATATGCTTCCTCTCTGGCTAGTGTAGGCATCACGGGAATGGTTTTCTCTGATGTGCTACTTTCCAATACGAGAGAAGGTACAACTACCTCATCGAGTTCTACTTTGCTCCCACTCACTTCTTTCGAGAAAAACTCCTTCTCTAGAAGTGACCCATTCTTAGCAACAAAGATCTTGCCTTTGGATCTGTGGTAGAAGGTATAGACAATGGTTTCTTTAGGGCATCCTATGAAGACGCACTTCTCCGTTTTGGTTTCGAGCTTTTCAGGCCGAAGCCTTTTGACATAAGCATAGCATCCCCAAACTTTAAGAAACGAAGGTTTCTTGCTAAACCATAGTGCATACAGTGTTGTCTCAACAGATTTAGATGGTGCCCTATTTAATGTGAATGTGGCTATCTCTAATGCATAACCCCAAAATGATAAAGGCAAATCGGTAAGAGACATCATGGAATCCACCATATCTAATAAAGTATGGTTACGATGCTCGGACAGACCATTACGTTGTGGTGTTCCAGGTGGCGTGAGTTGTGAAACGATTCCACATTATCTTAAATGAAGGCCAAACTCGTACTCAAATATTTATCTCCGTGATCAGATTGTAGAAACTTTATTTTCTTGTTACGATGATTCTCCACTTCACTCTAAAATTCTTTGAACTTTTCAAATGTTTCAGACTTGTGTTTCATAAAGTAGACATATCCATACCTACTCAAAACATCTGTGAAGGTCAGAAAATTACGATACCCGCCACGTGCTTCAACACTCATCGGACCGCATAAATCAGTATGTATTATTTCCAATAAGTCATTAGATCGCTCCATTGTTCCGGAGAACAAAGTTTTAGTCATCTTACCCATGAGGCATGGTTTGCAAGTATTAAATGATACATAATCAAATGATTCCAAAAGTCCATCGACATGGAGTTTCTTCATGCGCTTTACACCAATATGAACGGCAGTGCCACAAGTATGTTGCACTATCATTATCAACTTTGCATCTTTTGGCATCAATATTATGAATATGTGTATCACTATGATCGAGATTCAACAAGAATAGACCATTCATCAAAGGTGCATAACCATAAAATATGTTACTCATATAAATAGAAAAACCATAATTCTATGACATAAATGAATAACCGTCTCACAATAAACAAGATCCAGTTATAATGTTCATGCTCAACGCTCGCACCAAATAACAATTATTGAGGTTTAAAACTAATCCCGAAGGTAGATGTAGAGGTAACATTGAAGGAAATATGCCCTAGAGGCAATAATAAAGTTGTTATATTATATTTCCTTATTCATGATAAATGTTTGTTATTCATGCTAGAATTGTATTGATCGGAAACTTAAATACATGTGTGAATACATAAACAAACACCGTGTCCCTAGTAAGCCTCAACTAGACTAGCTCGTTGATCAAAGATGGTTAAGGTTTCCTAACCATAGGCATGTGTTGTCATTTGATAACGGGATCACATCATTAGGAGAATGATATGATGGACAAGACCCATCTGTTAGCTTAGCATAATGATCGTTCAATTTTATTGTTATTGCTTTCTTCATGTCAAATACATATGCCTTCCACTAGGAGATTATGCAACTCCTAGATATCGGAGGAATACCTTGTGTTCTATCAAACGTCACGACATAACTGGGTGATCACAAAAATGCTCTACAGGTATCTCCAAAGGTGTTTATTGAGTTGGAATAGATCGAGATTAGGATTTGTCACTCTGAATATCAAAGAGGTATCTCTGGGCCCTCTCGGTAATACACATCGTAAGCTTGCAACAAATGACTGAGGAGTTAGTCACGAGGTGATGTATTACGGAACGAGTAAAGAGACTTGCCGGTAACGAGATTGAACTAGGTATGAGGATACCAACGATCGAATCTCGGGGAAGTAACATACCGATGGACAAAGGGAATTACGTATGTTGTCATAACGGTCCGACCGATAAAGATCTTTGTAGAATATGTAGGAGCCAATATAGGCATCTTGGTTCCGCTATTGGCTATTGACCGGAGAGGTGTCTCGGTCATGTCTACATAGTTCTCAAACCCGTAGGGTCCGCACACTTGTGTTCCTTGACGATATAGTGTTATATGAGTTATATGATTTGGTGACCGAATGTTGTTCGGAGTCCCGGATGAGAACACGGACATGACGAGGAGTCTCGAAATGGTCGAGAGGTAGAGATTGATATATATAGGACGATTGTATTCAGACACTGAAAGTGTTTCGGAGAAAACATGATAGTCATCGGAGTACCGGAGGGGGTACAGGTCACCCCCGGGAGGGTATTGGGCCTATTTGGCCATAAGAGGGGTGCACACCAGCCCACAAGGGGCTGGTACGCCCCCATGTAGCCGCCGAAGTGGTTAAAGGAAAAGGGGGAGGATTCGACCTCCCCTTCCTTCTCTCTTCCCCCTTTCCTTTCTTCTCCGGCAAATAAGGAAAGGCGGGGGGGGGGGGGGCGGGGCACTTGGGGAGGACCACAAGTAGGATTCGGCCTACTTGAGGCGCCCTTCTGGCTGCTCCCTCCTCCCCCACCTATATATATGTGGGAGAGGCTCGCCTAGCACATCCCAGACAATCACCTAGTCGTGTGCGGCGCCCCCCTCCACAGTTTACACCCCCTATCATTTTTTTGTAGTACTTAGGGGAAGCCCTGCAGAGATAACTTCACCATCACCGTCACCACGCCATCGTGTTGTCAGAACTCATCCACTACCTCACCGTCTTGTTAGATCAAGAAGGTGTGGACGTCCCCGAGCTGAACATGTGCTGAACGCGGAGGTGTCGTACGTTCGGTACTCGATCGGTTGGATCGCGAATAAAGTTCAACTACATCAACCACATTGTGAAACGCTTCCACTTACGGTCTACGAGGGTACATAGACACACTCTCCCTCTCGTTGCTATGCATCTCCATGGATAGATCATTGTGTGTGCGTAGATTTTTTTTTCATGCAATATTACCCAACAGTGGCATCGTGAGCCAGGTCTATGCGTAAATGATATGCACGAGTAGAACACAAAGAGTTGTGGGTGGTGATAGTCATACTACTTACCACCAACGTCTAATTTTGATTCGACAATATTTTTAGATGAAGCGGCCCAGACCAACCTTATATATCCACACACATGAGACCGGTTCAACCGACTGACATGCAACTAGTTTTGCATAAAGGTGGCAGGCGGGTGTCTGTTTCTCCTACTTTAGTTGAATCAAATTTGACTATGGTCGGTCCTTGAAGAAGGTTAAAACAACAAACTTGATGGATCACCTTTGTGGTTTATGCGTAGGTAAGAACAGTTTTTGCTAGAAACTAGCAGCCACGTAAAACTTGCAACAACAAAGTAGAGGACGTCTAACTTGTTTTTGTAGGTTATGTTGTGATGTGATATGGTCAAGACATGATGTGATTGTATGAGATGATCATGTTTTGCAAGTTATCGGCAATCAACAGGAGCCTTATGGTTGTCTCTTTATTGTATGAAATGCAAACACCATGTAATTGCTTTACTTTATCATTATGCATTAGCAATAGTTGTAGAAGCAATAGTTGGCGAGACGACCACGATGCAATGATGGATATCAAGGTGTTGAGACGGTGACGATGGAGATCATGACGATGCTTTGGAGATAGAGATCAAAAGCATGAGATGATGATGGCCATACCATGTCACATATTTTGATTGCATGTGATGTTTATCTTTTATGCATCTTATTTTGCTAGGTACGGCGGTAGCATTATAAGATGACCCCTTAACTAAATTTCAAGGTAAAAGTGTTCTCCCTAAGTATGCACCATTGCTAGAGTTTGTCGTTTCGAGACACCATGTGATGATCGGGTGTGATAGACTCTACATTCACATACAACAGGTGTAAGATAGTTTTGCACATGCAGAATACTTGGGTTAAACTTGACGAGCCTAGCATGTTGATACATGGTCTCGGAACACTGGATACTGAAAGGTCGAACATGAGTCATATAGTAGATATGATCAACATAGAGATGTTCACTATTGATGAATACTCCATCTCATGTGATGATCGGACATGAGTTAGTTGATTTGTATCATGTATCACTTAGATAACTTGAGGGATGTTTATTTAAATGGGAGTTCTTAAGTAATTTGATTAATTGAACTTAATTTATCATGAACTTAGTCTTATAGTTTTGCATATCTATGTTGTAGATCAATGGCCCGAGCTACTGTTCCCCTGAATTTTAATGAGTTCCTAGAGAAAGCTAAGTTGAAAGATGATGGTAGCAACTACACGGACTGGGTCCGTAACTTGAGGATTATCCTCATTGCTGCACAAAAGAATTATGTCCTTGATGCACCGCTAGGTGACGGACCTGCTGCAGGAGCTGAAGCAGACGTTTTGAACGCCTGGCAGGCTCGATCTGATGACTACTCTATAGTTCAGTGTGCCATGCTTTACGTCTTAGAACGAGGACTTCAAAGATATTTTGAACGTAATGGAGCATATGAGATGTTCCAAGAGTTGAAGTTAATATTTCAAGCAAATCCACGGGTTGAGAGATATAAAGTCTCCAATAAGTTCTATAGCTACAAAATGGAGGAGAACAGTTCTGTCAGTGAACACATACTCAAAATGTCTAGGTATTAATCACTTAGTTTAGCAAGGAGTTAATCTTCCAGTTGATTGTGTTATTGAGAGAGTTCTTCAATCACTGCCACCTAGCTACAAAGGTGTTTGTGATGAACTATAATATGCAAGGATGAACAAAACAATTCCTGAGCTCTTTGCAATGCTTAAGGCCGCAGAGGTAGAAATCAAGAAGGAGCATCAAGTGTTGATGGTTAACAAGACCACTAGTTTCAAGAAAAAGGGCAAGGGAAAGAAAGGGAACTTTAAGAAGAATGGCAAGCAAGTTGCCACTCCCGGGAAGAAGCCCAAAGCTGGACCCAAGCCTGAAACTGAGTGCTTCTACTGCAAAGGGAGTGGTCACTGGAAGCGGAACTGCCCCAAGTATTTGGCGGATAAGAAGGATGGCAAA
Organism: Triticum timopheevii; assembly: GCA_963921465.1. NCBI lineage: Eukaryota > Viridiplantae > Streptophyta > Magnoliopsida > Poales > Poaceae > Triticum > Triticum timopheevii. Next base: position 228,400,471 of record OY997270.1, on the reverse strand, counting down.
GTGAACAAAGGTATATTTGATATACATGTTATTGATGTGTACCTTACTAATGCTCGTAGCAGCGCCTTCATATTGGTTCGGTTGCTCATATTTGTAACTCGAAACAAAAGCTGCGGAATAAACAAAGATTGGCTAAGGACGAGGTGATGATGCGCCTCGGGAATGGTTCCAAGGTCGATGTGATCGCCGTCGGCACGCTGATACGTCTCCAACATATCTATAATTTATGAAGTATTCATGCCATGTTTACAATAGTTTTATATGATTTTGGTATGATTTGATTAGAACTAACCTGGACTGACGCTGTTTTCAGCAGAACTATAGTGGTGGTCTTTTTGTGCAGAAATAAAAGCTCTTAGAATGCGCTGAAAATCAATGGAGAATTTTCCTGGAAAATATAAAAAATACTAGAACAAAGAGTTACCGGAGGGGAGGCCCGTGGGCCCCACGAGGGTGGTGGGCGCGCCCCTGTGCCTCGTGGACTTCTCGTGGGGCCCCCTGACTTGTTCTCGACACCAACCTCTCCTATAAGGCCAACTCCACCGCGTGACCCCATCTTGTCCGGGTGCGTCCGTTTGGGGTAAAACGGACAAATAGCGCGTGGCCTCAAATGGACAAATGTCCGGAATCCGTCCGTTTTCAAGCCATCCCCGGCCCAAAGTTGCACTCGGTTTGGGGTGAAACGGACGCGCGCGGACGGCCGCGACGCACGCCCTTGTCCCCCTCGTGGCCCGCTTGTCAGGGACACTAGCAGTCCCTCCCTCCCAACGCTTCGACCCTCTATCTCCCACCCCGCCCCGCCGCCGGCGCCGCCGCTATTCTCCGGCCGCCTCCTCACCATGCAGCCCCCGGCCGTCCATACCAAACCACGTGTAGACATGGCCTCCCCCACGCCCACGCTGTTGCCGTAATTTTGGCCGTCGATCGGAGGAGGTTTTGCCGTCGCCATCTTTGCCGGTGGCAGAGGGGACACGACCGCCGGCGACATACCACGGTGGCCGCTGCAACTTCTGACGGCTCCAGAGCGGCCAGTAGCCGGCCGGCAACCACCCCTGCTGCGTTGAGGTGATCATCGCGGCCTCTTCGCCACCACGACCGCAAGGTGTTCGACACTTTGCCCACAAAGGTATGGACAGTGGAGACAAGTTTTTCTTCCACCACTTCCTTTGTTCATCGGACGATTCGTCGTTGGAGTTTGTCCAGTTCCATCGTGAGCTGCATGATTGGCACACTCATAAGGATCTTCAAAATGACTTGGTTGAGCACATGTGGGAGCATATTGGCAACCGATAGATGTATTGGTTCATTTTATGTTCATTCAAGACAATTTCGATTTGGTTGTAAAACTATCTTTATTACAGACAATTTTGATTGGGTTGTAAAACTATTTTAATTTTCAAACAATTAATAATTGGACGTGCAAACTTGCTTTCATATGAAAATATGGGCATTTTAGGCCCTGGCGGATGGGATGGGGAAACGTATGCGGCCGCGCGCTGGGCAAACGGCCACCGCATCCCAGGACAAGCCCGGACACGACCCCATTGCCCAACCCAAACTGACAGAATCCGGACAAAACGGACGTCCGTTTAGGGTCGCGCGGTGGAGTTGGCCTAGATCCCCAAACCTCCAAAAAATAACCTAGATCAGAAGTTCCGCCGCCGCAAGCCTCTGTAGCCACGAGAAATCAATCTAGGCCCTCTCTAGCACCCTGCCAGAGGGGGCCATCATCACCCGACGCCATGGGGAAGGATCCTGGAGGGGCCATCATCCCCATGAAGGCCAAGATCCAGAGGGAAAACCTCTCCCCATACAAGGGGAGGCCATGGAGGAGGAAGCACAAGGGGGAGAACCTCTCCTCCTCTCTCTCGGTGATGCTGGAGTGCCATCGGGAGGGGAATCATCACCGAGGTGATCGTCTTCATCAATATCACCATCATCATCACCATCCTCATCTGCTTTACGCGGTCCACTCTCATGCACCCCGCTGTAATCCCTACTTGAACATGGTGCTTTATGCCACATATTATGATCCAATGATGTGTTGCCATCCTATGATTTTTTGAGTAGATATCCTTTTTCTTTGGGTTGATTGATGATCTAGATTGGTATCAGTTGTATGTTTTATTGGTGTTGTTCCATTGTGCCCTCCGTATCGTGCAAGCGTGAGGGATTCCCACTGTAGGTTGTTGCAATACATTCATGATTCCCTTATAGTGGGTTGCTTGGGTGATAGAAGCATAAACCCGAGTAAGGGAGTTGTTGCATATGGGATAAAGGGGACTTGATATGTTAATGCTATGGTTGGGTTTTACCTTAATGATCTTTAGTTGTTGTGGATGCTTGCTAGAGTTCTAATCATAAGTGCACATGATCCAAGAAGAGAAAGTATGTTAGCTTATGCCTCTCCCTCATAGAAAATTGCAATAGTGATTACCGGTCTTGTTAACAATTTCCTAGGACAATTCCGCACACCGACCCATCATTATTCCACATTCGCTATTTATAATACTTAAGTAATATATTCTAACTCTATGATAATAGCACCTACTTTTATATTCTAGCTCTCCAATATCATGCAAAGTTATCCTCTTCATACCCACAATGTAGTTTTATTTCTCATTTCTAGTTGGAGCAACCGTTCGGTGTACTTAGAGTCGTATCAGTGGCAGATAGGACTTGAGAGAATATTGATCTTACCTTTAGCTCCTTGTGGGTTCGACACTCCATACTTATCACTTCCACCTTTGGGAATTGCTACGATGATTCCCTGCACTTGGGGATTATCAAGCTCTTTTCTGGCGCCGTTGCCGGGGAGCAATAGCGTGGGGTTGATATTCTCGTTTGTGCTTGTTAGCTTTCTTCACTAAGTAGTTTTTGTTTTCCCTTTTTGTTGGGTAACGTAGTAATTTCAAAAAATTTCCTACGCACACGCAAGATCATGGTGATGGTATAGCAATGAGAGGGGAGAGTGTTCGTCCATGTACCCTTGTAGACCGTAAGCGGAAGCGTTAGCACAACGCCGTTGATGTAGTCGTACGTCTTCACGATCTGACCGATCCAAGCACCGAACGTACGGAGCCTCCGAGTTCAGCACACGTTCAGCTCGATGACGTTCTCCGACCTCCGATCTAGCCGAGCTCCGGAGATGAGTTCCATCAGCACGACGGCGTGGTGACGATGATGATGTTCTACCGGCGCAGGGCTTCGCCTAAACTCTGCGACGATATGACCGAGGTGGAATATGGTGGAAGGGGGCACCGCACACGGCTAAGGAACGATCTGTAGATCAACTTGTGTGTCTATGGGGTGCTCCTTGCCCCCGTATATAAAGGAGTGGAGGAGGGGAGGGCCGGCCCTCTCTATGGCGCGCCCTAGGGGAGTTCTACTCCTACCGGGAGTAGGATTCCACCTTTCCTAGTCCAACTAGGAGCCCTTCCATGTAGTAGGAGTAGGAGAGAAGGAAAGGGAAGAGAGAAGGAGAAGGAAGGAAGGGGGCGCCCCCCCTCCCTAGTCCAATTCGGACTAGTCCATGGGGAGGGGTGCGGCCACCCTTTTGGCCCTTTCTCTCCTTTCCCGTATGGCTCATAAAGGCCCAATACGAATTCCCGTAACTCTCCGGTACTCCGAAAAATACCTGAATCACTCGGAACCTTTCTGATGTCCGAATATAGTCGTCCAATATATCGATCTTTACGTCTCGACCATTTCGAGACTCCTCGTCATGTCCCCGACCTCATCCGGGACTCCGAACTCCTTCGGTACATCAAAACTCATAAACTCATAATAAAACTGTCATCGTAACATTAAGCGTGCGGACCCTACGGGTTCGAGAACTATGTAGACATGACCTAGAACTATTCTCGGTCAATAAACAATAGCAGAACCTGGATGCCCATATTGGTTCCTACATATTCTACGAAGATCTTTATCGGTCAAACCGCATAACAACATACGTTGTTCCCTTTGTCATCGGTATGTTACTTGCCCGAGATTCGATCGTCGGTATCCAATACCTAGTTCAATCTCGTTACCGGCAAGTCTCTTTACTCGTTTATGTAATGCATCATTCCGTAACTAACTCATTAGCTACATTGCTTGCAAGGCTTATAGTGATGTGCATTACCGAGAGGGCCCAGAGATACCTCTCCGACAATCAGAGTGACAAAACCTAATCTCGAAATACGCCAACCCAACATGTACCTTCGGAGACACCTGTAGTACTCCTTTATAATCACCCAGTTACGTTGTGACGTTTGGTAGCACCCAATGTGTTCCTCCGGCAAACGGGAGTTGCATAATCTCATAGTTACAGGAACATGTATAAGTCATGAAGAAAGCAATAGCAACATACTAAACGATCAAGTGCTAGGCTAACGGAATGGGTCAATCACATCATTCTCCTAATGATGTGATCCCATTAATCAAATGACAACTCATGTCTATGGCTAGGAAACTTAACCATCTTTGATTCACGAGCTCGTCAAGTAGAGGCATACTAGTGACACTATGTTTGTCTATGTATTCACACATGTATTATGTTTCCGGTTAATACAATTCTAGCATGAATAATAAATATTTATCATGAAATAAGGAAATAAATAATAACTTTATTATTGCCTCTAGGGCATATTTCCTTCAGTCTCCCACTTGCACTAGAGTCAATAATCTAGTTCACATCGCCATGTGATTTAATACCAATATTCATATCTGTATATGATTAACACCCATAGTTCACATCTTCATGTGACCAACACCCAAAGGGTTTACTAGAGTCAATAATCTAGTTCACATTGCTATGTGATTAGCACCCAAAGAGTACAAAGGTATGATCATGTTTTGCTCGTGAGAGAAGCTTAGTCAACGGTTCTGTCACATTCAGAGCCGCATGTATTTTGCAAATATTCTATGTCTACAATGCTCTGCACGGAGCTACTCTAGCTAATTGCTCCCACTTTCAATATGTATCCAGATTGAAACTTAGAGTCATCGGGATTGGTGTAAAAGCTTGTATCGTTGTGACTTTTACGACGAGCTCTTTTATCACTTCCATTATCGAGAAACATATCCTTATTCCACTAAGGATAATTTTGACCAATGTCCAGTGATCTACTCCTAGATCACTATTGTACTCCCTTGCCAAACCAGGGCAGAGTATACAATAGGTCTGGTACATAGCATAGCATACTTTATAGAACCAATGACTGAGGCATAGGGAATGACTTTTCATTCTCTTTCTATTTTCTGCCAGGGTCGGTTCTTGAGTCTTACTCAACTTCACACCTTTGCATCACAGGCAAGAACTCCTTCTTTGACTGTTCTATTTTGAACTATTTCAAAAATTTATCAAGGTATGTGCTCATTGAAAAATCTTATCAAGCGTCTTGATCTATCTATATAGATCTTGATGCTCAATGTGTAAGCAGCTTCACCGAGGTCTTGCTTTGAAAGAACTCCTTTCAAACACTCCTTTATGCTTTGCAGAATAATTCTACATTATTTCCGATCAACTATATGTCATTCACATATACTTATCAGAAATGATGTAGTGCTCCCACTCACTTTCTTGTAAATACAAGCTTCACCGTAAGTCTGTACAAAACTATATGCTTTGATCAACTTATCAAAGCGTATATTCCAACTCCGAGATGCTTGCACCAGTCCATAGATGGATTGCTGGATCTTGCATATTTTGTTAGCACCTTTAGGATTGACAAAACCTTCTGGTTGCATCATATACAACTCTTCTTTAAGAAAACCATTAAGGAATGCAGTTTTGACATCCATTTGCCAGATTTCATAAATTGTGGCAATTGCTAACATGATTCGGACAGACTTAAGCATCGCTACAATTTGAGAAAATCTCATTGTAGTCAACATCTTGAACTTGTCAAAAACCCTTTTGCGACAAGTCGAGCTTTGTAGATAGTAACACTACAATCAACGTCCGTCTTCCTCTTGATGATCCATTTATTTTCTATGGTTTGCCGATCATCGGTCAAGTCCACCAAAGTCCACACTTTGTTCTCATACATGGATCCTATCTCAGATTTCATGGCCTCCAGCCATTTTGCGGAATCTGGGCTCATCATCGCTTCCTCATAGTTCGTAGGTTTATCATGGTCTAGTAACATGACTTTTAGAACAGGATTTCCGTACCACTCTGGTGCGGACCGTACTCTGGAAGACCTACGAGGTTCTGTAGTAACTTGATCTGAAGTTTCATGATCATCATCATTAGCTTCCTCACTAATTGGTGTAGGAATCACTGGAACTGATTTCTGTGATGAACTACTTTCCAATTCAGGAGAAGGTACAATTACCTTATCAAGCTCTACTTTCCTCCCACTCACTTCTTTCGAGAGAAACTCCTTCTCTAGAAAGGATCCATTTTTAGCAACGAATATCTTGCCTTTGGATCTGTGATAGAAGGTGTACCCAACAGTTTCCTTTGGGTATTCTATGAAGACGCACTTCTCCGATTTGGGTTTGAGCTTATCAGTATGAAACTTTTTCACATAAGCATCGCAACCCCAAACTTTAAGAAACGACAACTTGGGTTTCTTGCCAAACCACAGTTCATAAGGTGTCATCTCAACGGATTTAGATGGTGCCCTATTTAACGTGAATGCAACTGTCTCTAATGCATAACCCCAAAACGATATTGGTAAATCGGTAAGAGACATCATTGGTTGCACCATATCAAATAAAGTGTGTTACGACGTTCGGACACACCATAACGTTTGTGGTGTTCCAGGTGGCGTGAGCTGTGAAACTATTCCACATTGTTTTAATTGAAGACCAAACTCGTAACTCAAATATACGTCTCCGCGATCAGATCGCAGAAACTTTATTTTCTTGTTACGATGATTTTTCCACTTCACTCTGAAATTCTTTGAACCTTTCAACTATTTCAGACTTATGTTTCATCAAGTAGATATACCCATATCTGCTCAAATCATCTTGTGAAGGTCAGAAAATAACGATACCTGCCACGAGCCTTAATACTCATTGGTCTGCATACATCAGTATGTATTATTTCCAACAAGTTTGTTGCTCGTTCCATTGTTCCGAAGAACGGAGTTTTAGTCATCTTGCCCAAAAGGCACGGTTCGCAAGCATCAAATGATTCATAACCAAGTGATTCCGAAAATCCATCTTTATGGAGTTTCTTCATGCGCTTTACACCGATATGACCCAAACGGCAGTGTCACAAATAAGTTGCACTATCATTATTAACTTTTCATCTTTTGGCATCAATATTATGAATATGTGTATCACTACGATCGAGATCCAACAAACTAGGTTCATTGGGTGTATGACCATCGAAGGTCTTATTCATGTAAACAGAATAACAATTTATTCTCTAACTTTAAATGAATAACCGTATCACAATAAACATGATCAAATCATATTCATGCTCAACGCAAACGCCAAATAACATTTATTTAGGTTTAACACTAATCCCGAAAGTATAGGGAGTGTGCGATGATGATCATATCAATCTTGGAACTACTTCCAACACTCATCGTCACTTTCCCTTCAACTAGTCTCTGTTTATTCTGTAACTCCTGTTTCGAGTTACTAATCTTAGCAACCGAACAAGTATCAAATACTCAGGGGCTACTATAAACACTAGTAAGGCACACATCAATAATCTGTATATCAAATATACCCTTGTTCACTTTGCCATCCTTCTTATCCACCAAATATTCAGGGTATTTCCGTTTCCAGTGACCATTCCTTTTGCAGTGTAAGCACTCAGTTTCAGGCTTTGCTTCAGCTTTGGGCTTCTTCGTGGGAGTGAAAACTTGCTTGTCTTTCCACTTGAAGTTCCCTTTCTTTCCCTTTGCCCTTTTCTTGAAACTAGTGATCTTGTCAACCATCAACACTTGATGCTCTTTCTTGATTTCTACCTTCGTCGATTTCAACATCACGAAGAGCTCGGGAATCGTTTTCGTCATCCCTTGCATACTATAGTTCATCACAAAGTTCTAGTGACTTAGTGATGGTGACTAGAGAATTCTGCAATCACTATCTTATCTGGAAGATTAACTCCCACTTGATTCAAGCGATTGAAGTACCCAGACAATCTGAGCACATGCTCACTAGTTGAGCGATTCTCCTCCATCTTTTAGCTTTAGAACTTGTTGGAGACTTCATATCTCTCAACTCGGGTATTTGCTGGAAATATTAACTTCAATTCCTGGAACATCTCATATGGTCCATGACGTTCAAAACGTCTTTGAAGTCCCGATTCTAAGCCGTTAAGCATGCTGCACTAAACTATCAAGTAGTCATCATATTGAGCTAGCCAAACGTTCATAACGTTTGCATCTGCTCCTGCAATAGGTCTGTCACCTAGCGGTGCATTAAGGACATAATTCTTCTGTGCAGCAATGAGGATTAACCTCAGATCACGGATCAAATCCGCAACATTGCTACTAACATCTTTCAACACAATTTCTCTAGGAACATATCAAAATAAACATATGAAAGCAACAACGCAAGCTATTGATCTACAACATAATTTGCAAAATACTACCAGGACTAAGTTCATGATAAATTTAAGTTCAATTAATCATATTACTTAAGAACTCCCACTTAGACAGACATCTCTCTAGTCATCTAAGTGATTACGTGATCCAAATCAACTAAACCATGTCCGATCATCACGTGAGATGGAGTAGTTTCAATGGTGAACATCACTATGTTGATCATATCTACTATATGATTCACGCTCGACCTTTTGGTCTCCGTGTTTCGAGGCCATATCTGCATATGCTAGGCTCGTCAAGTTTAACCTGAGTATTCCGCGTGTGCAAAACTGGCTTGCACCCGTTGTAGATGGACGTAGAGCTTATCACACCCGATCATCACGTGGTGTCTGGGCACGACGAACTTTGGCAACGGTGCATACTCAGGGAGAACACTTCTTGATAATTAGTGAGAGATCATCTTAAAATGCTACCGTCAATCAAAGCAAGAATAAGATGTATAATAGATAAACATCATACGCAATCAAAATATGTGACATGATATGGCCATGATCATCTTGCTCCTTTGATCTCCATCTCCAAAGTATTGTCATGATCTCTATCGTCACCGGCACGACACCATGATCTTCATCATCTTGATCTATATCAATGTGTCATCACATGGTTGTCTCACCAACTATTGCTCTTGCAACTATTGCTATCGTATAGCGATAAAGTAAAGCAATTATTTGGCACTTGCATCTTATGCAACAAAGAGACATCCATAGGGCTTCTGCCAGTTGCCGATAACTTCAACAAAACATGATCATCTCATACAACAACTTATATCTTATCACGTCTTGACCATATCACATCACAACATGCCCTGCAAAAACAAGTTAGACGTCCTCTACTTTGTTGTTGCAAATTTTACGTGGCTGCTACGGGCTGAGCAAGAACCGTTCTTACCTACGCATCAAAACCACAACGATAGTTTGTCAAGTTGGTGCTGTTTTAACCTTCGCAAGGACCGGGCGTAGCCACACTCGGTTCAACTAAAGTTGGAGAAACTGACACCCGCTAGTCACTTGTGTGCAAAGCACGGCGGTAAAACCAGTCTCGCGTAAGCGTACGCGTAATGTCGGTCCGGGCCGCTTCATCCAACAATACCGCTGAACCAAAGTATGACATGCTGGTAAGCAGTATGACTTATATCGCCCACAACTCACTTGTATTCTACTCGTGCAAATAACATCAAACCATAAAACCTAGGCTCGGATGCCACTGTTGGGTAACGTAGTAATTTCAAAAAAATTCCTACGCACACGCAAGATCATGGTGATGGTATAGCAACGAGAGGGGAGAGTGTTCGTCCACGTACCCTCGTAGACCGTAAGCGGAAGCGTTAGCACAACGCGGTTGATGTAGTCGTACGTCTTCACGATCTGACCGATCCAAGCACCGAACGTACGGAGCCTCCGAGTTCAGCACACGTTCAGCTCGATGACGATCTCCGGCCTCCGATCCAGCCGAGCTCCGGAGATGAGTTCCGTCAGCACGACGGCGTGGTGACGATGATGATGTTCTACTGGCGCAGGGCTTCGCCTAAGCTCTGCGACGATATGACCGAGGTGGAATATGGTGGAAGGGGGCACCGCACACGGCTAAGGAACGATCCGTAGATCAACTTGTGTGTCTATGGGGTGCTCCTTGCCCCCGTATATAAAGGAGTGGAGGAGGGGAGGGCCGGCCCTCTCTATGGCGTGCCCTAGGGGAGTTCTACTCCTACCGGGAGTAGGATTCCCCCTTTCCTAGTCCAACTATGAGCCCTTCCATGTAGTAGGAGTAGGAGAGAAGGAAAGGGAAGAGAGAAGGAGAAGGAAGGAAGGGGGCGCCCCCCTCCCTAGTCCAATTCGGACTAGTCCATGGGGAGGGGTGCGGCCACCCTTTTGGCCCTTTCTCTCCTTTCCCGTATGGCCCATTAAGGCCCAATACGAATTCCCGTAACTCTCGGTACTCCGAAAAATACTCGAATCACTCGGAACCTTTCCGATGTCCGAATATAGTCTTTCAATATATCGATCTTTATGTCTCGACCATTTCGAGACTCCTCGTCATGTCCTCGATCTCATCCGGGACTCCGAACTCCTCCGGTACATCAAAACTCATAAACTCATAATAAAACTGTCATCGTAACGTTAAGCGTGCGGACCCTACGGGTTCGAGAACTATGTAGACATGATCTAGAACTATTCTTGGTCAATAACCAATAGCAGAACCTGGATGCCCATATTGGTTCCTACATATTCTACGAAGATCTTTATCGGTCAAACCGCATAACAACATATGTTGTTCCCTTTGTCATCGGTATGTTACTTGCCCGAGATTCGATCGTCGGTATCCAATACCTAGTTCAATCTCGTTACCGGCAAGTCTCTTTACTCGTTTATGTAATGCATCATTCCGTAACTAACTCATTAGCTACATTGCTTGCAAGGCTTATAGTGATGTGCAGTACCGAGAGGGCCCAGAGATACCTCTCCGACAATGGGAGTGACAAAACCTAATCTCGAAATACGCCAACCCAACATGTACCTTCGGAGACACCTGTAGTACTCCTTCATAATCAGCCAGTTACGTTGTGAAGTTTGGTAGCACCCAAAGTGTTCCTCCGGCAAACGGGAGTTGCATAATCTCATAGTTACAGGAACATGTATAAGTCATGAAGAAAGCAATAGCAACATACTAAACGATCAAGTGCTAGGCTAACGGAATGAGTCATGTCAATCACATCATTCTCCTAATGATGTGATCCCGTTAATCAAATGACAACTCATTCTCCTAATGATGTGATCCCGTTAATCAAATGACAATTCACGAGCTAGTCAAGTAGAGGCATACTAGTGACACTATGTTTGTCTATGTATTCACACATGTATTATGTTTCCGGTTAATACAATTCTAGCATGAATAATAAACATTTATCATGAAATAAAGAAATAAATAATAACTTTATTATTGCCTCTAGGGCATATTTCCTTCACTTTTTTGTTTTGCTTAGTTGTGGATGAAACATACAAAAAAATTAAAAAAAATTAAAATACAAAAATATTCACTTGCCTCATATGCCTAAAAAGTTCTTCAAAAAGAGAAGTGATTGGAAAGTTATGCATTGGAGAAGTGAGGGTCGACCTTGAACACTTGTGTTCATGCTCATGGAAACAATGTAAAAAATTTCATGGAAGTTTCACTGAAAATAATTATCCCCTTGTTTATATCCATTTTATTATAAAAATAATGTGCCAAGCTTGGTTTTAGGATGATTAGATTGCTTGTTTACTATGTGTAGTACAAAAATAGAAACTTTGTCTGTAGCGCGTGAATTTACGTTTTTTTATTGGAAAGTCAAATGGGCCTGAAACTTTTTGCACATTACTTATGTACAAATTTTTTAATTTTCAATTTTTTTAGAATTTTTTGGAGTTACAGAAGTTTACTAAATTTCCAGATTACTACAGATTGTCCTGTTTTTGACAGATTCTGTTTTCTATGTGTTGTTTGCTTATTTTGATGAATCTATGGGTAGTATCGGGGTGTGTGAACCATGGTGAAGTTGGAATACAGTAGATATAGTGATAATATGAAACTGGAATGATTTTACAACAGTACCTAAAGGTAGTTGTCGGTGTCAAAACCGGCGGATCTCGGGTAGGGGGTCCCAAACTGTGCGTCTAGGCGGATGGTAATAGGAGACAAGGGACATGATGTTTTTACCCAGGTTCGGGCCCTCTCGATGGAGGTAAAACCCTACTCCTGCTTGATTGATATTGATGATATGGGTAGTACAAGAGTGGATCTACCACGAGATCAAGGAGGCTAAACCCTAGAAGCTAGCCTATGGTATGATTGTTGTTGTCCTATGGACTAAAACCCTCCGGTTTATATAGACACCGGAGAGGGCTAGGGTTACACAGAGTCGGTTACAATGGTAGGAGATCTACATATCTGTATCGCCAAGCTTGCCTTCCACGCCAAGGAAAGTCCCATCCGGACACGGGACGAAGTCTTCAATCTTGTATCTTCATAGTCTTGGAGTCCGGCCGATGATGATAGTTCGGCTATCCGGACACCCCCTAGTCCAGGACTCCCTCAGTAGCCCCTAAACCAGGCTTCAATGACGATGAGTCCGGCGCGCATATTGTCTTCGGCATTGCAAGGCGGGTTCCTCCTTCGAATAATTTATAGAAGATTGTGAACACCAGGATAGTGTCCGGCTCTGTAAAATAAATTCCACATACCACCGTAGTGAGAATAATATTTACACAAGTTCAATCTGCTGACGTTTTTTGTGGCGTGATGTCACACCACAACCAAGTCTTTACTCGAATCGTTTTTATTATACCACCTCAGCGCGTTTAGCGAAGCGGTTTCCTTGGCACGTCTTGTCGAAGCAGAGATCATGTTCCCCTTATTCCGGGATTCTCATCAATACGGACGTGGGTAACCCAACCGCGCTCGTTGCCACGCCCCCTCCATCGAAGGCGAGTTCCAAACGGTCACGGGGACGGCTCTTGGTATTCTCCCTCTTTATAATGAGACCAAGGCCCGTTCCTTTTCTTCAATCCTCAATCGAATCCGCCCCTCGCCCCGAGTTCCAACACCCAGGGCTCCAGATTCGGGCACTTCGGACCTTCGACAATGTCCGGTTCCGACCTACAGGGCCGGTGGATGCCCTCCTCCGTCACGGAAGAGGACGTGCTAAAGCTGAGAGATGCCAGGTACTTAACCTACGAGATTTCGCATAGGTTGCCTGCCCAAGGGCAAGTCATTCCTACTCCCAAGCCTGGTGAGAGTGTCGTGTTCGTGTCTCACCTCCGTCGGGGGTTAGGCTTCCCGATGGATCCCTTCATGAGGGGGCTCATGTTTTACTATGGGTTGGAATTCCACGACTTGGCTCCGGAGTCCATCCTCCACATCTCATCATTTATTGTCGTCTGCGAAGCCTTTCTCCGCACTACCCCTCACTTCGGTTTGTGGCTCAAAACCTTCAACGTGGAGTCGAAGATGATTGAGGGGTGTCAGGCAGAGTGCGGCGGGGTGGTTATAAGCAAGAGGGCCGATGCTCCATGGCCCGAGGGCTCTTTTCAGGAGGAGCTCGGCTTGTGGCAACAGGAGTGGTTCTACATCACCGCTCCCAGGGGCAGCAGGCAGAGGCCGCCGCCCGCCTTTCGCTCGGGCCCTCCACAACGGCTGACGTCGTGGGTCAACAAAGGGCTTGACTGGGGGCCGTCCAAGGATGTACCCCTATTGCAGGGCCGAATTCGAGACCTCCAAGAGAGGGAGATCAATCTGGTCGTAGTGACGCAGGTTATGCTGATTCGGCGTCTTCTGCCCTGCAAACGTCGCCCCCTCCGCCTGTGGGAATTCAATCCAGAGGGACCATGAGCTCTCCAACACTTCATGGGTATGACACCCGTGGAGATGTACAAACTGTTCTTCGGATCACAAGAGATGTGTCCGGAATTGACCGAGGACGCTGGCCTAAGCTGCACTCGCCCGGATACTCAAGTAAGTAGTCCTGTGTCCGAACATACCGTTTGTTCCTATATCATGGATTTGCCTTTTAACCAACCAGCCTTTGAACAGGAGTGGATAGCATAGGCAAAACTGATACGGTGTCCGGCCCCCCTCCCGGAGACCACGCCGGATCCCGTGTTAGTCAAGATGCTGGAGGTTGCGCCTTCAGAAGAGGGCGAAGGGGAAAACAGAAAAACTACCGCCTCCACTAAGGAGGCTTTCAAGAAAGGGGGGATTGAGAATCCCTCCTTCCAGGGGGAGAAGAGGACCGCTTCCAAAGATCCGGAGGCTAAGGCCTCAAAGCGGGGGAAGAAATCTTCACCGGAGGGTCCTGCGCCAGGAGAAGCCCCGGCCACACTATCTCCCCAAAGGAATCAGCCCTCCAGCGAGCCATAAGTAGAAAAAGGGGAGTTTTGTAATAAGGGACATCCCTATTTTTATTTCCGAGGATAACCGAAGTTTTTACCTTGTAGTTTGGGTCTCAGCCCTTCTCGGCAGAGCTCATCTTCGGGGGACCTTCGTCCGGAGATGATGGAGAGCGAGACGCCTCCATCTGCCGCGCCGTCAGGCGGGGCGGATGACCCTGAGGTGTCATCACGGAGGGTCTCCCCGAGTCCGGCGGGGCCAGAGAGTGCGGCACCCACTGGTGTGCGGCCGGGGGAGCTGAAGGATTTACTCGAGAGGGCGTCTATCTCAGAAGATCACCGTGCATTAATGAGTACGGTGATTGAGAGGATTTCATCCGCTGAGAGCGGGTTGCATGAGGCCGTTAGAAGTTTACTGACGGGGTTTGAGGTACGTAAAAATGACATACCTTCTGACAGTTTTCCATATAGAGTGCGCCCTGTATAGATAGTAGCCCCTGAGACTCGGTACGTTGTCAGAAGTGACGGCGTGCCGAGGGTCATAATCTCAGTTTTAAGATGTCGCCGTTCCTATTCAGGGGGCGGAGCGTTCGGTGGCCAGCCGGACTGATAGAGTTGCCGAACGGAAGTGGCAACTGGACGTTGCGGATGCGGACATCGCGCTGGTCAATAGGCGACTTGACGAGTCACAAGGTGGGTGGTTTCTCCACGGTCACCTGGTAAGGGGGCTGATGCCCGCGCCTTACAACATGTACGCTTGATGCAGATGGCGCCGCTGCTATGGAGGGCCTTCGGGCAGAGCTTGCTCGAGCCAAGGAGCAAGCTAGAAGGAGTGATGCGGCTGCCTCGAAGGCGGCCGAAGAGCTAGAAACCGAAAAGGCTGCTCACTACCGAAGCAGGGAGGAGATGGCCGGAATGGCCGTAAAGCTGAAGGATGCTACCGACCGCTATGAGGTTCTTGAAAGAGAACGCCGAGCGGGGCAAGAGGACCTGAAGAAGGCCACCGCCGAAGCGAAGGATCACGTTCTGCAATGAGGGCTATAAAGGAGGAACTGCGTCAGGCCGGAGACATTGCGGATGGAAAGCCCTTCCTGCTGCGTAGGAAGTTCACGGATCAGAAGTATGCTCAGTTAGGCCATTTGTAGGGTGCGGAGGATCCTTATCTGAACTTGGCGGTGAGTGCGGCGGACGCGGTCGTGCACTTCCGAAGCCAAAAGGATCACGAAATGGAAGAGCTTTTTTGGTCTCAATTCCATAGTCTGGAGCGTCCACTTCTGTTAACCTATCGGTTGGCTGAGTGGGCTGAGCTGAATAGGTTGTCCGGACTTGCCATAAAGGATGTCGTGGCTCATCTGTGGCCGGAAAGGCCCAAGCCGAAGACTTATTTTGGCTTAGTGCAGCAATTCCTTGATGCGGTGCCGCATATCAAGGCGATGAAGCGGTCGACATGCATAGAGGGTGCACGGATGGCTCTCGCCCGTGTCAAAACATGCTGGGCAGAGATGGAGGCCACCGATGTTGCATCCCGGGATTCGGACAGAAGCCGATTACCCGCCGAGCACTATTTTGAGGAAGTCCTGCAGGGCGCTCGTTTAATAGAGTCGCAGTGCTCGAAAAACGTTATGTTCAAATGACATGTATGATTTGTAAAACCATATTTATAATATAAGTGCTTTTTATACTTGTGCGTTCAAGTATTGAAATATCTCCTGTGCGGCCGTTAATGTATATGTGTATATAACCTGAAAGATGGCAGTCTTCGGCTTCAGCCCCCACGCATATGGTGCGGGGGTGTTTGCAAAAGGGCGCATTTTCACACTTAATCCAACGTCTTGGTCCTGTGAAGGAGGTGGTAGCGTAGCAAACTAGGCAACCGGACTATAACGCTTTATCGCTTTCACTTAGCCATAGGAGTTCGAAGGTGGGGCTACGATATAGCCCCTAGGGGCACCGTTGTCTCCAAATTCGGGGCACGTATGTGCCTGACCGGGAAACGGTCCTTCGTCAAAGCGGAGGAATTCTGGACATTCCAGTAGTCGATCGAGTGGTTGACCAGTCTCTCGCTATATCATGACAGTCAGTTTTCAGCTTTCTCTATTGAGGTGCTCGCCAGGCCGAATCGGGGCACAATCGGAGTAGTTCTCCTGGTGCCGCGCTAGCCGATGATACGGAACGTAAGGCAGCAAAACACAGGAGACGGGCAAACCCAACATTTGACCAAAGACATGATTCGGAGCTGATGCATATAAGGCCTAACTCGAGACGCCGAACACTCCCTAAGGTATTCGGTCTTTATGAAAACGGGCAGAATGATGCCCTAAGCCCCTAGTGTCCGGGTACGCGCGAAATCTTCTGACGCGGCCGATGCCAAAACGCCAGCCTCCTCCTTGGTTATGATAAAAAACCAGGGGATGTGTATCAACAAGAGACAGTAAAAAAGGTTTACGCAGGGTCTTAATCTGAAAAGAATCCTTGCAATGGGTCCCTGCTGCACGTCTGCGCCTGTGTCTCCGTTGTGCCGTATCCTGGACGGGCGTAGCACGTTGTTCATTTATAAAAGAGAAGAACTTAGTTGGAAAAAGGATCGTGCGGAAAATGTATTTAAAACCGAGTATGATTTAAGAAATGAATAAAATTGAGCTTTATTGGCTCTCATTCTTCATTCGTGCAGCCCCTTGTAAAGGGGTACGCGGCTAGGAAGCCCCTTGTTTATTGATACCGAACTCGCCTAACCGTGTTCGGGGTATGAATGACCTGTTTTGGGGGCTTTGATCCGCAAGGCCGGATTAGTGTGTGGCTGTCAAGGCAGTCTCACGTTCTTCCGTGGTCAGGGAACACTTGAAGTTTCCCTTCAATTAGATGATACCGCATGGACTGGGCATTTTAAGTGTGAGAGACGTGTAATGCAGTATTGCGTTAAAGCGGGCGAAATCTTCGCATCCCAATAGTGCTTGATGGCTACTTTTAAATGGGGCGATATGAAAGATTAGCTTTTCGCGACGGAAGTTGTCGGATGAGCCGAACACAACTTATAGTAGTACAGAGCCTGTACAATTGGCATAAAGGCCTGGCGTCACTCCTTTGAAGGAAGTGCTACTATGGCGAATTTTTGTAGGGTCTATCCCCATTCTGCGGATGTTGTCCTGGTATAGGAGGTTTATATCACTGCCGCCATCCATTAGGACTTGTGTGAATTGTAGTCCGTCGATTATGGGATCTAATGTCAAAGCAGTCCCTCCTGCGTTTCGAATACTTCTGGAGTAATCCTGATGGTCGAAAGTAATTGGTTTTGACATCCAATTTCGGGACTCCGCTGGGGTGGACCATGCGGCGCGTGCTTTAGCAGGTGCCGCACTATTTTTCCTTGTTATCACATGAAGTGAGTTCACTGTTTTGACTTCTAGTGGGAAAGTCTTCCGTTTTCCGGCATGCTGCTTGTGGGGTTCGTCATCGTCTTCGCTTGGTGTGTTGAGCCCCTTGTGTTCGGCGTTAAGTCGGCCGGACTGCTTGAAGACCCAACAATCTCTTTGGGTATGGTTTGCAGGCTTCCCGGGGGTACTGTGGATTTGACATGCCCTATCCAAGATTTTGTTTATGTTGGATAGCTCGTCACTGTTGTCCTTAAGAGGCAGTGTTTTGTTATTCGTCCGAGATCTTTTGAACCCGGCATTGACCGCCGTGCTATTTGGGCCATTTTCCTTATTCCGGCGCTGATCTTTTCTGCGTCGTGATTTCCCATTTCCATCCCTAACCTCGGATGTACTCGGGTCACTGGTGCTGCATCTTGCCAGCCAGCTATCTTCCCCCGCGCAGAAGCGGGTCATGAGGATTGTTAGCGCGGCCATTGTTCTTGGTTTTTCCCGGCCGAGGTGTCTGGTGAGCCATTCGTCTCGGACGTTATGTTTAAAGGCTGCTAAGGCTTCGGCGTCCGGACAGTCGACTATTTGGTTTTTTTTGGTGAGGAACATGTTCCAGAATTTGCGTGCTGACTCTCCGGGCTGTTGAGTTATGTGACTTAAATCGTCTACATCCGGAGGGCGGACATAAGTTCCCTGAAAATTTGCTCGAAACGCATCCTCGAGCTCTTCCCAACTTCCGTTGGTATTTTCTGGGAGGCTTTTGAGCCAATGCCGAGCTGGCCCTTTGAGCTTGAGGGGTAGGTATTTTATGGCGTGGAGATCGTCTCCTCTAGCCATATGTATGTGTAGGATATAATCCTCAATCCAGACTCCGGGGTCTGTTGTTCCGTCATATGCCTCTATGTTTACGGGTTTGAATCCCGCTGGAAATTCATGATCCAGTACCACATCAGTGAAACATAGTGGGTGTGCGGCGCCCCTGTATTTAGGTGTGCCGTTATCTTCGAACACTCGGCGTGTTGTGTTGCTTCCTGGAGCCTTCTTTTTTGGCCCATAGATGGACCTGACCGGGCCATCCTTTCTGCGAGGATCCTTATGTGGATCGTGTGCCGGCTTGTGTGCGGCGCCGCTTGCCGCTCTTAGCCTGTCATCTGGTCGTCTATCCGGCCAGGCGGCCTCTTTGTTTTTTGACTGTGGGGGCTCTACGGCCTCCTCGTCAAATTCGGGCAACAGCTTGCGCTTCGGGTAGCTCTTTGCTTGGTGACTATCGCCGTATTTATCTGCGGTCTTGAGTACTTTGCTCCATCTCATTCTGAGTACGTCTTCCCCTGTTTTGAGCTTCCGCTTCTGCTTCTTCAAACTTCTTGCAGTGGCGACGAGCCTTTTGTGAACGTTCTTATGCTCCAGTGATGTGTCCGGCGTGAGATCGTCTGGACTGTTGTTTTCGCCGGGGATGGGTTGCTCACCCAATTCATCCTGTTCGGATGGTTGCTTGGTAGCATGTTCGTCATCCACTGGTTCGCCCTGCTCTACGGCTGGGTCAGTATGGGTGCTGTTGTTATCGAGGCGGGACTTCGAGCGGCGCTTGCGTCGCCGTTTTGGTTGTTTTTCGAGGGAATTATCCTTCGCCGCGTCCCGTTGTTCCTCGTTATCGCTTCCTTTTGGTGTATCCACCATGTATACGTTGTGAGTTGAGGTGGCTTTCCAGTGCCCAGTAGGCACTGGTTCTTGGTCGTCTCCGGCATCGTCGTCCATACCGTCGATGTCTTCGGAGTCGAAGTCTAGCATGTCGGTTAGATTGTCGACAGTGGCTACTAAGTGGGTGGTGGGTGGGCTCTGAATTTCTTCGTCGTCCGCATCCCAACCGTCCTGACCGCAGTCCGGCCAGGGCTCTCCTGATAACGAGAGATACTTTAGCGAATTCAGGATGTCGCCAAAAGGTGAGTGGTGAAAGATGTCCGCAGCGGTGAACTCCATGATCGGCGCCCAATCAGGTTCGATTGGTAGGTGCGCAGGAGGTTCGGAGTCCGGCGAGGAGTCCGGCACCTCGGAGTCACGAGCTTCACTAGGGACAAGGTCGGCATTTGGCTCTATCGCCGTAGATGTAGCAGCCCCCGAGGCGGTGTCTAGCCACCCGTCCTTGATCTGTGCAGCCGGCTCCGAATTGAGGGTCGGAGTGGACTCGTGTGCGGCCTCCAGGGCACTGTCCGGAAGCAGAGCTAAATCATGCCCATCGTGACAGTGCGGCACGCTCGGCTGTGGCTCGAATCCATCGGAGATCAAGTCTCCGCGGATGTCAGCCGTGAAATTCAGACTTCCAAATCTGACCTGATGGCCAGGGGCGTAGCTTTCGATCTGCTCCAGATGGCCAAGCGAATTGGCCCACAGTGCAAAGCCGCCGAATATGAAGATCTGTCCGGGGAGAAAAGTCTCACCCTTGACTGCGTCGTTGTTGTTGATGATCGAAGGAGCCATCGAGCCTATCGGTGACGACACAGAGGAACTCTCAATGAAAGCACCAGTGTTGGTGTCAAAGCCGGCGGATCTCGGGTAGGGGGTCCCGAACTATGCGTCTAGGCGGATGGAAACAGGAGACAAGGGACACGATGTTTTTACCCAGGTTTGGGCCCTCTCGATGGAGGTAAAACCCTACTCCTGCTTGATTGATATTGATGATATGGGTAGTACAAGAGTGGATCTACCACGAGATCAAGGAGGCTAAACCCTAGAAGCTAGCCTATGGTATGATTGTTGTTGTCCTATGGACTAAAACCCTCCGGTTTATATAGACACCGGAGAGGGCTAGGGTTACACAGAGTCCGTTACAATGGTAGGAGATCTACATATCCGTACCGCCAAGCTTGCCTTCCACGCCAAGGAAAGTCCCATCCGGACACGGGACGAAGTCTTCAATCTTGTATCTTCATAGTCTTGGAGTCTGGCCGATGATGATAGTTCGGCTATCCGGACACCCCCTAGTCCAGGACTCCCTCAGTAGTGATTTGCTTTATTATACTAACGGATCTCACCAAGTTTTTGTTAAGTTTTTTGTGGTTTAAGTGTTCGAAGAACGAGGAGTTACCGATGTGAGAAGAATAAAATAGGCAAGAATAAAAAGAGGCAATAGTTCAAGCTTGGGGATGCCCAAGGTACCCCAAGTAAATATTTCAAGGATACTCAAGAATCTAAGCTTGGGGATGCCCCGGTTGGCATCCCATCTTTCTTCTTCGACAATTATCGGTATACCTTGGTTTTTGTTTTGTTCACATGATTTGTGTCCTTTGTGTTTTCTTTTTCTATAGGAACCATGCTAGTATGAGATAGCCCTTCAATGATTTATAGAATGCTTCATGTGCTTCACTTATATATTTTGAGTATGATCTTATAGAATGATCTTTGTGCTTCACTTAAATCTTTTGAGTATGGTTTTATAGAATGCTTCGTCTGCTTCACTTATATATTTTGAGCTTGGATATTGGTTAGTCTATATTAATTGTAGAATGCTCCATGAACTTCACTTATATATTTTGGAGTATGAATAATACTATCATCTAAAGTGGGTTTGGAAGAGTGTCAAATTTAGGAATTAGTGATCCCACTATTTTGGAGGGTGTTGAATCTTAGTGTGATATTTATGAAAGTGGATTTGGAAGAGTGTCAACTTTAGTTAGTAATGATTCCACTATTTCGGAAGAGGATCCAATTGATTATAAGAACACAGTTGCTATCTATGAGGATTATTGTGATGACATGTATGCTATAAAGAATAATGTTAACCATGAAACTTGTCATCATGATTTTAATTTTCAATTGGATTGTGCCTCACATGACAGTTATTTTGTTGAGTTTTCCCACACTATAATGAGAAGAATTTTGCTTATGCGGAGAGTAGTAAAATTTCTATGCTTGTAGATCATGAAAAGAGTGCTTTATGTGATGGTTATATTGTTGAATTCATTCATGATGCTACTGAAAATTATTATTAGGAAGGAATATATGCTTGTAGGAGTTGCAATAATATCAAGTTTCCTCTCTATGTGCTTAAAGTTTTGAAGTTATACTTGTTTTGCCTTCCTATGCTAGTTGATTCTTGTTCCCATAAATTGTGTGCTCACAAAATCCCTAGGCATATGAAGTGGGTTAGGTTTAAATGTTCTAGTAATATTCTTCATGATGCTCTCTTTATGTTTCAATTCTTATCTTTTATCTGAGCATCATTGAAATCATCATGCCTAGCTAAAAGGCATTAAAGAAAAACGCTTGTTGGGAGAGAACCCAATATTTACCCTTGCTGTTTTTGTGTGTTCACATGATTAAGCTACTGTAGTAATCATGTTTTATAGCTTTTGTTTCAATAAAGTGCCAATTAAGACCATTGGGAAGACTTGGGTGAAAGTTAATGTGATCTTGCTGTAAAAAACAGAAACTTTGCGCTCACGAGATTGGCGGTCATTTTTTTACAGAAGAGTGCTTTTGAGTTGATTCTTTTTGCAGAAGATTAATAGACAAATTCTCACGTCTACCAATTTATTTCATAATTTTTGGAGTAGCAGAAGTATGGTTGTTGTTCAGATCATTACAGACTGTTCTGTTTCTGGCAGATTCTGTTTTCAATGCATAGTTTGCTTGTTTTCTAGTTTCTATGCCTTATATTGCTCAATATAAATTGTAGAAATGATATGGTACAGTAGGCATTGTGTGAGAACAATTATTAATCTTGTCTTTTCCAGTACCAAAGTGAATGGTTTACTCTTTATCATACTAACCCATCTCACGAAGTTCCGTTAAGTTTTGTGTGATTGAAGTTTTCAAGTTTTGGGTGAGATATCGATATGAGGAGAATAAGGACTGGAAAGACCCTAATATTGGGGATGCCCAAGGCACCCCAAGGTAATATTCAAGGAAGACTCAAGCGCCTAAGCTTGGGGATGCCCCGGAAGGCATTCCCTCTTTCGTCTTCAAAACTATCGGTATACCTTACTCGGAGCTATATTTTTATTCGTCACATGACATGTGTTTTGCTTGGAGCGTATTTTAAAATTTACTTTCTGTTTGAATAAAATCATTGGATCTGAAATCTTGAATGAAAAAGAATCCTCAAATGGCTAGTTAATTATTTTACTACTTAGTGTTCTTCACTTGTATCTTTTTGAAGTAGTTTGTCATGTACTCACGAGCTTCATGTATACCCTATGAGTAAATGGTTGAATGAATTGAATACAATAAATCTGAATTTATATATATGTTTCATATGCTTATAACATGGGGAGTAATGACTTCACACATAGTAAGTATACGTAGTAAACTTATTAAAAGTTAGCAATCGCAGAATTGGTCACTTGAATTCATGAAAGAATATTGAAGAAAAAGATATTTCACATATAAATATACTATCTTGGACATATTTTGTAGTTGTGAGCACTCAGTAAAATATGACATGCTAAACGGTTGATGTTGGACAAGGAAGACAACTTAATGGGTTATGTTTTCCTATATCCGAAACTTTATATTGTCTTGGATCATCCGACATGTTGAGCTTGACTTTCCCTCTCATCCTAGCCAAATTCTTTGCACCAAGTAGAAGTACTACTTGTGCTTCCAAACATCCCTTAAACCAGTTTTGCCATCAGAGTCCACCATACCTATCTATGGATTGAGTAATATCCTTCAAATAAGTTGTCATCGATGCATGCAATAAAAATTGCTCTCTAAATATGTATGATCTATTAGTGTGAAGAATATAAGCTTTATACGAACTTGTGATAGGGAAGAAATAAAAGCAAAGGACTGCATAATAAAGGTCTTTATCACAAGCGGCAATATAAAGTGGCGTTTTTTTGCATTAAGATTTTATGCATCCAACCTTAGAAGCGCATGACAACCTCTGCTTCCCTCTGCGAAGGGCCTATCTTTTTACTTTTATATTCTACCCTTATACAAGAGTTATGGTGGTCATCACCTTTTCTTTTTACACTTTTTTTTTTGGCAAGCACTATTCTGATCCTGGGATCAGAATAGTTATTCTGATCACAGCGCGTCCTATAGAGGGGCGATGCCACCCGAACTTGTCGAAAAGAAAAAAACAACGTTCCATCCTTATCCACTCCCCGCACTGACCTTCCCCGCAACCTCCCTGACCAACCTCCCTCCGCCGCCTCCTCGGCTCCGGCGCGCCTCCCACCGCCGGCCCCTCGGCCCCGGCGCGCTTCCCGCCGTCACCTACACCGACCCGGACGCACCTCCGCCGCGGCCCTGCCAGGACGCGCCTTCGCTGCCTCCTACCCCGGACCCGACGCACCTCCAGCCCCCCCGGTTCCCACGCGCCTCCCGCCGCCGCCCTCCGGGCCCCGATGCGCCTCCCGCTGCCGGACACCCATCGCCAACGCCGCAGGCTGTGGATCCAGCGGAGGGCTTCACGGAGTCGGGAGCAAAACCTCGCTCGCACACCTGCGTTTGGGCTGCCGTCGGAGGGTCATGCTCTAACTCCCTCCTGCCTCGCTCAGGATGATCGAACTGCATCGCACGGAGGAGTTGACCCGCTGGCGTGGCTGGCTTCTATTCATCGCCGTCGGGGCTTCTACCTAGCTGCTTGGCATGTCGGTCAGCACTCCCTCCCCCTCCCTACAGTCGTCCAGCTCCACCCATCTGAGCTTCCTCCAGGTAGCACTCACCTGCACCGTGCTTCCCACACTGTCGTGCATCAACAAGGAGGCAAGGTGCTTCTCCTTCTCACCTCGGCCAGTGGCTTCTCCTCCTGAAGCTAACACTTTCAAAAAGACTACAATATCTGCTCTGTACGTACCTTTAGCAGAATTAGGTGATGAAAAATGTTGCTCCTTTTATATATTGTTGATTCCATACTTTTTTCTGTTCTTAGAAAAAACTCATATGCAATAGCACGCTCTACTGAATTTTCATCAGTTATACTGCCCATATTACAAACAGTTTAGTTTATTGACAAGAGAAAGATATCATCAGTACAACAACAGCAACTTTTAGCGCATATAACTCATATACATACAGCAGTTTAGTAATATTAAAAACAATAATTCAAATATAGTTGGTACAAAAGAAATAGTTCAGAAAAAAAATTACTTGTCATTTTAATAAAACCCGTAAATATGCGCGAAGCTCCAATGCATGCCCAGATCAGTTTAGATACACAACATTCCATGTATGTTCTACAGTTTGTACAGTTTCCTTAGTTTCTTCCGATTCATACTTTCATTTTGTTAAATATGTCTCTTGATGAAATCCTTAGCTGCACAGCATTCAGAGGTGGAAGTGTGCAGAGACGCACCGTCCAAGTCTCAATTGCCCTGACAGTGACCCAACACCATCACAGTCTAGCCCCGTAGCGTCAGGGAGGTCGAGGCCATCGCGAACAGAAGTCCACAACAGAAGGTGACGGTCAGCGTAGCAGTTCTTCCATCCCATCCCATCCCATCCATGTTTCAGATATTTCTGATTTTGGGTAGCAACAATGCATAATGTATGGAAGCCAGTCAGGCCCGCATGCACTGCAGCTGCTCACTTCCTCATCGCCCGCTGTCGGCGACAACACTCCCTTCCTCCAGTGCGTTACCGGCGCGGCTAACCACCTACACCGGCTTCGGCTGCAACCATGGCGCCTCTTTTTGTCAACCTCTAGCATGTTTTTTGTTTCTTGATAACAGCCTATTGCTTATGCTTATGATTTGTTTGTTCTATGGATATGAAGGTTATGCCACCGATAGCCCAAATCCTCTCTCCATCAACTCATGTAAATTGTCGCATTTGACACCTGAGAATTACTCTCCCCAGGGTATGAAGAACCCAGCCGGTGCTTCTTAGTTGAGGCATGTCAGAAGCTCCCCTCCTATCGTGTAGTGGTACAAAACTGTGTGTGGACGCTTTGTTGTGTCAGCTGAAGAAGTTCAATGCAGGGAAACAGGAACTACGCCATGTACAAGGGCTATGTGCCGGCATCGGTGAAGTTCTACTAAGCTATACGCCAGATTTACTGGTCATTGGTGAAAAAATCAGTTATTAAACAAACACTTTCATATGATGTCAGCCAAAAGAAATTGTGGATGTGCTGTCCACGTGTGTGCGCGGTACACTGAATTGAAAAAAACTAGTTTTGTCATGTTTATTTTCCATATTAGTTTTATAGTATTTGTTTTTTGTGTTCATGGAGTAAATTAGGAAGTTCAAATTTTATGTTCATGGATCCAAATATTAAACATTGCAAAAAGATGTTGCCATCAGTGTTTCAATTGTTATGTGTGCATTTTAATTTGCTGTAATTTTTTGCATGACATACATGATCGAGTTCAGAGCACACTTGCGTTCATGCATGCAAAAAATGGTTGTGCGTGTCTTCGTGCAATGGGTAGTTATTTTTTCTTCTTGCGTATAAAAAGATAGAAGTTCAAACAAAAAAAATGCAAAAGTTCAAAAAATATGTGACAAAAAAAGATCGTTTCATCTACCAGCGAAAAAAATGTAAATCCACACAAGAAGTTCGATATATATAAAAGTTATGTGTATGTTTTCTCATGTAGGAAGCTAATTTTTTTTAAATAGAGTAGTTAAAAATTCATTATTTTTTTATTTTCTATTACAAATGATAACAGCAAAGAAGTCCAGATTGAAAAAAAAACAAGAAGTTTAATTTTTTAAAAAAGTAGAATAGTTCAGTTTATATGAAAATCTAGATTTTCCTCGTTACTAATAAACCAAGAAATTCAATTTGAAAAAAATGGAGCAGTTCAATATTTATTACAAAAACTCATATTTTTCCCGTTACTAATGAATAACCCAAGAAGTTCAGTTTGAAATAACGAAGAAGTTCGTCATTTATTACAGAAACTCCTATTTTTCCCATTTCTAAAAATATACAAAGAGGTTCAAAAATTGAAAAAGTGGAGCGGTTTGATGTCTATAAAAATTCTGATTTTTTTTGCTAAAGGGTAGCGTCACTTTTTGCATTTTAATTATTTTGGAGCAATTCCATTTAGAAAAGATAATCAATAATTTCATATTAAAAAATGAAATAGTTTGATGTACACAACATACTCAAATTCTTCTTTGTTTCCATGCAAAATTAACGTATGAAGTTCAATTTTAAAAGGTTGTATGATTTTTACTTAAAAATCATTTTTTTCCTTTTATAAGAATAAAACTAAGAAGTTCAAACTAAAAAAACAGAGAAGTTCAGAGATAAAAAACCTAGGATTTACATGCTCAATTTTCAAGAGTGCTTTAGGACTTGGGGCTAAAAAAGCAAAGAGCGATTCAAAGTGATAACAGCCTGAAGTTCACGTGCTACATGGTGTGTGTTTCATATGAGAAAAAAAATAAAATAAAAGGTAAACTCTAAAAAATTGGTGCGAGAAGTTCAAGTGCTTGGTCAGGGGAAGTTCAAAAATACTTGTGAGAGAGGTTCACCATGTATTTACATGTGCAAAACCGCACAAAAATTATTGTTTTGGTGAATTAAAATAATTCTCTCAAACAATTACAAATTTAAAACAAAAATGCTCTACAGTAAAAAGTTTCTCATATTCAACAACTTTCCAAGGTGTATAAATATTCTTATTATAGAAAAAGTTAAAACAAAATGGTGCATGTTGTTCGAAACAAAAGCTTAACCGTATTAGAAAAAGTTATGTCTTTTCAGCAGGTTTGCAAAGGTATATTATTTGTGCAACTCCGATGTGTAGGTGGGGAATTACGAACAGAAAAACGTGACAGAAGTTCAAGGTGAAAACAGCTGAAAGTTCAACTACTACACGGAATGCGTTTCAGTAGAGAATAAAAGAATACAAAACTAAAAGCCTAAAAGGTTTGTTGCAAGAAGTTCACGTGCTCTGTCCGGGGAAGTTCAAAAATTCTTGCGAGATATGTTCACCTTGTATTTCCATGTTCGAAAACAAAAAAATTGTTTTTTTGTATTTTAAAATAATTCTCTCAATCCACAGGGAAGTTCAGTTATTATTTGGGAGCAATTTGATTTCAAAAAGAAATTAAAAATTCAAATTATAAAGATTAATAAAATAAAACCACAAAGTCCATATAAAAAAGATGGAGAAGTTCGATGATTATAGAAAACTCAGATTTTCCGCGTTATTAAAGAGTGGAAACAAGAAGTTCAAAAAAATAACAAGAAGGTCAACTTTTAAAAATAGAGCACTTCAAAATTCATAAAAAGATTAATAAATAAAACCAGGAAGTCCATATTAAAAAGATGGAGAAGTTCGATGATTATAGAAAACTCATATTTTCCTCGTTATTAAAGAGTGGAAACAAGAAGTTCAAAAATAAAATAACAATAAGTTCAACTTTTAAAAATAGAGCACTTCGAAATTCATAAAAAAGGGTTAAGAAATTGAGATAAATATTAATAAAAACTCAGATATTTTCACGCAGCCAAGAGAAGTTCGATTGATAACTGCCAGAAGTTCACGTACTACACGGTGTGCATTTTGTATTAAAAAAAGAAGCAAAAATTAAATACTAAAAGTTTTGTTTTTATAAGTTCAACTCCTTGGTCGGAGAAAGTTAAAAAATATATTATGAGAGATGTTTGTACAAAAGGAATATCATTTGTGTAACACTGACGAAATGGATGAGAAATTTACAAACGAAAATACGTCACAGAAGTTCAATGTGAAAACAGCAGGAAGTTCGACTACTATAGTGAATGAATTTGAGATGAAAAACTTTCAAAACCGTCGCGAGTATGAAAAAATGATCAACACGGGAAAGTAGCATGTTTAGATAAGCTTTCTACCGGTATATTACTTGCTCAATTCCGGTGAGTGGATGGAGAGTTACGAGCAGTGGATGGAGACCTACGAGCAAAAAAAATCACGTGAAAAACAGAGTGAATTTCAGGTACACGCGCCGAGAAGTTCAGGTTCTTCACGCGGTGCATTTTCGAAGAATCTGTTTCGCGATAGAGGCAGAACGAATGATCCCGCCGTTTTCGATATTACTTGAAAACGGCTAAGAATCAGAGAAAACCATCAACACGAAAAAGTTTCGCATTTTCCGTAGCTTTTCAAAGCTATATTATTTTCCCCATTCCGATAAAGTTTGTAGAAATTACGACAAAAATACGTTTTCGCCATTTTCGAAACTGACTTAAAACCGTAAAGAATTGGGAGAAACAATACATACCAAAAAGTTTTGCATTTGTTCAAGCTTTCCAACGCCATATAATTTGTTGCATTCGGACGCACGGTTAAAAAATTAGCTCAAAAATACGGAATCGGTAGGACTTGAATCATTTTCTAAATTACTCTTAAACCATTAAAAATTAGAAAAAAAACGTTCAAGATGAAAAAGTAGCGCATTTTCATAAGCTTTCCAACGCAATATCATATGCCTCCATTGGATTAGCTGTTTAGAAACGACATCGAAAAAACGAACTCAGTTGTTCGGTTTGTGAAATTTTACGATTTTCTAAATTACTCTTTAACTGTAGGGAATTAGAGAAAACTTTCCACATGTGGAAGGAGCGGTTTTGCAGCAGCTTTCCAAAGCCATATTACTTGCCTCATTCCGATAAACGGTTTAGAAATGCAATCGAAATTACGATTCACGTTTTTCGTGTGAAGAAAAAACGGTTTTCAAAACTGCTTTTAAACCGCTTACATTTTGCGAAAAATTTAACTTGGGTCATGATACTCGTGTCCATAGCTTTCCAACGGTATATAGCAAGCCCTATTTGGGCAATGTTGCGGGAGGTTCAACCTAGTTCACAGGGAAGTTCAGGTCGAACAAATCAGGCAGTAAAATCTCAAAAAACACGAGTTCTTCACGACCCGAGTGCAAAATCCGCCTATGAGCAAGATTCCTATCTAAAACGAGTATTTAGTTGCAAAAATCGTTTGAAGATTACACTTACATCACATGGAACACGACTAGCCAGAAAAACTCGCGGTAGAAGGCACGGTTGCGAAGATAGCCCGAAGGTCGGGTTCGTACAGAGAGAAGTTCAGGCGCGTTACTCAGGCAGTTCAGTTTGTGATCAGAATATTATTCTGATCCCGTGATCAGAATAGTGTTTATATATATATATATATATATATATATATATCCACTTAGATGTAGGTTTTCATGAAGTATTATTGTTGACATTACCCTTGAGGTAAAAGGTAGGGAGGCGAAACTATAAGCCCCTATCTTTCTCTGTGTCCAATTGAAACTTTGAACCCATAAATACCACATGAGTGTTAGCAATTGTGAAAGATTAACTGATAGTTGAGTATGTGGAGTTTGCTGAATCAAATCTCTTACATAGACCCTTCCTGAAAATAAGATCAATTGCAATTGTTTGATGACTAAGAGCGTGGTTTGTTAGATTTCAAGAAAGTTTATGATCTATACTTTAACATGTGAATGGCTTGTTACTTGATCATGAGAAGTTTTATGAGTTGAGCTACTGTTATGATATATAATGATGCTAAAAAAAGTGGTTGAAACTATCATTGATCAAACTTAAGCACTTGCTAGCATTCACACTTCATAGATTATTTCTTTTATCATTTACCTACTCGAGGACGAGCAGGAATTAAGCTTGGGGATGCTGATGAAGGAAATATGCCCTAGAGGCAATAATAAAGTTATTATTTATTTCCTTAATTCATGATAAATGTTTATTATTCATGCTAGAATTGTATTAACTGGAAACTTAATACATGTGTGAATACATAGACAAAACCTATAGTCCCTAGTATGCCTCTACTTGACTAGCTCGTTAATCAAAGATGGTCATGTTTCCTAACCATAGACATGTGTTGTCATTTGATAAACATGATCACATCATTGGGAGAATGATGAGATGGACATGACCCATCCGTTAGCTTAGCATTATGATCGTGTTAGTTTCATTGCTACTGCTTTCTTCATGACTTATACAAGTTCCTCAGACTATGAGATTATGCAACTCCCGAATACCGGAGGAACACTTTGTGTGCTACCATACGTCACAACATAAAAGGGTGATTATAAAGGTGCTCTACAGGTGTCTCCGGAGGTGTTTGTTGGGTTGGCATAGATCGAGATTAGGATTTGTCACTCCGTGTTTCGGAGAGGTATCTCTGGGCCCTCTCGGTAATACTCATCACTACAAGCCTTGCAAGCAATGTGACTAATGAGTTAGTTGCGGGATGAAGTATTACGGAACGAGTAAAGAGACTTGCCGGCAACGAGATTGAACTAGGTATTGAGATACCGACGATCGAATCTCGGGCAAGTAACATACCGATGACAAAGGGAACAACGTATGTTGTTATGCGGTTTGACCGATAAAGATCTTCATAGAATATGTAGGAACCAATATGAGCATCCAGGTTCCGCTATTTGTTATTGACCGAAGACATGTCTCAGTCATGTCTACATAGTTCTCGAACCCGTAGAGTCTGCACACTTAACGTTCGATGACGATTGGTATTATGAGTTTATGTGTTCTGATGTACCAAAAGTAGTTCGAAGTTCCGGATGTGATCACGGACATGACGAGGAGTCTCGAAATGGTCGAGACATGAAGATTAATATATGGGACGACTATGTTTGGACATCGGAATGGTTCCGGATGAGTTTGGGCATTTACCGAAGTACCGGGGGGTTACCTGCACCCCCCGGGAGTGTATGGGCCTTATTGGGCCTTAGTGGGAGAAAGGAGGAGGCGTCCAAGGGCGCCCCCAAGCCCAATCCGAATTGGGTGGGGGACCGGCCCCCTTTCCTTCCTCCCCTCTCCTCCTTCTTTCCTCTCCTACTCCAACTAGGGAAAAGGGGGAATCCTACTCCCGGTGGCAGTAGGACTCCCCTTGGGCGCGCCATAGAGAGGGTCGGCCCCTCCCTCCTCCACTCCTTTGTATTCGGGGGAGGGGTGCACCGCATAGGCACACAAGTTGACATTGTTTAGCCGTGTGCGGTGCCCCCCTCCACAGTTACACACCTCGGTCATATTGCCGTAGTGCTTAGGCGAAGCCCTGCGCCGGTAACTTCATCATCACCGTCACCATGCCATCGTGCTGATGAAACTCTCCCTCGGCTTCAACTGGATCAAGGGTACAAGGGACGTCCCCAAGCTGAACGTGTGCTGAACGCAGAGGTGCCGTACGTTCGGTGCTTGGATCGGTTGGATCATGAAAACGTTTGATTACATCAACCGCGTTAACTAAACACTTCTGCTTTTGGTCTACGAGGGTACGTGGACACACTCTCCCCTCTTGCATGATCGTAGCAATTTTTTTGAAATTATAGCGTTACCCAACAGTGGCATCCGAGCCAGATCTATGCGTATATGTTATATGCACGAGTAGAACACAAGGAGTTGTGGGTGATAATAGTCATACTGCTTACCAGCATGTCATACTTTGATTCGGCGGTATTATTGGATGAAGCAGCTCAGACCGACATTACGCGTACGCTTACGCGAGACTGGTTCTACCGACGTGCTTTGCACATAGGTGGCTGGTGAGTGTCTGTTTCTCCAACTTTAGTTGAATCAAGTGTGGCTACGCCCTGTCCTTGTTGAAGGTTAAAACAACACATTTGACGAATAATCATTGTGGTTTTGATGCGTAGGTAAGAACGGTTCTTGCTAGAAGCCCGTAGCAGCCACGTAAAACTTGCAACAACAAAGTAAAGGACGTCTAACTTTTTTTGCAGGGCTTGCTGTGATGTGATATGGCCAACCATGATGTTATATAAATTGTTGTATGAGATGATCATGTTTTGGGTTATCGACAACTGGCAGGAGCCATATGGTTGTCGCTTTATTGTATGCAATGCAATTGCCATGTAATTGTTTTACTTTATCAGTAAGCAGTAGCGATAGTCATAGTAACAATAGACGGCGAGACGACAACGATGCTACGATGGAGATCAAGGTGTCGCGCCGGTGACGTTGGAGATCATGACGATGCTTAGGTGATGGAGATCATGAGCACAAGATGATGATGGCCATATCATGTCACATATTTTGATTGCATGTGATGTTTATCCTTTATGCATCTCATTTTGCGTAGAACGTCGGTAGCATTGTAAGATGATCCCTTACTAAATTTCAAGGTACAAGTGTTCTCCCTGAGTATGCACCGTTGCTACAGCTCGTCGTGCCGAGACACCATGTGATGATCGGGTGTGATAAGCTCTACGTTCACACACAACGGGTGCAAGCCAGTTTTGCACACGCATAATACTCGGGTTAAACTTGATGAGCCTAGCATATGCAGATATGGCCTCGGAACACTGAGACCGAAAGGTCGAGCATGAATCATATTGTAGATATGATCAACGTAGTGATGTTCACCATTGAAAACTACTCCATCTCACGTGATGATCGGACATGGTTTAGTTGATTTGGATCACCTGATCACTTAGATGACTAGATGGATGTCTATCTAAGTGGGAGTTCTTAAGTAATATGATTAATTGAACTTTAATTTATCATGAACTTAGTACCTGATAGTATTTTGCATGTCTATGTTGTTGTAGATCAATGGCCCGTGCTACCGTTCCTTTGGATTTTAATGCGTTCCTAGAGAAAGCTAAGTTGAAAGATGATGGAAGCAACTACACGGACTGGGTCTGTAACTTGAGGACTATCCTCATTGCTGCACAGAAGAATTACATCCTAGAAGCACCGCTAGGTGCCAGGCCTGCTGCAAATGCTACTGATGATGTTAAGAACGTCTGGCAGAGCAAAGCTGATGACTACTCGATAGTTCAGTGTGCCATGCTTTACGGCTTAGTATCGGGACTTCAATGACGTTTTGAACGTCATGGATCATATGAAATGTTCCAAGAGTTGAAGTTAATATTTCAAGCAAATGCCTGAGTTGAGAGATATGAAGTCTCCAACAAGTTCTACAACTGCAAAATGTAGGAGAATAGTTCTCTCAGTGAGCACATACTCAAAATGTCTGGGTATCATAATCACTTGACTCAGCTGGGAGTTGATCTTCCAGTTGATTGTGTCATTGATAGAGTTCTTCAATCACAGCCACCAAGCTATAAAGGCTTCGTGATGAACTATAATATGCAAGGGATGAACAAGACTATTCCCGAGCTCTTCGCGATGCTAAAGGCCGTGGAGGTAGAAATCGAAAAGGAGCATCAAGTGTTGATGGTCAATGATACCACTAGTTTCAAGAAAAAGGGCAAAGGGAAGAAAGGGAACTTTAAGAAGAACGGCAAAAAGGCTGCTGCTCATGAGAAGAAACTCAAGTCTAGACCTAAGCCTGAAACTGAGTGCTTCTACTGCAAAGGGACTGGTCACTGGAAGCGGAACTGCCCCAAGTATTTGGCGGCTAAGAAGGATGGCAAAGTGGAAGGTATATTTGATATACATGTTATTGATGTGTACTTAACTAATGCTCGCAGTAGCGCCTGGGTATTTGATACTTCTTCTGTTGCTCATATTTGCAACTCGAAACAGGGGCTACGGATTAAGCGAAGATTGGCTAAGGACGAGGTGACGATGCACATGGGAAATGGTTCCAAAGTCGATGTGATCGCGGTCGGCACGCTACCTCCACATCTACCATCGGGAATAGTTTTAGACCTTAATAATTTTTATTTGGTGGCAGCGTTGAGCATGAACATTATATCTGGATCTTGTTTGATGCGAGATGGTTATTCATTTAAATCAGAGAATAATGGTTGTTCTATTTATATGAGTAATATCTTTTATGGTCATGCACCCCTGCTGAGTGGCCTATTTTTGTTGAATCTCGATAGTAGTGATACACATATTCATAGTGTTGAATCCAAAAGATTGAAGTTTAATAATGATAGTGCAACTTATTTGTGGCACTGCCGTTTGGGTCATATCGGTGTAAAGCGCATGAAGAAACTCCATACTGATGGACTTTTGGAATCACTTGATCTTGAATCACTTGGTGCTTGAGAACCGTGCCTTATGGGCAAGATGACTAAAACACCGTTCTCCGGAACAATGGAACAAGCTACTGACTTGTTGGAAATAATACATACCAATGTATGCGGTCCAATGAGTATTGATGCTTGTAGTGGGTATCGTTATTTTCTTACCTTCACAGATGATTTGAGCAGATATGGTTATATCTACTTAATGAAGCATAAGTCTGGAACATTTGGAAAGTTCAAAGAATTTCAGAGTGAAGTGGAAAATCATCGTAACAAGAAAGTAAAGTTTCTACAATCTGATCGTGGAGGAGAATATTTGAGTTACGAGTTTGATCTTCATTTGAAACAACATGGGATAGTTTCACAATTAACGCCACCTGGAACACCACAGCGAAATGGTGTGTCCGAACGTTGTAACCATACTTTATTAGATATGGTGCGATCTATGATGTCTCTTACTGATTTACCGCTATTGTTTTGGGGTTATGCTCTAGAGACGGCTGCATTCACTTTAAATAGGGCACCATCCAAATCCGTTGAGACGACGCCTTATGAACTGTGGTTTGGCAAGAAACCAAAGTTGTCGTTTCTTAAAGTTTGGGGCTGCGATGCTTATGTGAAAAAGCTTCATCCTGATAAGCTCGACCCGAAGTGCGTCTTCATAGGATACCCAAAGGAAACTGTTGGGTACACCTTCTATCATAGATCCGAAGGCAAAAATTTTGTTGGTAAGAATGGATCCTTTCTAGAGAAGGAGTTTCTCTCAAAAGAAGTGAGTGGGAGGAAAGTAGAAATTGATGAGGTAATTGTACCTTCTCCCTTATTGGAAAGTAGTTCATCATAGAAATCAGTTCCACTGATTCCTACACCAATTAGTGAGGAAGGTAATGATGATGATCATGAAGTTTCATATCAAGTTACTACCTAACCTCGTAGGTCTTCCAGAGTAAGATCCGCACAAGAGTGTTACGGTAGTCCTGTTCTGGAAGTCATGTTACTTGACCATGATGAACCTACGAACTATGAGGAAGCAATGATGAGCCCAGATTCCGCGAAATGGCTTGAGGCCATGAAATCTGAGATGGCATCCATGTATGAGAACAAAGTGTGGATTTTGGTGGACTTGGCCAATGATCGGCAAGCCATAGAAAATAAATGGATCTTTAAGAAGAAGACCGACGCATATGGTAATGTTACAATTTACAAAGCTCGACTTGTTGCGAAAGGTTTTTGACAAGTTCAAGGAGTTGAGTAAGATGAGACTTTGTCACCCGTAGCGATGCTTAAGTCTGTCCGAATCATGTTAGCAATTGCTGCATTTTATGATTATGAAATTTGGCAAATGGATGTCAAAACTGCATTCCTGAATGGATTTCTGGAAGAAGAGTTGTATATGATGCAACCGGAAGGTTTTGTCGATCCAAAGGGTTCTAGCAAAGTGTGTAAGCTCCACCAATCCATTTATGGACTGGTGCAAGCCTCTCGGAGTTGGAATAAACACTTTGATAGTGTGATCAAAGCATATGGTTTTATATAGACTTTTGGAGAAGCCTGTATTTACAAGAAAGTGAGTGGGAGCTCTGTAGCATTTCTGATCTTAGATGTAGATGACAAATTGTTGATTGGAAATGATATAGAATTTTTGGATAGCATAAAGGGATACCTGAATAAGAGTTTTTCTATGAAAGACCTTGGAGAAGCTGCTCACATATTGGGCATCAAGATCTATAGAGATAGATCAAGACGCCTAATTGGACTTTCACAAAGCACATACCTTGATAAAGTTTTGAAGAAGTTCAAAATGGATCAGTCAAAGAAAGGGTTCTTGCCTGTGTTACAAGGTGTGAAGTTGAGCCAGACTCAAAGCCCGACCACCGCAGAAGATAGAGAGAAAATGAAAGTCATTCCCTATGCTTCAGCCATAGGTTCTATCAGGTATGCAATGTTGTGTACCAGACCTGATGTATGTCTTGCTATAAGCATAGCAGGGAGGTGCCAAAGTAATCCCGGAGTGGAGCACTGGACAACGGTCAAGAACATCCTGAAATACCTGAAAAGGACTAAGGATATGTTTCTCGTTTATGGAGGTGAAAAAGAGCTCGCCGTAAACAGTTATGTCGATGTAAGCTTTGACACTGATCCGGATGACTCTAAGTCGCAAACCGGATACGTATTTTTATTGAATGGAGGAGCTGTCAGTTCCAAGCAAAGCGTCGTGGCGGGATCTACGTGTGAAGCGGAGTACATTGCTGCTTTGGAAGCAACAAATTAAGGAGTTCATATCCGATCTAGGTGTCATACATAGTCCATCGGTTCCAATGAAAATCTTTTGTGACAATACTGGTGCAATTGCCTTGGCAAAGGAATCCAGATTTCACAAGAGAACCAAGCACATCAAGAGACACTTCAATTCCATCCGTCATCAAGTGTCGGAAGGGGACATAGAGATTTGCAAGATACACACGGGCCTGAATGTTGCATACCCGTTGACTAAGCCTCTCTCATGAGCAAAACATGATCAGCACCAAAGCTCCATGGGTGTTAGAATCATTACTATGTAATATAGATTATTGACTCTAGTGCAAGTGGGAGACTAAAGGAGATATGCCCTAGAGGAAATAATAAAGTTATTATTTATTTCCTTAATTCATGATAAATGTTTATTATTCATGCTAGAATTGTATTAACCGGAAACTTAGTACATGTGTGAATACATAGACAAAACCTATAGTCCCTAGTATGCCTCTACTTGACTAGCTCGTTAATCAAAGACGATTATGTTTCCTAACCATAGACATGTGTTGTCATTTGATGAATGGGATCACATCATTGGGAGAATGATGTGATGGACATGACCCATCCGTTAGCTTAGCATTATGATTGTGTTAGTTTCATTGCTACTGCTTCCTTCATGACTTATACAAGTTCCTCAGACTATGAGATTATGCAACTTCCGAATACCGGAGGAACACTTTGTGTGCTACCAAACGTCACAACGTAAAAGGGTGATTATAAAGGTGCTCTACAGGTGTCTCCGAAGGTGTTTGTTGGGTTCACATAGATCGAGATTAGGATTTGTCACTCCGTGCCTCTCGGTAATACTCATCACTATAAGCCTTGCAAGCAATATGACTAATGAGTTAGTTGCTGGATGAAGTATTACGAAACAAGTAAAGAGACTTGCCGGCAACGAGATTGAACTAGGTATTGAGATACCGACGATCGAATCTCGGGCAAGTAACATACCGACGACAAAGGGAACAACGTATGTTGTTATGTGTTTTGATGTACCGAAAGTAGTTTGGAGTTCCGAATGTGATCAAGGACACGATGAGGAGTCTCGTAATGGTCGAGACATGAAGATTGATATATTGGACGACTATGTTTGGACATCGGAATTGTTCTTGATGAGTTCGGGCATTTATCGGAATACCGGGGGGGGGGGGGGGGTTACCGGAACCCCCCGGGGAGTGTATGGGCCTTATTAGGCCTTAGTGGGAGAAAGGAGGAGGCGGCCAAGGAGGGGGCGCCCCCCCCTAAGCCCAATCTGAATTGGGTGGGGGGCTGGCCCCCCTTTCCTTCCTCCCTCTCTCCTCCTTCTTTCCTCTCCTACTCCAACTAGGGAAAAGGGGGAATCATACTCCCGGTGGGAGTAGGACTCCCCTAGGGCGCGCCATAGAGAGGGTCGGCCCCTCCCTCCTCCACTCCTTTATATACGGGGGAGGGGGGCACCTAATAGACACACAAGTTGACATTGTTTAGCCGTGTGCGGTGCCCCCCTCCAGAGTTACACACCTCAGTCATATCGTCGTAGTGGTTAGGGGAAGCCCTGCGCCGGTAACTTCATCATCACCGTCACCACGCCATCGTGCTGATGAAACTCTCCCTCGGCCTCAACTGGATCAAGAGTGCGAGGGACGTCCCCGAGCTGAACGTGTGCTGAACGCGGAGGTGTCGTACGTTCGGTGCTTGGATCGGTTGGATCGTGAAGACGTTCGACTACATCAACCGCGTTAACTAAATGCTTCCGCTTTCGGTCTACGAGGGTACGTGGACACACTCTCCCCTCTCATTGCTATGCATCACATAGATAGATCTTGCGTGATCGTAGGAATTTTTTTGAAATTACCGCATTACCCAAAAGTTGATACGTCTCCAATGTATCTATAATTTATGAAGTATTCATGCCATGTTTACAATAGTTTTATATGATTTTGGTATGATTTGAATAGAACTAACCCGGGTTGATGCTGTTTTCAGCAGAACTACCGTGGTATTGTTTTTGTGCAGAAATAAAAGTTCTCGGAATGCGTTGAAAATAAAAGGAGAATTTTTTTGGAAAATGTAAAAATAACTGGAACAAAGAGTTACGGAGGGGTGGCCCATGGGCCCCACTAGGGTGGAGGGCGCGACCACCCTCCTGGGGCACGCCCCTATGCCTCGTGGGCTTCCTGTGGGGCCCCTTGACTTGTTCTTGACGCCAACCTCTCCTATAAATCCCCAAACCTCCAGAAAATAACCTAGAGCGGAAGTTGCGCCGCCGCAAGCCTCTGTAGCCATGCGAAATCAATCTAGGCCCTCTCTAGCACCCTGCCGGAGGGGGCCATCATCACCGGAGGCCATGGGGAAGGATCCCGGAGGGGCCATCATTGCCATCAAGGCCAAGATCTAGAGGGAGAACCTCTCCGCATCCTGGTGGAGGCCATGGAGGATGAAGCACAAGGGGGAGAACCTCTCCTCCTCTCCTCGGTGGCGCCGGATTGCCATTGGGAGGGGAATCATCGCCGCGGTGATCGTCTTCATCAACATCACCATCGTCATCACCATCCTCATCTCTTTTACGCGGTCCACTCTCCCACATCCCGCTGTAATCCCTACTTGAACATGGTGCTTTATGACACATATTATGATCCAATGATGTGTTGCCATCCTATGATGTTTTGAGTAGATATTCTTTGTCTTTGGGTTGATTGATGATCTAGATTGGTATGAGTTGTTTGTTTTATTTAGGTGTTGTCCTACTGTGCCCTCCGTGTCGTGCAAGTGTGAGGGATTCCCGTTGTAGGGTGTTGCAATACATTCATGATTCTCTTATAGTGGGTTACTTGAGTGGCAGAAGCATAAACCCGA
Source organism: Triticum timopheevii (assembly GCA_963921465.1). NCBI lineage: Eukaryota > Viridiplantae > Streptophyta > Magnoliopsida > Poales > Poaceae > Triticum > Triticum timopheevii. The sequence goes on along the minus strand of OY997270.1, from coordinate 228,360,676 downwards.
GTAAGGGGGTTGTTGCGTATGGGATAAAGGGGACTTGATATGTTAATGCTATGATTGGGTTTTACCTGAATGATCTTTAGTAGTTGCGGATGCTTGCTAGAGTTCCAATCATAAGTGCATATGATACAAGAAGAGAAAGTATGTTAGCTTATGCCTCTCCCTCATAGGAAATTGCAATAGTGATTACCGGTCTTGTTAACAATTTCCTAGGACAATTCCGCACACTGACCCATCATTATTCCACACTCGCTATTTATAATACTTAAGTAATATATTCTAACTCTATGATAACATCACCTACATTTATATTCTAGCTCTCCGATATCATGCAAAGTTATCCTCTTCATACCCACAACATAGTTTTATTTCTCGTTTCTAGTTGGAAGCAAACGTACGGTGTACGTAGAGTCGTATCAGTGGCAGATAGGACTTGAGAGAATATTGATCTTACCTTTAGCTCCTTGTGGGTTCGACACTCCATACTTATCACTTCCAGCTTTGGGAATTTCTATGATGATTCCCTACACTTGGGGATTATCACACGCTACCTCTACATCTACCTTCGGGATTAGTTTTAGACCTGAATAATTGTTATTTGGTGCCAGCATTGAGCATGAACATTATATCTGGATCTTGTTTAGTGCGAGACGGTTATTCATTTAAGTCAGAGAATAATGGTTGTCTATTTATATGAATAATATCTTTTATGGTCATGCACCCTTGAAGAGTGATCTATTCTTGAATCTCGATTCTAGTGATACACATATTCATAATATTGATGGCAAAAGATGCAAAGTTGATAATGATAGTACAACATATTTGTGGCAGTGTCGTTTAGGTCATATTGGTGTAAAGCGCATGAAGACACTCCATGCATATGGACTTTTGGAATCACTTGATTATGAATCATTTGATACTTGCGAACCATGCCTCATGGGCAACATGACTAAAACTCCATTCTCCGAAACAATGGAGCGAGCCAATGACTTATTGTAAATAATACATACCGATGTATGCGGTCCGATGAGTGTTGAGGCACGCGGCGGGTATCGTTATTTTCTGACCTTCACAGATAGTTTGAGTAGATATGGGTATATCTACTTAATGAAACACAAGTTTGAAACATTTGAAAAGTTCAAAGAATTTCAGAGTGAGGTGGAGAATCATCATAACAAGAAAATAAAGTTTCTATGATCTGATCGCGGATGCAAATATTTGAGTTACGAGTTTAGCCTTCATTTAAAACAATGTGGAGTAGTTTCACAACTTACGCCACTTGGAACACCACAACCTACTGGTGTGTCCGAACGTCGTAACCGTACTGTATTAGATATGGTGCGTTCTATGATGTCTCTTACCGATTTACCACTATTTTTTTGGGGTTATGCATTATAAACAGCTGCATTCACGTTAAATAGGGCACCTTCTAAATCCATTGATACGACACCGTATGAACTGTGGTTTGGCAAGAAACCTAAGATGTCGTTTCTTAAAGTTTAGGGATGTGATGCTTATGTCAAAAGGCTTCAACTTGATAAGCTCAAACCTAAATCGGGGAAGTGCGTCTTCAAAGGATACCCTAAGGAAACAATTGGGTACACCTTCTACCACAGATCCTTTCTAGAGAAGGAGTTTCTCTCGAAAGAAGTGAGTGGGATGAAAGTAGAACTTGATGAGGTAATTGCACGTTCTCTCGAATTGGAAAGTAGCACATCATAGAAAACCATTCCCATGATGCCTACACCAACTAGAGAGGAAGCTAATGATAATGATCATGAAACTTTAGATCAAGTTACTACAGAACCTCATAGGTCAACTAGAGCATGATCCACACCAGAGTGGTATGCTAATCCTGTCCTGGAAGTCATGTTACTAGATCAAGGCGAACCTACGAACTATGAAGAAGCTATGATGAGCCCAAATTCTGACAGATGGCTTGAGGCCATGAAATCTGAGATAGGATCCATGTATAAAAACAGAGTGTGGACTTTGGTGGACTTGCCCGATGATCGGTAAGCCATAGAGAATAAATGGATCTTCAAGAAGAAGACTGACGCTGATGGTAACGTTACTATCGACAAAGATCGACTTATAGCAAAAGGTTTTTCACAAGTTCAAGGGGTTGACTACGATGAGACTTTCTCACCCGTAGCGATGCTTAAGCCCGTCTGAATCATGTTAGCAATTGCCACATTTTATGATTATGAAATCTGGCAAATGGATGTCAAAACTGCATTCCTTAATGGATTTCTTGAACAAGAGTTGTATATGATGCACCCAGAAGGTTTTTTTTGATCCTAACGGTGCTAACAAAGTGTGCAAGCTCCAGCAATCCATCTATGGACTGGTGCAAGCATCTCAGAGTTGGAATATATGCATTGATGAGGTGATCAAAGCATATGGTTTTATACATACTTTCGGTGAAGCCTGTATTTACAAGAAAGTGAGTGGGAGCTCGTTGATCAAAGATGGTTAAGGTTTACTAACCATAGACATGTGTTGTCATTTGATGATGGGATCACATCATTAGGAGAATGATGTGATGGACAAGACCCATCTGTTAGCTTAGCATAAGGATCGTTCAGCTTTATTGCTATTGCTTTCTTCATGTCAAATATATATTCTTTGACTATGGGATTATGCAACTCTTGGATACCGGAGGAATACCTTGTGTTCTTTCAAACGTCACAACATAACTGGGTGATCATAAAGATGCTCTACAGGTATCTCTGAAGGTGTTTGTTGAGTTGGCACAGATCGAGATTATGATTTGTCACTCCGAGTATCGGAGAGGTATCTCTGGGCCCTCTCGGTAATACACATCATAAGCTTGCAAGCAAACGACTAAGGAGCTAGTCACAAGGTGATGTATTACGTAATGAGTATAGAGACTTGCTGGTGACGAGATTGAACTAGGTATGAAGATACCGACGATCGAATCTCGGGCAAGTAACATACCGACGGACAAAGGGAATTACGTATGTTGTCATAACGGTTCGACCGATAAAGATCTTCCTAGAATATGTAGGAGCCAATATGGGCATCCAGGTTCCGCTATTGGTTATTGGCCGAAGAGGTGTCTCGGTCATGTCTACATAGTTCGCGAACCCATAGGGTCTGCACGCTTTATGTTGTTATGTGGTTTGACTGATAAAGATCTTCATAGAATATGTAGGAGCCAATATGAGCATTCAGGTTCCGCTATTGGTTATTGATCGGAGATGTGTCTCGATCATGTCTACATAGTTCTTGATGCAGAGCATCCTTCAGCCATCCCCATGGATCTACCATCGTCTCACCAAGCACCAAAAGGACCCATGACAAGAGCAAGAGCTAGAGATCTCCGGACCGAGGTGACTTCTTTCCTTAGTGATATCTCATATGACCCTCTCGAGATATGGCTACTACCTAAGTCCGGAATGTTGTGCATCATTAGGTACCAAGAGGACCCTTCCGAGGATGCACATGAAGATGGTCAAGACCCTAAGTCCATGGAAGAAGAGAACCAACGGGAGAAGGCGAGAACAGTTTCCAGGCCCAGGACATCCGGCCCATGGAGATCTTGCCCACAGCCAGGCGACTACAGCAGAAGCTACAGGGCCCAGACATCCGGCATCCGGCCCTCCTCACTAGAATTCCGGCCTCCAGCTCGGACATCCGGACACGGCGTCTAGGGAGCACAAAAGGTTGCCCCATCAGCCCGGACATCCGGCCGTCACCCCGGACATCCGGCACCTCCCGAAGCCCCGGACATCCGGCACCTCCTCCCGGACATCCGGCCCCGTCCATCCAAAGAGCAGCACGGCTGTCTCCACTATCCCGGACATCCGGCCCTTCAGCCTGGACATCCAGCCCCTCGCGAGCGACCGGACATCCGGCCCATCGCCCGGACATCCGGCCTTCCCTATCTGCGAACAGTGTAAGGGTCGTGGCCCGTGTACCCCTTCGCCCTCTAGACTATATATATTCCTCCTCCATCCTCGTTTTAGGGTTAGCATTGGTTTAGCTCATTTGAGATAGAGCATTGCTCATCCGTACCGGATCTACTCCTCGTGAGGGACCGCACCTCTTCTGAGAAGATCCACCCGGATTCAAGGCCTCCATCCGGAGAAGACAATCAAGACCTCCTCACGGAGAAAAACGGTTACTCTTGTATCGTCCCTTGTTAACTTTGGATCTCATGTTACTTTGTGCCTCGATGATCTAGCACTTGTGTGATCAATTTCGTGTCGGTTGAGTGTTTCTCTTGTTTTCCCCTCGTGATTTCCCTCGTGTTCTTCCGCGCGTTCTTCATGTTCCCCGTAGGGATCCTCTCCAAACGTGAAAGATCGGCCCCATAGGGATCCTCCCTACATCATCTTGGTATGGTGAGCCACGTTGATCACGTTTTTGGAGCACCTACCCCGTGTTTTCTAGCTTGATTTTGTTGTTTTCGTCCTAAATCTGAAAATTCCCCACTAAAAATAGCCCCAAATTTTTTTTTGTGATTTGTTGGTGTGATGAAGTTTTGTTGGATTTGATCCACGGATCTGCTTTGCATCAAGTGGATCTAGCTTTTCCCCACCTTCTCCGTGATTTCCATCCACAAATTCATCTGAATTTTGCCCCGGAGTTGCCCTTTTTCCCGTGGAGTTCATCGTGTTCATCCCCGATCCAGGAGCCCGGACATCCGCTCGAGTCCCCGGACATCCGCTCGAGTCCCCGGACATCCAGCGTCCCGGACATCCAGCCGCTGGCCTGGACATCCGACCCCTGGCAACATCAACTCCATTCCCCCGTGCCATTTTCCACCTAATTTCACCAATTTTGCCCAGTGCCCACGCTTACTTCCGCATACCTCCACCGCTTTCCGCAAGCACCACCACCGCTCACCGCTACCTCCTACGACGATTTTGACACGTTTTGGTCTTTTCGATTTTGGGTTGTGGTTCCCGTGTCCTATTGTGTTTCGGCTATATAGGTACGGTTCATCGTCATCAACACCACCGCTCATCTCCATCGACTACTCATCATCGCCAAGGACAGTAACTTCGACGACATCTTTGTCATACCTTGCAATTGCATTGATACAGACATGGCCTTACATTTGCGTAGCTTACTCATTGATACTAGCCATTGAGTATTGCCGGCAACGTGACTTGTGCACATTAGTGATCATACTCCATAGCATACCATACCATACCATATTGGTGCATATCTTGGCATCAACTCTTGTGTCACAAAGTTGTCATTGCATACACAATTGCTATCTTGGTTCGTGAAGTTTTGCATGAGAAAAGAGCTCAAAAGTGAAAGAGCCACCCAAGCTTTTAAGCAAAGAGGAAAGATAAGCAAAGAGCTTATAAGCAAGAACCATAGCATCATACTACATTAATTGTCATACCCGATCATCTTGGATCGTAGCACCAAAATACCATACAAATAGCATACTTGGGATAGAGGTCGTTGCATTTCTGCCTAGTAGGTTGTGCACAAGTTACGTATCCGCCTATTGTGCAATCGTGCTAGCGTCTCTCGTGTATTGTGCAACAAGAGCATTTTCATGGATTCCACATTTTGGCTCACTTTTGGTTTGCAAAATCCTACTTATCTATTTGTGTGTGTGTTTTTGTGTACCACTACTTTCTTGGTATACTTGTTGCATTTGCAAATTGGTGAATCTTTTCCAACATTATTGAAGCTCACTTACAATTGCATTAAATTTTGTGCCACCATCCTAACCAAGCTCCACCATAAGCTTTTACTTGTGTAGGTGTGAGAACCGACAAGAATTGGTACCAATAGTGCTATTTCATTGTCCGCATTTGAGTGAACTTGATTCATTGTCAACATCGATCAAGGTACATTGGTATAAGTTCTTCTCTTTCTACCACTCACATTTTGCTTGGAATGATGGATAGGCCAAGTACTTCTACCAACCCACTATTCATCGAGCAAGACGACGACATGTCATCATTCGTCACCAAGAGCCACCTCTTTGGTGCACAATGAGCGTTGCATCAAGAGCAACAGGCTATGACCGACCGCATCGACAACCTCGCCACAGACTTGCGACTCTCTGAGCAACATACTAAGGACTACTTCGACAACAAGCTCGACGCTCACAAGCAAGAGAACGATGCAAGGATGGACGAGATCCGCGCCTTGTTGGTGAACCATCCTCCTTCAACTTCTTCATACTCAAGACGAAGCCGCTCAAGTCGACACTCCGACGACACCTTCTCAGGCTCAAGTACACCGACATCCAACACTCTTCGATGAGCCGCGCATCAAGACCGTCATGCAGCTCGCAATCCTCTACATGACAAGCATTCACAAGAGCAAATCGATGCGCAAGGACTTCATCCTCAACTACACCAAGTCACCTTCGCTCAAGCTCAAGAACGACAACGTCTACGTCACCAAGAGGAAGAACGAGCGTGTCTACATCAAGAGGAACAAGATGCCGAGGCTCAACTTCTTAAACAACAACAATGTGAAGCACAAGCTCTTGAGGTGCAACGTGACCTTCAAGAATCAAGTTGAGCCATTGCCAACCGCAACTGAGATCGGCGCAATCAAGAGGAAGCACTTCGAGAAGAAATCCAAGAGCGGAACTATCAACCGCGCGTGCAACGTCAAGTTCCTCAAGCTCCTCCACAAGCTCAACAAGCTCCTCCACAACCTCAAGTTCAACAAGAGCAAGTTGATCATGGAATTCCTCCACGCCAAGAGCAACATGAGTATGATTATCCACCACGTCAAGGGCATCATCATCACCATCGCCAACAACACAATGAAGAGAAACGCTACGGCGAGCTAAAATTCACAATGCCCAAGTTCAATGGAAGCAATGATCCCGAAGAGTACCTATCATGGGCATTGAAGGTCGACAAAATCTTTCATTTGCACAACTATGAGGAAGAGAAGAAGATCGCTATGGCATCACTTGAGTTCCAAGACTATGTACTCATATGGTGGGAACAAGTCCTTGAGCGCCGAGAAGCAAGAGGTGAACCACCAATCACCACTTGGGCTCAAATGAAGGATGTCATGCGAGCACATTTTCTGCCCACCTACTACAACCGCGACCTCTTCAAGAAGCTCCAACTCCTCAAGCAAGGAACAAAGAGTGTTGAAGAATACTACAAGGAAATGGAGATAGCCATGATTCGAGCCAATGTCACGGAAGATAATGAGCAAACTATGGCACGTTTCTTGAATGCACTCAATCATCCCATCAAGAAGATCGCCGACTTCCAACCCTACTCCAACCTCATTGAGCTCGTGCATCAAGCTACAAAAGTCAAACGTCAAGTGCAAGATGACTTCAAGTACGCCAAGTACTCATCCATGAACTATGCCTTCTCCAACATCCAAGCTTTAACGACTCCTCCAACTTCTACCTCAACCAAGCCATCTACGAGCAATGACGACAAGTCAAGTTACAAGAAAACTTCGACAAGCTCAAGTTGTCTTCCTCCTCCTACAAGCAACTTCAAGCCGCGTGCTTCATCATCTACTCCGACCGATGAGACCGTCAAGACAAGCTCCGACCGAGCAATGACCACAAGTCCTACGAATGCACAAACAAGCGCACCATGATCCTCAACGATGATGGAACCTATGACTCCATGAGTGACGAGGAGATGGAATCCCTTGAGCAAGTGGCCATGCACTGGCGCGTGAACGAGGATGAAGATGATCAAGTCTTTTGTGATGAGGATTCGAGCCCCGCTCTTATTGTCTCCAAAGTCTTGACTCTTCAACATCAACAAGAAGAAGACCAAAGATGCCACATCTTCCACACAAAGGCCGGCATCAATGGAAGGTCCATCAAGGTCATCATCGATGGAGGTAGTTGTCACAACTTGGCAAGTGAAGAACTATGCTCCAAGCTTCAATTGGTTAAGATGAAGCACCCGCACCCATACAAAGTCCAATGGCTAAGTGATTCCGGCACTATAGGAGTTGAGCATACGGTCCAAGTCTCCTTCAAAATTGGTGCATATGAGGACACTTTGGAGTGTGATGTCGTCCCGATGTCCGTTTGCCACCTCCTTCTTGGTCGACCATGGCAATTCGACCGCGGCGTCATCCACAACGGCGTACTAATCACTATAGCTTCAAGATGAAAGGGAAGGAGTATGTGCTACGACCTATGTCTCCTAGTCAAGTGATTGCCGACAAGCAAGCCACCCATCATGGAGATAAGAGTGAGAAAGTGATCCACCCAAAAGTGAGTGAGAGCCACAAGCCAAACTTGAGCACCTCTTTGCCTAGAGAGAAAAACCTAGTCCTATTTGCCACAAAAAGTGAGATGAGAGAAGTGTGTGAGAACCCATCAAGTGTTATGCACTTTGTCCTTGTGTGCAAGGATGGGGACCCAAAAACTAACACCTCTCACGATCTACCTTTAGTGTTTCAATCTCTTTTGCAGGAATTCCGAGATGTTTTCCCCGATGAGCTACCTCTAGGACTACCTCCTCTACGAGGCATTGAGCATCGAATCGACCTCATCCCTGGAGCGCCCCTACCAAACAATGCTCCATACCGCGTCAACCCCGAAGAAACTAAGGATATCCAACGGCAAGTACAACAACTAATCAACAATGGTCATGTACGTGAAAGCTTAAGCCCTTGTGTCATTCCCGTTATACTTGTGCCAAAGCAAGATGGTAGTTTTTGCATGTGCTCCGATTGTAGACCCATCAACACTATTACCGTTCGTTATAGGTATCCCATTCCTCGCCTAGATGATATGCTTGATGAACTTAGCGGTGCCACTATTTTCTCAAAAATTGATCTTAAAAGTGGCTATTACCAAATCCGCATACAAGAAGGTGATGAATGGAAAACTGCTTTCAAAACCAAATTTGGCTTGTATGAGTGGTTGGTTATGCCTATGGGTTTATCCGAAGCTCTCGGAACTTTCATGCGTCTTATGCATTTTGTTCTTCGACCTTATATTGGAGTGTTTGTTGTGGTTTACTTTGATGATATTCTTGTGTTTAGCAAATCCATGAAAGAGCATCTAAAGCATGTTAGGGATATTTTGCAAACGGTTTGCAAGGAACGTCTTTATGCCAACATGAAAAGTGCACGTTTGGTGTTGACAAACTTGTTTTCTAGGGTTTTGTCATTTCTTCCAAAGGTGTCCATGTTGATGAATCTAAAATTGAAGCAATTAAAACTTGGCCCCAACCCACCAATTTGCAACAAGTGCGTAGCTTTCTTGGTCTTGCAGGTTTTTACTGTCGCTTTGTGAAAGACTTTAGCACTATTGCCGCTCCTTTGCATGCCTTCAGTAAGAAGAATGCTCCTTTTGTCTGGGGATCTTTGCAATCCACCGCTTTTGATGAGCTCACACTACTAGGGAAAACCTTATACATAGAATCTTAGCAGCAGCGCGGCTCAAAAAGAGGCGCCACTGCTAATTATCAGCAGTGCGTGCGCGCAAAACTCGCTACTGAAACAGAGTTAGCAGTAGCACGCTTGGAGCAACCCGCGCTGCTACAAATATCGACCGACAGTGTCCACCAACCTACATTTAGCAGCAGCGCGTTGTTGCGACCGGCGCTACTGCTAAAGCGTTAGTAGCAGTGTGCTTTTTCTGAGGTCGCTGCTGCTAATTTTCAAATTGGGCACACTGTTGGTCCCAGTTAGCAGTAGCGCTTGTGTGAGAAGCGCGCTACTGCTAATTTCTTATCAGCAGCGCGTTTTACCACCCGCGCTACTGCTAAGGCAGACTAGCGCACCACCTTTCCCCACCCGTCCTCCCCTCCCCCATCTCCTCTCTTCCCTTTCCCCTACCCCCCACATCCTCCCTCTCTCACTCTTCTTCTTCCTCAATACTTCTCCCCCATTACTCTCCCTCTGCTACCTACCTTTCTCTCTCTTCATTACTCCTAGCTAACTACACCACCTCCATTAATGCATCTCCTTTCTCTTTTTCCTTCCCCCTCCACTAGTTGAAGTTGTCTCCTCCCAAATTAGCTAGCTAGGTAGATGTAGCTTTTAGTTAAGTGACCTATTTCCCCCCTAACTAGATCTATCTTTGTCAAGAAGAGCTTTGTGCACTTTTGATCTCCCTACATCATCATCTCCACCGTGTGCTCGATCTCGAGATAGAGGTGATTAAAATTTCATGCTTTTGCAAAATGGAAATATGTTTATGTGTGTGTGATATGATAATTGGGAGATATGATGGAAATTGTGTGTGTGGCATGAGTTGACGCCAAATTGTGCTTTTGAGTTGCCTATGTTTTGCCAAAATGTTGATTTATTTCCGTTTAGGCAAATTCCGAGCAAACTCTAGATCTATATATGTCCTATTTTTAGGGAAGGTCATGCCGAATTTTTGTATGACTTTGATGCATGCACGCATTGTTATAATCAATTTGTTTATTATTACCGTGCAGAGTTCATGATGGTCAGTGGAACGATGGTGGATAGGTGGTTGTGGTCAGCGGTGCAGGAGATGAAAGAAAATGACCGGACAGAGGTTTTATGTCTGTGTCGAAAATGCAAAGGAATAGTTTGGTTCGACCCCCATGATGATGGTCGTGTCGAAGCGCACCTGCTCATGACTGGTTTCATGGATGGCTATACTCTGTGGATAATTGAAGATGAGGATGATGATGTTGAGGACGTCGACGGGGCAGGCAATGATGACACGGGACAAGACGAAGAGATGATCGATAATGGCAGCGGTGAAGAGGCCGGACATGGCGGCGGAGAAGGGGTCGGACATGGCGGAGGAGAAGGGGCCGGACATGGTGGAGGAGAAGGGGCCGGACATGGCGGCGGAGAGAACGACATGGACTGCACACAGCACAGTTCGTCGGTACTAAGTTCAATCGTGCGGGACCCTCATGTTCAAGCATTGCTTCGCAAGGAGACGAGTACTGAGAGAGCTACTTCTATAGAGGAGGCTAAGCTGGAGCAACTGGTGGTAGACTCGAACACTCCATTGTATGATGGTTGCAATCCTGAGGTGACCCGCTTGAGTTTCATGCTCCAACTCCTGAAGACGAAGGCTAAAAACAAATGGACCGACACTAGCCTCGATAAGCATCTCAAGTACCTAGAGGATGTTCTTCCCATGGGGAATCTATGTCCTACTAGTGTTGATGAGGCCAAGAAGATTATGTGCCCTCTTGATCTGCCACACGTTAGATACCATGCATGCATCAACGATTGCATAATTTATCGGAAGGAGCATGCGGAAAAAACAAGTTGTCCGGTGTGCAATGCTTCTCGATACAAGAAGGCCGGGAAGAAATGTCCCCAGAAAGTTGTATGGTACTTACCGATCACTCCCTGTCTCCAGCGGTATTTTGTAGATCCCAAGGAAGCAAAGATAATGCGCTAGCATGCGAAGAGGAAGAAGCCCGACGATGGAGATGATCCGAAGCTGAGACACATCAAGGATGGAAGCCAGTGGAGAGCGTTGAACAGCATCTATCGGTTTTTAGAATGTGATGCAAGGAACATCATGCTCAGCACGTGTACCGATGGCATGAATCCGTTTGGCAACCAGAACACCAACCATAGCACATGGCATGTGTTTGTATGGATGTACAACCTCCCCCCTGGTTGTGCATGAAGTCGAAGTACATTCACATGGGCATGCTTATTCAAAGGCCGAAACAACCAGGAAATAATATTAATTTGTATCTGGGGCTACTTCAAGAGGAGTTAGACACGTTATGGAAAACACCGGCCAAGACATGGGACGCCAGCAAAGGCGAGTATTTCTACATGAGAGCCGTGCTGATCATGACGGTGCACGACTATCTTGGTTACGGATATGTCGCAGGTCAGGTGTACCATGGATATTGCGGATGCACACGGTACATGGATGATACAACGTCTCAGCAGCTAACGTCAAGGAAAGATGGCGGGTCTGGGAAAATCGTGTACATGGGGCATCGAAGATGGCTCGAATAGGACGACCCGTGGAGAAACCGTGGAGATCTATTCAATGGTCAAGCTGAGCATCGAGGACCTCCACATAAGCGGAGTGGTGCCGAAATCGATGAGCTGTTGAAAAACTGGAAGGAGTGCCCCGCGCCGGGAAAGACGATGAGAAAGGCGCCGGAGCCGCTGCTGAAGGTATGGAAGACGAGGTCTGTGTTCTGGGACTTGGAGTACTGGCACAAACTCGATACACCTCATTGCCTTGATTAAATGCATATCTATAGGAATGTCCTTGAGAGCTTGCTCGCAACACTGATGAACATGCCTGATAAGACCAAGGATGGGCCGAAGGCAAGAAAAGACTTGCAAGATTTGAAAATCAGGGAAGATCTGCACATGCCGCCCCGTAAAATGTCAGACGAGACAGAGACGGAGATAGAGGCACGGGAGAAGAAGGGCAAGAAAATAAAGAAACAGGACTATTGCCCCTCTTCTTGCTTCACCTTAAGTCAGGCTGAGATCGATCAATTCTTTAAGTGCCTTACCAGAGTCAAAGTTAGTTCAGGTTACTGTGGCAAGATAAGCAGATATCTAGACACGAACAAGAAAAGGTTCAGCGGGATGAAGTCCCATGACTGTCATGTGATGATGACACAGATACTACCTGTTGCCCTTATAGGGATGATGGACAAGCACGTCCGTGACACGCTTATTGGTCTCTGCAACTTTTTCGACGTCATCTCTCGAAAGTCGATCAGTGTGAAGTAGCTCCGTACTGAATGAGCTTGAGATGTACTTCCCGCCCGTGTTCTTTGATGTGATGGTGCATCTGTGTGTCCATATTGTGGATGACATAATAGACCTGGGGCCGTCATTCCTGCACAACATGATGCCGTTTGAGAGGATGAATGGGATCATCAAAGGATTCGTTCGTAACATGTACCGTCCGGATGGAAGCATCATCCAGGGCTATGTGACACAAGAGTGCATCTCTTTCTGCGAGAATTTTCTATATGGCGCAGACCAGCCGCCTGGTGTTAGTGTTGGTTTGCCCATTAACAAGCACGATGGGAGGCTCGAAGGAGAAGGTCACTGCAACGGTCACAAGGAACTGCACGTGGCATACTCAGATCGATGCGGCAACTTTGACGGAGCAAACTTTGTAGTGGTACAACACCTAGATGAGGTAGATCCTTTCGTGGCACTGCACAAAGAAATTATCGCAAAGAAGTATCGTGACCGGGGGGTATGCAGGACGGATGCCGAAGTTACTAGAGAGCACAATTCCACTTTCCTGCATTGGTTGAAAGAGCATATTATTGCTAATCCCTAGGAGGAGGGCTCTAAGGACGGATTGCTCATATACGCCTTAGCACATGGCCCCTCGCCCAACCTCGTAACCTATCAGGCATATGATATCAACGGATACACGTTCTACACGGAGACCAAATATATGGACAGTGATGATTAGAACTCAGGGGTGACGATGGAATGCATGACCGGCAGCGACAACGGTGCAACTGAACGATTTTATGAAAGGGTCGAGGAGATCTGGGAGCTTGACTACTCTGGACTGCACAACACGACGATGTTCCGTGTCAGATGGGCTAAGAATGTCGAAAGAGAAAGCCGGATTTTCACTACCGTCAAATGATGCAATATATATCGCCTTCCTTTCGTTCACTGCTCTCGGAAAAAAAGTGAGAGAAAATAAAGGAAAAGAGAAAGAAAAACTGGTTATAGTAGTAGCAGTTTACTGAAAAAGAGCTACAGCTAGTCAAGGTAGCAGTAGCGTTTTCCATAAAAACCGCTATAGCTACCTGTATTAGTAGTAGCACGTTTTGTCTAAATGCGCTACTACTACGTCCACTTAACCCAAAATCCTCCCTCTCTCTGCTTCATCCCGCCTCTTTTCCCCCCAAATCCCTACTCTCTCTTCCCCCGTCGCACCGCCGCGCCCCGGCGCTCGCCCCCGACCCCGACGCGCCATGCCTCCCTCCTCTGCTTCCTTCCCTCCCAACCTCGGCCCTCGTCGGGCCTGCCTCCTCGCCCCTGCACCCTCTGTAAACCCCCCTCTCTCTCTGCTAGCTAGGGTTAATTAGGTTAATTAGGTTGTTTATTTAGTTATGAATTTTGCTAGGTTAAATTTATATGCAAATTTAGGTTGGCTGAATTTAGGTAGGCTGAATTTATATGCAAATTTGAACTTGACATGTGATATGTGGACATGTCATGTTTGGAATTTGGACATGTCATTTAGACATGTGATGTTTTGGTTCAATTTTTGTAAATTATCCGAGTGGCCTATGTTACGCTGGAATTTTGATTCATTTCCGTTCTGGTGAATTTCAGGCACTCGATATGTCCATTTTTTTAGCAAAGGTCATGCCAAAATTTTCCGTGAATTTTGGCATGATTTGAGCTAGATAGTAGGCATATCGAGTGCTGGCACATAGATTTCTTTTTTATGTCATTTCTCATTTTTTCATACTTTTAGAAATAAACGAGGAGACTTAATCATCGAAAACATGTCGAACAACAAAGAAACTGGGCCTTCTGACCAAGATTCAGACGAGATGGATTATGAGGGTGAACAAGAGTACCTCGACTATTTGACTGCTAAGCAAGGTTTGCAGGCCGGCCTCGATGATGGTACTAACGCCGACATCGACACCGACAGTGCCAGCACCGATGGCGGCGCCGAGACCGGCAGGGAAGCTACCAGCGGGGAAGATACCGCCGGGGAAGGTACCGGTGCCGATGCTGCTACCGAAAAGAAGAAGCATAAGAAGCAGAGGATACAAAAACCTAACAAGCTAGGGATTGGACAACTAGTGATCACAAAGATGGCACTTGGCAAGTTTGATCCAATAGAGCCAAAAGAACCTTGCAAGTGCTATGGGAACCAAGTAGGATGCATCCTACGGGAATGCGTGAGCATCAACGACGATGACTTAAGGAGTAAAGAACATTTGACGCAGTTGCTCCTAACGAAGCTGCACAAGAGATTCAAGTTCCCCGACCGGGATGATAACATAGAACAACCGTGGGATGATCCGAAGATGAAAAAGATGAACAATCACGCCATGGGCATGTTCAGCAATGATTTGGCCTCCTGGAAAGGGAGGGTGAAACGAGCTATTGAGGCTGAGGAACCCCTGTCCAAGATTCTGGAGGAAAATCCGACACTTACAGAAGAGGAGTTCGAAAAGTTCAAGGACACTTGCGCTACCGAGGCAGCCAAGGCTAAGGCTGTGAAATTCAAGAGCCTTCAGCCAAGGAACACGGGGAAGCATCACGTCGGAAGCCGTGGCTACCTCGGTAAAAGGCCCATATGGGATAAGGAGGACGCGGAACGTGAAGCCGCGGGTCTCCCAGACCCCTTCGCGAAGTTCACCAACCCCTTGGAGCGTGACTTCATTAGGGCCCGCTACAAGTGGGACAAGGAAAAAAAGGTTTTTTACACGGACCAGATCACGAGGAAATTGATTAGACTACTGGTAATTATTCCTTTAGCACCTTACATTTAGCTCCATATCTAGTCTACTACACATTCCTAAACGGTTCACGCTCCTTCTACAGGAGAAGTGAGGGAGTCCTGGACTAGGGGGTGTCCGGACAGCCGGACTATCATCGTCCGCCGGACTCCAAGACTACGAAGATACAAGATTGAACACTCCGTCCCGTGTCCGGATGGGACTTTCCTTGGCGTGGAAGGCAAGCTTGGCGATACGGATATGTAGATCTCCTACCATTGTAACCGACTCTGTGTAACCCTAGCCCTCTCCGGTGTCTATATAAACCGGAGGGCTTTAGTCCGTAGGACATAACCTCCATTACAACAATCATACCATAGGCTAGCTTCTAGGGTTTAGCCTCCTTGATCTCGTGGATCCACTCTTGTACTACCCATATCATCAATATTAATCAAGCAGGACGTAGGGTTTTACCTCCATCAAGAGGGCCCGATCCTGGGTAATACATCGTGTCCCTCGTCTCCTGTTACCATCCGCCTAGATGCACAGTTCGGGACCCCCTACCCGAGATCCGCCGGTTTTGACACCGACATTGGTGCTTTCATTGAGAGTTCCTCTGTGTCGTCACCAATAGGCTCGATGGCTTCTTCAATCAACAATAACGCTATCCAGGGTGAGACTTTTCTCCCCGGACAGATCTTTGTATTCGGCGGCTTCACACTGCGGGCTAATTCACTTGGCCATCTGGAGCAGATCGAAAGCTACGCCCCTGGCCGTCAGGTCAGGTTCGGAAGCCTAAACTTCGCGGCCGACATCCACGGGGACTCGATCCTCGACGGGCTCGAGCCACAGCCGAGCGTGCCGCACTGTCACGATGGGCATGATCTAGCTCTGCCGCCGGACAGTGCCTTGGTGGCCGCACACGAATCCGCTCCGGCCCTTAGTCCGGAGCCGATCGCCCAGATTGAGGACCGGTGGCTGGACACCGCCTCGGGGGCTGCAACTTCCGCGGCGTTGGAGCCGAACACTAACCTTGTCCCTTGCAAAGCTCGTGACTCCGAGGTGCCGGACTCCCTGCCGGGCACCGAACCTCCCGCGCCCCTTCCAATCAAATCTGATTGGGCGCCGGTCATGGAGTTCACCGCCGTGGACATCTTCCAACACTCGCCCTTTGGCGACATCCTAAATTCGCTAAAACATCTCTCGCTATCCGGAGAGACCTGGCCGGATCATGGCCAGGATGGTTGGGATGCGGATGACGAAGAAATTCAAAGCCCACCCACCACCCACTTTGTAGCCACTGTCGACGATCTAACAGACATGCTAGACTATGACTCCAAAGACATCGACGGTATGGACGACGATGCCGGAGACGATCAAGAACCAGCGCCTACAGGGCACTGGAAGACCACCCCAACACATGACGTATACATGGTGGATACCCCAAAAGGAAGCGATAACGAGGACCAACGGGATGCGGCAAAGGATAATCCCGCTGATAAACAACCAAAACGGCGACGTAGATGCCGCCCTAAGTCCCGCCTCGACAACAACAACGCTCCTCATGACCAAGCAATAGAGCAGGGCAAAACAGTGGACGACGAACATGCGGACAAGCAACCGTCCAAACAGGACGAATCGGATAATCAATCCATGCCCGGCGAAACCAACAGTCCAGTCGACCTCACGCCGGACACACCACCGGAGAACAAAAACCTTCGAAAAAGACTCGTCGCCACAGCAAGAAGTTTGAAGAAGGAAAAACGGAAGCTCAAAACAGCGGAAGATATACTCAGAATGAGGTGGAGCAAAGTGCTCAAAACCGCAGACAAATACGGCAATGGCATCAATCAAAGAGCTACCCGAAGTGCAAGCTACTGCCAGAATTTGACGAGGAGGCCATAGAGCCCCCACAGTCAAAAAACAAAGAGGCCGCCTGGTCGGATAGACGACCAGATGATAAGCCAAAATCTAAAAGCAGCGCCGCACACAGGCCGACTAATGACCCTGGAAAAACAGATGGCCCAGCCAGGTCCATTTACGGGCCAAAGAAGAGGGCCCCAGGAAGCAACACAACACGCCAAGTGTCCGAAGACAGCGGTACACCCAAATACAGGGGCGCCGCACACCCACTATGTTTCACCAATGAGGTGCTGGATCATGAATTCCCAGCAGGGTTTAAACCCATAAACATAGAGGCCTACGACAGAACAACAGACCCTGGAGTCTGGCTAGAGGATTATATACTACACATACACATGGCTAGAGGAGACGATCTCCACGCCATAAAATATTTACCCCTCAAGCTCAAAGGGCCAGCCCGTCATTGGCTCAAAAGCCTCCCAGAAAACACTGTTGGAAGTTGGGAAGAGCTTGAGGACGCGTTTAGAGCAAATTTTCAAGGGACTTATGTCCGCCCTCCGGATGCAGATGATTTAAGTCATATAACTCAACAGCCCGGAGAGTCAGCGCGCAAATTCTGGAACCAGTTCCTTACTAAAAAGAACCAAATAGTCGACTGTCCGGACGCCGAGGCCTTAGCAGCTTTTAAGCACAACGTACGAGACGAATGGCTCGCCAGGCACCTCGGCGAAGAGAAGCCGAGGACAATGTCCGTGCTAACAAGCCTCATGACCCGCTTTTGTGCGGGGGAAGATAGCTGGCTGGCAAGATGCAGCACCAGCGATCCAAGTACATCCGAGATCAGAGCTGGAAACGGAAAATCACGGCGCAAAAAAGATCAGCGCCGAAATAAAGAGAAAAGCCCAAAGAACACGGCGGTCAACGCCGGATTCAAAAGCTCGCGGCCAAACAACAAAACACTGCCTCTTACGGACAACAGTGATGAGCTATCCAACTTAAACAAAATCTTGGGTTGGATATGTCAAATCCACAGTACCCCCGGAAGGCCTACAAACCACACCCACCGAGATTGTTGGGTTTTCAAACAGTCCAGCCGATTAAACGCCGAACACAAGGGGCTCGATGCATCAAGCGAGGATGATGATAAACCCCACCAGCAGAGCACCGGAAAACAAAAGACTTTCCCACAAGAAGTCAAAGCAGTAAACTCACTTCATGTGATAATACGGAAAAATGCGGCACCCGCTAAGACGGGTCCCGCACGGTCCACCCCAGCGGAACGTCGAGATTGGATGTCAAAACCAATAACTTTTGACCACATGGATTATTCCAGAAGTGTCCGGAATGCAGGATGGACTGCTCTGATATTGGATCCTATAATCGATGGACTACAATTTACACAAGTCCTGATGGATGGAGGCAGCGATCTAAACCTGCTATATCCAAACACAATCCGCAAGTTGGGGATAGACCGTACTAAAATTCGACATAGCCACACTTCCTTTAAGGAGTGACGCCAGGCCCTTACGCCAAATGCGTAGGCTCCTTATTACTAGAAGTTGTGCTCGGGTCACCGAACAACTTCTGACGCGAAAAATTAATCTTTCATGTCGCCCCGTTCAAAAGTAGCTATCAAGCACTATTGGGACGTGAAGCTTTTGTCCGCTTCAACGCCATACCACATTATGCGTCTCTTACACTTAAAATGCCCGGTCCACGTGGCATCATTTCATTGCAAGGGTCATTTAAAGACCCCGGACACGGCTAGACGAGTCCGGCATAAATAAGCTAGGGGCTCCCTAGCCGCACAACCCTTCACAAGGGGCTGTGCATTTAAGCAACAACGAGCTCATATAGACTCTGCTTTACTTATTTATTAATATTTTTCATATACCTTTTTTTTCGCGCGATTTCCTTTCAAACTAAGTTCCTCTCTTTTACAGATGAACAACGTGCACACCCGTCCAGGATAACGGCACAACGGAGACACAGGCGCAGACGTGTAGTAGGGACCCGTCGCAAGGATTCTTTTCAGATTAAGACCCTGCGTAAACCTTTTTTACTGTCTCTTGTTGTTATAATCCCCTGGTTTCTCATTATAACCAGAGTGGAGCCTGATGTTTTGGCATCGGCCGCGTCAGAGGACCTTGCCCGTACCTGGACACTAGGGGCTTAGGGTATTGTTCTGCCCATCATTATAAAGACCGAATACCTTAGGGAGTGTTCGGCGTCTCGAGTTAGGCCTTATATGCATTAGCTCCGAATCATGTCTTTGGTCAAATGTTGGGTTTGCCCGGCTCCTGTGTTTTGCTGCCTTACGTTCCATATCATCGGCTAACGCGGCACCAGGAGAACTACTGCGATTGTGCCCCAGTTCGGCTGGGCGAAGCACCTCAGTAGAGAAAGCCGAAAACTGACTGTCATGATACAGCGAGAGACTGGTCAACCACTCGATCGACCACCGGAATGTTTAGAATTCCCCCGCTTTGACGAAGGACCGTTTCCCAGTCAGGCACACACGCGCCCCGAATTCGAAGAGCGCGGTGCCCCAAGGGGCTATATCGTAGCCCCACCCTCGAACTCCAATGGCTAAGTGAAAGTGATAAAGCATTATAGTCCGGTTGCCTTGTTTGCTACGCTACCACCTCCTCAACAGGACCGGTACGTCGGATTAAGAGTGACAATGCGCTATTTTTGCGAACACCCCCACACCTTGTCCGTGGGGGCTGAAGCCAAAGACTGCCATCTTTCAGGTTATACACACGTATACATAAACGGACGCATAGGAGATATTTCAATACTTGGAATGCACAAGTATAAAAAACGATTACATCATAACCATTGTTTTACAGAATACAACGTTCATTTGAACGTGACATTTTTCGAGCACTGCGACTCTATTACACGAGCACCATGCATAACTTCCCCAAAATAGTGCTCGGCGAGTAACTGGCTTTCGTCCGAACCCTGGGTTGCAATAGCGGTGGCATCCATCTCCGTCCAATGTGTCTTCACACGGGCAAGGGCCATTCGCGCACCCTCTATGCAGGCCGACCGCTTCATCTCCTTGATATGCGGCACCGCCCCAAGAAATTGCTGCAATAAGCCAAAATAGCTCGTCGCCTTGGGCCTCTCTGGCCAGACATGAGTCATGATATCCGTCATGGCAAGTCCGGACAACCTGTTCAGCTCAGCCCATTCGGCCAACCGATCGGTCAGCGGAAGTGAACGATCCGGACTATGGAATTGAGACCAAAATAGCTCTTCCGTCTTGTGATCCTTCTGACTCCGGAAGTGCACAACGACATCCGCCGCACTTGCCGCTAAGTCCATATATGGATCCTCCGGACCCCACAGCTGGCCAAGCTGGGCATAATTTGGATCCGTAAACCGGCGACGCAGCAGAAAAGGCTTGCCAGCCACAATATCTCCGGCTTGACGCAGTTCCTCCTTCATAGCCCGCATTGCAGAATGGGCATCCTTGGCCTCGGCGGTGGCCTTCCCCAGGTCTTCCCGCTCCGATAGGCGCTCCTTTTCAAGAGCCTCATTGCGGTCGGTAGCATCCTTCAATTTTATGGCCAATTCGGCCATCTCTTCCCTGCTTCGGCAGTGTGCAGCCCTTTCACCTTCTAACTCTTTGGCCGCCCTCGAGGCTGCCGCATCACTCCTTCTGGCTTGCTCCTTGGCTTGAGTAAGTTCTGCCCGAAGGCTCTCCACAGCAGCAGCACCATCTGCGTCAAGCATAAATATTGTAAGAGGTGGGCTTTGACTCGCTTAAACAGGTGACTGCGGAGAGACAACTTACCTTGCGACTCGTCAAGTCACTTGTTGACTAGCGTGATGTCCGCATCCGCCACATCGAGCTGCCGCATTAATTCGGCAACTCCATCAGTCCGGCTAGCCCCCGGACTATCCGCCACCTGCATAGGAAAGGCGACACTCAATACCTGCGATTTTGATCCTCGGCACGTTGTCGCCTTCGACAACCTACCGAGTCTCAGGGGCTACTATCTGTACAGGGCGCACTTTTATGTGCAAAACTGTCAAAAAGGCGCATCGTTTTTACGTACCTCAAACCCCGCCAGCAAACTTCTGATGGCATTATGCAATCCGCTTTCGGCGGACGAAATCCTTCCTATCACCATGCTCATCAATGCACGGTGATCTTCTGAGACGGACACCCTCTCAAGCAGATCCTTCAGCTCCCCCGGCCGAACACTAGTCGGCGCCGAACTCTTCGGCTCTGCCGGGCTCGGGGACACCCTCCGTGACGACACTTCAGGTTCGTCCGCCCTATCCGACGGTGCAGCAGACGGAGGCGTCTCGCTCTCCATCATCTCCGGATGAAGATCCCCCGAAGACGAGCTCATCTGAGAAGGTCGCAGATCCGAACTACAAGGTAAAATTTTGGTTATCCTCAGAAACACGAATAAGGATGTTTCTTGTTAATAAACTCCCCTTTTTCTACTCACGGCTCGCTGGAGGGCTGAAAAGATTGTGCGACCGGGGCCTCCCCGGACGCAGGACCCTCCGGTGAGGATTTCTTCCCCCGCTTAGGGGCTTGGGCCTCCGGGTCTTCGGAGGCGGTCCTCTTCTCCCCCTGGAGGGAGGGATTCTCGATCCCCCCTTCTTCAAGCGCCCCCTTGGGCGAGGTGATAGCTCCTCTATTCTCCCCTTCGCCTTCTTCTGAAGGCGCGATCTCCAACATTCTCACCAGCACGGCTCCGGTGCGGTCTCTGGGAGGGGAGCCGGACACCTTATCAGCATTGCTTGCGCTACCCACTCCTGATGAAGGATAACGGGTTAAGAGGCGAATTATAGAAAAGCAAACAAACGGTACGTCCGGACACTGAGCTGCTTACCTGAGTATTCGGGCGATTGCAGCTTAGGCCTGCATCCTCGGTCAATTCCGGACACGCCACCTGCGGTCCGAAGAACAACTTGTACATCTCCACGAGTGTCGTACCCATGAAGTGTTGGAAAATCCGTGGTCCCTCCGGATTGAACTCCCATAACCGGAGAGGACGGCGTTTGCAGGGAAGAAGACGCCTGATTAGCATGACCTGCATCACCAGGACCAGATCGATCTCCCTCGCTTGGAGGTCTCGAATCCGGCCCTGCAATAGGGGCACGTCTTTTGACGGCCCCCAATTGAGCCCTTGGTTGACCCACGACATTAACCGTCGTGGAGGTCCCGGGCGGAATGAAGGCGGAGGCTTTTGCCTGCTGCCCTTCGGAGTGGTGATATAGAACCACTCCTGCTGCCACAAGCCGAGCTCCTCTTGGAAGGAGCCCTCGGGCCATGGGGCATCGGTCCTCCTGCTTATGACCGCCCCGCCGCACTCTGCTTGACGCCCCCCAATCATCTTTGGCTCTACATTGAAGGTCTTCAGCCACAGGCCGAAGTGGGGGGCGACGCGGAGGAAGGCTTTGCAGTCGATAATAAATGCGGAAATATGGAGGATGGACTCCGGAGCCAAGTCATGAAAATCCAGCCCGTAGTAGAACATGAGCCCTCTCACAAAGGGATCCGTCGAGACGCCTAAACCCCGACGGAGGTGGGATACGAAGACGACGTACTCACCGGGCTCGGGAGTGGGTATGGCCTGCCCTTGGGCGGGCAACCTGTGCGAAATCTCGTAAGACAGGTACTTGGCCTCACCCAGCTTTAGCATGTCCTCCTCCGTGACGGAGGAGGGCATCCACCAGCCCTGAAGGTCGAAGCCGGACATTGTTGAAGGTCCGAAGCACTCGAATCTGGGGCTCTGGGTGTTGGAACTTGGAGCAAGGAGAGGATTCGATGGAAGATTGAAGAAAAGAAACGAGCCTTGGTCCTGTTATAAAGAGGGGGAATACCAAGAGCCGTCTCCGTGACTGTGCGGGATTCGCCTTCGATAGAGGAGGCGTGGCGACGGGCGCGGTTGGGTTACCCACGCCCGTATTGATGAGAATCCCGGAATAAGGGGAACACGATCTCTGCTTCGACAAGACGTGCCAAGGAAACCGCTTCGCTAAACACGCTGAGGCGGTATAATAAAAAACGATTCAAGTAAAGGCTTTGTAGTGGTGTGACGTCATGCCGCAAAATACGTCAGCAGATTGAACTTGTGTACATTTTATTCTCTCTACGGTGGAATGTGGAATTTATTTTGCAGAGCCAGACACTATCCTGGTGTTCGCAATCTTCTTTGGATTATTCGGAGGAGGAACCCGCCTTGCAATGCCGAACATTATGCGCGCCGGACTCATAGTCATTGAAGCCAGGTTCAGGGGCTACTGAGGGAGTCCTGGACTAGGGGGCGTCCGGACAGCCGGACTATCATCGTCCGCCGGACTCCAAGACTACGAAGATACAAGATTGAAGACTCCGTCCCGTGTCCGAATGGGACTTTCCTTGGCGTGGAAGCCAAGCTTGGCGATACGGATATGTAGATCTCCTACCATTGTAACCGACTCTGTGTAACCCTAGCCCTCTCCGGTGTCTATATAAACCGGAGGGCTTTAGTCCGTAGGACATAACCTCCATTACAACAATCATACCATAGGCTAGCTTCTAGGGTTTAGCCTCCTTGATCTCGTGGTAGATCCACTCTTGTACTACCCATATCATCAATATTAATCAAGCAGGACGTAGGGTTTTACCTCCATCAAGAGGGCCCAAACCTGGGTAAAACATCGTGTCCCTCGTCTCATGTTACCATCTGCCTTGACGCACAGTTCGGGACCCCCTACCCGCGATCCGCCAGTTTTGACACTGACAAGAAGCAACACTAGCTTGCAGCGAAAATCCCTACTTCTGCGATGAGGCCCAAGTGGGACACCCCTCTCAACCAGGCCTTGAACGAACTTAAGGGACTCCCTTTGGGCCAGTGGCCGCAATATGGTCGTGTGCACGGCGCTGGAGATGGCGCCACGTGGAAGGTGTTTTACAAAGAGACCCCGGAGGACAAGAAGCAGAAAAAGAAGTTTAGTCAGGCGGACATCGACGTGAAGGTGAAGCTTGCGGTCGAGCAAAAAGTAGCCGAGGACGCGGAAAAAATAGCCGAGGAGAAAAATGAGTTGCTACAGCAGGCAGTCAATGCAGCTGTAACTGCCTGCAGAAATGATTTCGCTACTAACTTGGTTCCAGCTATCATCAACTGGACGAAGGAAAATCCAGACAAGACGGTACATGATTTCCTGATGCCCAGTTTCGTCGGGAGCAACTCCATGAACAACAACAACACCGCACCATCACTTGCTCACGCAACCGGGCCTCCTCTCGCAGTCGCTCCCGCTCATAGCAGCCCATCCTCTGTCTCTGGCGCGCTAGGTGGGCCTTCATCTTTGGCTGAGCTCGACGCCGTCACGGTAATTACATGTCGCACCAACATATATATATATATATATATATAGTCTTGCTAAAGTGAGCGGGAGCGCAAAAACTCTAATTGTGCGCTCCGGCCGCTCCGCGTGACGCACCGCTAATCCAGCGGGCCTGCTAATCATCGTAAAACGGTTGGTACAAAACGTAATGTAATTAGATGAGTTACGGTAGCCAATAAACAACCCCACCCTTAATTACACTGAACGCAACAGCCCCTGGTCAGCCTTGTAAATTGATAGTAAATTTGAAAGGGAATATAGTAATGTGATTACTATCTTCCTTTTGATAGGTAATAGAAGTTGGCTCCTGCCTAGTCGTAACTCAATTACCATGCAATATGGGTAGGCGTGGTAAATTGATAGTAAGTTAGAAATGGAATATAGTAATGCGATTACTATCTACCTTTTGACAAGCCATAGTAATTGGCTCATGCCTAGTCGTAACTCAATTGCCATGCAATACAATTTTCTGTTAAAAGAAAGTAACATCGTTCAATTTTGGGTTGTAGCTCTGTACTCCATGATTCACGTGTTGACAGCTAACAAACAATTGGTACGCAAACAATTTGCTAATAAAAGAAATTGACTCATTGCGAGCGGTAACGCAATAGGTATATTCAATCAAAATACTCCTAAACTTCCCTTATTTTTAACTCCCATTTAGTCCCAGCTTGATTTTTACATTACCAGACGAATTACAACAGTCCTCACTACTCTTTTACTTCACCTAAAATATGCTTTCTGTTTCTTACTAGAATTAATGAGAGGGTTACTAGAATAGAAGCTCAATTACTATACTCCAGCCCATAGTAGTTTTGCATTGTCAAGTTCTGATCTTTGACAAAAAATATGACAATCAATTGGACCGACAGTTTTACTATAAGAGAAATTACTAGAATACACCATATATAGTAATTGTTTTACGATCACCTATAAGAATGACAACCATGTTATTGTTTAGCAGGGAGTAGAAGTGGTGTGATAGTCAGTAATACATTTGATTTCATTGCCATGTTTGCTACAAAATTTACTAGGATTAGCAGACGGCTGCTTTGCATGCGAGACGGGAAAATTGTGCGGGCCATGTAGTAACTCATTTATGTACATTACGTTTTCAGCCAACTGTTTTACGAGGAGCAGCAGACCCTCTGGATTAGCTGAGCGGAAGGCGCAGTCACCGGAGCGCACGATTAGCTATTTTGCGCGCCCGCTCACTTTAGCGTCACCGTATATATATATATATATATATATATATATAATATTCCATTTTCATTGCCTTTCGGATGTTTTACGCCACAGACATATGTGTTTGCAGGGCGAAGAAACCCCGTGCACCATACTCTACTTGATCAAAGGCCAGAAGGTGGACGTGGGAAAGGAGATGATATTGAACCCCTTGAAACCAACGTTCCACAACCAGCCGATCCCTGCTGGGCACTTCAGGGTTGACTTGTCCAGTGTGAACTCGGGGCACGAATCTTTGCCTCCTCCAGTACAGCATCCGGGAGAGGAAGATGAGACCCCGCTGTGGATTCAAAGCTGCAAGGGTTGGGTGCTGCTATGGCCGAAGAATCTTATTCGTCTGGAGCCGGCCGAGAGCACACCAATAACCACACATCAACAAGCATGTGCGGAGACCACCACCCCGCCTACGCAATTACCAGCTCCTGTAGTTCCGGGTGAGAGCAGTGGACAACATGATGAACGGGGTGCAATAATACTGGCTGATGTAATCGGTCCTGTAGAACAAAGAATGGATGATGAGACGGAGGTCAACCCTATGGGTTTCCTCAATACAAACGCGTATGACTGTGACATAGATATGATGAGTCAACCATATGATGAATCGGGCTATCAGCATGCTAATGAGGATATGGATGATATGCTCGGGCAGGAAGGTCATTGGAAGGATTGCAAAAAGTCTCTCTTCATGAATTCCTCATAGGACACGCCTGAAGATGCCGCCTCAACATAGGCTCAACTAGTCGGGGGTCGTACAGTGCTTAGCCCGGGAACCCTGGGGCAGGGGTTAAGGAAGGGTCTGGAAGGTGTGCCCAAGAAAAAGGAGAGGAAGAGATCGGGGAAGATAACTGCCTCCAAACAAGCCAGAGCACATAATAGCCAGACGATGGATTCTGAAGAGCGTGTACCCGTGAAAGGTGCGGCCATGTTCCATCTCACGGGCGAGCCGATGCTACCGCCAAAACCGCTGAAGGCACTATCAGGGGATCTCAGGAGACTGCCCGACCATGTGCTGTCGACTGAGAAAAGCCTACTAGCCTCAAAGGATCCAGGATATCCGACATACGCGGCTCGTGTGCCTGAGGGGAAGTGCTACGTCGACACACGGCCCGCAGAGGTGTTCTTCCTGCGGTTTGACCATATATTTGAGATGTTTCTGACAAGGCGGCTTGATTTTACAATTGTCCGCCTTTTTGCGCTACATATGAGCTTTGTCATGAAGAGTGAAGAAGTCTCGCAAATCTGTGTGGCGGATCCGTACTACATGCACGAGTCTTTCTTGAGTCTCGGCGACTTTTAGCATGAAACTGCTAGGGACTACCTCCAAAACTTCATGGTACAGAATAAGGACCACGAAATTGTCCTCGTGCCTTATCATCCAAAGTAAGTCAGTTCCGGACAACCCTTTTGTACATTTCAATCATTCCTTCTTGCTCATATGGAGAATAATTTGAGGTGTCTTTTCCCCGTAGAAACGGGTGCGCCGTCCTTATCGTTCTTTACCCGCAAGTCTCCCATGCCATGTATTTTGACCCTTCCAAAGACTACGAGAAAAAGGACTACACCCACATAATGAATATTCTAGATGATGCTCTCCAAGGCTTCAGCATTAGAGGTGGCCACATGCAGATCAGGAAACAAAGGAACAAGAAGATGGGTTTCGCGCATAAAACTAACTTCTCCTGCATCCATGTCCCAAAACCAAGCAAGAAGGATGGATTCTACATCGTCCATCTCATGATTAAGTTCAACACGGATCATCAAAAGCTTCCCATGACAAGCAGATAAGATGATCATATCCACAAGTGGCTAGAATCTCATGGAGAAGCGGATTATAAACTTAGAGATGACTTCTTTCGCATCCAAAGGGACATTGCGACGATCATCATGAAAGAAGTCGTCAATGAGAAGGGGATGTTTCACCACTGCCCTATATCGCGAGCTGACGCCCGAACTTGCATAGGCATGCAACGTCTAGACCTCATGTCGTTCAAGAAGCTAGGGTCCATCCTTGATGATATGGAAGGATGGAACTTCTAGTGATTTATGATGCCGATGATGATGATATGTGTCGGTTCAACTTGTATACTTTTTGTAGCGATGAAACTTTGTGATTTCCACGGTCCCTGCCGAACTTGCGTAGCGCTACTTTCACTACAAAAAAAAGACACATCCGTGACATTTTGGGCCGAACGAAATTTTTTTCTGTCATACATATGACACCTCTATGACGATAATTGTGACAAAACCCAGTATCATCATAGATGTGGTGGGCTCCTACTTCTATGACAAAAAATCATGACAGAAAATTGGCTTTTCGTCCTGGGCGGACCAGAGACGCAGCTGCATGACATTCTTTGGGCCGTCCATGACGGAAAAACCATGGTAGAAGCGAGGGGGAGGAAAATTTCGGGGAGTTGCCAGTTACGGTGGGAGGTCGGGGACGGAGCGATGCGCGTTTCTCTCGTACGTACGCGCGTGTGTGCGAGGCGTTGGCTCTAACTGAAGCCGAGCGAGGCATTGGGCTCTAACTGAACCCGAGCGATTGCACTACAGTCTACACGTTACTGAACCCGAGCAACCGGTCGATGGCTGTTAACTGAACCCGATGGAACGATTCCTTCACTACTGCTGCTAACTGAAGCCGATCGATGCTGCCTCTGGGATGAACAGTGAGCGTTGCGGGGGGTGGGGGTGTTGGATGAACAGTGAGCGGTGGCGTTGCCTCTGGATGAACAGGAACCCGTGGTGTGGAGGGCTGGATGAACAGTAGACGGTGGAGGGGTGGCCGTGGAGGGGTGGTTGAACAGGACCCCGTGGTGTGGAGGGATGGATGAACAGTAGACGGTGGAGGGGTGCCCGTGGAGGGGTGGTTGAACAGTAGCCGGTGGAGTAGCGCGCAATGGAGGCTGGATGAACAGGAGCCCGTGGAGGCTGGAGGAGGTCGACGGTGGAGATGAACAGTATCTCGTGGAGTCCCGTTTTGTGGTACGCCACACCCCTCTCTCCCCCCCCCCCCCGTTTCGACCGTAGGACTCCAACACAAGTCCGTTTCGTCCATTTTGCGGTACACCACACCCCTCCGATCAACAGGACCCCCGTTTCGACCGTAGGAGGTCCGTTTCGTCCGTTTTGCGGTACGCCACACCCCTCCCGATCAACAAGACCCCCGTTTCGACTGTAGGAGGTTCATTTCCTCCGTTTTGCGGTACACCACACCCCTCCTGATCAACATGACCCCCGTTTCGACCGTAGGAGGTCCGTTTCCTCCGTTCTGTGGTACGCCAGGCCTCGTTTCCATCGTCTGTTCCGTCCAAGCCGGTTGGCTCCCACGCGTTCCATTGCCTCCTGATGAACATGACGCATTCCGTTGCCTCCCGATGAACACGACGCATTCCGTTGCCTCCCCATGAACACGACGCATTCCGTTGCCTCCCCATGAACACGAGCCCTCGCCGTACGTATGCACGACTAGGCGTACAAGACCCCACCCGTATGTACACATACGTTGCCGTATTTTCTTTCTTGCACCCTGGCCGTTGGACGTACGTGTACATGCTACATGCGAGCCTCTACTACGACACGTGCGCGCCTCTACAATGACCAGTATGTATGTACACGTTCGCGACCAGAATGACAACGCTATGTACGCTTCGACCAGGTGGGTCCCGACTGTCAAGTAGTTCCTTGCGTGCGAAAATGTAGTTGGTGGGTCCCAACAGTCAGAGGGGTGAATCGTTTTTTTTGCCCGGACGCACTTCCTTTGCGTGCGAAGATGTAGCTGGTGGGTCCCAGCAGTCAGGGGGCGAATCGTTTTTTTTGCCCGGACGCACTTCCTTTGCGTGCGAAGATGTAGCTGGTGGGTCCCAGCAGTCAGGGGGCGAATCGTTCTTTTTGCCCGGACGAACTTCCTTGCGTGCGAAGATGTAGCTGGTGGGTCCCAACAGTCAGGGGGGCGAATCGTTTTTTTTTTTGCCCGGACGCACTTCCTTGCGTGCGAAGGTGTAGCTGGTGGGTCCCAGCAGTCAGGGGGGAAACATTTTTTTCGCTAAATATGGTGGCCCGTCCGGTGGGTCCCTGCTGTCAGGTGGAGGAATAATTATTTTGCGCATAATAAGGAGGCACTTCCTTGCTGCGGCCGTGGACCCAGCTGTCAGCCTCTCCACGTACAGTCCACGTCCGATGGAAGCCGTTCCTTGACCACGTTGACCACGCCGCGCCGAGAGCAGCAGGGCGGTGGACGACGGCGAGGCCTAGGAAGGGGACGACGCGGAGCCGGGGAAGACGCGGCAGTGGATGCCCACGCGTAGGGGAGTACGAGGGTTCACTGGTTCGCTGCGGTGTGAGGCTGTCGTCGCCGCAGAATAATAGGGGGTGTGGGTGAGTAGAGGGATGGCCTGGCTAGCGGTGGGAGTAGTATGGGGCGGTGAGGCCTCCGCCGCATCGCAGCCGGCCACGGGAGGCAGGAGCATGAGGCACGACCAGCGCTGGTTTGGGCGGCTGGAGCAAGAAGACCAAAGGTTGAAGAAGCACTATGGCCATTGGATGGACATCATACGGTCACTGGAGCTAGAATCGTGCTTATTGACTAAGTTGACAAAGCCCTTCGTCCCTGTCAACTTAGTAGGCCCACAAGTCAGCCTGCCACTATACTCGGTCCCAGCTAACAGGGGGAGTATTCATTTTTTGTACGTAATAAGGAGGCACTTCCTTTCGTACGAAGATATAACTGGTGGGTCCGAGCTGTCAGAGCCGACCGTGGGGAGGAGGGAGCAGGCAGTCCCGCTGCACTTGTTTGAGCGGCTGGAGCAGGAAGAGCAGAGATTGAAGAAGCACGACGGCCGTTGGATGGCCATCCAACAGTCACTGCTTGTGCGTCAACCTTTTTTTGGAAAGCCTCAAATCTATGGAAAACAACATACAACCCATCTGCCATTATTTTTAATAATTTACAGCCCATTTGCTAATTCTTAAGGTTTTTTTGGAGCCCATATTCTTTTTGTTAGCATTACAGCCCATATTGTGGCCACGGTTAAAAACTTATACGAAATTTTGCATATTTCGGTGCGGTCCGAACTGTTTCTAATCCCGAAATTTCGAGTCACATTCAAACTGATTTTAAAAATAAATGTATATCAATATAAAATCCAACAAATTCTCCACGTATAAAAATTAATGTAATTTAAAATCTCAAAAGAAAAAAAGATATTTGAAACTAACTGCCGCTTTGATGTGTTTTAAAAATGTACAGCCCATTTCTCATTACTGATGGGCCATTTTCTCGGCCAGCCGAATGAAAGCTCTCCTCGTCTTGAAAGATTTGCAGCCCAACAGGCCTGACAAAGCGACTTACTTGGCATATCACAAAAAAACTGGGTTGTGGCCGTGGACCCAGCTGTCAGCCTCTACACGTACAGTACTCTCCCGATGGAATGTCGTTGACCACATTGACCACGCCGCGCCAAGAGCACCAAGGCCCTAGACGATAGTGAGGCCTAGGAAGGGGACAACGCGGAGCCGGGGAAGACGCGGCAGTGGATGCCCACGCGGAGAGGAGTACCAGGGATCACTGGTTCGGCTGCGGTGTGAGGCTGCCGTCGCCGTAGGGCCTGGCTAGCGGTGGGAGTAGTAGGGGGCGATGAGGCCTCAACGGCAGCACAGCCGGCCACTGGAAGCAGGAGCAG
Organism: Triticum timopheevii; assembly: GCA_963921465.1. Taxonomy (NCBI): domain Eukaryota; kingdom Viridiplantae; phylum Streptophyta; class Magnoliopsida; order Poales; family Poaceae; genus Triticum; species Triticum timopheevii. The sequence goes on along the minus strand of OY997270.1, from coordinate 228,329,145 downwards.
GCGGTCTCCCCGGCGCTGGTTTGGGCGGCCGGTGCAAGAAGAGCAGCGATTGAAGAAGCAGCAGGACCGTTCGATTCAAATCCAACGGTTACTACTGCTAGAATTGTTTGTTGACTAAGTTGACAAGCCCTGCGTACGCGTCAACGTAGTAGGCCCACAGGTCAGCCTCCCAACCGGTGCGCCCCAGATGTCAGTGGGAGGAATCATTTTTTTCGCGTAATAAGGAGGCAGTTGATTGCGTGCAGCCAGGCCAGCGGAGGGAGTAGGGTGGGCCGGAGAAGCCTGTGCGGCATCACAGCAGGCCACAAGAGGAGGGAGCAGGCAGTCCCGCCGGCGCTAGTTTAGGCGGCTGGAGCAAGAAGATCAGAGATTGAAGAAGCACGGCGGCTAGAATTGTGTGTTCACTGACAAAGCCTTGCGTAAACAAGTCAGCCTCGAAATCTGTGGCGTGTACAACCCATTTGCTATTATTTTTATAATTTTTACTCATTTTCTAATTCATATGGAATTTATTGCAGCCTGTTTTCCATTTTTAGAATTGTCGGCCATTTTCTGGTCAGTACCAGGGCCAAAAAATCAACTAAATATGTGGGAAATTTTTGCTGGGGAACGAAATATTCTTAATCCAAACCAAACAGAAGCAGTAAGTAGGCCAGAAGAGTGAAGACGCAGCTCTCTCTTCCAAACCAAACATCAGCCATCATTACAAAAGGGCTACCAAAAAAGAACAAGTGTATGCATCAAACTAAATAAAGATCCTACTACACCAAGTGTACGCATCTAACTAACTGGCTCAGTTAGACGTTACTATTTATTAAGCTGTGGAGATTGGCTGACGGCTTGAACCAGATGGGTGCCTGACGGGGGAAACTCCAGCCAGCAGGTCGAAGTCTGATACTTGCGACCCTCTCTCCTACTTTGGGCTACAGAGCGTGGCGGCACATATCAGGGTATGGTGCATGCAGAGACGCATGGTATGCTGTGTACACACAGTTTTGCCTGATGAACGAAACCGCGCTGCCATCATGATCCTTGCCGTCGGTTATCTCCTGGTTAATCGGATAATTCAGTCCGACAAATAGAGAGCGTGTGTCAAGGCTACTTACCAGCCTCCAATCAAAAATTCCTGAAGGCCCAGAGAAGCTGGGATCCTGCTCAAAGACCTTGCAGTGACTGTGATTGTATTCCGCGAAACAACACGTCCGGTACGTGCGAACGATCATCAATCTTTCGCCATCGTCTGATCGAGCCAGGAACCACCTGCAACTGCCATGCCGCTTTTCTTTGAAAGGTTCTGAGATTAGGAAGGGTAGGGACACCAGGTGGCCTACAACATCATATCAAGTTGGAGTCAAATAAAAAAGGGCTCTTGATTTAGTCAATCTTAAGAACAGCATGTTATGAGCATGAATATTTTTTCAGTAAATGTTGACAGTAATATAAGCAAGCCATCATGATATCATAAGAAAGTAACATACTGCTGTAACAGCCGTTTGTAGCGATGACTGGAGTAGGCCAGCAATACGTCCAGCCATAGAAGGAGTCGACGACGTAAATGAAGCCCTTGTGTTCAATGGCATCAGAGAACCATGGAGGATGTATGATCCTGCGATGGACGTGCAGATTTATCCACTTACCGCAGTGACCTGTCAGATAGGCCAGACCGCGGTTGAAGAACGCAATTAGCCTGAAATCTTTATAATTCCCAGATCTTGTGGGCACTTGGCAGATTACAACCTTGAGCAAATCAAACTTGGTATCATGTTAGCTACTGTAAGATTCCGAGTATTCTGGGCCGCGGTGCCAAAGCAGTGCAGTGTTAATCAAAGGAAGGGGGGTCAATCGCCGGGTGTAGACCTCCACGAGCATCCAGCTGCCGCGACCATCGACGAGCACCATCCAAGACGTGTTCATGCCGACCCAGTACATACCGTTAATGTAGCTGAGGCTGACGGGGATCGGATCACAGTGAAGGGGGTTGATGCTCGCCACCCTACAATCGTTATGCTGCGTGACACGCCGTTTCTAAAGATCGGGCGGCATCAGCAAGCAAGGAGCTGGCTTAAAAAGCTCCGACCTAAGGGCTTTGAGTAAACGGTACAGCCCCGACGAGCACGCGGCGAGCGGCATGGTACTGAGATTGTCCACGCGCGAAACAATGAGCTTGATTACCTCTGTGGGGCGCGAATTCTAGCCACTCTTTCGGCGGACGCTGCTCGGTTCTGCCATTGTTAGTGCTTGGGTTTCGGACGAGGGGGAGGCGCCTTAGCGGGGATGGAAGCTTGGACGAGATTATGTGCGGACAAAGATGGAGAAGCGAATATGTGCTGCGGGAAGTGGACAGTGATGATGACTACAACATGCCGCTTGACTTACGAGACACATACCAGCAGCGTTGGGTCATATCGATGCCAGACAACTTGCTTGAGTGATCACAGTACTGGTACTCCCTACAGTACCTACTATAGTACTATGCCCTAGCTTGCTAGAGTAGAGTAGTAGAGTAGGACTCTTGTAGGACCTTGAGAAGAGGTGTCTAGAGGGGGGTGATTAGACACTAAGTATCAAAGTTGCAGTTTTTAAGATTCTCTAAGTTTAAGTGGAGTTTAGGCACAAGTTTAACATCCACAATACATAACAAGCAAGCGTGCAAAGAGTTTATGAGCAGCGGAAAGTAAAGCATGCAACTTGCAAGAATGTAAAGGGAAGGGTTTTGGAGGATTCAAACGCAATTGGAGACACGGATGTTTTTGGCGTGGTTCCGATAGGTGGTGCTATCGTACATCCACGTTGATGGAGACTTCAACCGACGAAGGGTAACGGTTGCGCGAGTCCACGGAGGGCTCCACCCCCGAAGGGTCCACGAAGAAGCAACCTAGTCTATCCCACCATGGTCGTCGCCCACGCAGGACTTGCCTCACTACCGGTAGATCTTCATGAAGTAGGCAATCTCCTTGCCCTTACAAACTCCTTGGTTCAACTCCACAATCTTGTCGGAGGCTCCCAAGTGACACCTAGCCAATCTAGGAGACACCACTCTCCAAGAACTAACAAATGGTGCGTTGATGATGAACTTCTTGCTCTTGTGCTTCAAATGATAGTCTCCCCAACACTCAACTCTCTCTTATAGGATTTGGATCTGGTGGACAGAAGATTTGAGTGGAAAGCAACTTGGGGAAGGCTAGAGATCAAGATTCATATGGTAGGAATGGAATATCTTGGCCTCAACACATGAGTAGGTAGTTCTCTCTTAGAAAATGTATGCTGGAAGTGTAGGTTCAGTCTGATGGCTCTCTCCACGAATGAAGAGGAGGTGGAGGGGTATATATAGCCTCCACACAAAATCTAACTATTACACACAATTTACCAAACTCGGTGGGACCGATTCAACAGACTCGGTCGGACCGATTTAGTAAACCTAGTGACCGTTAGGATTTTCGGTGGGACCGAAATGCAACTCGGTAAGACCGATTTGGTTAGGGTTAGGGCATAACGTAATCTCGGTACAGCCACTCACACATAACGTAATAAACTTTCCAGAGAGTTGGTCAGGCAAACTCGGTTGGACCGATTACACCAACTCGGTAGGACCGATTTTGGTAATGAGTCAACCAGGAAGTTTGCATTGTAATCTCGGTAGTACTGATTTCTCAAACTCGGTGAGACCGATTTTGGTAATGGACACACACAGAGAGATTACAATCCCATCTCGGTGTGACCGAGATCCCTATCGGTGAGACCGATTTGCCTAGGGTTTGTGGCAGTGGCTATGACATTAGAACTCGGTGGCGCCGAATAGAAAGAATCGGTGTGGCCGAGTTTGACTTTAGGTTTAGGACATATGTGTGGAAGTGGGAAAGTAGTTGAGGGTTTTGGAGCATATCACTAAGCACTGTGGAGCAAGAAACTCATTAAGCAACACCTCATCCCTTCTTGATAGTATTGGCTTTTCCTATAGACTCAATGTGATCTTGGAATACTAAAATGTAAAATGAAAAGTCTTGAGCTTGAAGCTTGAGCCAATCCTTTGTCCTTAGCATCTTGAAGGAGTTCCCACATCCTTTAGTCCATGCCACTCCATTGTTGAACTTATCTGAAACATACTAGATAAAAGTGTTAGTCCAACAAGGGATATGTTGACATTAATTACCAAAACCACCTAGGGAGCACTTGTGCTTTCAATCTCCCCCTTTTTGGTAATTGATGACAACATACATCAAAGCTTTTAGATAAGGATATAAAGTATCGCAAGTAAAGCTTTGGGAAGACATGTAACACGCATAGGCTCCTCCTACATATATGCAATCATGTGAGTATGGAATATAAAAGCATGTGAGAGCATAACCATGATAGAGTAGGCAATGTGTTACATGTATCTTTGCCATATGCATCAGAGCATAGAATATTAAAGAAAACACCTTCATGCTCATGAGTCCTTCTTGCAAACAGTATGTACATCAGCAAGAATTCCTCATACACATGATTGTGATGCATATACTTACCTTGTAGTCTTGAGTTGGCTTAGGATGGAATGAACCTGTGTAAACAAGGTTAGATAACACAGATACATCTACTAGCCAGAGCAAACAGAAGAAACCACAAGAATACCAAGACTGGGATGACATGTAGAGAGTGAGTACTAAGTACCACATTGGATTAGACATGTCCCCAAGAGTAAAGATATGCAATGAATTTAAATGATTTCTTTCCCTTAGATGTCTTGATCCCCCTGAATCTAGCATGGGATACTGGGAGAAGATAGGGAATAGAAACAGAGCTGAAAGATATAAATGATGAACAGAGCTAATGCAAGCTAATGCAAATAAGCACAAAAGATCATATGAACATGTCTCTCCCCTCAAGAAGACATGTGGCATCTCTCCTCTTGAACACCAAGCATTTGGGATCCTTGAGAAATACTTTCTACTTAAGTATTCTCTCCCCTTGGAGATCTCTCTCTCCCCCTGAGGATCTCTCTCTCCCTGACGAGGTGATATACTCTTTCACTGATGTGATCTTTCTCTAAATGATAAGCTTTGATGTGATCTCTCTCTCCCCCTTTGACATCAATTTCCAAGAAGGGTTTCCTGGAATCTGTTGAATGGGTTTGGTCCTTGAGTCACAGCAAAAGCAATGATAGAAATGTGATGCTTGTAGAGGACAAGATTCATTGAGTGGAGCTGGATCAGAGGAATCAAGGAATAAGTGGCAAACTGGTTTTCCTGTTGTGAAATCGGTGGCATCGAGTGGTATGCTTCGGTTGTACCGAAAGGATTCGGTTGGACCGAAAACAACAAATCGGCGAAACCGAGTTCATCACAGATAAAACACTTGTCACCTCAGCTCACTAGACTAGTAAGATCTCACAAAGATTTGCAAGGAATTTACTAAAAGATATGCAATGAATTGGATGTAGAAAATTCAGAGCAAACAGAAAGAAATCTAGATGAGGTTTTTTTTGAAAGGGGAAACAAATATGCATGAGACAAATGCCAAAACACAGAAAACAACACAAGAGAACTTCATCTAGAGATGGTCGGCGACAAAGTCACCTATGTTAGAGTATATTGACTTAGGAGTCAAGTGAGATCACTTGATCATAGGTCATACTCATCGTTTAAGATCAAAATGGGGTTGCCATTTTTCGTTTAAGCATCTTGATGTATTCACATCTTGTTGAGTTGCTTTAGCTCATGACTTGGAGTAAAGCTTCTCTAAGATGGAATAACATACCTTGGTTGGTGGTGTTGAACATGTAGTTGAACTTGTGTGGGTTGCTCAAGGTTGATGTAGCTCATCAAGAATTTGGAGCACCACTTGGAATTTGAGTCCATCTACCTACATGGGTTATTTCTTGTAAGGAAGAGCACTTGTGTATCAAAAAATGACAATCATGAAGCTCAACATAGAATTTGTCAAAGGATATGCTTGAATGGTTTCGTGCTTCCTTGTCTTCAACCACCATAGTGTAGAGACTTGGTGATGTAGAGATTTGCTCAAGATATGAGTAGGTTACAACCTCATGGAATTAGATTCATCCAAGTACCTACATGGGTTAGATAACATGCAAGATACAAATATATCCAGGACATAGGATTTTCATCATAAGAGAGATATCAAGGATTAGTCATAAGCTCATGTCTTGCATGTATCCAATGGAGTTTCTACTCCAAGTTTGAAGCATCAATGATGTTCAATTATCCTCTTAACCTGCAAAACACTTTCTCATCAAGAGGTTTAGTGAATATATCCGCTAATTGCTTTTCGGTGTGAACATGCTTAAGATCAATGTCACCCTTAGCAACATGATCTCGAATGAAATGATGACGAACTTCAATATGCTTAGTTCGAGAATGTTGCACGGGATTATGACCAATTTTGATAGCACTTTAATTGTCACAAAGCAATGGAACATGTTTCACATATATCCCATAATCTTTAAGAGTTAGGGTCATCCAAAGTAATTGAGCGCAACATGAACCAGCGGCAATGTATTCCGCTTCGGCGGTGGATAAGGATACCGAGTTTTGTTTCTTGGAGGACCAAGACACAAGAGATCTACCAAGAAATTGACAAGTACCGGAAGTGGACTTTCTATCAACCTTGTCTCCGGCATAGTCCGAGTCGGAGTAGCCAACAAGATCGAAAGAGGCCCTCTTAGGATACCAAATGCCAAAATTTGGTGTATGGATTAAGTATCTCACTATCCTTTTCGCGGCCTTAAGATGACATTCTTTAGGAGCAGTCTGATATCGTGCACACATGCACACACTTAACATGATATCGGGACGTCAAGCACATAGATATAACAACGAACCAATCATTGAGAGATAAACCTTTTGATCAACCGGTTCACCATCTTTGGTCAAGTCAAGATGTCCACTAGTAGGCATGGGTGTAGACATACCTTTGCATTCTTGCATATTGAACTTCTTGAATAAGTCCTTGGTGTACTTCATTTGAGAAACAAAGGTACCTTCCTTAGTTTGCTTGATTTGCAAACCAAGAAAGAATTTGAGTTCACTCATCATAGACATCTCAAACTTCTCCGACATTAGCTTCCCAAACTTTTCACTAAAATGAGGGTTAGTTGAACCAAATATAATATCATCAACATAGATTTGGCACACAAATAATTCTCCATTAACCCTTTTACTAAAAAGAGTAGAATCAATTTTCCCAATTTCAAAGACTTTTCAATAAGAAACTTGGTCAAGCATTTATACCACGCTCTAGGAGCTTGTTTAAGACCATAAAGAGCTTTGTGAAGTTTGTAAACATGATTGGGTTTCTTAGGATTGACAAAGCCAGGAGGTTGCTTAACATAAACTTCCTCCTCTATTTCACCATTTAGAAAAGCACTTTTAATGTCCATTTGGTACAAGGTGATGTCATGGTGATTATCATAGGCAAGTAAGATGCGAATGGACTCAAGTCTAGCAACGGGAGCGTAATTCTCACCATAGTCCATACCTTCGACTTGTGTGTAGCCTTGGGCGACGAGACATGCTTTGTGGCGAACTACTTGTCCATCTTCATCTTGCTTGTTGCGAAACACCCATTTGGTACCGATGATGTTGTGGTTGTTGTCGGGCTTCTCAACTAATGTCCAAAGTTGGTTCCTCTCAAAGTTGTGTAGCTCTTTATGCATAGAATTTATCCAATCCGGATCTTCCAATGCTTCTTCAACCTTCATAGGTTCAATGCTAGATATGAAAGAATAGTTTTCACAAAAGTTAGCTAAATGAGTTTTAGAGCGAGTGATTCTCCCGGTTTGAATATCATTGTAGATTTTCTCGACGGGATGGTCTTTAGCAATTCTTGCTCGAACTCGTGAAAGCTTTTGCTTGTTTCTTGGTTGAACTTCTTCTTCATCTTGGCCTTCTTCATAGTTGGCGTTGGCGTTCTCTTGTCGTGGTGGAGAAGGAGGTTGTTGACGTTCATCTTGATGCACTTCCTTGTTTTCTTCATCTTGGTGCGTCCCACTTGTGGATGCTTCCATATCAACTCTTGGTTCACCTTGTCGTGAAGTAGAAGCTTCCACTTGGATAGACGAGGTACTCTCCTTCACCTCTGTTGGACGGACCTTGCCAATAGACAAGTCTTGGATTTCTTCCGAAGGATCTTTGTCTCCTACATCAATTGGCAATTGCTCTACTTGCGAGCCGTTAGATTCATCAAACTTCACATCTACCGTCTCTTCAACCTTTCGGGTGAAATTGTTGTAGACGCGGTAAGTGTGAGAGTTTGAGCCATAACCTAGTAGGCAACCTTCATGAGACTTAGGAGCAAATTTAGAACGATGAAGTTTATCAAGAATGTAGCACTTTGAGCCAAGTACTCGAAAGTATCCGAATTGGGGTTTGTTATCGGTGAGGAGCTCGTATGTCGTCTTGCCGAGTAGCTTGTGAAGATACAAGAGATTTGTTGCATGACAAGCTGTCTCAACCGCTTCTGCCCAAAAGTGCTTCAGTGTCTTGTACTCATCAAGCATCGTTCTCGCCATTTCGATGAGTGTCCGGTTCTTCCTCTCAACAACTCCGTTTTATTGAGGTGTGTACGTAGCCGAGAACTCGTGTGAAATCCCTTCTTCGTCAAGAAAGGTGTCCACATTTGCGTTCTTGAACTCCGTTCCGTTGTCGCTGCGAACCTTCTTGATCTTCACTTCAAATTGATTTTGGGCCTTCCTAGCGAAGTTTTTGAAGATCTTTTGGACCTGCGATTTATCATCGATAAAGAATACCCACGTAAATCTTGAAAAATCATCAACTATAACTAGATCAAAAGAATTTCCACTGAGACTCTTGCAGGAGTTGGGACCAAAGAGATCCATGTGAAGTAGCTCAAGTGGCCTCCTTGTGGTCAAGATGTTCTTCACGGGATGCCTTCCTCCAACCTGTTTACCTGCTTGACAAGCACTGCAAAGTCTATCCTTATCAAATAACCTCCTATAAAAACCGGCATGACCAAGGAAACTTCTTATACCTTTTATGTCCTTGGGACATGGCATCTTTTCAATAGCATCAACTTTAGCTTTATCAACTTCAATACCTCTCTCAGAGATCTTATGCCCCAAGACAATGCCTTCATTAACCATAAAGTGGCACTTATCCCAATTCAAGACGAGACTAGTGTCTTCACATCTCTGCAAAACTCGATCAAGGTTGCTCAAACAATCATCAAAAGATGATCCATAAACGGAGAAATCATCCATGAATACCTCACAAATCTTTTCACAAAAGTCAGAGAATATAGCCATCATACATCTCTGAAAGGTAGCAGGTGCATTACATAAACCAAAAGGCATACATCTATAAGCAAAAGTAACGAAAGGGCAAGTAAAGGTAGTTTTTGATTGATCCTCCGCTGACACGGGTATTTGAGAGAAACCATAATAACCATTTAGAAAGCAGAAATGTGTGTGTTTGGATAGTCTTTCTAGCATTTGATCAATAAAAGGTAAAGGGTAATGATCTTTCTTAGTAGCCTTATTTAATTTACGGAAATCAATTACCATCCTATAACCTGTAATAATTCTTTGCGGGATCAATTCATCTTTATCATTAGGAACGACAGTAATACCTCCCTTCTTGGGAACGCAATGGACAGGACTTACCCACTCACTATCAGCAACGGGATAAATTATACCTGCCTCAAGGAGCTTTAGTATCTCCTTTCTTTCCATTTCTTTCATCTTAGGATTCAATCATCGTTGAGGATCTCTAACTGGTTTGGCATCTTTTTCCACTTTAATTTTGTGTTGGCATAGAGTGGGGCTAATTCCCTTAAGATCATCCAGAGTATATCCAATAGCAGCAGGGTGCTTCTTTAGAGTTTTCAGTAATCTTTCTTCTTCTTGCTCTGAAAGCTTAGCACTAATAATAACATGATATATTTTCTTTTCATCAAGATAAGCATACTTAAGATTATCAGGTAATGGTTTGAGCTCAAACACGGGATCACCCTTGGGTGGAGGGGGATCCCCTAGGATTTCAATAGGTAAGTTGTGTTTCAGAATAGGACCCTGTTGAAGGAACACTTCATCTATTTCCCTTCTTTCATTCATAAACATATCATTTTCATGGTCTAGCAAATATTGTTCTAACGGATCAGTAGGAGGCACGGAAATAGAAGCAAGACCAATAATCTCATCCTTACTAGGTGGTTCTTTATCACGGGGTTGTCTACGAAACTTAGCAAAATTAAACTCATGAGACATATCCCCTAAGTCAATTGTAACAGTATCATTTTCACAATCAATCCTAGCATTAACAGTATTCAAGAAGGGTCTACCAAAAATAATGGGACAAAAGTCATCTTGTGGGGAACCAAGAACAAGAAAATCAGCAGGATATTTAACTTTCCCACACAAGACTTCAACATCTTTAACTTTCCCACACAAGACTTTGATTTAGGTGTATAATTCCTAGTATTACTCTTACGAACAATAGTCAAAGTTTTAGCATTATCCTTTATCCTAACAGGAAAAGGAGGTTTCTCAACATAAGTAGTAGGAACAATAGGATCACTATAAGTGACAGCCTTTTCTTCAACTGTAATAGGTGCAACTACTTTTACTTCAATGGGAGGATTATATTTAAACCACTTCTCCTTAGGGAGATCAACATGAGTAGCAAAATATTCAAAAAAAAGCAGCTACTATCTCAGAGTCAAGTCCATATTTAGCGCTAAATCCACGAAAAGCATCGGTATCCATAAAAGATTTAACACAATCAAACTTAGGTGTTATACCTGACTCCTTACCATCATCGGAACCCCAATCTTCAGAGTTGCGTTTAATTCTTTCAATAAGTCCCACTTGAATTCAGTAGTCTTCAACATATAAGAACCAGCACAGGAAGTATCAAGCATGGTGCGATCATTGAGAGAAAGCCAAGCATAAATTTTTTGAATAATTATATCTCTTGAGAGCTCATGATTGGGGCATGAATATAACATTGACTTAAGCCTCCCCCAAGCTTGAGCGATGCTTTCTCCTTCGTGAGGCCAGAAATTATATATGTAATTACGATCACGATGAACAAGATGCATAGGATAGAACTTCTGGTGAAATTCCAACTTTAATCGTTTATAGTTCCAAGATCCCATATCATCACATAGCCTATACCATGTCAATGCATCTCCCTTCAAAGATAAAGGGAAGACCTTACTTTTGACAACATCATCGGGAATACCTGCAAGCTTAAATAATCAACAAACTTCATCCACAAAGATAAGGTGTAAATCAGGATGCAATGTTCCATCTCCTGCAAAGGGATTAGCTAGCAGTTTCTCTATCATACCCGAAGGAATCTCAAAGTAAATATTTTCAGTAGGTTCAGTAGGTTGAGGAGAAACTCTTTGCTCTACTGGTCGGGGTGAAGATACCCCGAACAAGCCCCTCAAAGGATTAGTTTCCATAGTAACAAGTGACAGAAAATTTCAGCACACTATATAAATGTTTCCTTACCAAGTTCCACTCACCAAAAGCGGTACACTCCCCGGCAACGGCGCTAGAACAGAGTCTTGATGACCCACAAGTATAGGGGATCTATCGTAGTCCTTTCGATAAGTAAGAGTGTCGAACCCAACGAGGAGCAGAAGGAAATGACAAGCGGTTTTCAGTACGGTTTTCTCCGCAAGCACTGAAATGGTATGTGACAGATAGTTTTGTGATAAGATAAATTGTAACGGGTAACAAGCAGTGAAAGTAAATAAAGTGCAGTAAGGTGGCCCAATCCTTTTTGTAGCAAAGGACAAGCCTAGATAATTTCTTATAATGAGAAAAGAGCTCCTGAGGACACATGGGAATTATCGTCAAGCTAGTTTTCATCACGCTCATATGATTCGTGTTCGGTACTTTGATAATTTGATATATGGGTGGACCAGTGCTTGGGAACTGCCCTTACTTGGACAAGCATCCCACCTATGATTAACCCCTATTGCAAGCATCCGCAACTACAAAATAAGTATTAAGGTAAACCTAACCACAGCATTAGACATACGTGTCGGATTTCGGGTTCCGGCAGACCCTTGAGGTTCGAACATTGGGGTGCGCACGAAGATCACACCCTCAGCCTACCCATGTTTCACCGCCTCGCTTGGATCTAAACTACACGAAGAACAACACTAGGGACACAAGATTTATACTGGTTCAGGCCACCATTGTGGTGTAATACCCTACTCCAGTTTGTGGTGTGTGGATTGCCTTTGGGGCTGATGAGGAACAGTACAAGGGAAGAACAGCCTTGCAAGGGTCTGTTCTTGGTTGGTGCGATGAACTGCTAGGGGAGTTCAGTCACCTTTCTCTCTCTCTCTCTTGGGTGTCGATCCGATCAGATCTCTCTCTATGTCTTTCTATCCTTGTCCTCTCGATGCCTCTACCCTGTGGGTGGCTAGTCCTATTTATAGGTAGAGGCCCTGGGCCTCTTCCCAAATATTAAGCGGGAAGGGCGCCAACAGTTGGCCATTTTGAAGGGGAACATCTAGTACACTTATCCTGACTAAAGTTGGTCCTCGCCTGCTAAAAGACCCTGACGATGACGCTGGCTTGGGCTCCACGATGACCTCCATTCTGTCGTCCTGCTGGTCTTGGTCTTGTTACACCGAAATGGTTGCCTTTGCTTGATACCCTTGCCTGCGCTTGCCCCCTTTGCACCAAATGGGAAACAAGGACTCTGCGCAGGCCGGCGCCCGCCTGCGCCTTGGTCGTCATGGCTTGCATCACGGGCACCTCGTGAGGTACCCCGCCTTGATCTCTCTGCCTCCTCGTGAGCCAGCCTTACGAGGCCGTGCCTGAGGAAGCCTCCTGTCGTCCGCCCCGCGAGGCTTGGCCCCTCGCGAGGGTCTTGAGCATCTGTTGACGAAGATGGGCCGTACCGGGCCACTCCTTGATCCACGCCGCAGGCCGCAGGCAGGCAAGTCTGGGTACCCCCTGTCGGTGTCAAAACCGGCGGATCTCGGGTAGGGGGTCCCAAACTGTGCGTCTAGGCGGATGGTAACAGGAGACAAGGGACACGATGTTTTTACCCAGGTTTGGGCCCTCTTGATGGAGGTAAAACCCTACGTCCTGCTTGATTAATATTGATGATATGGGTAGTACAAGAGTGGATCTACCACGAGATCAAGGAGGCTAAACCCTAGAAGCTAGCCTATGGTATGATTGTTGTAATGGTTGTGTTCGTCCTACGGACTAAAACCCTCCGGTTTATATAGACACCGGAGAGGGCTAGGGTTACACAGAGTCGGTTACAATGGTAGGAGATCTACATATCCGTATCGCCAAGCTTGCCTTCCACGCCAAGGAAAGTCCCATCCGGACATGGGTCGAAGTCTTCAATCTTGTATCTTCATAGTCTTGGAGTCCGGCTGATGATGATAGTCCGGCTATCCGGACAACCCCTAGTCCAGGACTCCCTCAGTAGCCCCTGAACCAGGCTTCAATGACGATGAGTCCGGCGTGCATAATGTTCGGCATTGCAAGGCGGGTTCCTCCTCCGAATAATTAGTAGAAGATTGTGAACACCAGGATAGTGTCCGGCTCTGCAAAATAAATTCCACACACCACCGTAGAGAGAATAATATGTACACAAGTTCGATCTGCTGACTTTTTTGTGGCATGACGTCATACCACCACCAAGCCTTTACTGGAATTTTTTTTATTATACCACCTCAGCGCGTTTAGCGAAGCGGTTTCCTTGGCACGTCTCGTCGAAGCAGAGATCGTGTTCCCCTTATTTCGGGATTCCCATCAATACGGACATGGGTAACCCAACCACGCCATTGATGGTGGCGCTTGGGAGATAAGCGAGTTTTACCAGGCTGGTGGGGACGCATAGTCTTCGTCCGCCCATATATAAGGGGATAAGGATCCACCTTTTTTACCTACGCCTTCTTACTCCTTTGCTTATCCATCTCCGCGCACTCGAGCTCCAGCGCCCAAGTTCGCACATCTCGCCTCAACCTTCTCTAACCATGTCCGGAGCGGGAGGCAAGTGGTTCGCCTCCTCCGTCACGGAGGGGGACATCGAAAAGCTGCGCGGCGCCGGATACCTCTCCAACGACATCGCGCATCGGCTGCCCGACGAGGGGCAGCTCATCCCCACCCCCAGGCCCCGCCCCATGAGAGGGTTGTATTCCTTCCCCACTTCCTCCGCGGACTAGGCTTCCCACTTCATCCCTTCGTCCGGGGGCTCATGTTCTACTATGGCCTGGACTTCCACGATCTGGCGCCAAACTTCATCCTAAACATCTTGGCGTTTATCGTCGTGTGCGAGGCCTTCCTCTGCATCCAGCCCCACTTCGGCTTGTGGCTCAAGACCTTCAATGTCAAGCCGAAGGTAGTGAAGGGCGTCCAAGCGGAATGTGGAGGCGCCATGGTGGGCAAAATGCCCAACGTCACCTTGCTCGAGGGGGCTTTCGTGGAGTCCATCAAGAGATGGCAATCGGGGTGGTTCTACATCACCGAGCTGCGTGACCCTAAATGGGCAGCGGCCCCCGAATTCAGATCTGGCATCCCCATGCAGCTCACCTCCTGGAAAGAGAAGGGCTTGCCATGGGGCAGTTCGGAGGAGCTGGCAGGACTCCAGTCCTATCTCCAGACCTTGGTGAACAAGAAGCTTAGGCTTGTCAATGTGATCCAGGTCATGCTCGTCCACCGGATTCTCCCCTGCCAACAGCGGGCCTTCAATCTGTGGGAGTTCGATCTGGCACAGCACCGGACTCTGAGCGGGCTCTTCGACACAACGTATGAAGCCGTCTGGAGGGTGCTGTTCAAGGGCGGAGAAGCCCCCGCGTCCGCGACTGAAGATTGCGGATTCAGCACCAAGCGCCCGGCCAGTGAGGTAATCTTTGTTATCCTCTATGGGACACCTATTTTCTTTCATAGTTTGACTCTATTGTGGGATCTAAAACTCCCGATGCCTTTAACAGGACTAGCAGAGGACGTCTGGACAGGTAGACTGTCCGGCTCCCCTCCCCGAAGACCCAGCGGACGCCCGTTTAACGAGGCTGCTGGTCCCGACACTTTATGTGGTGCCGGAGAAGAAGGCCAAGAAGAAGGCCACGGGAACCGGAAGAAGTTCCCGGCACCAGGTGATATCGGACTCATCGTCCGATGGCTCCGAGGCGGACTCCTCCCCTGAAGACGAGGAGGAGAAAGAGGACTCTCTCCCAGAGGAGGGAGAGAGGAAGAGGAAGGCCTCCCCAACGGGGGAGGCCGAAGGGTCCAAGAGGGGAAGGACTATTCCCCCGGACAGCTCCACCAACGCCAACGTTGGCGACGAAGAGTGGCCCTCAAGGGCCAGGCCTCCAGCAAGATCGTAAGTATCCGGATTCCTGAATGATTTATAATTTCTCTTTTGCGTCACATAGTGTCCTTCTAATGCCGCACACTACCTGTAGTCCGGCCGATGATGATCTCCCCGCTTCATCGAGCGGGTCGTTGGCTCCGTCGGATGTAGATTCCATCCCGACTGCCTCCACCCCTCGCGACACTGAGGACGCCGAGGTGGGATCCCAGGAAGGGACCCATCAGGAGGAGGCTCCAGAGGTGCCACAAGGCAGCCTCCCGGACTTTGCGCCGGACTCCATGCTGGAACCCGCAGTGGTTCCGGAGTCCGGCAGGCGGCCCCTTCGCAAGAAGGGCAAGACCGTGACGCCGGCGGCCTCCGTCCAACCGGAGGCGCCGGACAACTTGTTGGAGGCGCTCAATGGCGCTTCCATCGAGGAAGAACACCGCACTATCATGAGTGCGGTGATTCAGAAGGTTCATCTTGCCAAGAGCGGGCTGACCGAAGCCTGCAGTAGCCTTCTAACAGGCTTTGAGGTAAAGAGTTTAAAATATGTAATGTAGTACCGCATAGACAGTAGCCCCTGATGCTCGGTTCGGTGTTCGGAAAGAAAAACCGGATTGAGGATCTTTAAAAAGATATACGCAGGAGTGCTAAAAATTATGTCAATATGGGTTTGCAGGATGCGCTACTGACCTCTGCCGCACTGACTGCGGAGGTCGATGCGTTGAAGCAGGACCTCGAGTGGTCCGAGCAAGGGCTCGGCCTTGCCAAGAAGCAGCTCGAGGACAAAGAAGGTGAGTAAAACCACCTTTAAATTTGTACCTTACAGAAAAGGATTTTGGTTGCAATGAAAATAACAAGGATAACGTGGGTACTGCAGGGGCCACGAACGAGGTGGCAACCCAGAAGGAGGCCGTGTCCGCGGCCGAACGCAATGCGGCCGCGGAACGAGCGGAGCGAGAGAAGCAGGAGGCGCGGGTGGCGGAGGTGCGGCAAGAGCTCCAGGCTCTCATGGAAAAGCATGAGAGTATGGAGCGCGACTCGAAGACTCGAGAGTCCGAGCTTGCCTCGGCTCTTGAAAGTGCCAAAGCCGCTAAGGCCGAGGCCCGTAAGGCCCTCCAGGAGATTGAGGATGTGAAGAAAATAGCGGCGGGTAAGGCATTTTTCATGCAAAGCAAGCATGTTAATGTAAACTACCTGACACTTACCCGAATTCGGAGCTCTCCAAGGGCGTTTGCAGATCTGCCTCGCAGTGTGTCCGATGCTGCCGCATTCTACCGAGCCGAGGAGGGGAGCTCAACGGAGAAGGTCTTCTGGTCTCAGTACGCTGAGGCCGGACATCCGGTGCCCCCTAGCGACCAGCTGAAGCAGCTGGTCGAGCTCCACAAGGTAGCCGAGCAGGCCATGAAGGGCCTCATAGTCCGGCTGTGGCCTGGAGAGGCCATGCCTGGGAGCTACTTCGGCCTCGTGCGGTGGCTGATGGGTGCATGCCCCTGGGTGGAGGTCATCAAGCGCTCCGCCTGTATTGAAGGTGCTCGTCGGGCCCTTGCCCGCGCAAAGGTGCATTGGGGCAGGCTGGATGCGGAGAGGCTTATCACTGACGTGCCGCCAGCGGGCAAGGAGTATCGTACACCCGAGATGTACTATAAGACTATCCTGAAGGGTGCCCGCAAGATTGCGGATGAGTGCCCCAGAGATGTAATTATTGAGTAAACTCGCTATGTGTTATCCTGTGCGCTGAAAACTTTGTTCATATGCGCTAAGCAACGCTTATTGATTTAAAATATTACCTTCTGTGCGGCCGTTTATTAAATCTGAGAGATGGCAATTCGTCGGCTTCAGCCCCCATGCCACGAGTGCTGGGGTGTTCGGGATAAACTTGAGCGCTCTTGTTCCCATTTTTGGGTCCATCTAGGGAGGCGATCAACACAACGAACAAGGCAACCGGACTTATAATGCTTTAACACTCCCACTTAGCCATAGAATTCTATAATTTTAAATTTCGGCGAAGCCCCTAGTATTCAGAAGACCGAGTTCGGGGCACTATCCACGCCTTGGCCGGACAGTATCCGGTTCTTCGCTCGAAGCGGCATAAGTCTTTAGGGACTCGAAAAGACCTCTCGAACAGCGAGCAGTCTCTCGCCTTATCATGACAGTCAGTTTTAGCTTTCTCCACTGAGGCGCTCGCCCAGCTCAACCGGGGCGCAATCGCAGTGGTTCTCCCAGTTCTACCTTAGCCGACAGAACGGAACGTAAGGTACCAAAACATGGGAGCCGGGCAAACCCAACTATTGACCCAAGACATGATTCGGAGCCGATTCATATAATGCTATAAGTTCGGGGTGCCGCACTTGTGAAAGTGTTCGGACTTATCACACGATAATGCGGGGAACATAAGCCCCTGGTGTATTCGGCCGTACCAAAATATACGGGTGCAAGATGTCATTAATGAACATATATGTAAAGTAATGCAATTATAGGCAAAAAGTGTTGCATTATTTATTCAAGGAATTCTGCTGTGAGTGCAGAATGATACAAATAGTGCGGTAAGCAAGGGATTGGACTAATTAGACGTGTCCCCCTCCAGGGGTGGGCTACAGACTGATGTATTTAACAAATTTAATGCTCGTAATGGAGACCACCTGAGTGTTCGTCGCAGCCTTTGTCCCTCCCTCGCCGTTGCATCGTGAGTTCGGCAGGTTCGCCGCCGGACAGGGCCTCTGGTGAACGGAGTCCTGTGTATAAAAAAGAAGAAAAATAAAAATGAAAAGAGCGACACACTTGGGAGCCCCTGGTGTGGTTGAGCCGCACTCTGGGCCTGTTGTGGTCGCGCCCCTCCCCCTATGCCCATGGTATCTCCAGAGCGTAATGGTGTACGCGGAGAGCTGGTCTTGTAATCATGCGAGGGCTAGGGTTGGGGCCGCATTGCTACGCGTGCTCGGAACGTGCCAGGTGGTCTTGATTGATGTTGCTCCGGGCGCGTTTGGCCGTGTCCGGTCGTTTAACGGCCGGACTCGAAAATTGCCTTAGAAGGCTGCTCTATACTTCTGCCGCGAGAGCCGCTGTATGTTCCTCCGTTCGGAGGGAGCGTTCCGTATTTCCGTTCACCGTGATGACTCCACGAGGGCCTGGCATCTTGAGCTTGATGTATGCATAATATGGCACTGCGTTGAACTTTGCGAACGCGGTTCGTCCGAGCAGAGCATGATAGCCGCTGCGGAATGGGACTATGTCGAAGATTAACTCCTTGCTTCGGAAATTATCTGGGGATCCGAAGACCACTTCCAGTGTGACTGAGCCTGTGCAATTGGCCTCAACACCTGGTATGACGCCTTTGAAGGTTGTCTTTGTAGGTTTAATCCTTGAGAGGTCTATGCCCATCTCGCGCACTGTATCCTGATAAAGCAGGTTCAGGCTACTGCCGCCGTCCATCAGGACTCTTGTGAGGTGAAATCCATCGACGATTGGGTCTAAAACCAATGTGGCAAATCCGCCATGGCGGATACTGGTCGGGTGGTCTATTCGATCGAAAGTGATCGGGCAAGAGAACCATGGGTTGAACTTCGGGGCGACTGGCTCCATCGCATATACGTCCCTCAGTGCGCGCTTCCGCTCCCTCTTGGGTATATGGGTTGCGTATATCATGTTTATCGTCCGCACTTGTGGGGGGAAGCCCTTCTGTCCTCTACTGTTCGGCGGCCGGGTCTCTTCCTCGTCATCGCTGCGCAGCCCCTTGTCATTGTTTTCGGCAATTAACTTGCCTGCCTGCTTGAATACCCAACAATCTCTGTTGGTGTGGTTAGCTGGCTTTTCGTGGGTGCCATGTATCTGGCAAGAGCAGTCGAGTATTCGGTCCAAATTGGACGGACCCGGAGTGGTTCTTTTGAATGGCTTCTTCCGCTGACCGGGTTTAGAGCCTCAGAATCTGGCGTTGACTGCCGTATCCTCATTGTTGTCGCTGCTAACGCGGTGTTTGCTTTTGTTTTGACACGACCTGCCACTGTGGTCCTTAGTATCCGGACTGCCAGCATTTTTGCTGAGGTTGTTGCTGCGAGCTAGCCAGCTGTCCTCTCCCGCACAGAAGCGGGTCATGAGTGATGTGAGGGCTGCCATAGATTTCGGCTTTTCCTATCCTAGGTGCCGGGCCAGCCACTCGTCGTGGATGTTATGTTTGAAGGCTGCGAGGTCCTCTGCATCCGGATAGTCGACAATTTGATTTTTCTTTGTTAAGAACCGTGTCCAGAATTGTCTGGCCGATTCGTCTGGCTGCTGAATTATGTGGCTTAGGTCATCGGCATCTGGTGGTCGCACATATGTGCCCTGGAAGTTGTCGAGGAATGCGGCTTCCAGGTCCTCCCAACACCCAATTGACACTGCGGGCAGGCTGTTAAGCCAATGCCGAGCTGGTCCTTTAAGCTTGAGCGGGAGATATTTGATGGCGTGGAGATCGTCGCCGCGGGCCATATGGATATGAAGGAGATAATCCTCGATTCAAACTGCGGGGTTTGTTGTGCCATCGTAGGATTCAATGTTGACGGGTTTAAACCCTACAGGGATTTGATGATCCATTACTTCGTATGTGAAGCATAGTGGGTGTGCGGCGCCTCTATATTGAGCAATGTCACGACGTAGCTCAAGAGAGCGTTGTCTGCTGTGTTCTACTCGACCGGAGTTGCTATATCTGGCGCGACGGTATTCATCATGGGTCGTGGGGCGCCCACGTGATCCATAGATAGATCTGGATTGTCTTGCCTTGTCCTCCAATATATCCCGCAAGTCCGGCGCGTTCCCCCGTGGCTTCATACTTTTTGAGCGGTGCCGGGGTACGGCCCTGGTGGAGGGCCTAGATGCCTCTCTGTCGCGGCCACGAGGTGGTCGGTCTGCCGTATTGTGCACTGGTGATGAAGGTTTGTATGCTTCCTCCTCTAGTCGGGGGAGCAACTTGCGTTTTGGGTAGCTTTTGGAGGGGCGTTCGAGTTCATACTCTTCGGCCGCGAGGACCTCGGTCCATCTGTCGGCCAGCAGGTCATGATCAGCTTGAAGCTGCTGCTGCTTTTTCTTCAGGCTATTTGCTATGGTCATTAGCCTGCGTTTGAAACACTCTTGTTCGATGGGATCCTCAGGCACGACGAATTCGTCGTCGTCGAGGCTTGCCTCGTCTCCGGAGGGAGGTATGTAATTATCATCCTCGACCTCTTCGTCTGCCGCTCTCTCGTGAGGGCTTGTTTCTGCGTCCTCCTGCGCTGAATCTTGCTGGAGGGGGTTGTCTTCGGCACTTTCTGGGGTTTTATTATCTCCTGTGCCGGAATCTCCATTCTTGCTGTGGCGGGATTTAGAGCGGCGCCGCTGTCGTCGGCGCTTGGGCTGTTTCTTTAAGGAATCTGCCTCCGCTGCTTCTTCGCCTTCCCCATCCTTTAGGGTGTCCACCATGTATATGTCGTATGACGAGGTGGTCTTCCAGTGCCCTGTAGGCACTAGTTCTTGATCGTCTCCGGCATCGTCGTCCATACCGTCGATGTCTTCGGAGTCGTAGTCTAGCATGTCGGTTAGATCGTCGACAGTGGCTACAAAGTGGGTGGTGGGTGGGCATTGAATTTCTTCGTCGTCCGCATCCCAACCATCCTGGCCGCAGTCTGGCCAGGGCTCTCCTGATAGCGAGAGATGTTTTATCGAATTTAGGATGTCGCCAAAAGGTGAGTGCTGAAAGATGTCCGCAGTGGTGAACTCCATGATCGGCGCCCAATCGGATTTGATTGGCAGGGGCGTAGGAGGTTCGGAGTCCGGCAGGGAGTCCGGCACCTCGGAGTCACGGGCTTTATAGGGGACAAGGTCGGTATTCGGCTCCATCGCCATAGTGGTTGCAGCTCTCGAGGCGGTGTCCAGCCACCCGTCCTCGATCTGCGCGATCGGCTCCGGACTATGTGTCGGAATGGATTCGTGTGCGGCCTCCAAGGTACTGTCCAGCGGCAGAGTTAGATCATGCCCATCGTGACAGTGCGACACGCTCGGCTGCGGCTCGGATCCATCGAAGATCAAGTCTCCGCGGATGTCCGCCGTGAAGTTTAGGCTTCCAAATCTGAGCTGATGGCCAGGGGCGTAGCTTTCGATCTGCTCCAGATGGCCAAGCGAATTGGCCCGCAGTGCGAAGCCGCCGAATATGAAGATTTGTCCCGGGAGAAAAGTCTCACCCTGGACGGCGTTGTTCTTGATTGAAGAAGCCATCAAGCTTATCGGTGACGACACAGAGGAACTCTCAATGAAAGCACCAATGTCGGTGTCAAAACCGGCGGATCTCGGGTAGGGGGTCCCGAACTGTGCGTCTAGGCGGATGGTAACAGGAGACAAGGGACATGATGTTTTTACCCAGGTTCGGGCCCTCTCGATGGAGGTAAAACCCTACTCCTGCTTGATTGATATTGATGATATGGGTAGTACAAGAGTGGATCTACCACGAGATCAAGGAGGCTAAACCCTAGAAGCTAGTCTATGGTATGATTGTTGTAATGGTTGTGTTCGTCCTACGGACTAAAACCCTCCGGTTTATATAGACACCGGAGAGTGCTAGGGTTACACAGAGTCGGTTACAATGGTAGGAGATCTACATATCCGTATCGCCAAGCTTGCCTTCCACGCCAAGGAAAGTCCCATCCGGACATGGGTCGAAGTCTTCAATCTTGTATCTTCATAGTCTTGGAGTCCGGCCAATGATGATAGTCTGGCTATCCGGACACCCCCTAGTCCAGGACTCCCTCACCCCCGTTCCCAGAACGCTGACAGTAGCCCCCGGGCCCAAAGCGCGCTTGGACTTGGCTTAGCAGAGAACCGAAGAGGCAAGTGAGAAGGGCCCCAATAGCCCGCGGCCTTGGGTGCCGCGTGGCGGTTGATTGGACGTGGGCATCCTGGCTCCCCCACGACGCCACGGCAACTGCACGATTTGACAAGTCCCTGCATGCAAAACGGGTCTTGATTACCTGTGATCATGGAGGTCGATGGTTGGCCTTCCTCGGCTATATGTACGGAACAGCGTGAGCCCCTCCAATCCATCTCTTCCCGCTACTCTCCGTCTTCCTCTTCGTCCTTGCTCTTCCTTTTGCCAATGGAACTGATCCGTCAGTTTTCTGCCGAAGAGAAAGGGAAGGCCCCCCGAGAGAGTCCTGTCTCGCTTCCTCCAAAGAAATGGCTCGTCTCTTGCCACGGGGAAGGAGGTGCTTGGCAGGAGGTGTTGAGGCCGTGGTTTGAGCGGCCGCCGCCGGGAGTCCCACTGCCCTTGTACGCCCGGATCGAGGGCCCTGAAGATGCTGGTGCCGAGCAGCATCGCCAGAGGCACCGTCGCCGCCGACGGATCACGGTGGTGCACGTCGTTCCTCCTGGGGTTCATGCCATGGGCTCTGCTTGCGAGCTCGTGCTTCACGCCGCCATGCCTTCTCGGTCCTGGATTCGCCTCCCTCCTTCCTTCGCCTTCGAGATCCCGCTGAGGGGGCCTATCGAGCTTTGGCTGCAGCATGCTGGCTGTAGTGCCCCCGCGACCGAAGCGAAGGTTGAGGTCGTCGCTCCGGGCAGGGTCTACCTGACCCGTGGCTGGGGCGAGATCGCCCGGGTCGGTAGGACGGGTGGCGCCCTCGTGATCCACCTCGAGTACGATGGTGCCTCCCTGATGTTCTTCAAGGTCTTCGACGCGGAGGGACATCGGCTGGAGTGCTGCCCTGAGAAAGGCGGCCGGGATCCTGCTGCGGCGAGGACTAGGCTCGTCAACTGCTTGTCCAGCAGCTCCTCAGGCAGCGGAGGTGTCGGAGGATCCAGCGACTCCGCCGAGCTCCTCGCGACCCCGGAGACGAGTGACGACAGCTACGAGCCCCCGATCTTGCGTCGCTCCCGGAGCAGGGCGGGCTTGTCGGCCCGTCGTTGCCACTGATCCGCATGAGGTTGGCGCCGGTGGCTGATGGCCCACTGTTGATGATGGCGTCTTCTGCGGAGGCGCGTGTAGTTAGCACTCCTTAGGATCTGCTCCTTTTGTTTCCTGCAAGGAATCAAAGAACACACCCCGCGGGGGTTTGTCAGATGCTTGTAGTTCCATTTGTTAATATGATCCTTATCATGAAGTGGTGAGGGGTGCTCGTCCCATCTTAGCTTAGTTCCTCCTTTCAAACCTTGCGAGGACTTGACGCTCTGCGCTGACAGGTCCTGGTCCCAAGGCAGGGTTCAGCCGTCGCTGGTATGCCAGGTCGCGATGCCGTGGTCAAGGCCAGGAGGTGAGCGGCCCGGGGTCCAGTAAGAGCCCCTGAGTCGCGATGCTCAGGAGGTCCCCTTTAGCGCTCAAGCAGCCATCGCTCAGTGAGAAAGGAGTGCGACGTCGCCAAAAACGGAACCACATTAGGTGCGAGGTCGGCGCTGTGACAGCTAGTGATTCCGGAGGATGACTTATCTCTGGGGTCAGAAACCATTCCTTGCCGCGGCGCCGAGCCCGCACGTTGGCAGCCGAGGAGTTGCTTGGCGAGGTCCCCCACGTGCCTCTTCCCTCTCGTCTTTGTTCCCCTTCGTGCTCTACGTCCTCAGGTCCTGGCCCTCGAGCGGGGCTCAGCCGTCGGTGGTATGCCAGGTCACGATGCCGTGGACAAGGCCAGAGGGTGAGGGCTGGAGAGCCAGTAAGAGCCCATGAGTCGCGATGCTCAGGTACCCCCCCCCTTTAACGTGCAAGCGGTTTGCGCAGACGAGAGCGAAGGAGACGCCGCGGAGGCCTCGCCGGACGCTGCTCCTTAAAACGATCCTGTGAGTTCATCATGAGAAAAACGAGGGTTTTCCGTTACAACTGCCGGCCAGCTGTTGGTTGCTCTAGGAGGGTGACGAGGCACTGAAGGCTTGGTGAGGTGGCGCCCTGCGGGGTTGCCGCGGCCAGAGCTCAGCCGTCCAGGTTTGTCGACGTTGCCGGGACGGACCCATGCGCAAGCGTCGTGCCATGAGGGAGCAGCTCCATCAGTTGGTGTCAATCGAGCGGGCGATTAGGTCAAGCACGTTAGCCATGAAGAAGCAAATCCATTTAGATAGGCGCAGAAAGAAACGATCACCACTGGGTCGGGCCCGAGCAACTTTGGGGATGATGCAGCCCGAGGGGCGCCCCTGATAAAGTAAGCTAAAAACATGAACTAAAGGGGATACACGCCGCAGGGACAGACCCACGCGGCCTGGGAATGATGCAGCCCTGGGGGGCGCTCCCAGCTGAAAATGAAACTCGAAGGATGTCACCTGATGATGCTGAAGATGGAGGGATGCTGAAGTAGCGGACGGCGTGCGCTGCGGGAGACGATCTTCACGAGCCCCCAGGACCAGGGGCCTCGGGAGGCTCCGGGTGCGCTGGCGGCTCCTCGCGGACCATCTCCATCTCCACTAGGACTGCGAAGTGCCTGACCGCCTGAGCCTCCAAGATGCTCCTCATGAGGCGTTGATGCACCGCAGCCGCGTTCGGCAGGCTGTGAGGCATGTGAACATAGCTGTGAGGTGGGCCTTCGCAGCGCCCCACGCGTGAGGGCCAGAGGCGCTCCTGAGAGGCGGCTCGGTTGAGTCCTGGTATGTCGATGCAGATGCGCAGCCCACCATCCTCGCCTGGATGGGGAGCTACGGCGGGCAAGCGGCGGCTGCCACTCATGACTCTTGACTCCTGCAACTCCTGAATGATCTTGCTGATGAATTCCTGAGGGTTTGGCCCTCCTTGCCTTGCTTCCTCTTGAGGGAAGCGTGCGTTGAAGCACGCCTCCAAGTGGTGCCTGAGCGCCTCCCTCGTAATCTTAGCAAAGTCGATGGCCCCCCAGAAGAGAGCCCCCGAGCCCTGCTCGAGGAGGGCGCCGGGCGCGCCTTCCTATGCGACAGAAGGAGGTGCCCCCTGAACGGGCGCGGACCCTGAGGGGCCTGCCTCCCGAGGGGTCGGGCCAGGTGATGTCTTCTTCTTCTTAGGAGCAGCCTCGGGAGGCCTCCCGTTCCTGTGATCTGGGTCTTAAATTGATGCGGCCTAGAAGGCACGTTCCAGGGAACGCACAACGTCTCTCTCTTCACAAGGCACAGTGATGACTCCGCTGCTTCCTGGCATCTTGAGGACATTGTAGCCGTGATGGGTCACGGCCATGAACTTGGCCAGGGCTGGGTACCCGAGGATGGCGTTGTACCGCAGGCGGATGTGAGCGACGTCGAAGTCAATGAGCTCCGTGCGGTAGTTGTCGCGCTTCCCGAAGGTAACAGGAAGGCGGACCTGCCTTATCGGAACTGTGGAACCATTGGTGACTCCTGAGAAGGGCTTGGTTGGCTGCAGGTGATTGTATGGCACTTGGAGATTGTTGAACATTTTGACGGATAGGACATTGAGCCCTGCTCCGCCATCGATAAGGGTCCTGGTGACTTGCACGTTGCTGATGATTGGGGAAAAAAGCATCGGGAGGACTCCTGCTGTGGCCGCGCACTTGAGCTGATCCACTGAGCTGAACGTGATAGCGCATGATGACCACCTGAGAGGGTGTGTGGACTCAAGCTTGGGGAGGACCGCATTCACTTTGCGGGCAAACAGCTTGAAGATGCACTGAGAGGCCGGGGCTTGTGCGCCGCCCAAGATGCAAGCGATTGCGCGCGGCTCCTGGAAGCCTCCAGCCCCCTCGTCCGGGTGATGGTCTTCGTTCCTCCTTGGCTGTGGTGGCAGAGGAGGGAGGCCCGCATTGCCTTGTGGGCGATCCTCGCGAGGCTGATCTCTCCAGCCCCCCTCGCAGGGTGGGTCCCTCCAACCTCCCTCACGAGGCTGATCCTGCCAGCGGTCCTCGCGAGGTTCGTCACGCCACCCTTGATGTGCGCCACGGTCTTCCCATCGTCCTCCACCTCTTCCTCCTCCTCGGGCATAGCCCCTGTCGCTGTGCTCGGGGCGTCGGCCCGCACGCACATCTCGCACGGCTCTGAGCTCTTGGCATTCGTTGGTGTTGTGGGTGTGGAGGTCATGGTACACGCAGTACCGGCTGCCCTTGGATGACTCAGGCTGATCCCTGCCTCGCTTGGTGTCTGGCTCTGCTGCAAGCACGGCAGCCCCCTTGCGCTTCACGTCCTTGGTCTTGGGCTTCTTCTCTTCTGGGTCAGCAGCTGGCAGCTCGAGGGGGGACAGGCGCCCTTCCTCAGCCCTTGCGCACTTGGTCGCCAGATTGAACAGCTCTAGGGAGGTGCACAAGTCTTCATGGATCGCGAGCTCCTCCTTCATCTTGACGTCACGCACGCCGTCGAAGAAGGCTGAGATGCTGGCCTCCTCAGACACCTTGGGGATCTTAAGGCGAGCGCTGTTGAAGCGCTGGATGAACTTCTGCAGGGTCTCCCCCGGCTGCTGCTTGATGCGGCGCAAGTCGCTCATGGCCGGGGGCCGGTCCCGAGTGCCTTGGAAGTTGGCGATGAATCGGGTGCGCATCTCGTCCCAGGAGGATATCGTGCTAGGAGCCAGGTGTGGGCGCCGTCCTTGAGCGCCATGGGGAACCAGTTCGCCATGACCTTCTCATCTCCATTGGCAGCTTTGATGCCCAGCTCGTAGAGTTGGAGGAACTCAGCAGGGTCAGTCGTGCCGCCGTAGCGCGGGGGCAGATCTGGCTTGAACTTGCTCGGCCAGGCCACGTTGCACAACTTGGCGGAGAAGGCACGGCAGTCTGCGGTGGCCGCGGGAGCCCTATGGTGACAAAGAGCTTGATCTTGCAGGTCTCTGTGTGCTGCTGCCAGGTGCAGCGTGGGGTCTTGATGCGCCGGAGCAGGTGCGCGCTCGTGCAGAGCCGGTGCGGGGAGCACACGGGTGGCTTCCTGGGGACGAGGGATCTCTTGGCAGCTCTTCTCTTGCTGTGCTGGCACCGGACGGAGTGGATTCCGCCCAGGGGCCATGCGCCTTGGAGCCAAGGTGCCTTATTGAGGTGGAGGCGGCTGAGGCGCCCCCAGAGCTTCATCGCCCGCGCAGGGCGGTGCGCGGTGCAACGAGAGCGACGGTGCAGGGGAACCCCCAGCGGCGCTGACGAGCTCGGTGATGCGGGCGAGCCACTCGTCGTAGAGGTCATCAACGGGATGGTAGTGCAGGAGCTCCCGCGCCAGGAGCAGCGCGGCGTGCGCATCCGCAGGAGCGCGACGGGCGCGGGACGAGGAGCCGACCGGTGTCAGCGACGGAGTGGCGGTGCGGCCTTCTCGCCGCACTGATGGATGCAGGGACGACGCCTGCTGTTCGTTCCCCGTCGGGCCGGTGGCGGAGTTAACGGCAGGCGACGGGGAATGACGGGGACGCCCGCCGACGGGGGCCGTCTGGGCGACGCGAGCGGCGAGAGCGGCCCGGCGCTCGGTGCGGGCGCGACGCACATCTGTCATGGACGGGATGGGCAGTGAAAACACGAGGCGATGGAAGGCAGATTCCGGCACACCACTACCTGGTGCGCCAAATGTCGGATTTCGGGTTCCAGCAGACCCTTGAGGTTCGAACACTGGGGTGCGCACGGAGATCACACCCTCAGCCTACCCATGTTTCACCGCCTCACTAGGATCTAAACTACACGAAGAACAACACTAGGGACACAAGATTTATACTGGTTCAGGCCACCATTGTGGTGTAATACCCTACTCTAGTTTGTGGTGTGTGGATTTCCTCTGGGACTGATGAGGAACAGTACAAGGGAAGTACAGCCTCGCGAGGGTCTGTTCTTGGTTGGTGCGATGAACTGCTAGGGGAGTTCAGTCGCCTTTCTCTCTCTCTCTCTCTCTCTTGGGTGTCGATCCGATCAGATCTCTCTCTATGTCTTTCTATTCTTGTCCTCTCGATGCCTCTACCCTGTGGGTGGCTAGTCCTATTTATAGGCAGAGGCCATGGGCCTATTCCCAAATATTGAGCGGGAAGGGCGCCAACAATTGGCCATTTTGAAGGGGAACATCTAGTACACTTATCCTGACTAAAGTTGGTCCTCGCCTGCCAAAAGACCCTGACGATGACGCTGGCTTGGGCTCCACAACAACCTCTGTTCTGTCGTCCTGCTGGTCTTGGTCTTGTTACACCGAAATTGTTGCCTTTGCTTGATACCCTTGCCTGCGCTTGCCCCGTTTGCACCAAAGGGGAAACAAGGACTCTGCGCAGGCCGGCGCCCACCTGGCGCCCGCCTGCACCTTGGTCGTCATGGATTGCATCACGGGCACCTCGTGAGGTACCCCGCCTTGATCTCTCCGCCTCCTTGTGAGACAGCCTGGCGAGGCCGTGCCTGAGGAAGCCTCCCGTCGTCCGACCCGCGAGGGTCTTGAGCATGTGTTGACGAAGATGGGCCGTACCGGGCCACACCGCAGGCCACAGGCAGGCAAGTCTGGATACCCCCGTTCCCAGAGCGCCGACAATATGGATCCAAATCAGCCCCTTACGAAGCAACGCATAAACTAGGGTTTAAGATTTTGTCACTCTAGCAACCCATCATCTACTTATTACTTCCCAATACATTCCTCTAGGCCCAAATAATGGTGAAGTGTCATGTAGTCGACGTTCACATAACACCACTAGAGGAGAGACAACATACATCTCATCAAAATATCAAACGAATACTAAATTCACATGACTACTTATAGCAAGACTTCTCCCATGTCCTCAGGAACAAACGTAACTACTCACAAAGCATATTCGTGCTCATAATCAGAGGAGTATTAATATGCATTAAGGATCTGAACATATGATCTTCCACCAAGTAAACCAATTAGCATCAACTACAAGGAGTAATCAACACTACTAGCAACCCACAGGTACCAATTTGTGGTTTTGATACAAGATTGGATACAAGAGATGAACTAGGGTTTTGGGAGGAGATGGTGCTGGTGAATATGTTGTTGGAGATTGACCCCCTCCCTATGAGAGGATCGTTGGTGATGACGATGGTGATGATTTCCCCCTCCCGGAGGGAAGTTTCCCCGGCAGAACAGCTCCGCTGGAGCCCTAGATTGGTTCCGCCAAGGTTCCGCCTCGTGGCGGCGGAGTTTCGTTCCGTAAACTTGCTTATGATTTTTTTTCCAGGGTAAAAGCCTTCATATAGCAGAAGATGAGCACCGGAGGGCCACCAGGGGGCCCAGGAGACAGGGGGCGCGCCTAGTAGGGGTGGGCGCGCCCCCATCCTCCTGGCCAGGGTGTGGGCCCCCTCTGGTGTTTTCTTCGCTCAATAATTTTTATTAATTCCAAAAATGACTTTGGTGGAGTTTTGGGATTTTTGGAGCTGTGCAGAACAAGTTTCCAATATTTGCTCCTTTTCCAGCCAGAATTCCAGGTGCCGGCATTCCCCCTCTTTATGGTAAACCTTGTAAAATAAGAGAGAATAGCCATAAGTATTGAGATATAATGTGTAATAACAGCCCATAATGCAATAAATATTGATATAAAAGCATGATGCAAAATGGACTTCAGACCTGTCGACTGCTGTCGATCCTAGCTGAATCTCACGGTCAAGATAATCTAATCCCGTTGCCACTTTTCATCAACAAAAAAAGGAAGTAAATCACGTCGCCCAGTCCCCCCGCTAATTTATCTCTCTGATCACTCCCCCGTCATCTCTTCTTCTCTCTTTCCTCGGATGCACCTCCACCAAGTTCGGGGTAACCCACGTCGCTCCCCCTCATCTCGGATTGCGACGTCAGCCACCAAAGCAGATCCTATCCTCTGCTCCACCCCACCTCACTACCGAGATCTGCGTCGGTGCTCATCCCTAATCCATCTTCCGCTTTGATCTCCGATACGGCCCCGGGAAGACATTTCAGGTGCTCCATCCCAGCCTTAGGGGGCGAATCCCGCATCTCCATCTCGATTGGGGCTTCAGCTGCCGGTGTAGCAATCCATCTTCCCCACCCACGATGGACAACCATCAGTTTGCATATGTGTTTCCCCCTCTTCGAAGTGGATCTCCTACAAATCAAAGGTACTGTAGTGCGGCAATCTACCCAAACCCTTCCCCCAGCGTGGCATTAGCATCTGTGCCCGCTTCCGGCTACTACTAAATCGATGTTTTGTAATGTCAATTTTTGCATTTAGGTTTGTAATGTGTACTCTGACTAGTACTAATCGGTTCATGTGTTCATTGTGTGCCTATTAGTGTTCCGATGTTTGTGTATTAGGTCAGATAGTAATTAAAAATATTTTTTTGGGGATAGCAAACTTTATGTGCTTGCTACAGATGTAGTTTCCAGTGATATGCCTTCCCATTTGGCGGCAATATCTTTTTCATTTCATTTTCATATTTCCGCGATTACAGGTAAACTATTGATGCACACAGTTCACATTTTCATGCTTCTGATTGTCGTGCGTCCACATTATGCCTCCAAGTAACAGTACTGATGTACCCAGTACACTTTTTCATGCTTCATAGTAATCGTGCTTCCACATTATATTCCTTTTGTTTCATTCAGCTAAAAGTTTGCTTCTTATTATTATGCGTCCACATCATGCTTCCAAGTATCAGTACAAATGTACCCAGTACACCTTTTTCCTGCTTTCTTACTCATCATCCTTCCACATTAAACTCATTTTGTTCCATTCGGCTAAAAGTTTGCTTCCATTCAAACCCCTTTACTTCTCAGATATTTTTTGCTTCCACCCAGTACCTGATTGTGCTATAGTCGCTGCTGGTGTTGCTTCCTGGAGAGAACTTTTGTCTCAACCATTGCCGTGTGTGCACTTCATTATTTCCCATTGATGCTTTTACTATGCAGGTTTCTCAGCTACAGCCTGATGTGTTGTAAAGGTGTCGAGTACGCTGGAATCAAGATGTGGTCGTCTTATTGATGACGGCGAGCTCGCGGTGCATGTGAGATAGTCCATTCAGCATGCTTGTGACACTGACTAGACGAGTGTGAAAATAATGTTGTTGTGATAGATTCATTTTAATTGCTTAATAATTGTAAATAATGGGAACATACGTAATTACCAGTCATTCGATTGGCAAAAAAAATTCCAGCTGAATTTATTTTGTTCTTGTGCTTCATGATCACCATGGAAGAAAATTCTCCATATATTGGAAGCAATGGTTCATTGCCATGGAAGAATATCCCATAAGCAAGCAATGTGTGCTCAAAACATAATGAAAATTTGATTCCTAGTAGACAGTAGTTTGTTCCATCTACCTAGAGTTTGCTTCCATGTATCTATTCACAACACAATCATACATGGATCATTTGACACAAATGATGGAAATAATTTATATTATTGTGGAAGCAAATCTAGTCAATGAAAATAGATTCTAACTTAGTTCGAAATAAACACTAACGCCCCGTTTCAATGTAGACATTGGAGGTTGGAGTTTTGCTAATAGTTTGAAACAAGCATAATTGCACTAGACACCTTTTTTGCTATTGTGCTCCAACATTTGAAGCTACGTAGGAGCAAGTAACAAGAAAATAGCAGCTCATATCATGATCATTGATTATTTATAAAAATGTTTAGGAAAAAATTATTTGGAAGCTTACAAGATTTTTTAACATTAGAGAACCCTACATGATCCAATTGGTCAAGAGGAACTAAAATCATGAAGCATTCAATTTCAGTAAAGCATAAATCTATGAAGCAAATTTCAGTAACAATTGGAATAAATTTTGCTTTCCACGAACCATAGTTTTGCTGCGGCAAAAATAAACCATTGCCGTGAAATAATTTTCAGATATTTAAATCACATTCTAAGCAAAATGGCGTTTTCTCGGAAACATAGTTCTCCTGACAAAAACAAGCTGTTATATTTCAAAAAAATCCTATCCAGTTTCGAAGCACGAAGCAGGAGGTATGAAGGCTGCATCAGATTTGTATGTGCTTGGAAACAAATTGTACGTGCTTCACGGAAGCAGTTACAACAAAAAAAATCTCAATTAATGAAGACCCTCGCATGTAGCGATAACTAACCTAGGCCCACGCAGTGTGCGTACGTGATTTTAGGCACTCAGATATATGGAAGGAATCGTGAATAAAGGAAACTCGTTTCAACAGTTACCATGGGGTGTGGGCGCTGTTTCTAGAATGCATCCAACGCTCCAGAATGTTTTCATCCAATGGCCATTTACTGGTCTGATCGAAAGCTACGCATCATTAGTATGATGCCTAGAGGTTCCCAAAATACTAAAGCACACCATGCTCAAAAAGATATAAGTGAAGCACTAGAGCAGATCCATAGCTCATAAAAATTTAAGTGAAGCATAGAGAGCAATTCTAACAAGTCATGGCATAATTTTGGCTCTCTCAAACAAGTGTGTCCAGCAAGGGATCAAGACTTAAAATACAAAGCAAATCAAACAAAGACTCATATCATACAAGACGCTCCAAGCAAAACACATAGTATGTGACGAATAAAAATATAACTTCGAGTAAAATACCGATGGTTGTTAGAAGAAAGAGGGGATGCCACTCGGGGCATCCCCAAGTTTAGTTGCTTGCTTATCTTTGGATAATAACTTGCGTGCCATGGGCATCCCCAAGCTTAGGCTCTTCTTACTCCTTATTCCTTCATCCATTGTAAGATAACCCAAAACTTGAAAACTTCAATCACACAAAACTCAACAAAACCTTCGTGAGATCCGTTAGTATAAGAAAACAAATCACTACTATAAGTGTTGTAGAAAACCAATTCATAGTTTATTTGTGCATTATATCTACTGTATTCCAACTTTTCTATGGCAAAAACTCATCAAAGAAAACCATAGAATCATCAAAACAAGCACACAACGCAAAGAAAACAGAATCTGTCAAAAACAGAACAGTCTTAGCAATCTGGATATTTTGAATACTTCTGTAACTCCAACAATTCTAAAAAATTAGGACGACCTGAAAAAATCGTGTATTAATCTTCTGCAAAAATAATCAGAGAAAAATCACATTCCTGTGATTTATGAAAATTATTTTCGTGAGTGCAAAAGTTTCTATTTTCAGCAAGATCAAACAACTATCACCCAAGAAGATCCTAAAGGCTTTGCTTGGCACAAACACTAACTAAAACACAAAAAACACAATCATAACTGTTGCATAATTGTGCAAACACTCAAGAACAGAAAGCAAAAATAAATTTTATTCGTTGGGTTGCCTCCCAACAAGCGCTATCGTTTTACGCCCCTAGCTAGGCATTGAGATTTCAATGATGCTCACATGAAAGATAATAATTGAAACACAA
This sequence comes from Triticum timopheevii, assembly GCA_963921465.1. Lineage (NCBI taxonomy): Eukaryota > Viridiplantae > Streptophyta > Magnoliopsida > Poales > Poaceae > Triticum > Triticum timopheevii. The sequence continues at coordinate 228,295,709 of OY997270.1, read as the reverse complement.
AGAGAGCATCATAAAACATGTGAGAAACATATTTAAGTCTAACATACTTCTTATGCATAGGAATTTTATAAGCAAACAAGTTATCAAGGCATGCAAAAACTAGCATAAGCAAGGAAGAAGAAAGAAGCAAAAACAATCTCAACATAACGAGAGGTAATTTAGTAACATGAAAATTTCTACCACAATATTTTCCTCTCTTATAATAATTATATGTGGTGTCATATTAAAATTCAACAATATAGTGATCACATAACATATTTTCTACATGATCCACATGCATGCAACTCTTCCAATATAGTGGGATTATCATCAAATAAAGTCATGACCTCTCCAAGCCCACTTTTATCAAAAAATTCACAAGATTGAACACTCTCCAAATATGTGGGATTATTTTTACCTAGAGTTGACACTCTTCCAAACCCATTTTCAATATTATTGCAAACATATTCATCATGAGGCTTAAATAAATTATCGAGATCATAAGAATCATTATCACCCCAATCATGATCAGTGCGATAAGTAGTGGACATAGCAATATTAGCATCCCCAAGCTTGGGTTTTGCATATTATTTGCACAATTGGCGTTAATAGAATTTATAATAATATTATTGCAATCATGCTTTTCATCTAAGGAGCTATCATGAATCACTTTGTAAATTCCTTCTTTTAACACTTCATCACAATTTTTAGATTCAGGAATCTCAAGAAAAACTTCATAAAGATAATCTAGTGAGCTCAATTCACTAGCAATGGGTTCATCATAATAGGATCTCTTGAAAAGATTAGCAAGTGGATGAGGGTCCATAACAATAAATTTTTAGCAAGCAAAGATGCAAGCAAATAGAAGGCACATGGCAACACAAGCAGACATGAGATATGCCGAGAAAAGGGCAAACAAAAAAGAGGGAGAATAAAACGGCAAATTTTTGTGAAGTGGGGGAGAGGAAAATGAGAGGCAAATTGGAAATAATATAAATTGCGAGGAGATGAGATTTGTGATTAGGAACCAAGTAAATGTTGAAGATCCTCCCCGACAATGGCGCCAGAAATTCCTTTTGATGTCTGCTAGGACTACATCGGTATTTCTCCAAAGAGGAAGGGATGATGCAGCACAGCGACGGTAGGTATTTCCCTCAATGATAAGACCAAGGCTATCGAACTAGTAGGAGAACCAAGCAACAATACGTAAACAACACCTGCACACAAATAACAAATACTCGCAACCCGACGTATTAAAGGGGTTGTCAATCCCTTTCGTGCAACGACGCCAGAAATTGGCAAATGGACGTGAGAGAGCTGTAAATATTGATAGATCGAACACCAAATAAAATAAATTGCAGTAAGTTATTTTTGTATTTTTGGTCTAATAGATCTAAAAATAAAAGGCAAATAAAATAGATCGCAAAGGCAAATAATATGAGAAAGAGACCCGGGGGCCGTAGGTTTCATTAGTGGCTTCTCTCGAGAAAAATAGCAAATGGTGGGTGAACAAATTACTGTTGGTGTCGGTGTACTAAAGTAGGGGTACCTTAGTATCCCGAACTTGTGCACGGGCAGTCGCAGCGTCCCGCGGCAAGGCTTGCCGGGTTCCCGCCAAGATCCTCCATAGTTCCTGTTGGAGCCATTCAAGAACAAAGTGTTTTAACTAAGAAGACAAGGCCCCGGCAAGAGGAGCTTGCCGGGAAGGACAAGGCCCCGGCAAGAGGAGCCTGCCGGGAAGGCCAACCAAGGCATTCCAAGGAACTTGTCGCGACGCGCCGCGCGTCCCGGCAAGACCCGGCGAGCGACAAGCTTCCGGGCGCGACCAGACAACGACCGCGGCAAGGCGCTTGCCGCGGCGAAGCCACCACTCTGTGCCCACGCTCCAGTGCATCCGTCGACGTGTCGCCACAGGACCATTCCAGGCGCACGTGGCGAGAAGCTGTGCAGCCAAGCGGTGCGAGGTGGCGAGTGGAGATGACGAGATGGCCATCATGGAGAACGGTGGAGCCCCTAACGGTCGCTTTTCTGCACTATTTGGGCGACGCGGACGGGCATTTAATGCCTTTGTCCCCTGCCGTCAGAGTTAGGTAGGATCCACTGTAGAAGCAGTTGTACCAACCACACCTTTTACACTTTTACCCCTGCATGCGTTGCCACCTGTCGATGACCCCTTGAGCCTATAAAAGGAGGCCCATGCGCAACGTAGAGGGGGTTCGACTCATTCGAAACCAGAACACTCCCACGCTCTCAAGCAAGAACATAATACAACCACAAAGCAGCAGTAGGAGTATTATCTCTCCGAAGAGCTCCGAAGCTGGGTAAAATCGCTCGCATGCTCCGCCTCGATCCGCTCTTCGTGCGGCCTCCGCTCCCTGCCGGACCGAAAAGGGGCCCTGCCCCATAGGTGTTCGTTTCCCACGACATCTTTGGCGCGCCAGGTAGGGGGCGTCGAGGTTGTGTGAACCCGATCCGGCGTTCACGCGAGCCAGATCTTCATCTGTTTCTTCATCTTCATCGACATGCCACCGAAGAAGAAGGCTTCGGAGGTGGCTGCTCCGTCCGCGTCAATCCCACCGCCACCGGAGCAAACGGGTGGTGGGATAGACGCCGGTGGACGAACGGGCACCGACGAAGAAGCTCAAGCTGCCGCCAGGTCCAAGGACAAGGCCGCGAAACTTCAGCGTCCGTACACGCACCGCGCCCATCTCAGGAGGCACGAGACCGACAGCGTCATGGTACTCGCAGTACCATACGCTCGTTGGACCAAGGTCGAGCTGGTGGATCTCGGGATGCTCAAGACTAGCACGCACGCCAGCCTGCTGGCACGAGCAAGACACGGTCGCCTGGACGGGATCCTTCTCCTTCTAACATAGTTAGAAGTCCGAGCATATCCCGCTCCTCGCACCGTTCGCCACCGCCACCAAAGACTCCAGAAGAAGCATTGGCCCGAGCCCAACTGCTCCTGGACTACCTACCCTCCAACGGCGGACAAGATCGACGGTTGGAGGGCCACCATTCAGAGCCTCATCGGCTTCGCCAACGGCGACACTCCCCGGCAACCGAGCACATTGAAGCCGCGGCAAGACGTCCAGGCGCGAGCCGATGGCGACAAGACTGGTGGGGGTGCAACCACCGTGCACTCCCCGCCCCGAAGGCCAAGATCGCCGACTCGCCGGGTCAACCTCGACACCGACTCCACGGCGTCGTCAGATCCACGAGCTCGTCGCGATCAACGCCAAGTTCTTCAAGAACGACAACATGAAGACGCTCGCACCCGCATCGAGCATCGAAGAGAAGCGCGGCGTCAGTCAGACCAGCGCGCTGGGCCCGCTGTTGACATGCATGCGCCAGGGGAACCAGGCGACTTGCCGTACGCGGTAGGTTGCCCTGCGTTCACTCGTGAGCTGCGGCAAGTCCAGTGGCCTAGTACCAAGAACTTCAAGCCAGATGTACCAGAGAAGTATGATTGCAGGTTGCATCTGTCGGAGTTCCTCAGCATCTACACCATCGCAGTGCAGGCTGCCGGGGGACGCGACGACAAGATCCTTGCCAACTACTTCCCGCTGGTACTCAAGCCCAATGTCAGATCCTGGCTCATGCACTTGCCGTACAACTCCATCTCCTCATGGGCGGATCTGTGCCATCAGTTTGTCGGCACCTTCACAAGCGGCCACAAGCCCCATGGCCAGGAGAGCGATCTTCATCTGCTCGCCCAGAAGGAAGGAGAGCCCCTGCGCAAGTACATTCAGAGATTCAGCCAAGTGCAGCGCAACATCCCAGATGTCCACCCCGCCGCGGTCATCAGCGCGTTCCATCAGAACGTGCGTAACCGCAGGATGCGGGAGGAAATGGTGATGTGCAAGATCAGAGACGTTAGTGAGCTCTACGCCCTGGCCGACAAGTGTGCACGTGCTGAGGAAGGGAGGAAACTCCCCGGAGAGAACACAGGAGCAGGGGGGTCTGATAGTGAGGATGCCGCCCCGGCAAAGAAAAACCGGCGGCGGAATAACAGAAGAAGGAAAGGCAAAGATGTGGTAGCTGTTGAGCAGTCCGGCAATGGAGGTGGCGCCAAGGAAGCAGAACCTGTGGCGGCCGCCGACAAGCAGGGCAGCTCTGACAAGCAATACTGCAAGATCCACCGCACCAAGGGCCACGATCTCCAGAGTTGCAAGAAAGTTGAGCAGCTTGTCGAGCAGCAGAAAGCTAAGTACGAGCGACGCGACAAGGAGAAGGCCCAGGAAGGTACTGGTGGATCCGGCAAGAAGCGTCCCGGCCGGAGAGGACGTCGTGGCAAGGCCAAGCAGCGGCAAGGAGACAGGCCTCCCCGCGGCTGCGACAAGGATGAAGATGAAGACGACGATGAAGACATGGATGATGACGAGGCCGACGAGCAGGAGTTTCAGAAAGCAACAGAGGTTCTGTGCGTTGATGGTGGTGCTTCTCTGCATACTTCGCACCGCCAACTCAAACAGTGGGTGCGAGAAGTTAATGCAGCAGAACCATCAGTTGAGTCGCGCAAGCCCCTGAAGTGGTCCAGCACGCCTATCATCTTTGACATTGAGGACCACCCTGATCGCATCACTGCGGTCGGGTGCTTGCCGATGTTGGTTTCACCAACTATCCGCAACCTCAAGGTCACAAAGATGCTAGTTGACGGCGGGGCCGGCTTGAATCCGATCTCCTCCGCGGTACTCCAGAAGCTCTAGATCCCGGACAGCGAGCTCGAAGAGACCGGTACATTCCAAGGAATCAATCCGTGGAGGAGCAAGCCGAAGGGGAAGATCACGTTGCCAGTGACATTTGGCAGCGAACTGAACTTCAGGACAGAGAAAGTCACTTTTGACGTTGCTGATTTCCCATTGCCCTACAATGGGATACTCGGCCGTCCAGCGCTTGCCAAGTTCATGGCAGCCTCTCATTATGCATACAACGTGCTCAAGATGCCAGGTCCGATAAGTGTCATCTCTGTCCCTGGCGACAAGAAAGATGCCCTTATCTATACCGACAAGATCTACCGGGAAGCAGCAGCCGCAGCAGAACGCAAGCCACTTGCCGCTGAAGCTCCCAGGGGGAAGAAGAAAACCAAGTCCGGCAAGAGCTCTGATGCCCACTTCAGCAAGCGCACCTCTTCGGAGTGCAGCGCTACCGTCGAGGACGCACCATCGAGCTCCACCGGCAAGTGTAAGAAGGCGAAGGCAGCTCCGCCAGAAACCAAGAAAGTGGCCGCCAAGGAGGATGGCACTAGTGGTACCTTCACCATCAGTGCCACGCTTGATCCTAAATAGGAAAGCGCGCTCGTTGCTTTCCTGCGGGCGAATGTCGATGTGTTTGCATGGCAACCATCTGACATCCCCGGTGTTCCCAGGAAAGTAATTGAGCACCACCTTTCCGTCTGTCCTCACGCGCGGCCCGTCAAGCAGAAAGTCAGAAAACAAGCAGTGGAGCGCCAAGAATTCATTGCAGAAGAGATCAAGAAGTTGGAAGCGGCAGGCCTTGTCAGAGGAGTGCTCCATCCTACGTGGCTGGCCAATCCTGTAGTCGTGCGCAAGGCGAACGGAAAATGGAGGCTTTGTATTGACTTCACTGATGTTAATAAAGCTTGCCCCAAAGATCCATTTCCCTTACCGCGCATTGACCAGATTGTCGACTCCACGGCAGGATGTTATTTTCTTTCATTTCTTGATGCATATTCAGGATATCATCAAATCTTCATGGCAGAAGAGGATGAGGAGAAAACCGCATTCATCACTCCATGTGGCACATACTGCTTTGTACGGATGCCTTTCGGACTAAAGAATGCTGGTTCAACATTTGCAAGGGTAGTTCACGAAGCTTTTGAGCCACAGTTGCACAGAAATGTAGAAGCTTACATGGATGACATAGTGGTCAAGAGCAAAGACAGAGCAACTCTGATCTAAGATTTGGACGAGACCTTTGCAAATCTGTGCAAGATCAACCTCAAGCTCAATCCCGAGAAGTGCGTGTTTGGAGTCCCCTCCAGCAAGCTTCTCGGGTTCTTCGTATCTCAGCGGGGGATTGAAGCTAATCCCGACAAGATTAAGGCCATTGAGAAGATTGAAGCACCGAAGCGCGTCAAGGACGTATGAAGGCTTGCCGGCTGCGTGGCTGCTCTCAGCAGGTTTATCTCTAAGTCTGCTGAGCGTGCCCTGCCATTTTTCAAAATATTGAAAAAGGCAGGTCCAATGAAATGGACTCCGGAAGCGGAGGCTGCGCTGCAAGACTTGAAGAGATACCTGTCCTCCACTCCAATACTTGTCGCACCTAAGCCGCAAGAGAAGTTGCTGCTATATTTAGCGGCAACTAATCAAGTGGTCAGTGCTGCGTTAGTAGCGGAGAGGGAGGCGGATGATGATCCAGCGACCACGGCAAGGGTATCCAGCGACAAGCAGGGGGCTTCCCCGACAAGCTCTGGTCCCGACAAGGATGGATCTGCGCAGGCACAAGAAGAGAAGCAGAAGAAAATGGTGCAGCGCCCAGTTTACTTTGTCAGTTCCCTTCTGCAGGGGGCTAGATCAAGGTACTCTGGTGTGCAGAAATTGCTTTTCGGCCTTCTCATGGCCTCGAGGAAGCTGCGCCATTACTTTCAAGCACATGAGATCACAGTTGTCACTCGCTTTCCGTTGAAGAGGATATTGCAGAATCCAGAAGCAACAGGCAGGATTGTCGAGTGGGCACTGGAATTGTCAAGCTTTGGCCTCAAGTTTGAGAGTACTTCAACTATCCAGAGCCGAGCATTGGCAGAATTCATAGCAGAATGGACGCCAACACCTGATGAAGAAACTCCAGAGACGAGCATTCCCGCCAAGGAAGCAAGCAAAGAATGGATCATGTACTTTGATGGTGCCTTCTCGCTGCAAGGTGCCGGTGCGGGTGTGTTACTTGTCGCACCCACCGGAGAGCACCTCAAGTACGTGGTCCAGATGCACTTTCCCAAGGAGCAAACAACAAACAATACTGCAGAGTATGAAGGTTTGCTTGCCGGACTCAGGATCGCGGCAGACCTTGGGATCAAGAAGCTTATTGTTAGGGGTGACTCGCAGCTTGTCGTCCGCCAAGTAAACAAAGATTATCAGAGTCCGTTGATGGAAGCTTACATTGATGAAGTGAGAAAGCTGGAAGAGCATTTTGACGGCCTGTAGATGGAACATGTTCCGAGAGCCCAGAACGACGTTGCCGATGGCCTGTCAAAATGCGCTGCATTAAACTTACCTGTGGAACCAGGAATCTTTGTGCTCAAGCTGACTCAACCATCTGTAACACCAGCAACTAGACAGAGCAGGAAGAGGAAGTTGATTTCCGGTGAGTACTTTCTGGCAGAGCTCCCCGAAGCCGCTGCCAAGAAGGTCCCCAAGATCAACACCAAGAGTGCTGAGGAGCAGTCTGCTCCGACAAGCCCTAAGGTTTGTTCCGTTGAAGCAGAAGCTCCCGACAAGTTTTGCTCCGGCAAGCTTGCCGGGGAACATCAAGCTCCGGCTGAACCGCAGGTTCTTTCCGTAGAAGCAGATGTTTCCGCAGCAGCATTTGTGCCTTTAGTCCTTGTTGTTGAGCCGCAAGCTCCGACATGGGCGCAGCAGATTGTCCGTTTCCTTCAGACAGGAGAACTTCCCAAAGAGCAAGAAGAAGCAGAGAGAGTAGCCCGGCAATCAAGTATGTACCAGTTTGTCGACGACATAGTGTACAAAAGAAGATTCAACGGAGTGAAATTGAAGTGCATTCCCCGGGAAGATAGACAGGAGCTGTTGGCGGAGATACATGGAGGCATATGTGGTCATCACATTGGCGCAAGAGCACTTGCCGGCAAAGCATTCCGGCAAGGTTTCTTTTGGCCGACAGCTCTCCAGGATGCAACTGCACAAGTAACCAAGTGTGAAGCGTGCCAGTTCCACTCCAAGCAGATACACCAGCCAGCTCAAGCTCTCTAGACGATCCCTTTATCCTGGCCATTTTCGGTCTGGGGGCTCGACATCCTCGGCCCCTTTCCCCGAGCTGTCGGGGGCTTTGAGTACTTGTACGTTGCAATCGACAAGTTCACAAAGTGGCCGGAAGTGGAAGCAGTGAGGAAGGTGACAGCACAGTCAGCAGTCAAGTTCTTCAGGTCGATTGTTTGCCGTTTCGGAGTCCCTAACAGGATCATCACCGACAATGGCACACAATTCACGAGCCGCACCTTCATGCAGTACGTCCAAGATCATGGTGCCAAGGTCTGCTTCGCTTCTGTTGCTCATCCGAGAAGCAACGGTCAAGCGGAGAGGGCAAACGCTGAAGTGCTGCGCGGGCTCAAGACCAGGACTTTCGGCAGGCTGCACAAGTGCGGAAAGAACTGGATCGAGGAGCTGCCAGGGGTTCTTTGGTCGATCAAGACGATGCCAAATCGAGCCACTGACCAGACACCTTTCGCTCTAGTCTATGGAGCAGAGGCAGTTCTCTCCACAGAACTCGTATACGGATCGCCTCGAGTGCTCGCTTATGATGAGCTTGAGCAAGAGCAGCTGCGACAAGATGACGTGCTGCTCCTTGAGGAAGATCATCTTCAGGCTGCTGTACGAGCTGCTCGATACCAGCAAGCTTTGCGCCGCTACCATAGCCGCAAAGTTAATGCCAGAAGTCTCGAGGAAGGCGACCTTGTTCTTCGGCGCGTTCAATCCACCAAGAATTCCAACAAGTTGACGCCGAAGTGGGAAGGCCCTTATCGGGTGAAGCGAGTCACTAGGCCCGGCGCTGTCCGCCTTGAGACCGAAGATGGATTTCCGGTGAGCAACTCCTGGAACATTGAGCATCTTCGTAAGTTTTACCCATAAGGTGCGGTTGCCGGAACCTGTTCCGGCAACCACCTTTTGTAGAAGCCTTGCCGTTGTTGCATGTAACCTTTGTACAGAGTCGGGCGCAGATCCCGTGCATAAATAAAGATCATATGCTCCGCACATCTTGTCGATTTCATGCTTTTTTATTCTTTGCATGTATTATCTGACACTTTGTGCAGCACTTGCCCCCGGTAAGCAATAACGAGCCTTAAGGCTCCATATCTTTATTTTCTCTTCTTTCCTTTTCTCAAAAAGAAGGTTCCTTCGCCCACAAGTTCACCGGGGGGAAGGAGAAGATAATGGTGTGGACCAGGCGTCGTTCAAGAAAGTATCGCCTTGCCGGGACGAAAACGACAGAAAAGCTAAGTTGCCAAAGTTTGAGCACAGTCAGTTTTAAATTTTTTTAAGTTATCTTCCTTGAACGACCGCGTTTTGTATGGAAAATCTGTGCACGGAGGAACCAACTCGTAGCTAGTTGCGCCCTTACTTCGTTTCGAGTCCGCTCAACAACTTAAGTGTGCTGCGACTAGTTGCGACAAGGTTTCTTTCCGGAGGTAGCACCGCCAGCAGGCTGCTGATGTTCCGCACTCAGCGCTCGCGGCAAGGGTGCCTGCGCCGGCAAGTTCCCTAAAAGCGTAGGGTAAAAACATACAAAGGGAGGAATCAAGTAAAGGAAATAACATAGCAAATACTGCCCAAGATAAAGTTATATTACAAAGATAACTTGCCGCGCTCTAATAGATTGTTCCCGTAACATGTCTAGCAGCGGCAAGAAAAAAGGAGAAAACGGGCGGCCTAATCTAAGCGGCCACCATCAACCCTCTTGACTTCATTCACCTTGTCCACAATGGGTGCGACAAGGGCCTTGAGCTCTTCAAGATCAGCACCCGCCGGCAGCTTCTTCAGGACGTTGGTGAGGTTGAGGCCTGGGTTGCGGAAGACCACCTTCACCAACACCTTCTCTAGAACTCTGGCGCAGATCGTGCGCGACTCGTCAGCCAACTGCTTTGGGATCCTTTCCCGGAGTTGCTGGAGGGCCGTCGCCACGCCCTTGAAGAACAGAGTGAGCTTGGCGCTGGGCTGGAGGTTCTCGTCGGAGGAGTACCCGAAGCCCTCCATTTCTAGTTGCGTCAGCTCCTCGTCAATGACCGCGGCAATGTTCACGAGGCCCTCCGTCCAGAGCTCCACAGTGTCCCTAAAGGTGTTCTGGGTCTCGGCGGCCCTCGTCAGCAGCGCCTCATTGGCCTTGATCTCCTCCTTCAAGTCCTCCTCCCGCTTCTTGGCGCCGTCCAGCGTCTCAGTCAGTGTGGCCAGCTTCAGCTCCAAATCAACATTTGAATCTTTGGCGGTGCTCAGCTCTTTGCCCCTCTCAAGGAGACGACCCTGCAGCTCACCATGGGCAAGGGCGTCCTTCTCATGCTCGCGCTGGAGCGCGGCAAGCTCTTCATTCTTTGCCTTGAGAGTGGCTTCCAGCTGCGTCACCTTCACCTCTAGATCCTTCTTGGTGGCCTCGGCAGCTGCAGTAGCATCCTTCGCTTCCTTGAGGGCCCCGCCAAGTGTCTCCTCGCGCGCGGCAAGCTCCTCCTCATAGCTGTCCAGATTGACCTTCCGCTGCGTCAGCTCGCCTTCTCGCGCGGACATCTCCTCGGCGGCAAGCCGCTGCTGCTCTTCGGCTTCAGCCTTCTCGAGGAGGAAGGCCTTCCGCGCCTCGGCAAGCTGCGCCCTCTCCTCTGCAATGGACCGGAGGGCCTATTGGTTGCGGCTCTGGAGCTCCTCCGCATGCTTCTCAATGTCCACTCCCACCTGCGCAACAAGCGCTTCCCGGGACTCCAGTTTGGCTTGTCGGGCGCGGTAGAGTGATAGCAGCCTCCGCAGCAGCTGTTCCTCCTCAGGCTCACCGCTGCTGCTGCTTGGCACGTCGACCATTGTCAATCCAGCGGAGGCAAGCACCTCTCCATCAAAAACTTCTCCTTCGACCGGCGCCCTGGAGCTCGAAGCCCAGGGAAGCTTGATGAAGATACCGTCGCCAGCCTTCAAGTAGGCGCCGGGCTGGGGCTCTTCGGATCCTGGCGCTGCGTCCGCGACAGAGGAATCGGCGGTCGGTGTAGCGCCTTGCGCTCCTGCGGCCCCCGTGTCGTCAGTGCGATCGCCGGACCCCTTGCCAGCTCCTGCGCCAGTAGCCTTGGCGGCCTCTTCGTCAGCATGATCATCAGCGCCGGCCTCTTCTTCGGTGGCAGCGGCATCGTCAGTATTGTCGCGCACGTTCTCCTCGCCGGTGACATCAGTCTCCATCGGCTCTGTGGAGGGAGGATCTGAAGGCAGGAAGAGGGAGAAAAAGTCAAGCAAATACCCAAAAAGAAGATCAGAAGAAGAAGAATCCAAGGGAAGTTTTCTGGCAACAAGGATTACCTGTGCTGGGCTCTGTAGTCATGGGCTCCACCACCGGGGGATCACTGGTCCCGTCCCTTGCCGGAGAACTGCCCCTTGCCGGGGACCTCTCCCTTGCCGGAGAGCGCTCCCTTGCCGGGGAATCCTCCCTTGGCGGCGTAGTCGAAGCAGATATCACCTCAGGGGCAGCTTCTGGTTGCTCCTGGTGAGCCTGTTCTGCTCCTACACAGGCAAACCAACAGTCAAGATATCAGCAAAGAAAGAGCACCCATGCGCACCTGACAGTGGGAAGTAAAATTATGTACTTACGCTGGGGACTGCGCTGGGGGCTGCTTCGGGGAGAAGTTGCCGGGTCCGACAAGGTGGTCTCGGACGCGCCCTCTGTTGTCACAGCGGGATCGTCCTCGATGACAACCACGGGGACCTTGGCCCTCTTCGCCGCTCTCTGGGCCAGAGTCCTGGAAAGGAACAAGGTTCAGAAGAAAGCAGGTCAGATACAAGACAAGAAACAGCAAGAATCGAAGAAACATAAGTACAACAAAAAAAGTCTTACTCCTCCTCCTCTTCTTCCTCCTCGTCGGAGCTGAGCGCGGAGAGGTCGAAGTCCGGTACTCTTTCAGCGCGACGAGGCGGAGGAGTAGGCTCCCTTGGACGCTTGGCGGGAGCTGCGGCAGGATCAGAAGCGGCGGCCCGAGAAGACCCCGCTCCAGTTGCCGGTGCGGCGTGAGATGCTCCCGCGGCAACGGTGCTTGTCGCGGTGGAGCGTGTCCCGCGACGTGGCGGCTGTTGGCCCGTCTGCTGCCCTGCTATGTCTCCGGTCCTGCGGAGGCGCCTTCTTGGCGGAGCTGGGGGCTGCACTGGGAGCTCCGCTTGCGGCAAGTTGCTTGAAGACGGCTGGCCACTTGCGCGCTCGGCGGGCTCGCTTGATTCAGCTTCGGGCCCTCCCTCGCCGACGATCTTCCCGACAAGCTCGTCTCGATCGGCAAGGCTTGCCGCCTCGGCTGCCTTTGCCTCCTCCATAGTAAACCTTAACTCGCCCGCGGCGGCAGCCGCCGCCGCCTCTTCCGCCCTGGTGGCAATGCGCCGCATCTCATCGTCAGTGGTGTCGCGGGTGAGGCTCCTCTGCTCGTCGGCGCGGACCGCCACCTCCACCAAGTCGTCGAAGAATTGCTGCACGACGTCGTCGGCGGGCTCCTGCCAAGTTGGAATAATCCCATGCGAGTCGCACTCCGGCATCATTGCGCGGATGCGATCTAGCGAGGAGTTGTTGCACAACGGGACGACGCCCTGCGGCAGCCTAAACCACTCGGGATGATTGGGGTCATGCTTGAACAGCTCATTGAGCGTCCCATCCAACTCCAAGACAGTAAAATTGAAGTTGAGGCCCGGGCGCAGCCTCATGATATCCGCCGGACCCTCGAACAGCCAGGCGGGTCTTCCCCTCTCCTGCAGAGGGGTGATGCGGCGGCGAAGAAAGTCCGCGCCAACAGCACCTACAGTGAGCCCGGCAAGCCTGAGTCGCAAGATCCGGGTGGTGGCGATCTTCAGTCTAGCATCGTCCGCCGCCAGGGCGCTCCAATCGCCGCCGTGCACTACTCGGGCTTGGCGCAAGTTGGTGAAAGGCTGCGGGTTCTCATCAACAATCCAACACCATTCTGCTCTCCACTCCTCCCATTTGCTACGGAGCTCCCCCTCCAGATAGACCTCCTTCATGCCGGCTCTCGAGATCTAGGCGATCCTGCTAGCTAAGGGCTCTCCCTTCTCGACCCGGGGCATGAAGTAGTGGCAGAAAAGGGCTATGTTTGGATGGATTCCGACAAAGTTCTCGCGGAGGTGTGCAAAAACCGCCATGGTCAGAACGGCGTTGGGGGTGAAATCAAGGAGATGGAACCCGTAGGTGTTCATGATGTCACAGAAGAAATCGGAGAAGGGCGGGCAGAGCCCGCAATAGAAGAACAGTGCGAAGAAGGGGTATCCTTTTGGACACCGTTTCGAAGTGGAAGCGGCGGCGGAAAGTACCTGCGTGCGCGAATGTGCCCGCGTCTCCGTCGACCAGAAGAGATAGAACCATTCCCTCAGCTCCTTCGCGGAGAGCTCAGGGGGGGAAGAGTGCCCGATCCTTCCGCAGCGCCTCAAGCCGCAGCGCCTCGGCCGACTTCGCACCCTTCCCGGTCTTCGGAGCCATGGCGGAGGCGGTGGGGGAGAGCGAGGGCGTTGGCGGCGACGGCGGCGACGGGGGGCGGAGCGCTGCTCTCTTTCGGCTTTGGGAAGCGGAGGGGAGCGGCAGAGATTTCTGAGATTGGAACCGCAAGTGGCGAAGGTGGGGGAACTGCCCCTGTTTCCCCTGCTTATAAAGAGGAGGAGGCAAACGTTACACTTTTTCCGAATAAAGAATCACCCACGATCTCTCCCACGACGCCGCGTTCGACGCGTGCCGTTACGGGAGGGCGCGGTGGATACGGAGTTAGATACGGTGTGGACCCAGGCCGCGTGTGCCCGTGCCCTGTTTTGGGCCTGGCCCAACAGCGCTTGACACCGTGTGTGGCCATGGCCCGGGGGCTCCTGTCGGTGTACTAAAGTAGGGGTACCTTAGTATCCCGAACTTGTGCACGGGCAGTCGCAGCGTCCCGCGATAAGGCTTGCCGGGTTCCCGCCAAGATCCTCCGTAGTTCCTGTTGGAGCCATTCAAGAACAGAGTGTTTTAACTAAGAAGACAAGGCCCCGGCAAGAGGAGCTTGCCGGGAAGGACAAGGCCCCGGCAAGAGGAGCTTGCCGGGAAGGCCAACCAAGGCATTCCAAGGAACTTGCCGCGACGCGCCGCGCGTCCCGACAAGACCCGGGGAGAGACAAGCTTCCGGGCGTGACCAGACAACGACCGCGGCAAGGCGCTTGCCACGGCGAAGCCACCACTCTGTGCCCACGCTCCAGCGCTTCCGTCGACATGTCGCCACAGGACCATTCCAGGCGCACGTGGCGAGAAGCTGTGCAGACAAGCGGTGCGAGGTGGCGAGTGGAGATGATGAGATGGCCATCATGGCAAACGGTGGCGCCCCTAACGGTCGCTTTTCTGCACTGTTTGGGCGACGCGGACGGGCATTTAATGCCTTTGTCCCCTGCCGTCAGAGTTAGGTAGGATCCACTGTAGAAGCAGTTGTACCAACCACACCTTTTACACTTTTACCCCTGCATGCGTTGCCACCTGTCGGTGACCCCTTGAGCCTATAAAAGGAGGCCCATGCGCAACGTAGAGGGGGTTCGACTCATTCGAAACCAGAACACTCCCACGCTCTCGAGCAAGAACATAATACAACCACAAAGCAGCAGTAGGAGTATTATCTCTCCGGAGAGCTCCAAAGCTGGGTAAAATCGCTCGCGTGCTCCGCCTCGATCCGCTCTTCGTGCGGCCTCCGCTCCCTGCCGGACCGAAAAGGGGCCCTGCCCCATAGGTGTTCATTTCCCATGACAGTTGGGAAATTGATAGAACTTCAAATAATCATGACGATATCCAGGGAATGATCATTCCATAGGCATCACGTCCAAGATTAGTAGACTGGCTCCTGCTTGCATCTACTACTATTACTCCACACATCGACCGCTATCCAGCATGCATCTAGTGTATTAAGTTCATGGAAAAACAGAGTAATGCAATAAGAACGATGGCATTATGTAGACAAGATCTATTTATGTAGAAATAGACCCCATCGTTTTATCCTTAGTAGTAACGATACATATGTGCCAGTTCCCCTTCTGTCACTGGGATCAAGCACCGTAAGATCAAACCCACTACAAAGCACCTCTTCCCACTGCAAGATAAATAGATCAAGTTGGCCAAACAAAACCCAAATATCAGAGAAGAAATACGAGGCTATAAGCAATCATGCATATAAGAGATCAAAGAAACTCAAATAACTTTCTTAGGTAAAAAGATCTGATAATAAACTCAAAGTTCATCGGATCCCAACAAACACACCACAAAAAGAGTTACATCATATGGATCTCCAAGAGACCATTGTATTGAGAATCAAATGAGAGAGAGAGGAAGCCATCTAGCTACTAACTACGGTCTACAAAGAACTACTCACGCATCATCAGAGAGGCACCAATGGAAGTGGTGAACCCCTCTGTGATGGTGTCTAGATTGGATCTGGTGGTTCTGGACTCTGCGGCGGCTGGAATTGATTTTCGTCGACTCCCATAGGGTTTCTGGAATATTGGGTTATTTATAGAGCAAAGAGTCGGTCCAGGGGGCACCCGAGGTGGGCACAACCCACCAGGGCGTGCCTGGGCCTCCTAGCCATAGACATGTGTTGTCACTTGATAATGGGATGACATCATTAGGAGAATGATGTGGTGGACAAGACCCATCCATTAGCTTAGCATATGATCGTTCAGTTTATTGCTATTGCTTTCTTAATGTCAAATACATATTCCTTCGACTATGCGATCATGCAACTCCCGGATACCAGAGGAATACCATGTGTGCTACCAAACATCACAACATAACTGGGTGATCATAAAGATGCTCTACAGGTATCTCCTGAGGTGTTTGTTGAGTTGGCATGGATCGAGATTAGGATTTGTCACTCCGTGTATCGGAGAGGTATCTCTAGGCCCTCTCGGTAATACACATTACAAGAAGCTTGCAAGCAAAGTGACTAAGGAGTTGGTTATGAGATGATGTATTACGGAACAAGTAAAGAGACTTGCAAGTAACGAGATTGAACTAGGTATGAAGATACCAATGATCGAATCACGAGCAAGAAACATACTGATAGACAAATGGGATTACGTATATTTTCATAAGGTTCGACCGATAAAGATCTTCGCAGAATATGTCCAAACCAATATGGGCATCCAGGTCCGCTATTGGTTATTGACCGGAGAGGCATCTCGGTCATGTCTACATAGTTCTCGAACCCGTAGGGTCTACACGCTTAACGTTTGTTGATGATATAGTGTTATATGAGTTATGTGATTTGGTGACCGAATGTTGTTCGGAGTCCTGGATGAGATCACTGACATGACGAGGAGCTCCGAAATGGTCCGGAGGTAAAGATTGATATATAGGACGATGCTATTTGGACACCGGAAGCTCTCGGAGTGAACCAGGTAGTCATCGGATCACTGGAAGGGGTTCCGGGAGGCCCTGGGAGGTCTATGGGCCTAATGGGCCAAGGGGAGGCACACACCAGCCGACAAGGGGGCTGACACACCCTCTCCCTGGCCGCCGGCCCTAAATAAGGAACGGGGAGGGCTAGCCCCTCCTGCCTTCCTCTCCTCATGGGAGAAAGGAAGGGGGGCGGCACCCACTCCTGCCTTCTCCCTGGCGCCACAGAAGGAGGGGGGGCGCTAGAGGGCAGGAGCCCAAGGGGGCCAGCCGGACACCCTTGGTGCGCCTCCTGGCCGAGGGCGCCACACAAGACCACGACAATCTCTTAGCCGTGTGCGGCGCCCCTCTCCACAATTTAGTCCTCCATCTAATTTCTCCACAGTGCATGGCAAAGCATTGCGGGAACAAGTTCACCATCCCCGTCATCACGCTATCGTGCTGCCGAAACTCATCGACTACTTTGCCTGTCTTGCTGGATCAAGAAGGCGAGGACGTCATCGAGCTAAACGTGTGTTGAACGTGGAGGTGCCGTATGTTCGATACTTGATCACAAAGAAGTTCGACTACATCAACCGCGTTAATAAATGCTTCTGCTTACGGTTTTTGAGGGTACGTAGACACACTCTCCCCTCTCTAAGCTATGCATCTCCATGGATAGATCTTGCATTTGCGTAAATTTTTTTTATTTTCCATGCAACGTTCCCTAACAGTGGCATCCAAGCCAGGTCTATGTGTAGATGATATGCATGAGTAGAACATAAAGGAGTTGTGGGCGGTGATGGTCATACTGCTTACCACCAACGTCTTATTTTTATTCGGTGGTATTGTGGGATGAAGTGGTCCGGACCAACCTAGCATGTCCACGCACATGAGACCGGCTCCACCGAGTGACATGCAAGTTGTTTTGCATAAAGGTGGCTGGCGGGTGTCTGTATATCCTAGTTTAGTTGAATCGTATTTGACTATGGCCGGTCCTTGAAGAAGGTTAAAACAACAAACTTGATAATCACCATTGTGGTTTTTGCTTAGTTAAGAAAGGTTCTTGCTAGAAGCCCGTAGTAGCCATGTTAAACTTGCAACAACAAAGTAGAGGACTTCTAACTTGTTTTTGCAGGGCATGTTGTGATGTGATATGGTCAAGACGTGATGTGATATATGTTGTTGTATGAGATGATCATGTTTTGTAATATGGACAACTGGCAGGAGCCTTAGGGTTGTCTCTTAATTATTGTATGAAATGCAAGCGCCATGTAATTGCTTTACTTTATCACTATGCATTAGCAATAGTTGGCGAGATGACCCCGACGCTATAATAGAAATCAAGGTGTCGAGCTGGTGATGATGGAGATCATGACGATGCTTTGGAGATGGAGATCAAAAGCACAAGATGATGATGGCCATATCATGTCACATATTTTGATTGCATGTGATGTTTATCCTTTATGCATCTTATTTTTCTTAGAATGGTGGTAGAATTATAAGATGATCCCTTCACTAAATTTCAAGATAAAGTGTTCTCCCCGAGTATGCACCGTCGCCAAAGTTCATCGTTTTGAAGCACCTCGTGACGATCGGGTGTGATAGACTCTACATTCACATACAACGGGTGTAAGGCAGTTTTGCACATGCAGAATACTTGGGCTAAACTTGATGGGCCTAACATGTACAGACATGGTCTTGGAACACTATAGACCGAAAGGTCGAACATGAGTCATATAGTAGATATGATCAACATAGAAATGTTCAGCATTGATGACTACCCCATCTTCACGTGATGATCGGACATGGGTTAGTTGATTTGGATCATGTATCACTTAGATAACTTGAGGGGATGTTTATTTAAGTGGGAGTTCATTAGTAATTTGATTAATTGAACTTAATTTATCATGAACTTAGTCTTAATAGTTTTTGCATATCTATGTTCTAGATCAATGGCCCGTGCTACCGTTCCCCTGAATTTTAATGCGTTCCTAGAGAAAGCTAAGTTGAAAGATGATGGTAGCAACTACACGGACTGGGTCCGTAACTTGAGGATTATCCTCATTGCTGCACAGAAGAATTATGTCCTTGATGCATCGCTAGGTGACGAACCTGCTGCAGGAGCTGAAGCAGACGTTTTGAACGCCTGGCAGGCTCGATCCGATGACTACTCAATAGTTCAGTGTGCCATGCTTTACGGCTTAGAACCGGGACTTCAAAGATGTTTTGAACGTCACAGAGCATATGAGATGTTCCAAGAGCTGAAGTTGATATTTCAAGCTAATGCCCAGGTTGAGAGATATGAAGGCCCCAACAAGTTCTATAGCTGCAAGATGGAGGAGAATAGTTCTTGCAGTGAACACATACTCAAAGTGTCTGGGTATCATAACCACTTGACTCAGCTGGGGATTGATCTTCTAGTTGAGAGTGTTATTGACAGAGTTCTTCAGTCACTGCCACCAAGCTACAAGGGCTTCGTGATGAACTATAATATGCAAGGGATGACGAAAACAATTCCCGAGCTCTTCGCAATGCTTAAGGCCACGAAGGTGGAAATCAAGAAGGAGCATCAAGTGTTGATGGTTAACAAGACCACTAGTTTCAAGGAAAAGGGCAAGGGAAATAAAGGGAACTTCAAGAAGAATGGCAAGCAAGTTGTCGTTCCCGTGAAGAAGCCCAAAGCTGGAGCCAAGCTTGAAACTGAGTGCTTCTACTGTAAAGGGAATGATCACTGGAAGCGGAACTGCCCCAAATACTTGGCGGATAAAACGGATGGCAAAGTGAACAAAGGTATATTTGATATACATGTTATTGATGTGTACCTTACTAATGCTTGATACGTCTCCAACATATCTATAATTTTTTATTGTTCCATGCTATTATATTACCCCTTTTGGATGTTTATGGGCTTTATTTTACACATTTATATCATTTTTGGGACTAACCTACTAACCGGAGGCCCAGCCCGTATTGCTGTTTTTTTTTGCCTATTTCAGTATTTCAAAGAAAAGGAATATCAAACGGAGTCCAAACGGAATGAAACCTTCGGGAGTGTGATTTTTGAAACGAACTTGATCCATAGGACTTGGAGTGCAAGTCAAGAAGCAACCGAGGCGGCCACGAGAGGGTAGGTGTCGGTGTCAAAACCGGCGGATCTCGGGTAGGGGGTCCCGAACTGTGCATCTAGGCGGATGGTAACAGGAGACGAGGGACACGATGTTTTTACCCAGGTTCGGGCCCTCTCGATGGAGGTAAAACCCTACGTCCTGCTTGATTAATATTGATGATATGGGTAGTACAAGAGTAGATCTACCACGAGATCAAAGAGGCTAAACCCTAGAAGCTAGCCTATGGTATGATTGCTGTAATGTATGTTGTCCTACGGACTAAAGCCCTCCGGTTTATATAGACACCAGAGAGGGCTAGGGTTACACAGAGTCGGTTACAATGGTAGGAGATCTACATATCCGTATCGCCAAGCTTGCCTTCCACGCCAAGAAAAGTCCCATCCAGACACGGGACGGAGTCTTCAATCTTGTATCTTCGTAGTCTTGGAGTCCGGCGGATATTGATAGTCCGGCTGTCTGGACACCCCCTAGTCCAGGACTCCCTCAGTAGCCCCCGAACCAGGCTTAAATGACGATAAGTCCAGCGCGTTTATAGTCTTCGGCGTTGCAAGGCGGGTTCTCCCTTCAAATTCCATGTACCTGCCGAACAGTGTCCGGCTTCATCTTGAATACTGTGTTCCTCGGCTTCTACGCCAAATAATGGCCCTCTTCCACGCATCGCACGAATGCGAAAAGCCAGGGTGTCTTTTGCATTTCACCCCCCAATTGTGCGAGTCGCCCGCCTATAAAAGAGGCAAGAATCCAGATCCAAACCACACCGTCTTCCTCCGCGAATACTCCATCGAAGCGCCTTTGACCCAGAAATCCATTCCACCATGGATCATCAACACGGCTCTTCTTCACGCGCTCCCAGCCCACCGTCGAGGAATTGGAGGAGATGCTCTATTTCGCACAACGAGCTTGTGAAGCTCCAACGGGGGGATTTCTCCCTCCGGCCTTCATGATCCCAGTCCGGGCCGGACCAGTTACTTATCAAGGTGGGAGACAGGCGGAGGACACTCCAAGCCCCAATAAGGGGGAGCGAGTATGTTTTGTCCCTTATCTGATAAGGGGACTCGGATTTCCAATACATCCGTTCCTCCGCGGGCTCCTGAAGTTCTACGGACTCCAGCTCCACCACCTCACGCCCGCCTCTGTCCTGCATATCGCGGGCTACGTAGCTCTTTGCGAGCTATTCCTGGGCATTGAGCCCCATTTCGCATTGTGGAAGAGGCTGTTTTGCCTCGTACCCCGTTCTCACCAGGGGTCCATATATCAAGTGGGCGGCGCCGAAATATGGCGCATCGCCGGGACCGGATACCTATCCGGCACTCCCAAGAAGGCGTCCGAAGACTGGCCCTCGGAGTGGTTTTATATAGGGGACGCTCCGCTGCCAGACCCAATTCGGATCGGCTTCCCGGAGTTTAGTGCTGCTCCCTTGAAGAAACGCCTCAGCTGGCGCCCACGGAGCCCCCGATTGGAGGAAGACAAGAGCGTCCATTACTTGATGGGCCGGATAATATTAATGGCTCATTCCGGCTTGACCATGATCGGAGTCATGGCAACATGCATCAAGCGAGGGGTACAGCCACTGCAATACAGAGGCCACCCCATGTGGGATTTCAACGGGGAAGACGATGCTACCCGGCACGGCCGCAAAGGGCCGGATTCGACCGAGGATCTGGTGAAGACCCTGTCCAGCCTGTACAAGGGGGAGAAGGAGGATTTCCTTCGAACGAACCCTTTGAATGGGTTTTCCATGATCAACCCCAGAGGATGGGTAAGTGAACACCTTGAAGGGCCCAACCCATGCTTTCGAAGTTTAAGCTTCTTACATTATGTCTTCGGCGCAGGATCTACGCCGGACTGTGGAGGACATGGTGAGTCCTGCTCCGCAACCCGAGGATCCAGAAGGATCCCCAGATCCGGCCTCTGAAGAGGACCCGGATATCGAGGTGGAGCTGATCGACAGGGTGTATCACCAACTCAGCATAGACAATGCTTTGGTCGCCATTACGGCGGACTACCCCGGGCTAAGTCCGGCTTCCCAGGTGACCGCGACCGAAGTCCGGACACCATTATCTCATCCCTGCCCATTTCTGACCTTCGCGAACGATGGTATTTTGTAGGAAGCGCCTTTACGGTAGGAAGCCGAGCCCGCGGCGGCCGACCAACAGAGGTCAGTCCGAACCAGCAGGCGGAAAAGGAGCGCAGTGCGGACGGAAACGTCGCGGTAAGGTATAGCTCGTATTTGAATTTTTAGAGCAACGTTCTGAGGAAACGTCTGAGTGCTCATGATCTTTGTAGGAGAAAAAGCGCTCGCCGGACTGCGAGCGCAGGAATTGCCAATCCGACCAACACCGGCCAGGCTCCAGTGCCCGGCCTGGATGGGGAGGCAAGCGCAAGACGCGAGCCGGATCCTTCTCCAACGGAGGATACCGATAGACTGTCCGCCACCAAGTCTGAGGTGGAGAGCGCCATGAACCATAGGCGCCGCCGGACAGTATTTCAAGAAGCGTGCTTTTCCCCTGAGGCATTGGAAGCTTTTAACGCAGGGGACGCGCATCTCCGTGCTGCTCAAAATGGTTTTACCAGAGCCACGGAGCAGTATGTGAAAGACATACGGGTAAGGGAATTTTAATGGTTGTATATACCAGTAGCCCCCGAGACTTAAAGTAGTTATGCTAACTGATTTAAGGATCATTGGAAATTTCAGGCACTTAACGAGAAGAAAGCCCAGCTGTCTCGGGAGCTGCAAGATTGCAAGGCCCAACTTGAGGCCGCACTTGCTGCCGCAGGAGGAGACGGAAAGACCCCTCCTGGTAACACATTTTTATTAATAAATATAAGCGTTGTGCGGCGTGCGCGCGAGTCTGATAATGACATTTGCAGGTACCGCGGGACAAGATCCGGACAGGCAAGCATTGCTACGCCAGCTAAAGGCCGGCGAGAGTGTGCTGAATAGAGTTCAGCAAGAAAGGAACAAGCTCCAGGATGCCAACGCCAAGCTCCGAGAAGAGCTGAAAGGCGCTCAGGCCGAGCTGTCCGGCTCCGTTAAGGAGAATCAGCGGCTTCGTCGCGGCATTTATAGTGAGTGCTTGAACGAACTCTTTTGAAAAGAAGAGTTCGGCGAGGAAGTATTTTGACATGATATGTCTTGTAGGTATACTCACGGGTCGTCCTACAGAGGAGATGCCCATATCAATGGGTGATCAACTTCCCAAACTGTTGCAGCTACTCGAACGAGTTCGGCAGGCAATGAGCGGCGTCGTTCAGGCTTTATGGCCAGCCCTCACCCTACCCGAGGGCCTCGGGGAGCTTGCGGAGAAGCTGCAGGGAGTGCGGCAGCGCTTCCATTTGTGGAAGATTTCGGCTTGCCGTCAAGGTGCTAGGGAGGCTTGGGCCATGGTGAAGACGCGGTACAAGAAGGCGGATCCCAACCACATGGCCGAAGTTGGACCGGTGGGGCCCGATGGGAAGGAGATCCCTGTGAGTTTAGTGTATAGCCAAGTAGAGTTGGCTGCTAAATTTTCCCAACGGGACTGTAAACTAGACAGCCTGTTAGACGGGATTGAGGAGGAATACAATCAGTAAATTTGACAATGTATGTTATCCTTTAAAGTGACATGTGAAATGCCTTCTAGCCGGATTGTAGATCGTTTGTCTTTGCCGACCTTTTCGCTTCGACCTCGGGACCCTAGAGTCCGGAGTGTGTCCGAATACCTTTTTGGTTAAGAAACAATCGTGGTATGCATGGAGACCAGGCGTAGGGGTCATTAGTGCTTTATCAGACAAGTGCCCAACTAGTTATGTTATATTACATGGTTAGTAAGAAACATCTTCCAGGAAGAATAGTTCCGTTAAGGGTTCCTTTCCCTGGGAGGCATGCCCTAAAGTGCATGTCCGAACTGCAAAGAAAGCAGTAAAACATCTGGGGGCAAATAGATAAATAGGTAAAAAGTCATCTTTTAAGTCACCGACCGAATATTCCCTTAAGAACGCTAGCTTTCGGCTTCACCCAGTCTGAGGTACACATCCGGCTGACCCGGCAGTAACAATCGCAGAGGTGCTCCCTTTACCTCCTAGCCGAACAATCGGGAACGTAGGGGTAAGCACAGGAGCCAGCCAACCCAGCTTGGCCAAAACTTAAGTCATATCGATGCATATAATGGCGAGTAAAAGGTACATGTGGAAGCTTGACACATGTGCTGGGTATAAAACCCGTATAATTGAGCTTCTGTAAAAGAAGCCCCCAGGAATAATGAGTGCGGATGGCACATCATGCGTATGCAAAGAATGCAAAAATAGGCCCGGAAGGGCTTTTAAGCGAAAAGGATAAAAAGAGAAACAACAGACAACCGAAGTGTAAAAGTTTGGACGGGGGAAGGGGACGAACTCTTAGTCCGGCGCTAGGCATAGAATCGTCGGAGGCGGACTGCGTTCCATGAGTTCGGCTCGAGTCGGTGATCCGACGCATTTCGTAGACGGTATGCTCCGCCGGTCAGTACTTGATCGATAATGAAGGGGCCCTCCCATTTGGGCTTGAGCTTGTCCTTTTTCTTGTCCGGCAGGCGTACAACTAGTTCACCAACGTTGTAAGTCTTGGCCCGTACTTCTCTGCTTTGATATCTTCGGGCCTGCTGCTGATAGAATGCGGAACGAGCCTTCGCGACGTCACGTTCTTCCTCCAATGTGTCCAAGCTGTCCTGCCGATCAAGCTCGGCCTCTCTTTCCTCATACATGCGCACTCGAGGTGAGTCATGAATAATGTCACAGGGCAAGACTGCCTCTGCGCCGTATACCATAAAAAATGGTGTGAATCCGGTAGTACGGTTAGGCGTTGTCCGTAGCCCCCAGAGTACGGAGTCGAGCTCCTCGACCCATTGTGTGTCGGATTTAGTGAGTGACCTCACTAGTCTGGGTTTAATGCCGCTCATTATTAGACCATTTGCTCTTTCCACTTGACCGTTGGATTGAGGGTGATAGACTGACGCATAGTCGAGCTTGATGCCCATACTTTTGCACCATGACTTAACCTCGTCGGTTGTGAAGTTCGTGCCGTTGTCGGTGATGATGCTGTGGGGGACTCCGTAACGGTGTACCACCCCTGATATAAAGTCTATCACTGGTCCGGACTCTGCTGTTTTGACCGGTTTGGCCTCTATCCATTTGGTGAACTTATCCACCATGACCAATAGGTACTTTTTCTTGTGGGTTCCCCCTTTAAGGGGTCCAACCATGTCAAGCCCCCAGACCGCGAACGGCCAGGTAATGGGTATGGTTTTGAGGGCGGTGGGTGGCATATGGCTCTGATTAGCAAAGAGCTGACAACCAACGCATCGCTGGACCAAGTCCTGTGCGTCTGCCCGAGCCGTCGGCCAATAAAATCCTGTACGGAATGCCTTTCCTACAAGGGCCCGGGCTGCTGCGTGGTGTCCGCCTAGTCCGGCATGAATTTCAGCCAGGAGGTTTCGCCCTTCTTCTTCGGAGATACACCTTTGAAGGACTCCGGTGGTACTTTTCTTATAAAGTTCTCCCTCATGGACCTTGTAGGCCTTCGATCGCCGGACTATGCAGCGGGCCTCATTTTGGTCTTCGGGAAGTTCCTGCCTAAGTAAGTAGGCTAGGAAAGGTTCTGTCCACGCGGCGATTACTGCCATTATGACGTGGGCGGAGGGTGTTATGTCGTCTGCCGAATCACCGGTTGGTGCGGTTTTCTCCGGTTTGTCGCTACCGGGCTCCTCTTCCCATAGTACGGATGGCTTGAAGAGCCGTTCCAGGAAGATATTTGGAGGGACAGCATCACGTTTCGCACCGATGCGTGCCAGGACATCGGCCGCTTGGTTATTATCTCGGGCTATGTGATGGAATTCGAGTCCTTCAAACCGAGCTGACATTTTTAGGACAGCGTTGCGATATGCTGCCATTTTCGGATCCTTGGCGTCGAAGTCTCCGTTTATTTGGGATATTGCAAGGTTTGAGTCCCCGCGCACCTCTAGGCGTTGAATGCCCATGGAGACCGCCATCCGGAGACCATGTAACAGGGCCTCGTATTCGGCTGCATTGTTGGAGTCCGTGTACATTATTTGAAGTACATACTGGACTGTATCTCCGGTGGGGGACGTCAGTACGACGCCAGCCCCTAGTCCGGCCAACATTTTGGAGCCGTCGAAATGCATAGTCCAATTGGAATATGCGCCGTACTCTTTAGGGAGTTCGGCTTCAATCCATTCGGCGACGAAGTCAGCCAAAACTTGTGACTTTATAGCTCGTCGAGGTTTGTAAGTGATGTCGAATGGTAAGAGCTCAATGGCCCATTTTGCTATCCTGCCCGTTGCGTCGCGGTTATTTATAATGTCATTGAGTGGTACTTCAGAGGCCACTGTTATCGAGCACTCTTGAAAGTAGTGCCGGAGCTTTCGAGACGCCATGAACACCGCATATGCTATCTTCTGATAGTGCGGGTAACGGGATTTGCAGGGGGTTAACACAGTGGATACATAATACACTGGTTTTTGAAGAGGGAATTTATGCCCTTCTGTCGCTCGTTCGACGACGAGGACTGCGCTTACAACTTGATGTGTTGCTGCGATGTATAACAACATTGGTTCGCCCAGAGTGGGCGCAGCCAGGACCGGATTTGTTGCCAGTATGGCCTTTATTTCTTCGAGTCCGGCAGTGGCAGCATCCGTCCACTCGAAGTGTTCGGTGCGCCTGAGGAGGCGATAGAGGGGCAACGCCTTTTCTCCTAAATGGGAGATAAAGCGGCTTAATGCTGCCACGCATCCTGTTAATTTTTGTATTTGTTTGAGGTATTTTGGAATATCCAATTGTGTAGAGCTCGGATTTTGGCCGGATTTGCTTCAATTCCTCTACCGGATATGATGAAGCCCAGCAGCTTTCCGGCTGGTACGCCGAAAACGCATTTTTCCGGATTCAGCTTGATGTCATATGCTCTGAGGTTGTTGAATGTGAGCCTCAAATCGTCTACTAAAGTTTCGACGTGTTTTGTTTTGACGACTACGTCGTCTACGTATGCCTCGACTGTTTTGCCGATCTGGGTGGCCAGACATGTTTGAATCATGCGCTGATATGTTGCGCCGGCGTTTTTGAGTCCGAAGGGCATCGTGTTGAAGCAGAATGGTCCATATGGAGTGATAAATGCCGTTGCGGCTTGGTCTGCTTCCGCCATCTTGATTTGATGATAGCCAGAGTATGCGTCCAGGAAGCACAACGAATCGTGCCCTGCTGTGGCATCGATAATTTGATCGATGCGGGGGAGAGGGAAGGGATCCTTTGGGCAAGCTTTATTGAGGTCTTTAAAATCGACACAGAGGCGCCAGGATTTATCCTTCTTTGGTACCATCACCAAATTTGCTAGCCAGTCCGAATGTTTGATATCTCTAATGAATCCGGCTTCCAATAGTTTGGCTAGCTCTTCTCCCATTGCCTGTCTTTTGGGCTCGGAAAATCGTCGAAGAGCCTGTTTGACTGGCTTGAATCCTTTTAGGATGTTTAGGCTGTGTTCTGCCAACCTGCGAGGGATTCCGGGCATGTCTGAAGGATGCCAGGCGAAGATATCCCAATTTTCCCGAAGGAATTCGCGCAGTGCGGCGTCTACTTCGGGGTTCAATTGTGCCCCAATGGAGGCCGTCTTTGTTGGGTCCGTTGGATGGACCTGGAATTTTATTATCTCGTCTGCTGGTTTGAAGGAGGTGGACTTGGATCTTTTATCGAGTATCACATCGTCCCTGTTCACTGTAGAGCGCAGCGCGGTGAGTTCCTCTGCCGCTACGGCTTCGGATAGTGCCTCGAGGGCTAGCGCGGCTGTCTTGTTTTCGGCGTGGAGTGCTATGTCCGGATCACTAGCGAGAGTGATTATTCCCCTGGGCCCAGGCATTTTAAGCTTCATGTACCCGTAATGAGGTATTGCTTGAAAAATTGTGAATGCCTCTCATCCTAATATGGCGTGATACCCACTGCTGAACGAGGCCACCTGGAACTTGACTTCTTCGGATCTGTAATTGTCCGGAGAGCCGAACACCACATCGAGTGTGATTTTTCCGGTGCAGCGTGCTTCCTGGCTACGGATTATTCCTCTAAAGGTTGTGCTGCTTCGCTCAATACGGCTCCAATCGATTTCCATTTTTCGCAGAGTTTCCTCGTAAATGAGGTTTAGTCCGCTGCCGCCGTCCGTGAGGACTTTTGTCAGTCGAAAGCCGTCCACTATGGGACTAAGTACCAGTGCGGCTGGGGCTCTGGTTGTTCGGAATGTGGGCTCGTCGCTGCCATTGAAGGTAATGGCTGTGTCGCTCCATGGATTTGCTGTTGCTACTTGGTAGACTTCGGCGAGTTCGCGGATTGATCGTTTTCGCATATTATTTGATGCGAAAGTCTCGAAGACTGTTGATACCGTGCTGGTATTGTTGGAGTGGTTTCCCGGAGCTAGAAGCTCTTCGCCACTTTTGGCCACCTGCCGTAATATCCAACATGCTCGAAGGCTATGTGTTGCGACGGCTCCCTCTGTATTATGAAGCTTACAGGGTCCATTGAGCCATCCCTCCAGTACGGTTCCGTTTCCCTGATTGGGTTTTTGTTTTTTCGTTTTTGCATCTGGGGCCTGAGTGTAAGGCTCCCTTTTACTGCGGACTGGGTTTGGGGCCGGATTATCCCAAAATTGATTTTCGGTTTTCCGGAAACTCTCCATCGCACAGTACTTTCGTACAATGGATGCCAGATCGGTGAAGCGCGTAATTTTGCGACAATCAATGGCGTTTAGTATTCCCTTGTCCGTGCAGTTATTGCGGAAGATTGATATTGCGTTTTCCTCTCGGCAGTCCTTTATCCTGTCCATAACCAGGAGGAATCTGGCCCAGTAGTGATGTACTGTTTCTGTAGGCTCTTGCCGTATTAGAGATAGATCGCATATGTCTGGGCGGGTGGGTGGAATAAAATCCAGATCCCTGCCCCTCTTGAGGCTCAAAGGCCAAGGGGTTTCCGAATTCGGAAGTGTGGTTTGCTGGGGACAATCCAGCGAGTCCAGGGCGATGCATGATTTTAAGTTCAATGCTCGATCGAAGTCCGTCCCCCCGCGGGAATCCGGCATGGATGGTTCGGGAATCCGGACATGAATTGTTTTCAACACTGGCAAAGAGTTGCCGTATTGCTCCTCTACCACTGCTATGTGGTGGGTGGCCTGGGGAGAGTTAATCTCTCTCAGATCGGTTTTAAGCCCAATCTGGTTGTAGTCCGTAGCGACTCCCAGGGCGGCGATGCGATCCAAGAGCTCGTTAACAGACGAGAGCTCTATTGGATCTATCTGTTTGGCAGCTTTAGGGCTGACGCGAAGATTACTTTCGACGACTTGAGAAGTCATTGCCGAAGCGGCGGCCGGACAGGCGGTCATGAGAAAACCACCAAGCCGGATAGTTTGGCCGGCGGCCAAGGCCCCTCCAGCTAAAACACCGTCTTTGAAGACGGGTGGAGGCATCCGCTCTATCGGTGACGACACGGGGGAACTCTCAATGAAAGCACCAATGTCGGTGTCAAAACCGGCGGATCTCGGGTAGGGGGTCCCGAACTGTGCGTCTAGGCGGATGGTAACAGGAGACGAGGGACACGATGTTTTTACCCAGGTTCGGGCCCTCTCGATGGAGGTAAAACCCTACGTCCTGCTTGATTAATATTGATGATATGGGTAGTACAAGAGTAGATCTACCACGAGATCAAAGAGGCTAAACCCTAGAAGCTAGCCTATGGTATGATTGTTGTAATGTATGTTGTCCTACGGACTAAAGCCCTCCGGTTTATATAGACACCGGAGAGGGCTAGGGTTACACAGAGTCGGTTACAATTGTAGGAGATCTACATATCCGTATCGCCAAGCTTGCCTTTCACGCCAAGGAAAGTCCCATCCGGACACGGGACGGAGTCTTCAATCTTGTATCTTCGTAGTCTTGGAGTCCGGCGGATATTGATAGTCCGGCTGTCCGGACACCCCCTAGTCCAGGACTCCCTCAGTAGGGCACCCCCCCTATAGGGTGCCCCCTGTCTCGTGGGCCCCTCGGGCGGCCACCGACGTACTTCTTCCTCCTATATAATCCTACGTACCCCGAAAACATCCAGGGAGCCAGCGAAACACAATTTCCACCACCGTAACCTTCTGTATCCGCGAGATCCCATCTTGGAGCCTTCGCCGGCGCTCCACCGAAGGGGGAATCGACCATGGTGGGATTCTACATCAACACCATAGCCCCTCCGATGAGTTGTGAGTAGTTTACCACAGACCTTCGGGTCCATAGTTATTAGCTAGATGGCTTCTTCTATCTTTTTGAATCTCAATACAATGTTCTCCCCCTCTCTTGTGGAGATCTATTCGATGTAAACTCTTTTTGCGGTGTGTTTGTCGAGATCCGATGAATTGTGGGTTTATGATCAAGTTTATCTATGAGAAATATTTGAATCTTCTCTGAATTCTTTTATGTGTGATTGAGTTATCTTTGCAAGTCTCTTCAAATTATCAGTTTGGTTTGGCCTACTAGATTGATCTTTCTTGCCATGGGAGAAGTGCTTAGCTTTGGGTTCAATCTTGCGGTGTCCTTACCCAGTGACAGAAAGGGTTGCAAGGCACGTATTGTATTGTTTCCATCGAGGATAAAAAGATGGGGTTTATATCATATTGCATGAGTTTATCCCTCTACATCATGTCATCTTACTTAAGGCGTTACTCTGTTCTTATGAACTTAATACTCTAGATGCAGGTAGGAGTCGGTCGATGTGTGGAGTAATAGTAGTAGATGCAGGCTGGAGTCGGTCTACTTGTCACGGACGTGATACCTATATACATGATCATGCCTAGATAATCTCATAATTATTCGCTTTTCTATCAATTGCTCGACAGTAATTTGTTCACCCACCGTAATACTTATGCTATCTTGAGAGAAGCCTCTAGTGAAACCTATGGCCCCCGGGTCTATCTCTTATCATATTTGCTTCCAATCTACTTTTATTTGCATCTTTACTTTTTGCATCTATATTATAAAATACCAAAATTATATTTATCTTATCATACTATCTCTATTAGATCTCACTTTCGCAAGTGGTCGTGAAGGGATTGACAACCCCTTTATTGCGTTGGTTGCGAGTTCTTTGTTTGTTTGTGTAGGTGCGTGGGACTTTTGAGGAGCCTCCTACTGGATTGATACCTTGGTTCTCAAAAACTGAGGGAAATACTTACGCCACTATTGCTGCATCACCCTTTCCTCTTCAAGGAAAACCAACGCAAGCTCAAGACGTAGAAAGAAGGATTTCTGGCGCCGTTGACGGGGAGGTCTTCGCTCAAGTCAAGACATACCAAGTACCCATCACAAACTCATCTCCCTCGCATTTACATCATTTTCCATTTGCCTCTCGTTTTCCTCTCCCCCACTTCACCCTTGTCGTTTTATTTGCCCTCTCTTTCCCAATCTCCTCTCTCTCTTTCGCTTGCCTTTTTTTGTTTGCTTGTGTGTTGGATTACGTGTTGCCATGGCGCAAGATAATAGCAAATTGTGTGATTTCTTGAATACCAATAATAATGATTTCCTTGGTACTCCGATTGCTCCTCTTAATGATGTTGAGTCATGTGAAATCAATACTGCTTTGCTGAATCTTGTTATGAAAGATCAATTCACCGGCCTTCCTAGTGAAGATGCCGCTACTCATCTAAACAACGTTGTTGATTTGTGTGATATGCAAAAGAAGAAAGATACAGATAACGATATTGTTAAATTGAAGGTATTTCCGTTTTCACTTAGAGATCGTGCTAAAGTTTGGTTTTCGTCTTTGCCTAAAAATAGTATTGATTCTTGGAACAAGTACAAAGATGCTTTTATCTCTAAGTATTTTCCTCCCGCTAAGATTATCACTCTTAGGAACGATATTATGAATTTTAAACAACTTGATCATGAGCATGTTGCCCAATCTTGGGAAAGAATGAAATTGATGATTCGTAATTACCCTACTCATGGTTTGAATTTATGGATGATCATACAAAAATTTTATGCCAGTTTGAACTTTGCTTCTAGAAATCTCTTAGATTCGGCCGCGGGAGGCACGTTTATGGAAATCACGTGAGGAGATGCTACAAAACTTCTTGATAATATTATGGCTAATTATTCTCAATGGCACACCGAAAGATCTTCTAGTAAAAAAGTGCATGCTATAGAAGAAATCAATGTTTTGAGTGGAAAGGTGGATGAACTTATGAAATTGTTTGCTACTAAAAATACTCCTCTTGATCCCAATGATATGCCTTTGTCTACTTTGATTGAGAATAATAATGAATCTATGGATGTGGATTTTGTTGGTAGGAATAGTTTTGGAAACAATGCTTATAGAGGAAACTTTAATGCTAGACCGTTTCCTAGTAATTCCCCTAATAATTATGGAAATTCCTACAATAATTCTTATGGTAATTTTAATAAGATGCCCTCTGATTTTGAGAATAGTGTGAAATAATTTATGATTTCTCAAAAGAATTTTAATGCCTTGCTTGAAGAAAAATTGCTCAAAGTTGATGATTTGGCTAGGAACGTTGATAGACTTTTGCTTGATGTTGATTCTCTTAAACTTAGATCTTCTTCCCCTAAGCATGATATCAATGAGTCTCTCAAAGCAATGAGAATTTCCATTGACGAGTGCAAGGAAAAAACCGCTAGATTGCGTGCTAAGAAAGATAGCTTTATAAAGGCGTGTTCTTCTAGTTTCCATGAAAATAATGATGAAGATCTTAAAGTTATAGATGCGTCTCCTATTAGATCTTTGTTTTGCAATATGAATCTTGATAATTATGGGACTGAAGATGAGTCAACTTTACCTAGAAGGCGTCCCAAAAATTCGGAGTTTTTAGATCTTGATGCTAAATTTGGTAAAAGTGGGATTGGAGAGGTCATGACTTTAAATAGTATTGAACGCACTATCTCGGATTTCAAGGAATTTGATTATGATAATTGTTCTTTAGAAGGTTGTATTTCCTTGTTGCAATCCGTTGTTAATTCTCCTCATGCTTATAGTCAAAATAAAGCTTTGACCAAACATATCGTTGATGCCTTGATGCAATCTTATGATGAAGAACTTAATTTGGAAGTTTCTATACCTAGAAAACTTAATGATGAGTGGGAACCTACTATAAATATTAGAATTAAAGATCATGACTGTTTTGCTTTGTGTGATTTGGGTGCTAGTGTCTCCACGATTCCGAAAACTTTATGTGATATTCTAGGTTTCCATGATCTTGATGATTGCTCTTTAAATTTGCACCTTGTGGATTCCACCATTAAAAAGCCAATCGGAAGGATCAATGATGTTCTCATTGTTGCAAATAGAAATTTGGTGCCCGTAGATTTTATCGTTCTTGATATAGATTGCAATCTTTCTTGCCCTATTATTCTTGGTAGACCTTTCCTTAGAACGATTGGCACGATTATTGATATGAAGGAAGGGAATATTAGATTCCAATTTCCATTAAATAAAGGCATGGAGCACTTTCCAAGAAATAAAGTTAAATTACCTTATGAATCTATCATGCGAGCTACTTATGAATTTAGTGCCAAAGATGGCACTACTTAGATCTATCTTCGCTTTTATGCCTAGCTAGGGGCGTTAAACGATAGCGCTAGTTGGGAGGCAACCCAATTTTCTTTGTGTTTTTTGTTTTTGTCCCTGTTTAGTAATAAATCTTGCATCTACCTTCTTTTTAGATGTGTTTTTATATTTTAATTAGTGTTTGTGCCAAGTAGAACCTATAGGATAACCTATGATGATAGTTGATTTGATTCTGCTGAAAAACAGAAACTTTGCACGCACGAATTTAGTTTTGTTAAATCACAGATAAGTGATTTTGCATTGATTCTTTTTTCTTGTGATCAATAGGCAAATTTTTCAGGACTTCCTATTTTGGTAGGATTTTTAGAGTTACGGAAGTTTGCGTTAGTTACAGATTGCTATAGACTGTTCTGTTTTTGACAGATTCTATTTTTCGTGTGTTGTTTGCTTATTATGATGCATCTATGGCTAGTAAAATAGTTTATAAACCATAGAGAAGTTGGAATACAGTAGTTTTAGAACCAAAATATATAAATAATGAGTTCATTACAATACCTTATGTTGTGGTTTTGTTTTCTTTCACTAACGAAGCTTATAAGATTTCCTGTTGAGTTTTGTGTTGTGAAGTTTTCAAGTTTTAGGTAAAGCTTTTATGGACTATGGAATAAGGAGTGGCAAGAGCCTAAGCTTGGGGATGCCCATGGCACCCCAATATATTCAAGGATAGCCAAAAGCCTAAGCTTGGGGATGCCCCGGGAAGGCATCCCCTCTTTCGTCTTCGTTCATTGGTAACTTTACTTGGAGCTATATTTTTATTTGCCACATGATATGTGTTGTACACACCTTTTGGGAGAAGCCTACTTGATTAGAATTTGCTAGAATACTCTATGTGCTTCACTTATATCTTTTGAGCTTGATAGTTTTTTCTCTAGTGCTTCACTTATATCTTTTAGAGCACGGCGGTGGATTAATTTTGAAGAAATTGCTAGTCTCTCATGCTTCACTTATATTATTTTGAGAGTCTTTTAGAACAACATGGTATTTGCTATGGTTACAAAGTTGGTCCTAGAATGATGAGCACCCAAGTTGGGTATAATAAAAACTATCATAGAAAGTGAATTGGAGGCTATGATCAATTTGATGCTTGATAATTGTTTTGAGATATGGAGGTAGTGATATTAAAGTCATGCTTGTTGAGGTGATTATGAAAAATACTTGTGTTGAGGTTTGTGATTCCCGTAGCGTGCACGTATGGTGAACCGCTTTGTGATGAAGTTGGAGCACAATTTTATTTATTGATTGTCTTCCTTATGAGTGGCGGTCGGGGACGAGCGATGGTCTTTTCCCACCAATCTATCCCCCTAGGAGCATGCGTGTAGTGCTTTGTTTTTGGTTACTTCTAGATTTTTGCAATAAGTATATGAGTTCTTTTGACTAATGTTGAGTCCATGGATTATACGCACCCTCACCCTTCCACCATTGCTAGCCTCTCTTGTGCCGAGCAACTTTCGCCGGTACCATACACCACACCATATACCTTCCTCAAAACAGCCACCATACCTACCTATTATGGCATTTCCATAGCCATTCCGAGATATATTGCCATGCAACTTTCCACCATTCCATTCATATGACACGCATTACTTTTGTCATATTGCTCTTTGCATGATCATGTAGTTGACATTGTATTTGTGGCAAGGCCACTTTCATAATTTTCATACATGTCGCTCTTGATTCATTGCATATCCCGGTACACCGCCGGAGGCATTCATATAGAGTCATATATTGTTCTAGCTTTGAGTTGTAATTCTTGAGTTGTAAATCCATAAAAGTGTGATGATCTTCATTATTAGAGCATTGTCCCAGTGAGGAAAGGATGATGAAGGCTATGATTCCCCCACAAGTCGGAATGAGACTTCGGACTTTACAAAAAGAAAAAGAAAAAAAAAGAGAGAAAGGCCAAAAAAAGGCCAAAGAAAAAAAAGAAAAAGAAAAAAAGAGAAAAAAATAAAAAAAAATGAGAGAAAAAGAGAGAAGGGACAATGCTACTATCTCTTTTTCCACACTTGTGCTTCAAAGTAGCACCATGATCTTCATGATAGAGAGTCTCCTATGTTGTCACTTTCATATACTAGTGGGAATTATAGAACTTGGCTTGTATATTCCAATGATGGGCTTCCTCAAAATGCCCTAGGTCTTCGTGAGCAAGCAAGTTGGATGCACACCCACTTAGTTTCTTTTGTTGAGCTTTTATATATTTATTGCTCTAGTGCATCCGTTGCATGGCAATCCCTACTCACTCACATTGATATCTATTAATGGGCATCTACATAGCCCGTTAATACGCCTAGTTGATGTGAGACTATCTTCTCCCTTTTTGTCTTTTCCACAACCACCATTCTATTCCACATATAGTGCTATGTCCATGGCTCACGCTCATGTATTGCGTGAAAGTTGAAAAAGTTTGAGATTATTAAAGTATGAAACAATTGCTTGGCTTGTCATCGGGGTTGTGCATGATTAAATACTTTGTGTGATGAAGATAGAGCAATAGCCAGACTATATGATTTTGTAGGGATAACTTTCTTTGGCCATGTTATTTTGAGAAGACATGATTACTTTGATTAGTATGCTTGAAGTATCACTATTTCTTATGTCAATATGAACTTTTATTTTGAATCATTTGGATTTGAACATTCATGCCCCAATAAAGAGAATTACATTGAGAATTATGCTAGGTAGCATTCCACATCAAAAATTATGTTTTTATCATTTACCTACTCGAGGACGAGCAGGAATTAAGCTTGGGGATGCTCGATACGTCTCCAACGTATCTATAATTTTTGATTGTTCCATGCTATTATATTACCCCTTTTGGATGTTTATGGGCTTTATTTTACACATTTATATCATTTTTGGGACTAACCTACTAACCGGAGGCCCAGCCCGTATTGCTATTTTTTCCCCTATTTCAGTATTTCGAAGAAAAGGAATATCAAACGGAGTCCAAACGGAATGAAACCTTCGGGAGCGTGATTTTTGGAACGAAAGTGATCCAGAGCACTTGGAGTGCAAGTCAAGAAGCAGCCGAGGCGGCCACGAGAGGGTAGGGCGCCCCCCTATAGGGTGCGCCCCCTGTCTTGTGGGCCCCTCGGGCGGCCACCGACGTACTTCTTGCTCCTATATAAGCCTACGTACCCCGAAAACATCCAGGGAGCCAAGAAACACAATTTCCACCACCGTAACCTTCTGTATCCGCGAGATCCCATCTTGGAGCCTTCGCCGGCGCTCCACCGGAGGGGGAATCGACCATGGAGGGCTTCTACATCAACACCATAGCCCCTCCGATGAGTTGTGAGTAGTTTACCACAGACCTTCGGGTCTATAGTTATTAGCTAGATGGCTTCTTCTCTCTTTTTGGATCTCAATACAATGTTCTCCCCCTCTCTTGTGGAGATCTATTCGATGTAAACTCTTTTTATGGTGTGTTTGTCGAGATCCGATGAATTGTGGGTTTATGATCAAGTTTATCTATGAGAAATATTTGAATCTCCTCTGAATTCTTTTATGTATGATTGAGTTATCTTGGCAAGTCTCTTTGAATTATCAGTTTGGTTTGGCCTACTAGATTGATCTTTCTTGCCATGGGAGAAGTGCTTAGCTTTGGGTTCAATCTTGCGGTGTCCTTACCCAGTGACAGAAAGGGTTGCAAGGCACGTATTGTATTGTTGCCATCGAGGATAAAAAGATGGGGTTTATACCATATTGCATGAGTTTATCCCTCTACATCATGTCATCTTGCTTAAGGCGTTACTCTATTCTTATGAACTTACTCTAGATGCAGGCAGGAGTCGGTCGATGTGTGGATTAATAGTAGTAGATGCAGGCAGGAGTCGGTCTACTTGTCACGGACGTGATGCCTATATACATGATCGTGCCTAGATAATCTCATAATTATTCGCTTTTCTATCAATTGCTCGACAGTAATTTGTTCACCCACCGTAATACTTATGCTATCTTGAGAGAAGCCTCTAGTGAAACCTATGGCCCCCGGGTCTATCTCTTATCATATTTGCTTCCAATCTACTTTTATTTGCATCTTTACTTTTTGCATCTATATTATAAAATACCAAAAATATATTTATCTTATCATACTATCTCTATTAGATCTCACTTCCGCAAGTGGCCGTGAAGGGATTGGCAACCCCTTTATTGCATTGGTTGCGAGTTCTTTGTTTGTTTGTGTAGGTACGTGGGACTTTTGAGGATCCTCCTACTGGATTGATACCTTGGTTCTCAAAAACTGAGGGAAATACTTACGCTACTATTGCTGCATCACCCTTTCCTCTTCAAGGAAAACCAACGCAAGCTCAAGACGTAGCAATGCTCATCGTAGCGCCTGGGTATTTGAAACTAATTCAGTTGGTCATATTTGTAACTTGAAATAGGAGCTGTGAAATAAATGAAGATTGGCTAAGGATGAGGTGACGATGCACGTCAGCAATGGTTCCAAGGTCGATGTGATTGCCGTCGGCACGCTACCTCTACATCTACCTCTGGGATTAGTTTTAGACCACAATAATCGTTATTTGGTGCGAGCGTTGAGCATGAATATTATATCTGGATCTTGTTTATTTCCAGATGACTATTCATTTAAGTCAGAGAATAATGGTATTTATATGAGTAATAACTTTTATGGTCATGCACCTTTGATGAATGGTCTATTCTTGTTGAATCTCGGTCGTAGTGATACACATATTCATAATATTGATGCCAAAAGATACAAAGTTGATAATGATAGTGCAACATACTTATGGCACTGCCGTTTAGGTCATATTGGTGTAAAGAGCATGAAGAAACTCCATGTCGATGGACTTTTGGAATCACTTGATTATGAATCATTTGATACTTGTGAAACATGATCATGGGCAAGATGACTAAAACTCCGTTCTCCGGAACAAAGGATCGAGTTAATGACTTATTGGAAATAATACATACTGATGTATGTAGTCCGATGAGTGTTGAAGCACGCGGCGGGTATCGTTATTTTCTGAACTTTACAGATGATTTGAGTAGGTATGGATATATCTATTTGATGAAACACAAGTCTGAAACATTTGAAAATTTCAAGGAATTTTAGAGTGAAGTGGAAAATCATCATAACTAGAAAATAGAATTTCTACGATCTGACCGTGGAGGTGAATATTTGAGTTACGATTTTGGCCTTCATTTAAAACAATGTGGAATTGTTTCACAATTCATGCCAGCTAGAACGCCACAGCGTAATGGTGTGTCTAAACGTCGTAATCATACTTTATTAGATACGGTGCATTCTATGATGTCTCTTATTGTTTTACCACTATAATTTTTGGGGTTATGCATTAGAGATAGCTGCATTCACGTTAAATAGGGCACCGTCTAAATCCGTTGAGACGACACCGTATGAACTATGGTTTGGCAAGAAACCTAAGCTATCGTTTCTTAAAGCTTGGGGATGCGGCACTTATGCCAAAAGGCTTTAGCCTGATAAGCTCGATCC
This sequence comes from Triticum timopheevii, assembly GCA_963921465.1. Classification (NCBI taxonomy): domain Eukaryota; kingdom Viridiplantae; phylum Streptophyta; class Magnoliopsida; order Poales; family Poaceae; genus Triticum; species Triticum timopheevii. The sequence goes on along the minus strand of OY997270.1, from coordinate 228,257,198 downwards.
CAAATCGGAGAAGTGTGTCTTCATAGGATAACCTAAGGAAACTATTGGGTACACCTTCTACAATAGATTTGAAGGCGAGATCTTTGTTGCAAAGAATGGGTCCTTTCTAGAGAAGGAGTTTCTCCCGAAAGAAGTGAGTGGGAGGAAAGTAGAACTTGATGAGGTAATTGTACCTTCTCTCAATTTGGAAAGTAGCACATCAGAGAAAACCGTTCCTGTGATGCCTACACCAACTGGAGAGGAAGCTAATGATAATTATCATGAAACTTCGAATCAAGTAGTTACTGGACCTCATAAGTTGAACAAAGCACGTTCCGCACCAGAGTGGTATGGTAATCCTGTCCTGGAAGTCATGTTATTAGACCATGGCGAACCTACGAACTATGAAGAAGCTATGATGAGCCCAGATTCCGATAAATGGCTCGACGCCATGAAATCTAAGATAGGATCCATGTATGAGAACAAAGTATGGACTTTGGTGGACTTGCCCAATGATGGGCAAGCCATTGAGAATAAATGGATCTTCAAGAAGAAGACAAATGCTGATGGTAATGTCACTATCTACAAAGCTCGACTTGTCGTGAAAGGTTTTTGACAAGTTCAAGGGGTTGACTACGGTGAAACCCTCTCACCCGTAGCGATGCTTAAGTCTGTCCGAATCATATTAGTAATTGCCGCATTTTATAATTATGAAATCTAGCAAATGGACGTCAAAACTACATTCCTTAATGGATTTATTAAATAAGAGTTGTATATGATGCAACCAGAAGGTTTTGTCGATCCTAAAGGTGCTAACAAAGTGTGCAAGCTCCAGCAATCCATCTACGGACTGGTGCAAGCATCTCGGAGTTCGAATATTGTAGCGACCAGACCTCAAACGGTCTGATCTCTGTGCTTTAGTGTCATCCCTGGATCAGTAATGCTGACACGCACAGTACTTGAAGGATTTATAACAGAGTAGCAATCACACACTTATTACATCGAATGTCTCAAAAGAGAACTTATTACAATAAATATGGCTTAAGGCCATCCAAAAACGATAATAGCGGAAGGCTTGGAAGATAAGTGAGTCCATCAACTCCAACGGCATCACTGAGTATAAGACCACGACCTAAGGCTCCTTACTCGTCGTTTGAAAAGTCTGCAACATGAACGTTGCAGCCTGAAAACGGGTCAGCACATGGAATATGCTGGCAATGTAACACATAGAGGGTAATGAACAGAAATATGATATACTACATGCATATATGGCGGAAAGCTCTATGGTTACAATTCTGCATCAAGCCAATTTTTCCCTACTGCAAAGGAATAAATTTATTTAACTATCATGGTGGTTGTTAAACATTGAGAAGATAGACATCCTCTCAATCCCAATTAAGCATCATCATTAAACCCAACAAATTAAATTAAAGTAACATGATGAGATTCACATGATAATCCAAGTACTAGATACTCAAAACGTCCATATCCGGGGACACGGCTAACCATGATTAGTTTATACACTCTGCAGAGGTTTGCGCACTTTTCCCCACAAGACTCGATCTCCTCCGTGGATTTCTCGCACTACATGGTGTTTGAGAAACGGATGACCGAGACATAGTCTTTCAGAAGCGCTAGCACCTTACGATCGGGTAGACAGTTACACCTACTTTGCCCTACATCTGCTAGTCTGCCACTGTAAGAGTTCGCATGACTTAATTAACTATGCTAGAGCCCATAGTAGCTTGTGGCTGCACACGGAAGTTTCTAGCATGAATAATCTCATGATCCCTTTGAGCCTGGGTGGCGGTCCATAAAGAAAGCAGGCAATCGCTGGAATACCCAGGTTCCTCAATCCACCCAGATGTGTGTTAAAGTTGCCACCTTAAATAAACCATTAAATAACAATCTCACATCTGTCATGGATACACTCACCCAATCCACGTCTACTAGCATAGCATGGCATAATAAGCAAACGTAGAAGTGAGTCCCAAGGGTTTGATAATAAAACAGGTAATAGGTACTACCTCATCTACTTCCCAAAACCCACATATTAATCAGATCCTAACCATGCAATTGTTTGATGATTGATCTAATGCAATAAAACTGGGTAGAAAAGCGGTATGATCAAAGTGTTACTTGCCTTGCTGATGATCCGTGAAACCTAGCGATTCGAAGTAGCAAGCGACGCACTCCGGGTACTCTATCGCAAACAAAAAAGCATACAATAAGCACTCATCTAATGCACAGGTAAAACTCAAATAAGAGATCTAACCAGAATGTTCAACTTAAGAACTCCGGTTTGCAAAAAGAATCAAATCAAACGAAGCAACGAAAATCAAACGGCGAAAGAAACAAGCTTCATTTACTAATCTGGACCTAAGTCAAATTTTACAGAAGCAAAAACTTGTTTGAGTTGGTTAAACGGAAAGAGGGTTTCAAGAAGAAACTCTACGCGCTTGAATCGCCTGATTCCTATAAACGAGCGAAATTTTTTACTAGAACGAAAATCGGATCAGAAATCGCGATCAGAAATAATCGTGGAAAATCCGAGAAAAAGAAAAACTGACGAACGATTTAACGAACGGGCGTTCGTTAACTGCAACTAAACGGTGAACTTGTCCGTTAAAATGAACGAACGAGCGAACGCTCGCTAAATAAGAGAATCGAGAAAACCGGTGAACCGATCTAAAAAAATGAAATTGGGTTTTAAAAAAATCGAATCGGTTTTCTAAAAAAAACGGCGGCGGCGAACGGCGGCTACCTCGTCAGAATCCGGCGGGGCTCGGGCTCCGGCGGGGCGGCGTGGGTGGTGGGGCGGTAGCAACGGGCGTCGGCGGCGGTGCTCCCGGCGGCGGCGGCGGCTTCGGCGGCGGGGCGGGCTTCGGCGGTGGAGGGGGCAAGGAGGGGAGGCGACCGACTTGGGTGAGGGGGCCGGCTTGGAGGAGGGGGCAAGGCGGCGGGGAGGCGGAGTCCGGCTCGGACTCCGGTCCGAGTCGGCGCGGCGGCAGCGCGCGGTCTCCTGGAGGGAGACGGAGGCGCGTGGAGGCGGGCCGGCCCGGCTGGGCCTCGGCCCAGTTGGCTGCACGCGATTTTTTTAAAACAATTCCGCCAAAACTAGGAAAAATTCTAGAAAATAAAATAAAATTCTGAAAATGCCAAAATAAATTTTCGCCGTCTAAATAAAATATTTAGAACGAGATGAACATTTTCTTGGCCCTAAAATGCAGTTTTGAAAAACGTGCAATTTTCCTAAATTCAAATAAAATAGCCAAAACTCCGAAATAAAATCTTATTTGATTTTTTATTAAATCCTCAATATTTCTTTATTTTGGGAAATTCATTTTATTCACTCTCTCAGATTTTTATAATAGAAATAATTGAAGATAAAATAAATAAAATCAAATGATCCTATTTTCAAAATTTGAGAAAACTCAAATATGAAAATAACGAAAATCCCAACTCTCTGTGAGGGTCCTCGAGTTGCGTAGAATTTCTGGATCAGGCCAAAAGCAATAAAATATGATATGCCATGATGATCTAATGTATAACATTCCAAATTGAAAATTTGGGATGTTACAAACCTACCCCCCTTAAGATGAATCTCGACCTCGAGATTGGGGTTGGCTAGAAAATAGGTGAGGGTGGTCCTTCAGTAGCTCTTCCTCTCGCTCCCAGGTGGCTCCATCCTCGGTGTGGTGGCTCCACTGAACTTTACAAAACTTGATAACCTTGCTGCGGGTGACTCGGCTGGCATACTCGAGAATTTTGACTGGTTTCTCCTCGTAGGTTAAATCACTATCCAACTGAATCGCTTCCAGCGGCACTATATCTCTCAGCGGTATATCAACCATCTTTGTGTGGCACTTCTTCAACTGGGAAACGTGGAACACATCATGAACTCCTGACAATCCTTCGGGCAATTCCAACTTGTAAGCAACTTCTCCCATACGTTCCAAAACTTTGTATGGTCCCACAAAACGTGGCGCTAACTTTCCCATAACTCCAAAGCGCTTAACTCCTCGAAGTGGAGATACACGAAGATAAACTTTGTCTCCAACTTCGTAAGCTATCTCCTTGCGTTTAGAATCTGCATAGCTCTTCTGCCTGGACTGGGCTACCTTGAGCCTATCGCAAATCAACTTCACCTTCTGTTCAGACTCCTTAATCAAATCTGGCCCAAACAACTGGCGATCTCCAACTTCATCCCACGACAATGGCCGTACAATGTTCGAAAGGGGCCATCTTCAAACTGGATTGATAACTGTTGTTGTAAGAGAATTCTGCATATGGCAAATTGTCGTCCCAACTAGATCCATAATCTAGCGCACAAGCTCTTAGCATATCCTCCAAAATCTGATTGACTCTCTCGGTCTGTCCATCTGTCCGTGGATGAAAGACTGTACTGAACTCTAGCTTGGTACCCAAAGTTTCGTGCAACTGATTCCAGAACTTTGAGGTAAACTGGGTTCCTCTATATGATACAATGCTCCTCGGAACTCCATGCAGACATACGATCCTGGTCATGTATATCTTTGCCAACTTAGCACTGGTGTAAGTGGTCTTCACTCGGATGAAATGAGCTACCTTCGTCAAACGATCGACTACAACCCAAATCGAGTCATAGCCTGAACGAGTCCTGGGCAATCTAGTGATAAAATCCATGCCTAGCTTATGCTACTCCCATTCAGGTATTGGCAATGGCTGTAACAATCCTGCTAGCTTCTGATGCTCTGCCTTCACTCTCTGACATACATCACAAACTGCTACATATTCCGCAATATCCTTCTTCATTCCGGTCCACCAGAATGTGTCTTTCAAATCCAAATACATCTTGGTATTTCCTGGGTGAATCGAGTACGGCGAATCATGGGCCTCCTGTAGAATTAACTTCCCGATCTCCGGATCATTAGGCACATAAACGCGGTCCTCAAACCATAAGGTATCGTTCTCATCCTCACGAAATCCTTTAGCTTTTCCCTTGCTCATCTTCTCCTTTATAGAGGCAATCTCCTTGTCAGTCTTCTGAGCTTCTCTGAGCTTATCCACTACATAGCCTCTCAGAACTATCTCCAAACATATTTCACGAAGATCCTCGGCTAACTCCCTTGGTAACTCTCCGGTCAAGAGTGTGTTGATATGGCTCTTGCAGCTCAACGCGTCAGCTACTACATTAGCCTTTCCGGGGTGATAATGCAATCTCATAGCATAATCCTTGATGAGCTCCAACCATCTCCTTTGCCTAAGATTTAACTCCTTCTACGTGAAGATGTACTTCAAACTCTTGTGATCCGTGTACACCTCACAATGGTTTCCGATGAGAAAATGCCTCCAAGTCTTCAATGCGTGCACTACGGCTGCTAACTCCAAGTCATGTGTAGCATAATTCAGCTCATGGGGCTTAAGCTGTCGTGAGGCATATGAAACAACTCTTCCCTCCTGCATAAGAACTGCTCCAAGTCCTCGACGAGAAGCGTCGCAATACACCTCATAATCCTTGTGCTGATCTGGCAGAATCAAAACTGGCGATGTAACCAAACGTTTCTTCAACTCCTGGAAACTGGCCTCACATTCCTCAGTCCATTTAAACTTGGTGTCCTTCTTCAACAACTCCGTCATGGGCTTTGCAATCTTCGAGAAGTTCTCAATGAACCTCCGGTAGTATCCCGCGGGTCCAAGAAAACTCCGGATCTCTCCAACTATCATTATAGCTACCCAATTTGTCACAGTGACAACTTTGGTGGGGTCTACTGCTATTCCTTCTCCGGATATCACATGTCCGAGGAATCCAACTTCCTTCAACCAAAACTCACATTTGCTGAACTTGGCATATAACTGATGTTATCTGAGCTTCTCCAGTACCAAATGCAAATGCTCCTTATGCCCCTCTTCATTCTTTGAGTAGACCAAAATATCATCAATGAACACCACGACAAACTTATCCAGAAACTCCATAAACACCTTGTTCATCATGTTCATGAAATATGATGGTGCGTTAGTCAGACCAAATGACATAACGGTATACTCATATCTTAGGTATATCCTGCTCTCGAATCTTCAACTGATGGTATCCCGATCGCAGATCGATCTTGTAAAATACCTTGGCTCCTTGCAATTGGTCAAACAAATCATTGATCATCGGCAACGGGTACTTGTTCTTGATTATTACTTCATTCAATCGTCGATAATCAACAACCATCCTCAATGATCCATCCTTCTTCTCCACTAGAAGCACTGGCGATCCCCAAGGTGAGGAACTTGGGCGAATATAACCTTTATCCAGTAACTCCTTAATTTGTTTCTTAATTTCCTCCAAATCTTGTGCGTGCATCCTTTACGGTCTCTTAGATATCGACCCTGTGCCTGGAAAAAGCTCAATAAAAAACTCAATGTCTCTATCCGGTGGCATGCCTGGCAACTCCTCCAGAAATACATCAGGGAAATCCTTCACCACTGGTACTTCCTCCTGCACAACTCCCGATAAGGAATTTACTTGTGTCCTCTTCGGCTCATGTCATGATACATACTTGATCCTTCTCCCTTCCAGAGTGGTAAGCAAAATCGACTTACTAGTGCAATCGATGTTTCCTCCATACATCGATAGCCAATCCATACCCAGAATCACATCCAAACCTTGCGATTCCAGAATGATTAAATCCGAGGGGAAAACATGCCTACCTATACTCAATGGCACTTGAAAACATCCTCGACTGGCCATATACTCCGCTCCTAGTGAGCTTACTAGCATAGGTGTTCTAAGAACTTTGGTGGGCAATTTATACTTATCCACAAATCCCCTTGATATGTATGAATGCAATGCATCAGTATCAAAAATAATGATTGCAGTAAATGACTTAACCAAAAACTTACCTATTACTGCATCTGGTTGGGCTTCAACCTCCTCCATGTTAACGTGGTTCACCTGTCCCCTGTTGAAAGGGTTCGGCTTCTTCCTAGAGCTTCCATTGCCATTTTCATTCTGGGCTTCAGGACATTCATTGGCATAATGTCCCGTCTTCTGACACTTATAACAAGTGACTTGGCTCATGTCTCTCTTGGCTGGGGTTGATGGGTTGGTACGGTTCTGGCCGTTTCTTCCTCCATTCCCATTACCATTCTTGGGGCCACTATGATTATGCAAGCTACCTCCTCCATGGGTATGCTGAAAATATCCTCCCGATTTCAGGGTAAAACGTGGCTTCTGCTGAGCTCCAGAATTGTACTTCCCTTGTCCATACTTCCTCTTGTGGTTGTCAATCTGCTGCTGCTTCCCTTCAATCATGAGAGCTCTATCTACCAGCTCCTGGTAGTTGTTGAAGGTTGCTACCATCAACTGCATGCTGAGCTCATCATTCAGTCCTTCCAGAAACTTCTCCTTCTTAGCTGCATCCATAGCGACGTCATCTGGGGCATAACGTGCTAACTTACTAAAGTCATCCACGTACTGGCCAACTGTCTGTCCTCCACGGTGCAAGTTGTGAAACTCACGCTTCTTCATGGCCATAGCTCCTGCGGAAACATGGGCAGTACGGAAAGCCTGCTGAAACCGATCCCATGTGACCGTGTCGATAGGATAAGTGGCTGTGAGATTCTCCCACCATGATGCTGCGAGGCCATCAAGCTGATGTGCAGCAACCTTTTCCGCATCTGTGCATCCTGCAGTGGTCAACTCCCTCCCTGTCTTGCGGAGCCAATCATCTGCAACTATCGGCTTGGTGCTACTGGAGAACACCAGCGGATTCAGTCTAAGGAAACGAGTTAAGTGATCAACAGGTGGTGGAGGTGGTGGGTTGTTGTTGTTGTTGTTCCCCTGATTCTGATTCTGGACTAGTAACTGCATCAACGCATTCTGCTGCTGGATCAACTGAGTGAGCTCCGGTGGGAAAGCAAATCCATTGCCACGTCTCGGAGGCATCTGAGGGTTTTAGAAAAGATGAGAAAATAGAATAGAATGAGGTCTAGAGAGAAAACACTACCCATATGCACATGAGACAAATGAAAACAATATCACTTCATTCAATTCAAACAAGGGCATACAACGGTCTAACTATCATTACAGAAGTGCTCGGACTATACTAGATTCATGGGGGAATACTACTACTGTTATGGTAGTTGACTAGAAAAACTGCTCCGTTGAAGACTCCATGATATTTGCTCCAGCTTCATCAACATAGTCATCATCGCTATCGTCTGGGTCTGAGTCGGTGTCGTCAATGATGATGTAATTCTCCGGGCAAGTGCAATCATCGTCTTCTCCTCCAGTCGCGGGAAATCCCATGAATACTTTCAGCTTCTTCTTCAGATCATCATTCTTCTCCACAAGCGTTGCTATTTCCTCCTCATATCCATCACGTGTAGACTTGAGTTCTTCCTCCAGTTCCATGATCTTGGTCATAGCCTTCTTCAGATCTATCATGCCTGCGCACATCTGGTTCTCCTGGCGACGAATGTGCTGGTTCAACTCCTGGATGAAAGCTGCAATTGATCTATCCTTCCTGGTGCTGATCATCTCCCATTGTTCATCTCGGCGCCCACAAATCTAGTAGATAGTATCCTTGAGGTCCTTGTGATAAACTTCTCCAATGCGTCCCATTGTGATGTGGGTTGCCATGCTCTTTCCTATACTCTAGGTTGGTGCATCGAAGGAAAACTCTATGGGCTCAGTGACAGGCATGAACGTCCTTCCTTGGACTTGAACTTGAATCATCCAACACTCCTCTTCTGGTAAAGTGGCGATGTAGGTCCCGGTGAAGCTTGGTACTCCGATGTTCAGGTATCTAGTGACTTCCTTCAAGTGGCGTCCAAAGGGTGTATCTTCATCCGGTTGCGTGAACTTGTTCCTTGCATCCGCCATCCTAAAAGAGTAGAAAAGATGAGGAGTCAGAAATGAGAAGAGTGAGTAGTGATCTATGGCTTTTAGCTTAGTGGTCGTGTCCTATAGTCAGCGTGTGCTCTAATACCATCTTGTAGCGACCAGACCTCAAACAGTCTGATCTCTGTGCTTTAGTGTCATCCATGGATCAGTAATGCTGACACGCACAGTACTTGAAGGATTTATAACAGAGTAGCAATCACACACTTATTACATCGAATGTCTCAAAAGAGAACTTATTACAATAAATATGGCTTAAGGCCATTAAAAACGATAACAGCGGAAGGCTTGGAAGATAAGTGAGTCCATCAACTCCAACGGCATCACTGAGTATAAGACCACGACCTAAGGCTCCTTACTCGTCGTCTGAAAAGTCTGCAACATGAACGTTGCAGCCCGAAAACGGGTCAGCACATGGAATATGCTGGCAATGTAACACATAGAGGGTAATGAACAGAAATATGCTATACTACATGGATATATGGCTGGTGGAAAGCTCTATGGTTACAGTTTTGCATAAAGCCATTTTTCCCTACTGCAAAGGAATAAATTTTATTTAACTATCATGGTGGTTGTTAAACATTGAGAAGATAGACATCCTCTCAATCCCAATTAAGCATCATAATTAAACCCAATAAATTAAATTAAAGTAACATGATGAGATTCACATGATAATCCAAGTACAAGATACTCAAAACGTCCATATCCGGGGACATGGCTAACCATGATTAGTTTATACACTCTGCAGAGGTTTGCGCATTTTTCCCCACAAGACTCGATCTCCTCCGTGGATTTCTCGCACTACATGGTGTTTGAGAAACGGATGACCGAGACATAGTCTTTCAGAAGCGCTAGCACCTTACGATCGGGTAGACAGTTACACCTACTTTCCCCTACATCTACTAGTCTACCACTGTAATACATGCCTCGCTATCCCTACTTTGTCACTGGGTGAGGACACCGCAAGATTGAACACAAAACTAAGCACCTCTCCCATTGCAAGAAAAACCAATCTAGTTGGCCAAACCAAACCGATAATTCAAAGAGAAATACGAAGATATCAAATCATGCACATAAGAATTCAGAAGTAACTCAAATAATATTCATATATAATTTGATCATAAATCCACAATTCATCTCGACAAACACACCACAAAAGAATATTACATCGGATAGAACTCCAAGAACATCGAGGAGAACATGGTATTGAAGATCATAGAGAGAGAAGAAGCCATCTAGCTACTAGCTATGGACCCTTAGGTCCGTGGTAAACTACTCATGCTTCGTCAGAAGGGCAATAGAGTTGATGTAGATGCCCTCCATGATCGAATCCCCCTCCGGGAGGGTGCCGGAAAAGGCCCCAAGATGGGATCTCACGGGAATAGAGGCTTGCGGCGGTGGAAAAGTATTTTCGTGGATGCTTCTGATGTTGGGGGAATATTTCGGTATTTACAGAGCAAAAATTAGGGTTGGCAGAGTCCCGTGGGGCCCACAAGCCAGGGAGGCACACCCCCCCTAGGGTGTGGCCTCAGGGCTTGTGGAGTCCTCAGGACTCTTCTGGCCCCCTCTCCAAGCTCCATGGATGTCTTCTAGTCCAAGAAAAATCATCGCAAAAGTTTTATTTCGTTTGGACTCTGTTTGATATTCCTTTTCTATAAAACCCAAAAATAAGGAAAAAACAGAAACTGGCACTGGGCTCTAGGTTAATAGGTTAGTCCCAAAAATAATATAAAAGAGCATATTAGTGCATATAAAACATCCAAAACAGATAATATAATAGCATGGAACAATCAAAAATTATAGATACGGTGGAGACGTATCACTGTGTACCCGACCGGACGTGTGCCTTGCCATAAGTTTGGTAGGGAGGTACCAAAGTAATCCAGGAGTGGATCACTGGACAACGGTCAAGAACATTCTAAATTCCCTGAAAAGGACCAAGGATATGTTTCTCGTTTATGGAGGTGACGAAGAGCTCGTCGTAAATAGTTACGTCGATGCTAGCTTCGACACTGATCCAGATGACTCTAAGTCACAAACCGGATACGTATTTATATTGAATGGTGGAGCTGTCAGTTGGTCCAGTTCCAAGCAGAGCGTCGTGGCGGGATCTACGTGTGAAGTGGAGTACATAACTGCTTGATATGTCTCCAACGTATCTATAATTTTTGATTGTTCCATGCTATTATATTATCTGTTTTGGATGTTTTATATGCATTAATATGCTATTTATTATTTTTGGTACTAACCTATTAACCTAGAGCCCAGTGCCAATTCCTGTTTTTTTCCTTGTTTTAGAGTTTCGCAGAATAAGTATACCAAATGGAGTCCAAACGGAATGAAACTTTTGCGACGATTTTTCTTGGATCAGAAGACATCTAGAGGACTTGGAGTACACGTTAGGGAAGCGACGAGGGGGTCACAAGGACAGAGGGCGCGGCCAGGGGGTAGGGCGCGCCCCCACCCTTGTGGGCCCCTCGTGACTCCACCGACCTATTTCTTCCGCCTATATATTCACATATACCCCAAAACCTACCCGGGGAGCCCGAAAACACTTTTCCACCGCCGCAACCTTCTGTACCCGTGAGATCCCATCTAGGGGCCTTTTCCGGCGTATTGCCGGAGGGGGATTCAATCACAGAGGGCTTCTACATCAACATTGCCCTTCCGATGAAGCGTGAGTAGTTTACCACAGACCTACGGGTCCATAGCTAGTAGCTAGATGGCCTCTTCTCTCTCTTTGATTCTCAATACCATGTTCTCCTCGATGTTCTTGGAGATCTATTCAATGTTATACCTTTTTGCGGTGTGTTTGCCGAGATTCGATGAATTGTGGATTTATGATTAGCTTATCTGTGAATATTATTTGAATCTCCTCTGAATTCTTATATGCATGATTTGATATCTTTGCAAGTCTCTTCGAACTATCGATTTGGTTTGGCCAACTAGATTGGTTTTTCTTGCAATGGGAGAAGTACTTAGCTTTGGGTTCAATCTTGCGGTGTCCTTTCCCAGTGATAGTAGGGGCAGCAAGGCACGTATTGTATTTTTGCCATCGAGGATAACAATATGGGTTTTATATCATATTGCTTGAGTTTATCCCGCTACATCATGTCATCTTACTTAATGTGTTACTCTATTCTTCATGAACTTAATACTCTAGATGCAGGCAGGAGTCGGTTGCTGTGTGAAGTAATAGTAGTAGATACAGGCAGAGTCGGTCTACTTAATACAATCGTGATGCCTATATTCATGATCATTGCCTTAGATATCGTCATAACTTTGTGCTTTTCTATCAATTCCTCAGCAGTAATTTGTTCACCCACCGTAATATTTTCTATCTTGAGAGAAGCCTCTAATAAAACCTATGGCCATCGGGTCTACTTTCCATCATATAAGTTTTCGATCTACAGTGTTAGTTTCCTATTTACTTCCTTTGCAATCTTTTACTTTCCATTCCATAAACCAAAAATACCAAAAATATTACTTTACTATTTATCCATCTCTATCAGATCTCACTTTGTAAATAACTGGGAAGGGATTTATAACCCCTTTATCACGTTGGGTGCAAGTTGGTGTTTGTTTGTGCAGGTATTCGGTGACTTGTGCATTATATCCTACTGGATTGATACATTGGTTCTCAAAACTGAGGGAAATACTTACTCTACTTTGTTGCATCACCCTTTCCTCTTCAAGGGAAAAACCTACGCAAGCTCAACAGGTAGCACTGCTTCGGAAGTAGCACATGAAGAGTCTGGATGAAGGAGTTCATATCCGATCTGGGTGTAATACCCAGTGCATCGGGTCCAATGAAAATCTTTGTGACAACACTGGAGCAATTGCCCTAGCGAAGGAATCCAGGTTTCACAAGAGAACCAAACACATCAAGAGATGCTTCAACTCCATTCGTGAAAAGGTTAAGGATGGAGATATCAAAGTTTACAAAATAAATACGGATCTAAATGTAGTAGACCCGTTGACTAAGCCTCTTCTGCGAGCAAAACATGATCAGCATCAAGACTCCATGGGTGTTAGATTCATTACAATGTAATCTAGATTATTGACTCTAGTGCAACTGGGAGACTGATGGAAATGTGCCCTAGAGGCAATAATAAAGTTTTTATTATTATATTTCCTTATTCATGATAAAGGTTTATTATTCATGCTATAATTGTGTTGATCGGAAACTTAAATACATGTGTGGATACATAAACAAATACTGTGTCCCTAGTAAGCCTCTACTAGACTAGCTCGTTGATCAAAGATTGTTAAGGTTTCCTAACCATAGACATGTGTTGTCACTTGATAACGGGATGACATCATTAGGAGAATGATGTGGTGGACAAGACCCATCCATTAGCTTAGCATATGATCGTTCAATTTATTGCTATTGCTTTCTTAATGTCAAATACATATTCCTTCGACTATGAGATCATGCAACTCCCGGATACCGGAGGAATACCTTGTGTGCTATCAAACGCCACAACGTAAGTGGGTGATCATAAAGATGCTCTACAGGTATCTCATGAGGTGTTTGTTGAGTTGGCATGGATCGAGATTAGGATTTGTCACTATGTGTATCGGAGAGGTATCTCTGGGCCCTCTCGGTAATACACATCACAAGAAGCTTAGAGTTCCACCAACTACATAAAAAAGCATCTTAGTAGTCATGGTAGGAAAATTAGAAGAATGCTAGGTGAATTCACTAGGACACCTAGTGTAAGAAAGATCTTCTGTGTAGCACTAAAGTTGCCATATCTAGAAAAGTTTCTTGTGAGAAAAGATCATCGAAAAGTACCATATACGATCTAATTTTAAAGAGCTTGTTGCAAGAAACCTCTCCGCAGACCGCGACGCAACACCCCTACCGAAACTCGGCGAGGCTGTCACCTCCAGCGGTACACCTAGGCTCCATGGCGCTTCTCCTCTGCCGCCGTTCCACACCTCTCCTCAGACTGTCGCTCAGGTACCATCTGCTCCTATGATGCTCACCATGCCCGGCAACTGTTCTGTGAATTTCTCGAGCTAAATTTTTTGTCCCTTCTTCTTTATAGCAATGGATTTGGATATGGAGTACATCTACGAGCCCTATGTTGAGTCATCTGACTCATCCGAAGAGGAGGACTACATGGATTTGATGGCGATGATGAAGACGGTGCTTGCAGTCGCAGAGCGCGCGGATGAGCATGTTCTCAATTTCAAGGGATCGATCAAGGGTCACCGAATGCTCAACCGGAACCGGGCACGCAACCATTTGGCTAATGGACGACTATTTTGCCCCCAATGCCCTCTTCGCTGATAGTTTTCGTTGGCGATTTCAGGTGCACAAAAATGTATTCGATCGTTTGTACCATGGTGTCCGGTCCTTTGATGACTACTTCATCTTCAAGAAGGATGCCTTGGGAAGGATTGGGCTCTCTGGTTATCAGAAGTGCATGGCCGCACTGCAGATGCTTGCACATGGCACGACCGCTGATTCGTGGGAGGAGTACGTACGGATGTCCGAGAGCAAATGCGAAGATATCATGGTTAGGTTTGCAACTGCCGTGGTCGAGGTGCTTGGACCTCAGTACCTGAGAGAACCAACTGTGAAAGACACCGAGAGGCTCTTGGAAATCTCGGAAGCAAGAGGTGACCAGGTTTGCTTGGATCACTTGACTGCATGCATTGGAAATGGAAGAACCGCCCAAAAGCTTTTCAAGGAAAATATCAGGGTCATGTTAAGAAATCGCCATCATTCTTGAAGTAGTTGCATCACAGGATATTTGGATTTGGCACGCTTTCTTTGGCATGTCTGGGTCTCATAATGGCATCAATGTGCTACAGTGATCACCATTGTTTGCTAGGCTAACTGAAGGAGAAGCTCCTCCTTGCCACTTTACCGTCAATGGGCATGAGTACAACATGGGCTACTATCTAGTTGATGGTATCTATCCTCCTTGGGCTACCTTTGTGAACACCATCTCTAACCTAGTTGGTCAGAAAAAAATTTGATTTTTCCCAAAGACAAGAAGCAGCTAGAAAGGATGTTGAGAGGGCTTTTGGAGTTCTGCGGGTACATTTTGCAGTTGTTCGTGGACCTGCCAAACAAGGGGATCCGGAGACCTCGTGGAAGGTGATGACCCGTTGTGTGATCATGCACAACATGATCGTGCAGAATGAGCGTGAGGATGTTGCTGTAGGTCTTGAATTTGAAAACATGGGTGATCCTATCAAACTCCCGACCAAAATCTGGACACATTTGAAGAATTTGTTCAAATGCATCAACAAATTCGGCATCGAGCAACTGAAGAAAGATCTGATTGAGCATCTATGGACGGTCAAGGGAGACGACATTTTGGAGTGTAATATTTGAATTTTTTTAATTAGAACTACCGCTGCATTTGAACATTTAAACTATTTTAGACTATATATGTGGCTATTTAAACTTGTAGACTTAAAAAAATTCAATCAGATGTATGTGGACAATGCTGGATGGCCATCTTCCACATCAGTCTTCGTGGACTGCTCCAACTGTCCGTGGACAAACGCCCGAGCAAATTTATGTGCCATCATTGGAGACGCCCCTATAAATCATTGGATGGAAATGCTAAGGACACACACCAATCAGTGTGTTGAGAAAAATAATATATCATGATCAAGAGAAGTCTAGGCTTCCCCTGCCTCCTACCGGCGCCGCTGTCGGTCTGCCTCATCTTCGATGGTCTTAGGGACATGGTGGCGCGATGGATCTCGTTCCTTGCCGGCGGGAGGGCTCTGTTTTCAGTTGTTCCTTGGCGTTTTGTTACAATTTGTGTCCTGCTTATGAAGATGAGACGACGGTGGCTCCCTGAAGATGGAATAAGGTTCTCCCCGCCTAGCCCCCGTCTTGATGGTATGTCTAGCATTATCGGTGGGCGTGTGAAGATTTGTGTCCAGTGAATCTGTCGTTGGTGGATTTGCTCGAATCTAGTTGTAGTTTGCCTACGTTCATCTGTTTTTAAGTTGGATCTTTTCGATCTACGTTACTTTTCATCGACGGCGGTTGTTGTTCTGCTACGCTGGTCCTATGAGGCCTTAGCACGACGACTTCCTGACTGTCTACTACAACCAGTTTCGCCTGGTTCCGACGAGGGAGGGACAATGACGACGGCGCGTCTTCGGCTCGCTTCAATGATTATAGTCGTTGCTAGATGGTCTACGAATCTGGACCTAATTTTTATTATTCCTGATGTTTTTTTGAACATCAGTACAGACACAAGCACTCATATACACGCGCATACACTCATCCCTATGAACGCACACACGTGCACACTACCCTATGAGCACCTCCGAAAGACTGAGCCGGCATATCATCTTGAGATTTACGAAGTCACCATAGGCGCTTCGTCGTCGACGAAAACATCTCCTCCCACTGAATGCGCATCGCCGAAAATTCTGAAATAAATTCAGGAATAAATGCGAGCACCATGATTTGAACCCTTGTAGGCTGGGATACCACAGTCCCTCTAATCATCCAGTCACAGATTGGTTCGCTCTGATGTTTGTTATATGGCATGATTGAAAAGATCAAAAGTTTTCTGGCGCAATAAAAAATTCAGCAGTCCTCACTCACGACCAAGTTACGAGCAAGGTTCCCTCAAAAAAAAAAAGTTACGAGCAAGGTAACTTCTCCGACTTGGTGATACTCAACCGACTGAGCCAAGCGTGGTCTTCCATGCCGTTCCCTCCCCGCCCGCAGCCTGTCCTGTCCCGTTCACACGCGGCACCGTTTGCTCCTCCTACTGACCGCGCGGCCCCACTTTTGGCCTTTGGGTCCCACACCCGCCGAGGGCACCGAGCTTCCACTGCTCCTCCTGGCTGTTGAGCGGTCCATGTGTAAGTCCGATGCGGCCATAGTACCACACGCCGCCACATCCCACTGACGCCAATGGCCCACCAGGAGGAAGCGAGCGGACGGCTGACGCATGTCCGCCACGTGTCCGGGCTACCTACGTGACGTCCTGTGGCGTGGAGACGTGGCGGCTGGGCACGGGCCAGGGCAAGGTGTACTTGAGGAGGGTACCGGCCGCCGCCCTTCCCTTCGCCTTGGCATCAACTCCCACCCCGTGTCTGCTGCAGATGCCAAGATTGTCCCGGTTGCTCCCATGTCTGATCGTAGCGGCCAGCGGCAATGCCGCCGAGGCGTCTCGGGCGACGTCGAGCTCGACGCGGCCATGGCACTGGCCAACATGGCCGGCGTTTCGGGGCCAGCAGCTCTTCCCGCCGTGCAACCGGCGGCGCCGCAGCATGGCGCCAGCCGTGAGGAGGAGGAGCTGGCGAGCACGAGGCTGAGCCTGGAGCTGGGCAAGGTCGGCATCCAGGCGTCGTGCTCCAGCAGTTCCAGCGCCGGGTGTCCCTCGCAGCAGGCGCGGGTGGCCGTGGCGGCTCCAGGTGGAGGCGGCTACGGCCCAAGGCCCCGGCATACGCTCACCGAGGTAACTCAGCGGCTATGTCGCGTGGATGCAAAACCTGTGCTGGCTCTCACTTGACCCCTAGTTTCTTGTGCGGATCCAACAGGCTGAGAAGGAGGCAAAGCGGCTGCGGCGCGTGCTCGCGAACCGGGAGTCTGCGCGCCAAACCATACTCCGCCGTCAGGTTATAATATCTTTGGCTTTCACAGCGTTCGTATAAAACCATCTCTCTGTATACAATTCATCCGAGCCACTCCAGCTTTATGTAGTGTTGTCTTAATTTTAATTAGGCGATCCGAGACGAACTGGCGAGGAAAGTTGCCGACTTGTCGTCACAAAACGAGAGCATGAAGAAGGTTGTATACCGATAGGTTTATGTAGCAGCAAGAATGGCAATTAAAAGGAACAAACTTTAGGCTTAACCTATGTTAATTCCCCCTTTGTTTGCGCAGGAGAAGGAGACGGTGATGCAAGAGTATCTCACACTCCAGGAGACGAACAAGCAGCTGAAAGAACAGGCACGACATCATCTGCCGCTTCCATTATTTTAGTGATCTTTATTACTAGTACGTAATTACTAGTGTCAGGGCAGAGAGAATCTAGCACGTTCGGAGCCTCCAGTTGTTCCCCTGAAAGCGAGCCACATGACTGCACTTTACTATTGTAGTACTGCGCTAGTCCAGTAGTAGTCGCTAGCTAGGCCATCAAGCAGTCATCGGAAACACAAGTCATAGTCGAATTGGAACCCAAGTACCGAACTGGAGACAACGTAGTTCTTGATGCCATATGTATGGATAAAACGACATCCGTGTTTTCTATATTTGGCTTTCTGCCAAGATTGCTTTCTTCTTTAATTTGTGGCCCAAAGTTGCCGCACACGCTTCTGCTGTTCTACTGCTCATGCCCACAAGACTCAAAGTAGCTATAGGTAGGGTGTGCCGCTTGTTGAGACGAGCTTTTTGCCGGTATGTCCAGGTCTTCGGAGTTTTACCAATGGCATCTCATTTTGAATCGTCCTTCTGCGTGCAAAGAGAACCAAACACCTGGAGCGAAAGCTTGCTGTGATCCTGACTAGTCGTGGATGCTTTTCTCCATCTACAGGTTATTGCGAAGACGGCAGAGAAGGCCCCGCCGCCGGTGGTAACGTCTATGGACACCACGCCACCAGCGGAGCAGCGGGCAGAAGCCACGCTGTCCACGGCGGCCCCGCTGGATGCACCCCCTGGGCCGGGCTTCCTTTACGCAACAGCTGGGCCCTCGGCCGTGCCGGTGCCGTATGTCTGGGGCTCTTGGCCGGGGTACCATCCCAACGCCAGCAACATGGGCGGCGGCGCCAGCACTGGACATGCCCCGCCGCTCTGCTTTCGGCCCTGCGCCTGGTACTACCCCGTCGTCACCGACCCACATGGCTCGCCGGCGACATCTTACGCGCAGCCGCTCCATGAGACGACGAGCGGGGGCGCCAGCCAGGGTACCGGCGGCGGAACGGCCGAGGAGGACACCGACGACGACCCGTGCTCGCTCACGCTGGGGCTTGATGTCGACAGGAAGTGTGCGACGACCGCCGAGAGCGGCGGCAGCCGTGCTGTGGCGGGCGAGAGGGAGAGGGCGGTGATGGCGGCGGAGGCGAGAAAGAGGAGGAAGGAGCTGACGAAGATGAAGCAGACGCATCTCGGCGGCCGTCCTGGAGACGAGTAGGTCTCTGGCGCCATTGACAGGGGGTGACACTATTGTGTGTTTTTTTTCTTTTCTAGCTGGTCGTTTCATTTTGGTTGTTGTAAGTTGTTTTATCTGGTTTTGTTTAGCCTTTTGCTCGTCCAAATGATTTCAGTTTTCAAATTATTTTGTGGTGCAATCTGTATACAAAAGATTAGTAGGTTTGATGACGTGCAACAAGAGTCATGTACTCCCTCCGGTTTTTACTCCGTATGTATATATAACAACATACATAAGATTTGTCTGAAGTCAAAACTTCGTATTTACCTCGCAAAAAGAAACTTCATAAAGTTTCACATATTTATATGAAAAATATTGAATCTACCCATAATAAATATATAATATAAAAATTAAATTCATGACGCATCTAACAATATTGATTTCATATTATGAATGTTGATATTTTCATACAAATATGATTAAACTTCACGAAGTTTGATCTTGGACAAATTTTATATGCAGAATAAAATTAATCAAAGAGAGTTCTACTAATAATGTTTAATGTAGCTTACTTCGACACAACAAATCTTTGTCGGAGAACTTAGCTAGTATCTGCCCCAAGCTTTGTAGTACTCTTCATCCATGTCATTGAAATGGATGTATCTAGATGTATTTTAGTTCTAGATATATCCATTTTCATTCATTTTGATGAAAGTAATTCCGGATTAAGGGAGTATAAGATTTCCCTGAGTTTTTGTGCGAAGGAGCTTCAATCTTCTGGAAGTCTCGCCATCCATCTTGGAGAGCGGGTAAAACTTGTTGATGATTTTTTTCGCGTAGGCTTTCTAGTTGGTTATGGTACTGCTATACGAAAGCCTGTTATGCCATGCTTCCGCGTTGTCACCCAAAGAGAATTTAAAGAGTTTAGGCGAGATAAATCTCAAGGAACACTTTAATTTTGGAAATACCGCATAAAGCTTCAAAGAACATAATAAGCGCTTGAGGGTCTTCTTCTTCACATCTTGAAAAGACATGATCTTTCACTTTATCAGTAAATAAACAATCAATCGAATATTCAGAAGTAACATTTTACAACGGTAGGGACGATTACTCCCATTACTGACAAGAAAGACACCAAATTCACCTTTAGGTGCTTCAACTGCGGTTGGTAGGATAAATTATCAGAGATCTTGAGCCCATGGAAGGGGCACAATAATCCTTCAAAGAAGTTTCCTCGTTTGGATGATCGCCGTGTCCGCAAACAAGTAACTCGTAATATATTCTGGTAGATAAGTTCTTCTAGAACGAGTAGTCTCTGTCGGTGAAAGCGAGCATCTACAATAAGAACACCCGCAAATCAGTTACAAAACAAATACTCTGCGGTTAGCTCCCTGACAACGGCGTCAAAAAAATCTTGATGGCCTGCACATAGTAGCGTAGCATCTTTGTGTAAATATCCCAATAGTTTTTCGTTCCTAACAAAGGACGGAGGAGAGTACTGTGAGGGGGGTTTCGGTCACACATAAGACGTCACCTTCTTGTGTGGAGTAACTGTCTGAAAATCTGCAAATGGTATTATTGTCCCATGAAACAAATATAACAGTGGTGAAAGAGTTGAATGTTGTTACGAGAATAATAAACGACTTGAAAGTAAATAACATAAAGTAAACGGTTATTGTCTGGAATAGAGAGGTTACGCGCGGAGAAACTTCAGATCATGGTTACATCAAAGTGTACCAGTGTGACGATAATACCAGTTGCCTTATATCGTGATTCCAGGGTATATGTTGTTTGTTCGATAGGAAAATCACCCTTGTGGTCTAACTCCTTCACGCCGGATTCGTTCTCCCCTACAGTCCTACTTCAACGTTGTCATTACATGGTCGTTTTCGCAACCAAGGTCATAATACCAGAACAATGCATTAGGTTTTGAGGATCATCGTTATCTCATACTGTCTTCGCTCCTCATAGATACTGACATCTGTCACCTCTAGGTCAAAGCAACATGATATGTCTCCAACGTATCTACTTTTCCAAACACTTTTGCTCTTGTTTTAGACTCTAACTTGCATGATTTGAATGAAACTAACCCGAACTGACATTGTTTTCAGGACAACTACTTTGGTGTTGTTTTTATGCAGAAATAAAATGTTTTCAGAATTGGATGAAAATTCACAGAGAATTGTTTTGAAATATATATAAAAATACTAGCGCAAAGATCTACTAGAGGAGGCCCACCAGAGAGCCACAAGCACTAGTGGTGCCCCCAGAGGGCTCGCGACCTGAGCTTATCGGGGCCCCCGGCTTCCCTTTGCGCTACCTCCAAGTCCATAAGAAATGTCTTTGCGAGAAAAAAAATCAGAGAGAAATTTTGATTGTGTTTTACTATATGGAGCAGCCGACACCTCTTGTTTTTTATCAGGAGGCCTGATCTGGAGTCCATTCGGGGCTCCTAAGAGGGCAATTCGTCACCGTTGTCATCAACAACCCTTCTTCGTCAGCAACCTCATGATGCTCACCACCGGGAGTTAGTAATTTCATCGTAGGCATATTGGAGGTAGATCGAGATGGATGAGATTCGTCATGTAATTGAGTCAATTTGTTAGGGCTTGACCTCTAGTATCCACCAAGTTCTGAGAATGATGTTGCTATGACTTTGCTATTCTTAATTCTTGTCACGAGGGTCCGAGTGCCATGATTTCAGATCTAAACCTATTATGTTTTCATGATTATATTTGAGTTCTTTATCCTATCTTCAATTTATATGCACCTATTATTGTTCTGAACCGCCGTAGACCCAAGGTTACAATAATTGGGATACTTTCTGGGGATGACTGTAATTTGAGGAGTTCATGTATTCACTATGTGTTAATGCTTTGTTATGGTGCTCTATTAAAAGGAGCGCCTTAATTAGCCTTAGTTTCCATTATGACCCCACCGCGGGAGGGTAGGACAAAAGATGTCATGCAAATTCCTATCGCACGCACGCATGACTATATACGAAATACACGCTACATATGATTGATGAATTGGAGCTATTGTGTATCGCTCTTGGTTGTAACTGTTACATGATGAATGTCATCCAAATATCCATCTCTACTACATGGCTACGCTCTTTGTAATATTGTCTTGCTTGAATCACTATTGTTGCTACTGTCCCAATTGCTACAAAAATGCTACTGTTACTGTTATTATTGCTACTGGTACTATTACTATCAAAACCATCATATTATTGCGCTAGTAATATTTTGCTACAAGGAAATAACTTCTCAGGTGTGGTTGAATGGACAGCTCAAATGCTAAGGCTTATAAATATTCTTTGGCTCCCTTGTGTGGAATCAATAAATTTGAGTGAACTACTACCTTGAAGATTGTTGCGATCCCCTATACTTGTGTGTTATCAAGACAATTTTCTCGCACCGTTGCCGGAGAGCATAGCTCTATTTATTAAGTACATTGGGAGTTAAACATTTGTTGCAATTTATATTAACTATGAAGAATCTGAAATACTCTAGGACCAATATCATGCCCTCTAAGATGAGAGGAGGTTAGGAACTACCAACTCGGTCTACACTTGATTCACTTATTGTTTTAAGTCAACTTCTGACATCACTTGAGACATGCAAATCATACCAGATGGGCAAGATGACTGAAAGGCCTCGTTTTCAGTGAGATGGAACAAGAGAGCAACTTGTTGGAAGTAATACATTCAATGTGTGCAATCCAATGAGTGCTGAGGCACGCAGTGAATATCGTTATGCTCTTACTTCACAAATGATTTGAGTAGATGTTGAGTATATTTACTTGATGAAATACAAGTCTGAATTATTGAAAGGTTCAAATAATTTCAGAGTGAAGTTGAAGATCTTTGTGACAAGAGGATAAAATGTCTATGATATGATCACAGAGATGAATATCTGAGTTGCGAGTTTGGTACACAATTAAGAAATTGTGGAAATTGTTTCACAACTAATACCGCCTGGAACACCATAGTGTGATGGTGTGTCCGAACATCATAGCTGCACCCTATTGGATATGATGCATATCATGATGTCTCTTATTGAATTACCACTATCGTTTATAGGTTAGGCATTAGAGACAACCACATTCACTTTAAATAGGGCACCATGTAATTCCGTTGAGATGACACTGTATGAACTATGGCTTAGAGAAACCTAAGCTGTCATTTCTTAAAAGTTTGGGGTTGCGAAGCTTATGTGAAAGTTTTAGCCTGATAAGCTCGAACCCAAAGCGGATAAATGCATCTTCGTAGCACACCCAAAACAGTTGGCTATACCTCCTATTCAGATCCTGAGGCAAAAGTGATTGTTTCTAGAACCGGATCCTTTCTCGAGGAAAAGTTTCTCTCGA
Organism: Triticum timopheevii; assembly: GCA_963921465.1. Taxonomy (NCBI): domain Eukaryota; kingdom Viridiplantae; phylum Streptophyta; class Magnoliopsida; order Poales; family Poaceae; genus Triticum; species Triticum timopheevii. Next base: position 228,233,888 of record OY997270.1, on the reverse strand, counting down.
AAGAAATGAGTGGGAGGATGGTGGAGACTTGATGAGGTTACTGAACCATCACTTCAACCAGTGTGTAGCAGGGCACAGGAAGTCGTTTCTGTAGCACCTACACCAATTGAAGTGGAAGCTGATGATAGTGATCACGAAACTTCATATCAAGTCACTACCAATACTCATAGGTCGACAAGGATGCGTACTATTTCAGAGTGGTACGTAATCCTGTCTAGGAGGTCATGTTGCTAGACAACAATGAACCTACGAGCTATGGAGAAGCGATGGTGGGCCCGGATTCCAAGGAATGGCTCGAGGCCATAAAATCTGAGAGGATCCATGTATGAAAACAAAATATAGACTTTGGAGGAACTACTTGATGGTCGTAAGGCTGTTGGGTACAGATGAATTTTAAAAGGAAGACAGACAATGATGGTAAGTATCACCATTAAGAAAGCTCGACTTGTCGTTAAGATGTTTTCCGACAGGTTCAAGGAGTCGACTATGGTGAGACTTTCTCAATCGTAGTGATGCTAAGAGTCTGTTGAAAGATTCAGACCCATTGACTAATAACCTCTCTCACAAGCGAGATATGATCAAACCCCATGGGTGTTCGATTCATTACAATCACATAGTGATGTGAACTAGATTATTGACTCTAGTGCAAGTGGGAGACTGTTAGAAATATGCCCTAGAGGCAATAATAAAATGGTTATTATTGTATTTCCTTGTTCATGATAATTTTCTATTGTTCATGCTATAATTGTATTAACTGGAAACCGTAATACATGTGTGAATACATAGACCACAACTTGTCCCTAGTGAGCCTCTAGTTGACTAGCTCGTTGATCAATAGATGGTCATGGTTTCCTGACCATGGACATTAGATGTCATTGATAGAGGGATCACATCATTAGGAGAATGATGTGATGGACAAGACCCAATCCTAAGCATAGCACAAGATCGTGTAGTTCGTTTGCTAAGAGCTTTTCTAATGTCAAGTATCATTTCCTTAGACCATGAGATTGTGCAACTCCCGGATACCGTAGGAATGATTTGGGTGTACCAAACGTCACAACGTAACTGGGTGGCTATAAAGGTGCACTACAGGTATCTCCAGAAGTGTCTGTTGGGTTGGCACGAATCGAGACTGGGATTTGTCACTCCATATGACAGAGAGGTATCTGTGGGCCCACTCGATAATGCATCATCATAATGAGCTCAATGTGACTAAGTAGTTAGTCATGAGGTCATGTATTACAGAACGAGTAAAGTGACTTGCCGGTAACGAGATTGAACGAGGTATTGGGATATCAACGATCGAATCTCGGGCAAGTAACATACCGATTGACAAAGGGAATTGTATACGAGACTGATTGAATCCCCGACATCGTGGTTCATTCGATGAGATCGTCGTGGAACATGTGGGAGCCAACATGGGTATCCAGATCCCTCTATTAGTTATTAGTCGGAGAACGTCTCGGTCATGTCTGCATGGTTCCCGAACCCGTAGGGTCTACACACTTAAGGTTCGGTGACGCTAGAGTTGTTATGGGAAATAGTATGTGGTTACCGAAGGTTGTTTGGAGTCCCGGATGAGATCCCGGACTTGACGAGGAACTCCAGAATGGTCCGGAGGTGAAGATCGATATATTGGACGAAGGGTATTGGAGTACGGAATTGTTCTAGGAGTACTGGGTGACGACCAGCGTGACCGAAAGGTGTTTCGAAGGCCCCGGCAAGTGTTGGGGGGCCTTATGGGCCAAGGGGAGGGGGCACACCAGCCCACTAAGGGGCTGTGCGCCCCTCCCAACCCCTCTCACGTAACCTGGAGAGGTGTGGGTGCCTCCCCTAGGGCAGCCGCCCCTCCCGGCTTGGGGGGCAAGATACCTAGGGGTTGGGGCGCCCAAACCCATCTAGGGTTTCCCCTTTGGCCACCACCCCTCCCATAGGGAACCCTAGGGTGCCTCCTCCACACCCTTCCCCCTATATATAGTGAGGGAGAGAGAGGGTAGCCGCACCCTTCCCCTGGCGCAGCCCTCTCCCTCCTCCTCCGTAGTGCTTGGCGAAGCACTGCAGGAATACCATAAGCTCCACCACCACGCCTTGTGCTGTCGGAGCTCTCCCTCAACTTCTCCTCTCCCCTTGCTGGATCAAGAAGGAGGAGACGTCCCCGGGCTGTACGTGTGTTGAACGCGGAGGCGCCGTCCGTTCGGCGCTTAGATCGGAATCGACCGCGATCTGAATCGCTGTGTGTACGACTCCACCAACCGCGTTCTTGTAACGCTTCCACATCGCGATCTTCAAGGGTATGAAGAGACACACATCCTCGCCCTCTCTTGTTGCTAGAATCTCCATAGATTGATCTTGGTGATGCGTAGAAAATTTTGAATTATTGCTACGTTCCTCAACAGTGGCATCATGAGCTAGGTCTATTGCATAGATTCTATGCATGAGTAGAACACAAGTAGTTGTGGGCGTTGTTTTGTTCAATATTCTCACCGTTGCTAGTATTATCTTGATTTGGTGGCATCGTGGGATGAAGCGGCCCGGACCGACCTTACACATACGCTTACGTGAGACAGGTTCCACCGACTGACATGCACTTGTTGCATAAGGTGGCTAGCGGGTGCCAGTCTCTCCCACTTTAGTCAGATCGGATTGGATGAAAAGGGTCCTTATGAAGGGTAAATAGCAATTGGCATATCACCGATGTGGCTTTTGCGTAGGTAAGAAATGTTCTTGCGAGAAACCCATTGCAGCCACGTAAAACATGCAACAACAATTAGAGGACGTCTAACTTGTTTTTGCAGGGTATGGTATGTGATGTGATATGGCCAAAAGAATGTGATGAATGATATGTGATGTATGATATTGATCATGTTCTTGTAATAAGAATCACGACTTGCATGTCGATGAGTATGACAACCGGCAGGAGCCATAGGAGTTGTCTTAATTTATTCTATGACCTGCGTGTCAATGAGAAAGCCATGTAATTACTTTACTTTATTGCTAACCGTTAGCCATAGTAATAGAAGTAATAGTTGGCGAGACAACTTCATGAAGACACGATGATGGAGATCGTGATGATGGAGATCATGGTGTCATTCTGGTGACGAAGGTGATCATGCCGCGCCTCAAAGATGAAGATCAAAGGCGCAAGATGATATTGGCCATATTATGTCATTCTATGATTTGCATGTGATGTTTGTCATGTTTACATCTTATTTGCTTAGAACGACGGTAGCATAAATAAGATGATCCCTCATAAAATTTCAAGAAAGTGTTCCCCCTAACCGTGCACCGTTGCGAAAGCTCATTGTTTCGAAGCACCACGTGATGATCGGGTGTGATAGATTCTAACGTTCGCATACAACGGGTGTAAGCTAGATTTACACATGCAAAACACTTAGGTTGACTTGACGAGCCTAGCATGTACAGACATGGCCCCAGAACACAAGAGACCGAAAGGTCGAACATGAGTCGTATAGTGGATACAATCAACATGAAGATGTTCACCAATGATGACTAGTCCGTCTCACGTGATGATCAGACACGGCCTAGTTGACTCGGATCATGTATCACTTGGATGACTAGAGAGATGTCTATCTGAGTGGGAGTTCATTAAATAATTTGATTAGATGAACTTAATTGTCACAAACATAGTCAAAAGGTCTTTGCAAATTATGTCGTAGCTCACGCTTTGGTTCTACTATTTTAGATATGTTCCTAGAGAAAAATTTAGTTGAAAGTTGATAGTAGCAATTATGCGGACTGGGTACGTAAACTGAGGATTGTCCTCATTGCTGCACAGAAGGCTAATGTCCTTAATGCACCGCTCGGTGTGCTGAACCCCGAGCATCGTTTGTGGATGTTGCGAACATCTGACATGCATGTTTCGATGACTGCGTGATTGTTCAGTGCGGAATGTTAAACAGTTTAGAATTGAGGCACCGAAGACATTTTGAAACGTCGCAGAACATATGAGATGTTCCAAGAGCTGAAATTGGGATTTCAGGCTCGTGCCCACGTCAAGAGGTATGAGACTCCGACAAGTTTCTTAACCTACAAACTAAGGGAGAAAAGCTCAATTGTTGAGCATGTGCTCAGATTGTCTGAGTACTGCAATCACTTGAATCGAGTGGGAGTTAATCTTCCATATGACATAGTGATAGTTCTCCAAAGTCACTGCCACCAAGCTACTAGAGCCTCGTGATGAACTATAACATATCAGGGATAGATATGATGATCCTTGAGTTGTTCGCGATGTTTGACACCGCGAAAGTAGAAATCAAGTAGGAGCATCAATTGTTGATGGTTAGTAATACCACTAGTTTCAAGAAGGGCAAGGGAAATAAGGGATACTTCATGAAAAGGCAAATCAGTTGCTGCTCTGGTGAAGAAACCCAAGGTTGAACCCAAACCCGAGACTAAGTGCTTCTGAAATGAGGGGAACGGTCACTAAAGCAGAACTACCCTAGATACTTGGTAGATGAGAAGGCTGGCAAGGTTGACAGAAGTATATTGGATATACATTATATTAATGTGTACTTTGCTAGTACTCCTAGTAGCACCAGGGTATTGAAATACCGGTTCGGTTGCTAAGTGTTAGTAACTCGAAATAAAAAGCTATGGAATAAACGGAGACTAGCTGAAGGTGAGATCATGATATGTGTTGGAAGTGTTTCCAAGATTGATGTGATCAAGCATCGCATGCTCCCTCTACCATCGAGATTGGTGTTAAACCTAAATAATTGTTATTTGGTGTTTGCGTTGAGCATAGACATGATTGGATTATGCTTATCGCAATACAGTTATTCATTTAAGGAGAATAATGGTTACTCTGTTTATTTGAATAATACTTTCAATGGTCTTGCACCTAAAATGCATTTATTGAATCTTGATCGTGGTGACACACATGTTCGTACCAAAAGTAATGATAGTACCACATACTTGTGGCATTGCCATTTGATTCATATTAGTATAAAACACATGAAGAAGCTCCATGTTGATGGATCTTTGGACTCACTCATTTTTTTTGAAAAGATTGAGACATGCGAACCATGTCTATTGGTATATACGCATGAAGAAACTCCATGCAGATGGATCGTTTGGACTCACTTGATTTTGAATCACTTGAGACATGCAAATCATACCACATGGGCAAGATGACTGAAAGGCCTCGTTTTTAGTGAGATGGAACAAGAGAGCAACTTTTTGGAAGTAATACATTTGATGTGTGCAATCCAATGAGTGCTGAGGCACGCAGAGAATATCGTTATGCTCTTACTTCACAAATTATTTGAGTAGATGTTGAGTATATTTACTTGATGAAATACAAGTCTGAATTATTGAAAGGTTCAAATAATTTTAGAGTGAAGTTGAAGATCTTTGTGACAAGAGGATAAAATGTCTATGATATGATCATAGATATGAATATCTGAGTTGCGAGTTTGATACACAATTAAGAAATTGTGGAAATTGTTTCACAACTAATACCGCCTGGAACACCATAGTGTGATGGTGTGTCCGAACACCATAGCTGCACCCTATTGGATATGGTGCATACCATGATGTCTCTTATCGAATTACCACTATCGTTTATAGGTTAGCACTACTAGGAAAAGGCCTACTAATGGCGCACCAGTTTTGCCTACTAATGGCGCACTACTGGTGCGCCATTAGTATCACGCCACTAGTATTTTTTTACTAATGGCGCACCAGTGGTGCGCCATTAGTATCTGGTACTCCGTGGTCAAACTTCCTGAAAGGTCACCCATCCTCAAACTACTCCAGCCCAAGCACGCTTAACTTCAAAGTTCTATCCAACCCTAGCAACAGCTCACTTCACAGGCAATTGTTGATATATCTAGCATATCAATCCTATTATACCTTGTTGATGTCTAGGACTTTGTTCATGTTCATGACTATGATGAAATTTTGAACAATATTTCAAACTTCCCGGTCATATTACGTATCATTTTTTGAAAAACAATTCAAAAAAAAATCAAAACCAATTTTTTTTTCTATTACTAGTGGCGCACCATGTGGTGCGCCACTAGTAAGTTTGAAATTTTTTGAATTTTTTTGCCTCTAGATCTTGAAAGCCCAGTAACTTTTTTTCTGTTAGGTTTTTGGGGATTTTAAAAATGCTTAACGGGGTTCCCCCCGTTAAATTCGGATGTAACTTTTCGAGTAGATGATTTTTCATATAAAAAACTTTTTAATCTGAGTTCGTATGCAAAAGTTATGGCCATTTTACAAATTTCCAGAGAGATTTTGCAAATAAAGTGGAAATTCATATTTGTAAATTTCCCAACAACTAGACCACATATCACATGGAAAACTTATTTTTTTTTTGACATTTTTATCATTTTCTTTTATTTTTTTTAAAACTGAAAAGGCGGTCCACGGGGGGGGGGGGGGGGGGGGGGTGCATTCGGGAACTTTTGGGCCAAGTTAGTAATGGCGCACCGCGGGGTGGTGTGCCATTACTAGTTAAACTAGTAATGGCGCACCACACCCACGGTGCGCCATTACTAGTTTTGAAAAGAAAAAAGAAAAAAATTGAATTTTTTTTGAAAAAAACTTAGTAATGGCGGACCAGTGGACAGAGCGCCATTACTAGTTAAAACTAGTTATGGCGCACTGTCCACAGGTGCGCCATTACTAACAATTTTTTTTCAAAACTACTAATGGCGCATGGTGGGTGTGGTGCGCCATTACTATATCAACTAGTAATGGCGCACCACTCCCACGGTGCGCCATTAGTAGTTTTGAAAAAAATTAAAAAAAACATTTTTCTAATGGCGCACCGTGGGATGTGGTGCGCCATTAGTATTTGCACACTAATGGCGCACCAACACATGGTGCGCCATTAGTATTTAGTAATGGCGCACCACATGTACAATGCGCCATTAGTGTCCATCCCATCTATAGCCCTTTTCCTAGTAGTGTAGGCATTAGAGACAACCGCATTCACTTTAAATAGGGCACCATGTAATTCCGTTGAGATGACACCGTATGAACTATGGTTTAGAGAAACCTAAGCTATCATTTCTTAAAAGTTTGGGGTTGCGACGCTTATGTGAAAAGTTTTAGCCTGATAAGCTCGAACCCAAAGCGGATAAATGCACCTTCATAGCACACCCAAAACAGTTGGGTGTACCTCCTATTCAGATCCGGAAGCAAAAGTGATTGTTTCTAGAACCGGATCCTTTCTTGAGGAAAAGTTTCTCTCGAAAGAAATGAGTGGGAGGATGGTGGATACTTGATGAGGTTATTAAACCATCACTTCAACCAGTGTGTAGCAGGGCATAGGAAGTCATTTGTGTAGCACCTACACCAATTGAAGTGGAAGCTGATGATAGCAATCACGAAACTTCAGATCAAGTCACTACCAATACTCGTAGGTCGACAAGGATGCGTACTATTTCAGAGTGGTACGTAATCCTGTCTAGGAGGTCATGATGCTAGACAACAATGAACCTACGAGCTATGGAGAACCGATGGTGGGCCCGGATTCCGACGAATGGCTCGAAGCCATAAAATCTGAGAGGATCCATGTATGAAAACAAAGTATAGACTTTGGAAGAACTACTTGATGGTCGTAAGGCTGTTGGGTACAGATGAATTTTAAAAGGAAGATGGACAATGATGTTAAGTATCACCATTAAGAAAGCTCGACTTGCCGTTAAGATGTTTTCTGACAGGTTCAAGGAGTTGACAACGGTGAGAGTTTCTCAATCGTAGCGATGCTAAGAGTCTGTTGGAATTGTATTAGCAGTTACTACATTATTTATGAAATCTTGCAGATAGGATGTCAAAACATTGTTTACTCGACAATTTTCTAGAGGAAAGGTTGTATGTGATACAACCAGAAGGTTTTGTCAATCTTAAAATATGCTAACAAGTATGCAAAGCTCCAGCAATCCTTCTAAGGACTGGAGTAAGCATCTCGGAGTTGGAATATACGCTTTGATGAGGTGATCAAAGATTTTGGGTTTATACAAAGTTTATGAGAAACTTGTATTTCCAAAGAAGTGAGTGGGAGCACTATAGAATTTCTGATGAGTATATGTTGTTGACATATTGTTCATGATAATTGTCTATTGTTCATGCTATAGTTGTATTAACTAGAAACCGTAATACATGTGTGAATACATATACCACAACTTGTCCCTAGTGAGCCTCTAGTTGACTATCTCGTTGATCAATAGATGGTCATGGTTTCCTGACCATGGACATTAGAAGTCATTGATAGCGGGATCACATCATTAGGAGAATGATGTGATGGACAAGACCCAATCCTAAGCATAGCACAAGATCGTGTAGTTCGTTTGCTAAGAGCTTTTCTAATGTCAAGTATCATTTCCTTAGACCATGAGATTGTGCAGCTCCCGGATACCATAGGAATGCTTTGGGTGTACCAAACGTCACAACGTAACTGGGTGGCTATAAAGGTGCACTACAGGTATCTCCGAAAGTGTCTGTTGGGTTGGCACGAATCGAGACTGGGATTTGTCACTCCGTATGACAGAGAGGTATCTCTGGGCCCACTCGGTAATGCATCATCATAATGAGCTCAATGTGACTAAGTAGTTAGTCATAAGGTCATGTATTACAGAACGAGTAAAGTGACTTGCCGGTAATGAGATTGAACGAGGTATTGGGATATCAACGATCGAATCTCGGGCAAGTAACATACCGATTGACAAAGGAATTGTATACGAGACTGATTGAATCCCCGACATCGTGGTTCATTCGATGAGATCATCGTGGAACATGTGGGAGCCAAGATGGCTATCCAGATCCCGCTATTGGTTACTGGCCGGAGAACGTCTCGGTCATGTCTGCATGGTTCCCGAACCCGTAGGGTCTACACACTTAAGGTTCGGTGACGCTAGTGTTGTTATGGGAAATAGTATGTGGTTACCGAAGGTTGTTCGGAGTCCCGGATGAGATCCCGGACGTGAAGAGGAACTCCAGAATGGTCCGGAGGTGAAGATCGATATATTGGACAAAGGGTATTGGAGTCCGGAATTGTTCTGGGAGTACCGGGTGACGACCAGCGTGACCGAAAGGTGTTTCGGAGGCCCCGACAAGCGTTGGGGGGCATTATGGGCCAAGGGGAGGGGGCACACCAGCCCACTAAGGGGCTGTGCGCCCCTCCCAACCCCTCTCATGTAACCTGGAGAGGTGGGGGTGCCTCCCCTAGGGCAGCCGCCCCTCCCAGCTTGGGGGGCAAGTTTCCTAGGGGTGGGGGCGCCCAAACCCATCTAGGGTTTCCCCTGTGGCCGCCACCCCTCCCCTAGGGAACCCTAGGGCGCCTCCTCCACCCCCTTCCCCCTATATATAGTGAGGGAGAGAGAGGGCAGCCGCACCCTTCCCCTGGCGCAGCCCTCTCCCTCCTCCAACTCTTCCTCCTCCTCCGTAGTGCTTGGCGAAGCCCTGCAGGAATACCATAAGCTCCACCACCACACAGTCATGTTGCCGGAGCTCTCCCTCAACTTCTCCTCTCCCCTTGCTGGATCAAGAAGGAGGAGACGTCCCCGGGCTATACGTGTGTTGAACGCGGAGGCGCCGTCCGTTCGGCGCTTAGATCAGAATCGACCGCGATCTGAATCGCTGCGTGTACGACTCCACCAACCACGTTCTTGTAACGCTTCCGCATCACGATCTTCAAGGGTATGAAGATACACTCATCCTCTCCCTCTCTTGTTGCTAGAATCTCCATAGATTGATCTTGGTGATGCATCGAAAATTTTGAATTATTGCTACGTTCCTCAAACGCCTGCCCTTGTATAAGGGAGGCTAGGTCTGCTCACCGACCGCCCTCACAACATGCAGGTGTGCAATGGGCGATGAGCCCAGATCCCTGCGCGCATAGGATTTAGACCGACGTGCTGACCTCTCTGTTGTGCCTAGGTGGGGCTGCGACGCGTTGATCTTACGAGGCCGGGCATGACCCAGGAAAGTATGTCCGGCTAGAGGTATTGAGCGTGTTGGGTTATGTGGTGCACCCCTGCAGGGAAGTTTATCTATTCGAATAGCCGTGTCCCTCGAAAAAAGGACGACCCGGAGTTGTACCTTGACCTTATGACAACTAGAACCGGATACTTAATAAAACACACCCAGACAAGTTCCAGAGACAACCCGGTGATCGCTTTCCCACAGGGCGACAAGGGAAGGATCGCCGGGTAGGATTATGCTATGCGATGCTACTTGGAGAACGTCAATCTACCCTCTTCTACATGCTGCAAGATGGAGGCTGCCAGAAGTGTAGTCTTCAATAGGACTAGCTATCCCCCTTTTATTCTGGCATTCTGCAGCTCAATCCACTGATATTGCCTCTTTACACATATACCCATGTATATGTAGTGTAGATCCTTGCTTGCGAGTACTTTGGATGAGTACTCACGGTTGCTTTGCTCCCCCTCCCACCTTTTTTCCTTTTCTTCTTGGATGCCGCAACCAGACGTTGGAGCCCAGGAGCTAGATGCCACCGTCAACGACGACTCCTACTACACTGGAGGTGCCTACTACTACGTGCAGGCCCCTGACGACGACCAGGAGTAGTTTAGGAGGATCCTAGGAAGGAGGCCTGCGCCTCTTTCGATCTGTATCCCAGTTTGTGCTAGCCATCTTATGGCAACATGTTTAACTTATGTCTGTACTCGGATATTGTTGCTTCCGCTGACTCGTTTATGATCGAGCACTTGTATTCGATCCCTCGAACCCCTAGCTTGTAATATGATGCTTGTATGACTTATTTTACTTTTAGAGTTATGTTGTGATATCTTCCCGTGAGTCCCTGATCTTGATCGTACACATTTGCGTGCATGATTAGTGTACGGTTGAGTTGGGGGCATCACAAGTTGGTATCAGAGCCGACTGCCTGTAGGAATCTCCTTCCAAACTCCTTGTCCGAAGTTGAATTTAGTCATTGATTTTTTTTTTACTAACTTGGTTGTGCGGCTTACGGGCCCACGTCGCCATTGGGTGGTATTAGGATCTTTTACTCCTCGTCTATAATCTGTGACTCTGATCTCTCTTCTATTCGGGTTAAATGATTTTGCTACCTCTAACTCTAGGTTCTCGTAACTATTCCTCCTGAAGAGCCCTCATTCCGGAAGATCACCTGCTTCGTCAGCAGATTCTAAGGATATCCCTCGATATTTTCCCGAGACCCTTGTGCTCATCGCCTTTGCAATTCACTGCCACCGATATATCCCTATGGATATCTGCATGCACTTGTCATTCTCATGATCATTTCTCGTCGCTCTTGTTGTTACAAGATGCCTCGAACTATTCTTTGTTGCCCCGAGAATCCTTTGAGTTTACTGTCTTGTAGTTTTATTTCGCATGAAAACCCTCACATTTTTTCCTCACATTTATCGAGGATCCATTCTTCTCAATTGTTCACGTGACTCACAAAATTCTTCGGAATACTTTTCGATCTTTCGAAAATCCTCTGCAGCCTGTTATTCTTGCAATTCTTGCCTGCTTACATTATGTTTAATTCCATATGACTAGTAGTCCTCGATAACATCCCTTGTCTTAGTCATTTTGAGCCTATTGATTCAATATGTGCGTACGCACGCAGTCATCAGGTTATCCTTTTTTAAAAAATTCCTTCCGACTCTGACATCATCCCGGACATGAGTTGGTTCTCGGCAATTCAAACCTTTATTGATTGTCCAACTAAGTGTTTCCAACTTATCCATACTTGATCAGAGCGTCTGCTTCTGATCCTTCGTTTTGGAAACCATAATTTCTTTCTATTTAAGCATCAGACTAATCAGGTGATTCTTGAATTTGATGCCTCTGCATTCTTTATTCCTCTGAGTGAGTACAGATACTCACATCAGCTCCGTCGTGGATCGCCCAATCCATTGTTGGATTTTATCAGACAATGTCCTTCATATTCAATCACCTTGTGAGTTCTTCCCCTGATACATAATGCCTTTGGTAAATTGTATCCTCTGCTTGGCCAAACATGCTCTACTTTCGAGCTTGTGTATTTACTTTTGAAACTTGTGGTATATGTTACTAAGATGCCCGATGGGTTGAACCTATGCCTTCCCCTAATCCGTGAGAACCCGAAAGTTTTCACAAGTCATACTCCTCCGGTGTTCTACCAGATAAATTCCAACACAACAATTATATCAAAGTGAGAGGTGAATGAAATGATATGCATTAAAGAAGTGGGAGTCGACCTTGAACTTTGTGTTCATGCCCATGAAAATGATGTAGACCATCTCGGAAGCTTCTTGCAAAATGGTTATCCAGCTGTATTATTCTTTCAGTATTCTTGAAATTGATTCCTTACAGTTATGGTTCCGACCATGCTGTCCTGATCTAATATATTTGATGGGAATTCATTCCAGTGCCTCGTCTATTTTTGGCAAGGTTGAAGTATCTATTATCATAGGTCAATGATCCGGTTCTACTTCTATCATGTTCTACCTTCGAGTATTACCCCCTGGTATTGTCGTGGTTCTAAGGCTGATAGTAGAAAGGGGGGTAGGTATGGAGAGGCAAGATCTCAGCTATGGTGTAGATGTACACACAAGTTTTACGAGTTCAGGCCCTTCTCAGAGGAAGTAACAGCCCTACGTCTCGGTGCCCGGAGGCGGCCGATTGGATTATATGTGTGATGTTATAGGGGGTGCGAACCCTTGTGCCAAAGGAGGAGGGTGGCTTATATAGAGTTCGCCAGGACCCTCTTCGCCCTCCATTACAAGGGACTTAATGTACATAAAGTGGGGGCATTACTGGTAGCGCCAGCCTTAAGTGTTGTTAATGACCTTAAAGACTACAGAGTGAATGCCTGCCTGTTGTAATGCTGAGTGACTCCTAGTCTTCGGGAGGTTGAGTGATTCCCTGGATGGTCGAGCAACAGTAGGTACGAAGATTCCCGAGTGACATGGTGTCGAGTGGATTGCACTAGACATCTTCGACTAGAGGTCTTATGCTGCCTCTTGAACTTCTTGTCTTCTTGGGTAGTGACCTTGGGTAGGACGTATAGGTCAGGCCTATGACCCCACTCCAAGTATGTATCCTCATCAGTAGCCCCCGAATGGATTAAGGTTCGATTGGAAAGTAGGTTGGAGTTGAACTTGTTCTGCGTCTTGCGCCTTCGCGAGCGTTTTCCGCAAGATGGAAAACTCGCGTTGGTACTTCAGCGTCGATTCAGTCACCTTGATCCATTCAGAGAGTCGATGACTGAACTTATGGCATCGTTTGCCGAGTGCAGTACTAGAGTGTAGGATCTTGGGCGCGATTGGCTGTTGCGTATCCTGGATTTCGCGGGATACAAAATTTCAGGGAAGCGCGCGGGACGGGGAGTGCCGAAGCGGGCGGAGCGGATAAACAGCGATGCCTCAATTTCTGCGCCACCTTTTTTGCCATGTACGTTGCGCGCGACTGTTGCGGGATTTGGCAGGATTGCCTGGTCCCACGCGTCAGTCACTCGGAAGCGACCCTTTATAAGGTGACGGGGCCGAGGCGTCTGCACTGTGCACGCTCTTTCCTCCTTCTTGTTCCTCCACTTCTCCGCCGCGCCCAGCTCTTCTGTTCTGATGCCGTCGCTCCGCCACCATGGTGAAGGACAAGACGGCAGAGCTAGAGCGCGCAAAGAAGGCGAAGGGGGTGGCGAAGGGCAAAAAGCAGCACCGCGGGTTGTCATCGCGCGCGGGGCTGCCACCGGGCTGGATCCAGGGCGATTGGATCCGGTCTTCGATTTGGCAGGAGGATCTGGACGAGCTGGCGGAGTCTAGGCTGATCGCCAAAGGAGCGGCAAGGTAGCCGGAGGGGGAGATGGAGCCTCAGCCTCGATCGGGTGAGTGCGTACTGCTCGCCACCCACGTCGACCTGGTTTTTTCGCTTCCTATGCATCCTTTCTTCCGGGGGTTCTTGAACTTTTTCGGCGCCTAACTCCACCATTTTTCTCCTAACATCATCACGTATTTGGCCGCCTTTATGTCGATGTGTGAAAATTGCTTGTGGTGTCGACCACACTGGGGTCTTTTCAAACATATCTTCACCATCCGATCCCAGTCGGTCAAAAAAGCAAAGTCGAGTGACTCAAAGACCAATGTCATCCAGATGTGTGGGGGTTTGGGTATCCAGAAAAGGCATAGGAGCTCCTTCCCTGCAATGACTCTCCCTGAATCAGTTAGAGGCTGGCAGTCGACCTGGTTCTACTGCCAGGACGAAGCAGGTCCAGGTTAGTCGACCGACCTCCCCCACTTCACATTCGACCGTGTCCAAACTCCCTCTCCACTCAAAGTGACCGCTACTGAGAATGTGGAGACGAAGATGCTCGTAGAGAAAGTGGTTCAGCTTATCAATGAGGGTGTTACCGGCCTGGACCTATTGGAAGTGTTCCTCAGTCGACGCATCCAGCCTCTCCAGGCCCGTGATCATCCTATGTGGTTGTACTCTGGTCCTGAAGACACCGCTCGGGTCCACCCAGAGGAAGTGTCGTTCGAGACCGCGGCCATGTGGTTGAGGAGTATCACAGGCAATCAGGACAATCCCAGAGGATCCAGGCGAGTTATCCCTTTCAAAGACGACAATCCACCCGACAAGGTATGCCCTTTTATTCTGACTGCTTGGCGCCTATGTTCCGACTGCACTTGATGTCGACTGACTTTACTTGACTTTTTGTCTTGTAGGTTTTCACCGAGATGTATTCGATGCCCAACGGCGAACAAGCTCTGGAGCAAGGCCAGGAGGGAGAGGCTAGCACGGAAGAGAGCGGTGACTGGGTGTCTTCCGATGAAGAGGAGGAGGAGGAGGGCGAGGAGTCGGACGATGAGGAAGAGGTCGATTCACCGCCGCGTTCTGAGCGCCGATCCAAGCAGCAACACGACCCGGCGGGTGGGCGTGGGAAGAACGTGTCTTCGAGTACCCACGCTCAGAAGCGCACTCGGCCGGCGACCCCGGAGCCGACAGAGAAGATCGCCAAGCAGCCCAAGGTTGCACCTTCCAAGACTCGGAAGACTTTGCCGCGGATCAAGATGGACGTCCCAGTGGCTTCGGGGCGAGTATCACACTTGTGTTTATATAGACCGACTGAAATTTCTGTTCTGACCACTTGGATTATGCATCTTTCTAGTCCCACCTCTGCGGCTACTAACGTGGATGTCGATAAGGCACCAGGAGACGAGGAGGCCACCTCTCGGGCTGGTAAGTCCGTTCTACCAAGTGTCATTTAGTCGAGCGGGTAGTCAATCAGCTGAGTATTCGATATTTCTCTCTTTCTGTAGCTCCGCAAGAAATTGTTGTGCTCCCTAATGACGAGGAAGAAGAAGTGCCTCTACAGGAGAGGAGGAAGAAGAGTGGAAGCTCAAGCAGGAGGAGGCTTGAAATCCAAGTCCCTCATTCGACGTCGGCGCTTGAGGCGGTGGTCGAACGTTCCGGAGGGCCGGTTCGGACCAACGTCACATTTGCTAGCCCGCTGACGATTGATCGTCCGTTGGGATCGACTGCACAGACTCCTGCCGCTCCGGTGCAACTCCACTCGTCCGACCCGGTAACTGCTTCGACTACCTTGGAGCCATCACTCTTTGCCGTGTATCATACCCCAGACGACTCGCCGGGCGCCGCTAGGGAAGCTCTTAGTCAGGTGAACCTTGTCATGGAGCAGGTGAAGGTGATGCATGAAGCTAGCCAGGTGGCTTACAATGCCAGCACTGCCCTTCAGACCAATGTTCAGGTCAGCAAAACTCCGACTAAACTTTTGAGTGTTGCTTTATATCTGATCACCCACTGGGGTGTTCCTTTGGTTAGAGTTTAGGAAATTTTCCACTCCGCTCACCTTGAGCTGAGTCTTAGTAAACTGTTTGAATCAGTGGGGGCACGCCGAGTGCACCCACTAGGTGTAGTCCCCGAGACCACGGTCGACTGCTGGCAGTCGACTGAGGTCTAATCATGTATTCTCTTGCTTTTTTAAACTCACACTGGGCAGACCCTGCTGAGTATTGATCTGAAGTAGTGGGGGCACGCTAAGTGCACCCACTGGGTGTAGTTCCCGAGACTACTGTTGAATATTTGATTCGGCAGCAGTTTTAGAGTAACTTTTCCCTGTCACTGTCTCTTATTTCTGTCAACTGACATATCTCTCTTGCTGACTGCAGAGGTCTTGTGATCTTGGAGCTCGTCTCTCCGAGTTAAAGAAGAAGCATATCAGCGTTGAACTTGACCTTGAACTCGCAAAGAAGAATCTCAAGACTGCTCAACAAGAGACGGCCATCATGGGACGTAATCATTCGACCGCCTTGTCTTCTTTGTAGCTCGCACTTCGCACTGCTTTTTCTTTCAGTCTCTTTGAACCGAGTGACTTCACACAAGCAGATGTGCATAGTGAAAATCGCCAACTTCAGGCTCGTCTGAAGAGTGTTGTTTCTTTAGAGAGGATGAAGGAGGCGTTGGAGAAGAAGGACCTGGACCTTGCTGCTGCTCAGAAGGAAGCACGTGAGAAGACAAAGCTTGCGGACCAGAAGCTGGCTTCAGTCGGCAAATTGGAGGAGGATAACGTGAAGTTGAAGGCCACCATCTCGGAAGCTAATCAAGAAGTCGAGCAACCGAGGAAGGACAAGGAGAACCTGACCACAGAAGTCGGCAGCCTCAGAGCCAAGACAGACAAGCTAGAGTCTTATCTGGAACAACTTGCCACAAAACTTGTTCTCAAGCTTGAAGGTATGATCATTCAACTAGTCAATTTGTCGTCGACTGAAGTTTGTTGTTATATTGTCGACTCATCGTTTTTCACGATGGGACAGAACTGTGTCAGGACTTTGAAGCTGAAACTGGGCGGGTCGAGACAGGTCTTGACCCCATCAATTGTCCCATGAAAGATGACGTTGCAATGAATCTACTGCGATTGGAGTCACGCTTGGATGGTGCAGTCGCTTATCTGGCTCGACTGAAGGCGGCGATGACCCGAGTGGACGCTGAACTCTGGCCTCAGGCGGAACTTTCTCAAGACCTCGAGTCGCTGATGACTCGATTTAATCAGATCCCAGGCCGAGTGCAAGAGTGGAAGAAGTCCTCTGCTCACTGTGGTGCTGACGTCGCCTTGTCATTGGTCCGAGTGCACTGCAAGGAGGCTAAGGAAGACAAGCTGGCTGCTCTCAAGGTAGCGAATACTAAGAAGCACTCCTTCCAGTCCTTCATGGACACCTTCCTCGAGGCATCCACTCGCATTGCCGACAGCATCGACCTCGACAGCTTCTACGATCCGGCCAGTCCTTCTCCCGCTGAGTGATTGGAAAACATTATGCTTCACCTTTATTTGCCTCGGAATGCCGAGTGATTTTGTAATCGTTAAAACTCCTTCGGGCCTGACGCCCGAGTACTTTAATCTGTGGTTAGGAAGCTTTGGATTTATCTTCGAATACGTTGCGTTTATCTTCAAGTGAAATTCGTTCTTCTCCCAGATTGGTTTCTGTTTGTTTGATGCAGCTTATGAAGAAGAATCAGCAGTCGACCAGTTGGACGAACCTTGAGCAGCATCGATCAGCCCATCAGCAAGGCACTCAGTAATGGTCTTGACGTTGCTGTCAGTCGTCTGTTTTGGTGCCAGCTATTGGATGGGCCTTTGACAGTGCGGAGTATCTCGTCCTTCTTCTTGACGGTGCAACCCCCCAGGGGGGGGGGGGTCGCGGTCGACCCGCACCATTCGGCAGGGCTGGTTAACTCATCAACAAGGTATTCAGCAATGGCCTTGACGTTCCTGAGAGTGGCTCGCCTTGGTGACACGCTTAATCTCGTCTTTCTTCTTGATGGTACAACTCTGGAGTGGGGGTTGTGGCCGGCCCGCACTTTGTTAAGTCCCCAAGCAAGAAGATCAATTTTCACTCGGGAGGGTTTTCAAAAGTTAGGCGAGTACTTGACTGCAGCTAAGCCTCCGAGTGGGAGGATTGCTCACCACTCGGTAGGATTTTCCAAACTTAGGCGAATACTGGACTGCAGCTAAGCCTCCGAGTGGGAGGATTGCTCACCACTCGGTAGGATTTTTCAAACTTAGGCGAGTACTAGACTGCAGCTAAGCCTCTGAGTGGGAGGATTGCTCACCACTCGGTAGGATTTTTCAAACTTAGGCGAGTACTGGACTGCAGCTAAGCCCCCGAGTGGGAGGATTGCTCACCACTCGGTAGGATTTTTCAAACTTAGGCGAGTACTGGACTGTAGCTAAGCCTCCGAGTGGGAGGATTGCTCACCACTCGGTAGGATTTTTCAAACTTAGGCAAGTACTGGACTGCAGCTAAGCCTTCGAATGGGAAGATTGCCCTCACAATCTCGTCCTTCTTCTTGACGGTGCAACCCCAGGGGGGTGGCCATGGCTGACCTGTACCGTTTGGTAGGACTTTTTAAACTTAGGCGAGTACTGGACTGCAGCTAAGCCCCTGAGTGAGAGGCAGACTCACCATTCGGTAGGATTTTTTATTACTTAGGCGAGTACTGGACTGCAGCTAAGCCCCAGAGTGAGAGGCAGGCTCACCACTCAATAGGATTTTTTGTTACTTAGGCGAGTATTGGACTGCAGCTAAGCCCCCGAGTGAGAGGCAGGCTCACCACTCGATAGGATTTTTTGTTACTTAGGCGAGTACTGGACTGCAGCTAAGCCCCCGAGTGAGAGGCAGGCTCACCACTCGGTAGGATTTTTCAAACTTAGGCAAGTACTGGACTGCAGCTAAGCTCCCGAGTGAGAGGCAGGCTCACCACTCGGTAGGATTTTTTTCTTCGACTTAGGCGAAACGGATCCACAGCTAAGGCACCCACTGGGGGATTTTAGAGAACGTAAAAAATGAACAACAATCATTTGGAAGACTATAAAATCATGTCTTTTGATAATCAAACTAAAGGGTACTTCTTATTACCTCTCATCAGTTCTAAGTACTTAAGAGTAAAAAGGGGCAGAGCAGTTCTGCATTCTAGGCACGTGGCTCATCTTTGTTGTGCTCGACGTTGAAGAGATGATACACTCCATTGTGGAGCACTTTGGTGACGATGAAAGGGCCTTCCCAGGCAGGAGCGAGCTTGTGTGGTTTCTGTTGGTCCACTCGAAGAACCAGGTCTCCTTCTTGAGATGCCCGACCCCTTACGTTTCTGGCATGGAATCGATGCAAGTCTTCCTGATAAATGGTCGACTGGATCAAGGCCATCTCTCTTTCTTCTTCCAGGAGATCGACTGCATCTTGCCGAGCCTGCTCTGCTTGCTCTTATGAGAAGAGTTCGACTCAAGGCACGTTGTGGAGAAAATCACTCAGGAGTACGGCTTCGGCTCCGTAGAAGAAGAATGGAGTCCGTCTAGTCGACCGATTAGGAGTCGTCCTCAATCCCCAAAGTACTAATGGGAGCTCATCGACCCAAGCCCCTGCTGCATGCTTGAGGTCACGCATCAACCGGGGTTTCAGTTCTTTGAGAACCAATCCATTTTCTCGCTCAGCCTGCCCATTCGACTGAGGATGAGCGACCGAAGCATAGTCGACCCTCGTGCCTTGGGAAGCACAAAAGGTTCTGAATTCATCAGAGTCAAAGTTTTAGCCGTTATCTGTGATGATGTTGTGCGGAACACCATATCTAAATATCAGTTCCCTGATGAAACTCACAACTGTACTTTCTTCAAGGTTTTTAATGGGCTTGGCTTCGATCCATTTGGTGAACTTGTCGACTGCCACCAGCACATGAGTAAATCCACTCCTGCCAGTCCTCAGAGGTCCAACCATGTCCAATCCCCAGACAACAAAAGGCCAGACGAGTGGAATTGTCTTCAGAGCGGACGCATGTTTATGAGACATGTTGGAGTAAAACTGACAGCCTTCACACTTGTCCACTATTTCCTTTGCCATCTCATTGGCCTGTGGCCAGTAAAATCCGGCTCGGTATGCTTTGGCTACGCTGGTCCGAGAGGACGCATGGTGACCACAGGTCCCCGAGTGAATATCATTAAGGATTATTCGGCCTTCTTCTAGCGTGATGCACTTCTGGCACACCCCAGTTACACTTTCTCTGAACAGCTGTCCTTTTATCACGGTAAAGGCCTTAGATCGTCGGATGATCTGTCGAGCCTCTTCTTTATCCTCTGGAAGTTCTTTCCTAAGAATGTATGCAATGTACGGCACTGTCCAGTCGGGAGTGATGACCAAAACCTCCATGACTAAGTCGACCACGGTTGGGATTTCGAGTTCAGTCGGATCTGTGGCGCTCTTGGGCTGTGGTGACTCTTCAGTGAAAGGATCTTCCTAGACTGAAGGTGAATGAATATGTTCCAGAAACACATTGTGGGAAATGGCATCTCTCTTTGAACCTATCTTCGCCAACTCATCTGCAGCTTGATTTTTTAGTCGGGGTATATGATGAAGCTCCAATCCTTCAAACTTCTTTTCCAGCTTTCTTACTGCATTGCAATAACCGGTCATAGCTGGGCTTCTGACATCCCGTTCCTTCATCACTTGATTAACCACCAAATCTGAGTCGCCATATGTAACACCCCGGATGTAACTTTCCATTTTTGTAGCTCCAACTCTTGCCATTTTCGGGATTGTGATATGATATTCCCTCTGTGGTTGGGTTTTGTTTTCGTTTTGCTTTTTGTTCATGTCATGCATCTCATATCATGTCGTCATGTGCATCTCATTTGCATACATGTTCGTCTCACGCATCCGAGCATTTTCCCCGTTGTCCATTTTGCATTCCGACGCTCCCACATGCACCGGCGCACCCCTCTTGTCTCTTTGTCGTGAGTGGGTGTTGAACGTTCTCGGAATGGACCGAGCCTTGCCAAGTGGCCCTGGTATAGCACCGGTAGACCACCTATCAAGTTTCGAATCATTTGGAGCTCGTTTGATACTCCAACGGTTAACCGCACTCTCGCAAAGGCCTCTTTTGAGTTGCAGCCCAACACCCCTCCAAAACAGCCCAATAACCCATCTAAGTCACTTCCATGCTCTCCGTCGTTGGATCACGATCGCGTGGCCGAAAACCGCACCTCATTTGGAGCTTCCTAGCTCCTTCTACCTATAAAAACACCCCCTCCCCCAAAATCCCGGATCATTTTCATCCCCAAACCCTAGCTCCCCGCTCCATCCGCGCGCCGGACACGTCCGGTCCGCGCCGGACGAATCCACCGCCGCCCGCGGCCAGTCAGGGCGCGCCACGTGGAGCCCCGCGCCCCACATCGCCGCCCCGCCCGCCGAAGCCCGCCGGGCCCGAGGCCGGCCCCCGCGGCCCGCGCCTCCCGCGCCTCCGCCCGGCTCCCCCGAGCCCGCGGGTCTCCTCCGCCGCCCCGGTCGCCGGTCTCCTCCGCTGCCCCGCTCGCCGTCGCCAGCCGCCGTCGCCTCCCCGCAGCCGCGCCGTCCCCGCCGTCCCTGGCCCCAGATCCGGCGGCCCCGCGCCCGGATCCAGCCACCGGGCCAACTCCGGCGATCCCCGGGCCAACTCCGGCCAGATCCGATCTGGAAAAACGCGACGGTTGACTTTTTCCCTGACCCCCGAATTCCACTAAGTCTTTTTGTGTGATAAATTGTTGCATCTTCATAGCATCACAACTTTGCACCCGTGGTTCCGTTTTTGGCGTGTAGCATATCAAATTGTTCGCCTCAATGAGTGCATCATTTCATATCATTGCACCATTTTCATTTGAGCTCATCTTGATGCCCGAAATGCTGTTGGAAGAGGGCTATGTGATGTTAGTTTCTGTTTCTTAACAGAACTTGCACTTTTGTCATTTTTGCCATGATTAATGTGTGCACCTTATGAACTTGAGTCCTACATATGTTTTGATCTATGCCATGCTATATTTACAGGGGTGTATGCCATGTATTTTTGTGATCTCTGTGGTAACTAGCACAAGCATGAAAACTAGGGATGATAATGTTGCTGATTTTAGGAACTTAGTATTTTCACTAAGTCATGTCCTGCTGTTATTTTTATGCCTTGTGTTCATGTTGTTACAGAGAGATCTATGGCCATTTTGAGCATGATCAGTAATGGTGTTTTGAACATATGGATGTGCTCTATCCATCCATGCCTTTGTTGGCAATTATGGAGTAGTCTAGCATGTCATTTTCGTGCTCTACTTTTGCTTCAAAATGTTTCCTGGCAGATTGTTTACATGAGATTCATTTTTCACAAGGTTGTTGTAGTTGATCCGTGTATGTTATGATGTTGTTCTTGCCATGTATAGCTTTTATGCCATGTCTTCTTGATGGGTGTATGCTTAGTTTATCATGAGATGCTCTGTAGTGATTGCATCGAGCTCACGAACATGCCTACTTGTTATCTGTTTTTGCCATGCCCAGTTTTTCTGCTAAGTCTGAGATCTGTAATGAAACTTGCTATGTTTACATGGGTGCCATCATTTCTTATGGTCCTTTTTGGCTTATGGTCAGTAAGGGACTTTTGATCTATGCTTTGAGTAGATTCCTGCCATGTCTTGTTTTGCTATTATAAGTTCCTGTAGCTTGTTGTTTGCTTGCTCTAAACATGCCTTCCTGATGTTAATTTCTGGCATGCTAGTATTTTCACTAAGTCTGTGAACCTGATATTTTTTGCACTTTCACCATGCTTGTTTGAGCCTGTTATGATGTGATTTAGCCGTAGCTCAGTGTTCCTCTTTTGTTAAGAATCTCCTGTAGATCACTGTCATATGCTTTGTTTTTATGTTGGGGTGTTGTAGCATAGTTTCTTGTTGCATGCTAAGTAGCATCGTGCTGTTAAACGCAGATTCGCGTCATTCTTGTTTTCCTTGTCATTTGCAAACTGTGCATCCGTTTCCGGTGATCTTTATATCGATTTCAACCGAAATCATCTCATCTTTCCAGCGGCATACTTGGTTTGCCAAGTCGATGCCTTGTTCACCGTTTTCCCTTTCGGAGCACGCATATGCATTGCATACCACATCTCTCATATCATGTCATGCATTGCATCATATTGCTTGTGCATTGCTCCTTGATTGATTGTTGTTCCATTGCTTGTGTTCTTGCTTTGGGTAGAGCCGGGAGACGAGTACGTGTACGAGGAACCTGTTGAGAACGCCTACGAGGATCAAGCCTTCGACAACTCTGAGAACCTTGCAGGCAAGATGACCATACCCTCGAAATCACTTCTATCTTTGCTCGCTAGATGCTCGCTCTTTTGCTATGCCTATGCTGCGATACCTACCACTTGCTATATCATGCCACCCATATTGCCATGTCCAGCCTCTAACCATCCTTTCCTAGCAAACCGTTGTTTGGCTATGTTACTGCTTTTGCTCAGCCCCTTTTATAGCGTTGCTAGTTGCAGGTGAAGATGAAGTTTGTTCCTTGTTGGGACATGGATCCTTTTGGGATATCACAATATCTATTGTTTTAATTAATGCACCTTATATACTTGGTAAAGGGTGGAAGGCTCGGCCTTATGCCTGGTGTTTTGTTCCACTCTTGCCACCCTAGTTTCCGTCATACCGGTGTTATGTTCCTTGATTTTGCGTTCCTTACGCGGTTGGGTGATTTATGGGACCCCCGTGACAGTTCGCCTTGAATAAAACTCCTCCAGCAAGGCCCAACCTTGGTTTTACCATTTGCCACCTAAGCCTTTTTCCCTTGGGTTTTCGCGAGCCCAAGGGTCATCTTTATTTAACCCCCCGGGCCAATGCTCCTCTGAGTGTTGGTCCAAACTAGAGCCACTTGCGGTGCCGCCCTAAGGCAACTTGGGGTATCCTCGGTTGCCGTACGTAGTGTTCATCCGGATGTGCCCTGAGAACGAGATATGTGCAGCTCCTATTGGGATTTGTCGGCACAATCGGGCGGCTTTGCTGGTCTTGTTTTACCATTGTCGAAATGTCATGCGAACCGGGATTCCGAGACTGATCGGGTCTTCCCGGGAGAAGGTTTATCCTTCATTGACCGTGAGAGCTTATGATGGGCTAAGTTGGGACACCCCTGCAGGGTATTATCTTTCGAAAGCCGTGCCCGCAGTTATGAGGCAGATGGGAATTTGTTAATGTCCGGTTGTAGAAAACCTGAAGTTGACCTTAATTAAAATACATCAACCGCGTGTTTAACCATGATGGTCCCTTCTCGGCGGAGTCCGGGAAGTGAACACCGTGTTGGAGTTATGTTTGACGCAGGTTGCTCTAGGAGCACTTCTTGATCGCTTCTAGATTCACGACCGTGCCTTGCTTCTCTTCTCGCTCTCTTTTGCGATCGTAGCCACCATATATGCTAGTCGCTTGCTGCAGCTCCACCTCATTACACCACCCTTCCCTTAAGCTTAAATAGTCTTGATCTCGCGGGTGTGAGATTGTTGAGTCCCCGTGACTCACAGATTCTACCAAAACAGATGCAGGTACCGGTGATACCAGCACAGATGGCGCAACTGAGCTGAAGTGGGAATTTGATGAGGCCCTTGGTCGTTACTATGTTTCTTTTCCATACGATCAGTAGTGGAGCCCAGTTGGGATGATCGGGGATCTGTGTTGCATTTGGGGTAGTCTTCTTTTATTTTGGTTCCGTAGCCGGACCTTGAGTGTAAACTGAATGATGGATTTTTATTTATGTATTGTGTGAAGTGGCGACTGTAAGCCAACTATGTATCTCTTTCCCTTATGTATTACATGGGTTGTGTGAAGATTACCTCACTTGCGACATTGCTTTCAATGCGGTTATGCCTCTAAGTCGTGCTTCGACACGTGGGAGATATAGCCGCATCGAGGGCGTTACAAGTTGGTAATCAGAGCCTTCCCCGACCTTAGGAGCCCCACTGCTTGATCGTTTTTAGCGGCCGAGTTGTGTCTAGAAAAAAATGTTTTGAGTCATTTAGGATTATATATATCGGAGAGTTAGGAATTCTTTTTACTCCTCAGTCCCTTCGTCGCTCTGGTGAGGTCTCCTGACGTAGAAGTTTTGACTTTCCTCTCCTCAAATTTCACTAAAAAAATTTTTAGGATCACGCGGGTATCTTGGAATCATTCCGATGGTTTTATGATGAGAACATTGTCTTGGTGCCTCCTGTCAAGGGTTTAGTGGAAGTGTCCCGGGGAGTTGAGCTCTGAGGTGTTGTCATCATAATTTTATCGTTGCAGTTCTAGAATACCTGAGTTTAGTACGCCGACATCGAAAATCTCTTTTATGCAGTTGTTGGTGAGATAACCCCGATAACCCAGTACTGAGGTGAGTACGGGAGTATTGCCATGACTCGTATAACGGATGCTTTTCGAAGGTTGAGGTACACGATTTCCGAAGATTTCTTGGTTATGTGTTGACGGATGGATACAGCTGGATGCATGGATTGTTAGTTTGGGTGAGATATATTGCTTCCCCTGTATCCCCAACACCTGATTGCATAACCGGAAAGTTTCGGGAGTTTATAGGTGGGATTCAAGTAGCTCTAGCACTTCTTCCCGCAGATATTTGGTTTGTGATTGGGTAATCCTTACCACTTATTTGTTCCATTCATACCTTGTTTTTATTTTTCATTCATCAATCTCTTATCAAGTGGCTTCTCACCTTAATGGACGTGATGTTTACTTTCGAATTCATTCGTTCATCCCTGTTCGAATGTTTATTGTGAAGACTATATGTTGCAATTTCTATCCGTTGATTCAACTTGTCTATCTGTCAATCAAGATGCTAACGGATGTCACCCTCTTCAGGATGGCTCCGCCAACGCGTCAGAATCTGGAACGCACTGATGGGAGTCAGGCGAACCCTCCACCTCCACCTCCGCCTCCGGAGGCATGGCAAACTTTGATGGCAACCACTAACGCCAACGCTCAGTTGTTGATTCAGCTGATGCAATAGCGTAACCAAGGCCAAGGCAACCAAGGGAATCAAGGTCAAGGGCAGTTCTACCATCAGCCTCAGTTCCCTACCCTCAACCAGTTCCTTGCAAATCAGCCAAAGTCTTTCAGCTACTGTGCCGAGGCCACAGATGCCGACGATTGGCTCGTGGATATCAACAAGCATTTCGAATGCAGCAATGTCCGGCCTGAGGACTGCGTCAAGTTCGCGTCTTTTCAGCTCAAGGATCAAGCAGCTGATTGGTTCCAGCAATACAAGGATTCCAGAGGAGGTCGAGTGATTACTTGGACTGATTTCTGTCGGGACTTTAAAGCTCACCACATTCCTACCAGTGTTGTTGAGAGCAAGCGTGAGGAGTTCCGCAATCTCAAGCAAGGCAACATGTCAGTGTACGAATACAACAAGCAGTTTCAGAAAGTTGCTCGCTTCGCTAAACAAGACGTTCCTGATGAAAAGAGTATGATCTATCAATTCAGAGGTGGCCTTAGAGAGGATCTGCAGTTAGCTCTTGTTCTTGTTGAGCCTACTCAGTTTGATCAATTCTACAATATGGCCCTCAAGCAAGAAGGTGCTCAGCTCAAGTGTGAGGCTTCTAAGAAGAGAATCAGGGATGCAGTTCAGTCTTCTTCTTCCTCCCAAGGTGCAGCTAAGCAGCAAAATTCTACCTTCCTCCTCCTCCGTTCCGTCAGCCTTATCAACAGAAGAACTCAGGTGGTCGTGGATCTTCCCACCCACCCAACCCAAGCTACCAGAACAAGTCTCAGCCTCAAGCTCCAAGGTCAAATGCTCCTTATCACCGTCCGCTCTCAGAGGTGACTTGCAACAAGTGTCAGCAAAAAGGTCACTATGCGAACAAATGCTTCAACCAAAGGCGCCTTCCTCCTCCTCCTCCTGTGAGGTCTTCAAGCAATGCAGTGGTCAAGCATAATCCAAAGCATGCAAAGGTGAATATGATGAATGCAGCTCAAGCAGAGGATTCTTCAGATGTGATCATGGGTAACCTTCCAGTTAACTCTATTCCTGCAAATACTGGTGCATCGCTTTCTTTCATTTCAAGACCTTTTGTTGCCAAGCATGAGTTTGTGACGGAAAAGAATCCTGTCCCGTTGAAGATTGTGTCCCCGGGTAAGCAAATGACATCTAATAATTGCGTCCCGGATGTTTCTATCAAGATGGGCGACTATAGATTTCTATCTTCTCCAATGGTTCTTGGCGACTCTGATATTGATCTAATTCTCGGGATGGACTGGCTTTCTCAGCACAAGGCTCAGCTTGATTGTGCTGCCAGGGAAATTCAATTGGCACACCCTTCTGAGGATGTTATCATCTATGTCGCTCGTGATGAAACCATTCGGTTGTTTTCTCTCAATGAGAAGGGCGAGTTGGATGCTATCTCTCAGATTCCAGTCGTTTGTGAGTACCAAGATGTCTTTCTAGAAGAGCTTCCGGGTATGCCTCCTCATCGGCCAGTCGAATTCGTTATCGATCTTGAGCCTGGCACTGAACCCGTTTGCAAGCGTCCTTACAAGCTTGGACCCAAGGAGCTGAAGGAATTGAAGAAGCAGCTTGATGAACAAGAGCATCTGGGTTTGATCAGACCGAGTTCATCTCCATGGGGATGTGGAGTTCTTTTTGTCCAGAAGAAGGATGGCACGGACCGACTGTGCGTCGATTACCGTCCATTGAACAAGAAGACAATCAAGAACAAGTATCCACTTCCCAACATCAATGAGCTATTCGAGCAACTCAAAGGTGCTAAAGTATTCTCCAAGCTTGACCTCCGTATGGGTTATCATCAGATTCGCATTCGTGAACAAGATATTCCCAAGACAGCATTCAGAACAAGCTATGGTTCTTATGAATATACTGTCATGTCTTTCGGCCTTGTCAATGCTCCTCCAACATTCTCTCGAATGATGAACTTTATCTTCAACCCCTACACCAATGATTTCGTCTTGGTGTATCTCGATGATATTTTGGTCTTCTCCAAGAACAAGCAGGATCATGCCAAACATTTGCGATTGGTGCTCGACAAGCTCAGAGAGCATCAATTCTATGCAAAGTTTTCCAAATGTGAGTTCTGGCTTGATGAAGTTCTTTATCTTGGTCACATCATCTCCGCCAAGGGCATCGCTGTTAATCCCGAGAAGGTGTCTTCAATTGTGAATTGGGAACCTCCTCAGAATGTCAAGCAGCTCCGCCGTTTTCTCGGTCTTGCAAGCTATTGTCGAAGATTCACTGAGAATTTCTCTAAGATTGCAAAGCCTCTTTCCAACCTCCTCCAGAAGCATGTCAAGTATGTCTAGACGCCTGAGTGTGACGTCGCTTTCAACACCCTCAAAGAGAAGCTAGTTACAGCTCCTATCTTGACTCCTCCTGATCAATCCAAGCCATTCGAAGTATTCTGTGATGCTTCTCTTCAAGGTCTCGGTGCTGTGTTAATGCAAGAGAAGAAAGTTGTGGCCTATACCTCTCGTCAGTTGAAGCCCAAGGAAAAGAACTACCCCACTCACGATCTTGAGTTGGCAGCAGTTGTCCATGCATTGATAACATGGAGACATCTCTTGTTGGGAAGGAAAGTGGACATATTCACCGATCACAAGAGTCTCAAGTATATCTTCACTCAACCCAACCTCAACCTCAGACAAACTCGATGGGTCGAAATGATTCAAGAGTACAATCCAAGTATTGAATATACTCCTGGCAAGGCGAATGTGATTGCAGATTCTCTGAGCAGAAAGGCTTATTGCAACAGCTTAATTCTCAAGCCTTTCCAACCGGATCTTTGTGAAGCTTTCCGCAAGTTAAATCTTCAAGTTGTTCCTCAAGGCTTTCTTGCCAACCTCATAGTCTCTCCTACTTTGGAAGATCAAATTCGTGAGGCACAACTTCTGGATACCATGGTGAAGAAGGTGAAACGTGGTATCGACAAGGGCATTTCCAAATACAAGTCCTATCGCTTGGATGACAAAGACACTCTTTTCTTCGAGGATCGAATTGTGGTTCCTAAAGGCGATCTAAGAAAAGTCATCATGAATGAGGCACACAATTCCCTCCTATCCATTCATCCTGGAAGTACGAAGATGTACCATGACCTCAAGCACTCATATTGGTGGACTCGAATGAAGCGAGAAATTGCTCAATTCGTGAATGAATGTGATGTCTGCAGAAGGGTGAAAGCAGAACACCAAAGACCAGCGGGTCTCCTTCAACCTCTTGCTATTCCGGAATGGAAATTTGACCATACCGAGATGGACTTCGTGACTGGATTTCCTAAGTCCAAGCGTGGAAATGATGCTATCTTCGTTGTCATTGACAAGCTTACTAAAGTGGCTCATTTTCTTCCTATCAAAGAATCTATCACAGCAGCTCAGCTGGCAGAGCTATACACCTCCAGAATTGTCTCCTTGCACGGTATTCCACAATTGATCTCTTCAGACCGTGGAAGCATCTTCACTTCTAAGTTCTGGGACTCCTTTCAGACGGCCATGGGCACCAACATTCGTTTCAGCACAGCTTTCCATCCTCAAACAAGTGGCCAAGTCGAGCGAGTCAATCAAATCCTTGAAGATATGCTCAGGGCTTATGTCATTTCCTTTGGCATGAAGTGGGAAGAGTGTCTTCCATATGCCGAGTTCTCCTACAACAATAGCTTCCAAGCGAGTTCGGGCAAGGCCCCATTCGAAATTCTCTATGGTAGGAAGTGCCGTACTCCTCTCAATTGGTCCGAGACAGGTGAACGCCAACTTCTTGGCAACGACTTGATCACAGAAGCCGAAGAAATGTGCAAAGTCATTCGTGAGAATCTCAAAGCCGCGCAATCGCGCCAGAAGGGCTATTATGATGACAAGCACCGTGATGTGGCTTTTGAAATCGGAGACCATGTCTACCTCAGCGTCTCTCCAATGAAAGGCACTCGTCGCTTCGGTATCAAAGGGAAGCTTGCCCCTAGATACGTGGGTCCTTTCAAGATCATTGGCAAAAGAGGCGATCTCGCCTATCAACTTGAGCTTCCATCCAACTTTGCAAACGTGCACGATGTGTTTCACGTGTCACAGCTTCGCAAGTGCTTCAAGATTCCTGAGCGCAGTATCAACTTTGAAGAAATTGACCTCCAAGAAGATCTGTCTTACCATGAGCACCCCGTTGCTATTCTTGAAGAAACCGAGCGCAAGACTCGCAACAAGTCAATCAAATTCCTGAAAGTGAAGTGGTCACACCATTCCAACCGAGAAGCCACCTGGGAGCGCGAGGATCACCTCCATTCCGAATATTCGGAGTTCTTTCAGTCCTAGATCTCGGGACGAGATCCTCTTGTAGTGGTGGAGTGTTGTAACACCCCGGATGTAACTTTCCATTTTTGTAACTCCAACTCTTGCCATTTTCGGCATTGTGATATGATATTCCCTCCGTGGTTGGGTTTTGTTTTCGTTTTGCTTTTTGTTCATGTCATTCATCTCATATCATGTCATCATGTGCATCTCATTTGCATACATGTTCGTCTCACGCATCCGAGCATTTTCCCCGTTGTCCGTTTTGCATTCCGACGCTCCCACATGCACCGGCGCACCCCTCTTGTCTCTTTGTCATGAGTTGGTGTTGAACGTTCTTGGAATGGACCGAGCCTTGCCAAGTGGCCCTGGTATAGCACCGGTAAACCACCTGTCAAGTTTCGGATCATTTGGAGCTCGTTTGATACTCCAACGGTTAACCGCACTCTCGCAAAGGCCTCTTTTGAGTTGCAGCCCAACACCCCTCCAAAACAGCCCAATAACCCATCTAAGTCACTTCCATGCTCTATCACGATCGCGTGGCCAAAAACCGCACCTCATTTGGAGCTTCCTAGCTCCTTCTACCTATAAAAACACCCCCTCCCCCGAAATCCCGGATCATTTTCATCCCCAAACCCTAGCTCCCCGCTCCATCCGCGCGCCGGACACGTCCGGTCCGCGCCGGACGAATCCGCCGCCGCCCGTGGCCAGTCAGGGCGCGCCACGTGGAGCCCCGCGCCCCACATCGCCGCCCCGCCCGCCGAAGCCCGCCGGGCCCGAGGCCGGCCCCCGCGGCCCGCGCCTCCCGCGCCTCCGCCCGGCTCCCCCGAGCCCGCGGGTCTCCTCCGCTGCCCCGGTCGCCGGTCTCCTCCGCCGCCCCCGTCGCCGGTCTCCTCCACCGCCCCGCTCGCCGTCGCCAGCCGCCGTCGCCTCCCCGCAGCCGTGCCGTCCCCGCCGTCCCTGGCCCCAGATCCGGCGGCCCCGCGCCCGGATCCGGCCACCGGGCCAACTCCGGCGATCCCCGGGCCAACTCCGGCCAGATCCGATCTGGAAAAACGCGACGGTTAACTTTTTCCCCGACCCCCGAATTCCACCAAGTCTTTTTCTGTGATAAATTGTTGCATCTTCATAGCATCACAACTTTGCACCCGTGGCTCCGTTTTGGGCGTGTAGCATATCAAATTGTTCGTCTCGATGAGTACATCATTTAATATCATTGAACCATTTTCATCTGAGCTCATCTTGATGCCCGAAATGCTGTTGGAAGAGGGCTATGTGATGTTAGTTTCTGTTTCTTAACAGAACTTGCACTTTTGTCATTTTTGCCATGATTAATGTGTGCACCTTATGAACTTGAGTCCTACATATGTTTTGATCTATGCCATGATATATTTCCAGGGGTGTATGCCATGTATTTTTGTGATCTCTGTGGTGACTAGCACAAGCATGCAAACTAGGGATGATAATGTTGCTGATTTCAGGAACTTAGTATTTTCACTAAGTCATGTCCTGCTGTTATTTTTATGCCTTGTGTTCATGTTGTTACAGAGAGATCTATGCCCATTTTGAGCATGATCAGTAAGGGTGTTTTGAACATATGGATGTGCTCTATCCATCCATGCCTTTGTTGGCAATTATGGAGTAGTCTAGCATGTCATTTTCGTGCTCTACTTTTTCTTCAAAATGTTTCCTGGCAGATTGTTTACATGAGATTCATTTTTCACAAGGTTGTTGTAGTTGATCCGTGTATGCTATGATGTTGTTCTTGCCATGTATAGCTTCTATGCCATGTCTTTTTGATGGGTGTATGCTTAGTTTATCATGAGATGCTCTGTAGTGAGTGCATCGAGCTCACGAACATGCCTACTTGTTATCTGTTTTTGCCATGCCCAGTTTTTCTGCTAAGTCTGAGATCTGTAATGAAACTTGCTATGTTTACATGGGTGCCATCATTTCTTATGGTCCTTTTTGGCTTATGGTCAGTAAGGGACTTTTGATCTATGCTTTGAGTAGATTCCTGCCATGTCTTGTTTTGCTATTATAAGTTCCTGTAGCGTGTTGTTTGCTTGCTCTAAACATGCCTTCCTGATGTTAATTTCTGGCATGCTAGTATTTTCACTAAGTCTGTGAACCTGATATTTTTTGCACTTTCACCATGCTTGTTTGAACCTGTTATGATGTGATTTAGCCGTAGCTCAGTGTTCCTCTTTTGTTAAGCATCTCCTTTAGATCACTGTCATATGCTTTGTTTTTATGTTGGGGTGCTGTAGCATAGTTTTTTGTTGCATGCTAAGTAGTATCATGCTGTTAAACGCAGATTCGCGTCATTCTTGTTTTGCTTGTCATTTGCAAACCGTGCATCCGTTTCCGGTGATCTTTATATCGATTTCAACCGAAATCATCTCATCTTTCCAGCGGCATACTTGGTTTGCCAAGTCAATTCCTTGTTCACCATTTTCCCTTTCGGAGCACGCATATGCATTGCATACCACATCTCTCATATCATGTCATGTATTGCATCATATTGCTTGTGCATTGCTCCTTGATTGATTGTTGTTCCATTGCTTGTGTTCTTGCTTTGGGTAGAGCCGGGAGACAAGTACGTATACGAGGAACCTGTTGAGAACGCCTACGAGGATCAAGCCTTCGACAACTCTGAGAACCTTGCAGGTAAGATGACCATACCCTTGAAATCACTTCTATCTTTGCTCGCTAGATGCTCGCTCTTTTGCTATGCCTATGCTGCAATACCTACCACTTGCTATATCATGCCACCCATATTGCCATGTCCAGCCTCTAACCATCCTTTCCTAGCAAACCGTTGTTTGGCTATGTTACCGCTTTTGCTCAGCTCCTCTTATAGCGTTGCTAGTTGCAGGTGAAGATGAAGTTTGTTCCTTGTTGGGACATGGATCCTTTTGGGATATCACAATGTCTATTGTTTTAATTAATGCACCTTATATACTTGATAAAGGGTGGAAGGCTCGGCCTTATGCCTGGTGTTTTGTTCCACTCTTGCCACCCTAGTTTCCGTCATACCGGTGTTATGTTCCTTGATTTTGCGTTCCTTACGCGGTTGGGTGATTTATGGGACCCCCGTGACAGTTCGCCTTGAATAAAACTCCTCCAGCAAGGCCCAACGTTGGTTTTACCATTTGCCAGCTAAGCCTTTTTCCCTTGGGTTTTCGCGAGCCCAAGGGTCATCTTTATTTAACCCCCCGGGCCAATGCTCCTCTGAGTGTTGGTCCAAACTAGAGCCACTTGCGGTGCCGCCCTGAGGCAACTTGGGGTATCCTCGGTTGCCGTACGTAGTGTTCATCCGGATGAGCCCTGAGAACGAGATATGTGCAGCTCCTATCGGGATTTGTCAGCACAATCGAGCGGCTTTGCTGGTCTTGTTTTACCATTGTCGAAATGTCATGCGAACCGGGATTCCGAGACTGATCGGGTCTTCCCGGGAGAAGGTTTATCCTTCGTTGACCGTGAGAGCTTATGATGGGCTAAGTTGGGACACCCCTGCAGGGTATTATCTTTCGAAAGCCGTGCCCACGGTTCTGAGGCAGATGGGAATTTGTTAATGTCCGGTTGTAGAAAACCCGAAGTTGACCTTAATTAAAATACATCAACCGCGTGTGTAACCGTGATGGTCCCTTCTCGGCGGAGTCCGGGAAGTGAACATGGTGTTGGAGTTATGTTTGACGCAGGTTGCTCTAGGATCACTTCTTGATCGCTTCTAGATTCACGACCGTGCCTTGCTTCTCTTCTCGCTCTCTTTTGCGATCGTAGCCACCATATATGCTAGTCGCTTGTTGCAGCTCCACCTCATTACACCACCCTTCCCTTAAGCTTAAATAGTCTTGATCTCGCGGGTGTGAGATTGCTAAGTCCCCATGACTCACAGATTCTACCAAAACAGATGCAGGTACCAGTGATACCAGCGCAGATGGCGCAACTGAGCTGAAGTGGGAATTTGATGAGGCCCTTGGTCATTACTATGTTTCTTTTCCAGACGATCAGTAGTGGAGCCCAGTTGGGACGATCGGGGATCTGTGTTGCATTTGGGGTAGTCTTCTTTTATTTTGGTTCCGTAGCCGGATCTTGAGTGTAAACTGAATGATGGATATTTATTTATGTATTGTGTGAAGTGGCGACTGTAAGCCAACTATGTATCTCTTTCCCTTATGTATTACATGGGTTGTGTGAAGATTACCTCACTTACGACATTGCTTTCAATGCGGTTATGCCTCTAAGTCGTGCTTCGACACGTGGGAGATATAGCCGCATCGAGGGCGTTACACCATATACCATAAGGCGATGGACGCCGAGTGAAATGGCCACACGCAACCCGTATAAAAGTGCTTCATATTCCGCTTCATTATTGGAGGAATCAAAATGAATCTGGAGAACATAGTTAAGCTTCTCTCCACAGGGGGACACCAATACTACCCCGGCACCTGATCCGTTCAGCATCTTGGAGCCGTCAAAGAACATAGTCCAATGCTTCGAGTGAACTTGAGTCGGCA
This sequence comes from Triticum timopheevii, assembly GCA_963921465.1. Classification (NCBI taxonomy): domain Eukaryota; kingdom Viridiplantae; phylum Streptophyta; class Magnoliopsida; order Poales; family Poaceae; genus Triticum; species Triticum timopheevii. Next base: position 228,199,316 of record OY997270.1, on the reverse strand, counting down.
GTTGCTGCTCAATCCACTCGGCAAGGAAATCTGCGATTGCTTGGGACTTGATAGCTTTCTTTGCCTCAAACTTGATATCCAATGGAAGGTGTTCAATCGCCCATTTTTCCACTCGACCAGTTGCATCTCTGTTATTCAGAATCTCAGATAATGGTGCATCGCTGACCACTGTAATGGAGTGATCAGAGAAGTAATGTGAAACCTTCTTCATGGTCATGTATATTCCATAGACAAGCTTCTGATAATGAGGATATCGTTGCTTGGATGGAGTCAAAACTTCGGAGAGATAATAAACTGGGCACTGAACCTTGTAAGCTTTTCCTTCCTCTACTCGCTCGACCGTGAGTACTGTGCTGACAACTTGTCCAGTGGCTGCAATATAAAGCAGTAAAGGCTCTTTGCTGATTGGTGCAGCGAGCACCGGCTGGGTGGAAAGCAGGGTTTTGAGTTTTGCAAACGCTACATCAGCTTCCTCAGTCCACTCGAACTTATCAGATTTCTTCATCAGTCGGTAAAGAGGCAAGTCCTTTTCACCAAGACGAGAAATAAATCGACTCAAGGTGGCCAAACAACTAGTCAATTTCTGAATGTCATGCACTCGCACAGGGCGTTTCATTCGGAGGATGGTATCAACTTCTTCTGGATTGGCATCAATCCCTCGTTCGGAAACGAGAAAATCGAGTAACTTTCCTCCTGGAACTCCGAACGTGCACTTTGACGGATTAAGCTTGATATCGTACCTTCGTAGGTTGGCAAAGGTTTCTGCGAGGTCAGTCAATAGGTCGGAACCTTTGCGAGACTTGACCACAGTGTCATCCATGTATGCTTCCACATTCGGACTGATTTGAGTGAGCAGGCACTTCTGAATCATCCTCATGAATGTGGCTCCGGCATTTTTAAGACCGAATGGCATGGTGACATAGCAAAAGCACCCAAATGGGGTGATGAAGGCTGTTTTTATTTCATCGGGACCATACAGTCAGATCTGATGATACCCGGAATATGCATCTAAAAAATACAAGCGCTCACACCCCGCAGTCGAGTCAACAATCTGATCGATGCGGGGGAGAGGGAAGTGATCTTTCGGGCAGGCCCGATTGATATACTTGAAATCAATGCACATACGAAGTGAATCATCCTTCTTAGGGACCATGACCACATTGGCAAGCCACTCAGAGTGGTAGATCTCTCAGAAGAACTCCGCTGCTAGCAGTCGAGCCACTTCTTCACCAATCGCTTTCCTCTTCTGCACGGCGGACTGCTGAAGGTGCTCTTTGACGGGTTTTGCCTTGGGGTCGACACGCAAACTGTGCTCAGCTAGTCCTCTGGGTACACCTGGCATGTCAGAGGGTTTCCATGCAAAGATGTCCCAGTTCTCATGGAGGAACTGGATGAGCGCTTCTTCCTATTTGCTGTCGAGTGTCGTTGATATATGAGTCGGCACGGCATTGGGATCGGTTGGATGAATATGAATCGGCTTCGTTTCACTAGATGACTGAAATGCAGAATCTGTGGCAGGCTTCTTGGCTCGGAGCAAATCACTCGGATCTGCATTCTTCTGATACTCTTGAAGTTCAACAGCTGCCATCTGCGCATCGGCAATTGTGGAACCTTTCTGGAAGCATTCCTCTGCCTTCTGCCGATTGCCAGTAACTGTGATCACACCTTTGGGGCCAGGCATCTTCAACTTGAGTACACGTAACATGGCCGAGCCATAATACGTGCGTAGGCAGGCCTACCCAGAATGGCATGATAAGCACTCTGGAAATCCACGACTTCAAATGTCAACTTTTCCATACGGTAATGCTTGGAATCACCGAAACCACGTCGAGAGCGATCTGACCGAGTGATTCGGCTTTCTTTCCAAGGATAACACCATGGAAACTCATATTGCTCTTGCTAAGTTTGGACATCGGAATGCCCATCCCCTTCAAGGTTTCAGCATAAAGGATATTCAGACTGCTACCACCGTCCATCAGCACTTTAGTCAGTCGAGTGCCTCCGACTACAGGGTCGACCACCAGTGCTTGCCTCCCGGGGGTGGCTACACGAGCAGGATGGTCGGACTGGTCGAATGTGATGGCTATCTGAACCATTTCAGGTATGTGGTCGTTGTCGCCGGAGCGACCATATTCACTTCTCTGTTGATAACTTTCAACCAACTCTTGCTCTCAACATCAGCAAAAATCATGATGGTGGAATTGACTTTCGGATAATCGTCGTCTTCCTCTTCATCCTCATCCTTGTCCGACTCTTTCTCCTTCCCACTGGGCTGTTTTTCTCAGAACTGCTGGATCAGGAGTCGACATTGTCGAGTGGTATGCTTAGGGTAGATCAGATTACTTTCCTCATCCTTCTTCGTGTGGATGTGACACGGCAAATCCAACACATCATTTCCTGCTTGATCCTTTACCTTCTTAGGGGGCCAGGGCCCTTTAGGTTTTCCCTTAAACTTTCCTTGAGCCACTGCTGCAATCTCATCGGGTGCCGCTGGCTCAGCCTTACGCTTCTGTTTCCGATTGGAATTACCTCCACCGGCCTCTTGGCTGACTGGCTTACTCTTCCCACTACGGAGTCGATCCTCTTCTTCTCCATTAGCGTACCGGGTGGCTATCTCCATCATCCGAGTCAGAGTAATATCTCCAGTCCGACCGAATTTTAGGACCAACTCTCTGTATTAGACGCCTTCCTTGAAGGCGCACACTGCTTGATGCTCTGATACATTTTCAACGGTGTGATGCAAAGTGGTCCACCTCTGAATGAATTCCCTCAAAGTCTCACTCGGCTTCTGCACACAATGCTGCAACTCGGGCAATCCTGCTGGTCGCTTGCACGTGCCCTCAAAAGTTCTGACGAACACTTGAGCCAGCTCTTCCCAACTGTGTATACTGCCTGGAGTCAACTGAGTCAACCATGCTCGGGCCGACCCTTCCAACATAAGAGGGAGATGCTTCATCGCTATTTCACCGTTTCCTCCTCCAATATGCACAGCCACTCGGTAATCCTCAAGCCAAGTTTCAGGCTTGGATTCTCCAGTGAACTTACTGACTCCGGTTGCCAACCTGAAGTTGGGAGGAATCACTGCCGCCCTGATGGCTCTGCTGAAACACTCTAGACCTGAAACATGCAATCTGCTGCCACTTGACCGATCTCTGCCAGGGTCTTCTCTATGCGCTCTGTTCCGATCGACTAGGCCTTGAACGAGATTGGATCTCGCATCGAAGCCTGGCTCCCTTGGGTCGACTGGTGCTCTGCGCTCACCACTGTGACGGCGTCTATCATCGTTCTGCCGAGGCACATACGACACACTCCTCGGAGGAGCCGTGGGCACTCGACGATGATTGTCGCGGTCGAGCTGACGATCATACTGTCCATGGCCTTCATGCCGCGGGGGCGATCTAGGGTTGTGGGCTGACTGAACTGTATCCGCTACCACGGATCTGTTGTGAATCCTATTCCGCGATTGAGACACTGTAGTGTTCTGCTCTCCTGCTGCCCGGAGCAAGGCCCGGATCTGAATCAACCCTCTGCCAGCCTCTGACTGGGAAGGTTGGATCGACTCTGCTATTCGGGCCGCAGCTGTGAGGTTCTGAATCGGAGTACGGTATACCTTGGGTGGAGGCGGGAAAAGCTGCCGTCGACTGGACTCAGGGACCCGCTACCGAGCCCGCTCGTCAAGAGCGCGCTGCAGGTTCTCCAGTCGAGTGTGCTCAGCCAAATTAGCCAAGCGCGCCTCCTCCAAGGCCCGAGCCTCGGGGGTTTCTCCAATGATGTGTGTGTGGAGTGCATCCATGTTGCAGCGACGAAGTTCTTCCCTCTGCTGCAAAGAAAGGGGTTCGGGATGATATTCCTCATGGACGCGCGACGGATCGCCGCCACAATCTTCGCCATCTTCGCGATGGAAGCCAGGTGGACCATGCGGACCATCGACCATCAAGACTTCAGCTGCAGGGTCACTGCTATCGCACTCGGATGTGGCCTCCCCGAAGCCTGTCGACAAATCGAACAGGACGTGGAGAGTTTCGTCGGGCTCAATTGCCGCGACTTGATGTGTGGCCGAACGGCGAGCCACCACGTGTTTCACCCACCATTGAAGCCGCGATCGACCAGATCGCTTGCAGCGATGAACAACGGGGAGGGAGGACACCATCGGGGCCGACTGACACTGAGTCGACGGCTGCCGGAGAAGGACGCCACGAACGCACGCGTGAAGGTGTGTCGCCCCTCAAAACGGGAGCGCCTCAATGTCAAGGGGAGCTTCTTGAAGCCACGCTGAGTCGTTGGCGACGAAAACAAGCGCACCGCGACGGATCTCGCGGCCCTCAACCAATCCGCCGCCAGAAATCATGATGATGATGATCAGAAAAACATGCAACTTCACCAACAAGTCGCTAAGACACCGGCCCCTCAGTGGGCGCCAACTGTCGTGGTTCTAAGGCTGACAGTAGAAAGGGGGGTAGGTATGGAGAGGCAAAGATCTCTGCTATGGTGAAGATGTACACATGAGTTTTACGAGTTCAGGCCCTTCTCAGAGGAAGTAACAGCCCTACGTCTCGGTGCCCGGAGGCGGTCGATTGAAATATATGTGTGATGTTACAGGGGGTGTGAACCCTTGTACCAAAGGAGGAGGGTGGCTTATATAGAGTTCACCAGGACCCTCTTCGCCCTCCATTACAAGGGACTTAATGTACATAAAGTGGGGGCCTTACTGGTAACGCCAGCCTTAAGTCTTGTCAATGACCTTAAAGACTACGGAGTGAATGCCTGCCCGTTGTAATGCTGAGTGACTCCTAGTCTTCGGGAGGTCGAGTGATTCCCTGGATGGTCGAGTGACAGTAGGTAGGAAGATTCCCGAGTGACATGGTGTCGAGTGGATTGCACTCGACATCTTCGACTGGGGGTCTTATGCTGCCTCTTGAACTTCTTGTCTTCTTGGGTAGTGACCTTGGGTAGGACGTATAGGTCAGGCCTATGACCCTACCCCAGGTCTGTATCCTCATCAGGTATCTCGGAGATGTCTTGCCATTGCACCACATCTTACTAACTTTGTTGAAGTAATGTTTTTCCTTGTCGTAATCACTCTACGGGTTCTGGGTTGTTATCAGCCGAGGACACCGACTAGTGAAATTATTCCGCACTACAAATCAAATACCACTAGTATTTTTACTAGGAAATTCTGAACTCAATCTGGTCATTCCTAGAATATCGGCTGCATCATGGTCTTGCTACCTTTGACTGTGCTACCTCATCCTTCTCTGGTGCACGAATTATTCAGTGTGTGAGCACGACTTACGTCGAGCTTTCAACATCATGTTGCTTGTATTGAAAGGCAACTTTGGTTCCGAGCTTGCATCTTATATATTGATCCTATAACTTGCCACTTCATCATTCCCTTGCTTGTTGCCTTTGTTGTTTGATTGCATCGTCTTGAAACCTCCAGGCAAATGTGTCGAATCACCTTCAACACTTTGACTTCTTCCGAGATGCCAACTGTGTTCATGATGAGAAATACCCTCCTTGCCCTCAATGATTTTTAGTATCATCGACAACACCCCTGACTTCCTTTCATCGCGAACTTTTCCACATTATGAATACAACTTGCTCTCCAGCTAGTGTTGTGTTATGCCTTGAAGTATTACTGTCTTTTCTGTCGAGAATGTTGTGGGGATTGCTCCACCTCTTAGAAATTCTTGGTACGATGATACTTCTCACCATCACCATTCTTCCTTGGTCCCCGAGTTGTTTTCTTTAACCAGGATACCAATATGCTAATGATGTTGCTTGAGTTCTGCACCTCTAGCAACCCTATTGCTTTAATGTTAATGATCGACAGTTCGCTCTTAGACTGTTGGTTATTGAATCATCACTCTAACATTGATCTTGCTGCCTAAGGTCATATTTTGGGCACACCTTTCAACTAGTGATTGATGGTGTATGTTTTCCTCGAACATACAACATTATATCATTTGAATTGACAAGTGTCATCTTCTTGTGCACATTATTGTGGAAATCCATCCATTTGGAATTCTTGATGAATTGTCGCTGAGCCCATCAGCCACCTCCTCATCCCCTCCTTGGTTTAATGATGAACTATTGTTTCAGGGACCCGCTCCCATAGTTCATTTCCCAAGAATCTTGCAATGTCATTTCATCGATTTGTGACGGACCTTCTCTTCTAGGACATCCTGAGTCTGAGGTATCATGACACCAATCGGATCTGAATCTCGGTCAGATATGATGGTTGGGACAACTTTCCAGGAGTTATGATGTTGGTCCTTTGATGACCCGGTAATATGATGTCATGCCTAGCACCCCTGGCTGGAGGACCTATCATTATAATTTCTTTTGCAAGGATAACCATTCTTGCTGGAGGAAATTGTAAGACTTATTTTATAAGTTGCTCTTGATGGATGATTTGTGTATCCAAAGTCTGGCCCTTGATTGGAACACCATATCATTGCTACCTCGAAGCATGACTATGATACCCCTCCCATCAACAAGAACATTGGAGGCGCGATACTAAATGTTCTTGGTCAGTTATCCAAACACCATTGTATGGGTAACATCTTGATTAATCCTTACCTCTTATCTGAATGGTTGGGTACTTGCTCTCCTACCCTGTATGCCATGTTCTGCTTGTCCATGGGAAGGATATACTCCTAATAATTGTGTGTAATCACAATTTTCCTTTCCATTGTTCTGTTTAATCTGATAATCGCGTTTTTCTTTCCATTCTTTTGTTTAACCTTTCCCGAATCTGACTTAACTGAGCAGAGATGATTCCCTGCTTAGGTAGGCACCTTGTTGTACCACTCTGTCTGTAAGACCCTGTACTATTGTTGATGACATTCCGGTAACCACCGATGGGAGAGAACTTTGCCAATCGGTTCGCCTCGTTCAACAAGCAGGAAAATTGCTCTCTTCGTTCCCCGTCCTTGGTACCGACTTTGTTGCCGGCATAGCTGACAAGCTATTCACTGACATGCCTCCTTGTCGCGGTTGTGCAAGATGTCACCACCCTTCCTACTTTCAACCCACATGGTGGGCCCATAACCCACACGTCCACTAGATCGAAACCTGACTCTTCTTTACAACCCGGATTCTAATGTATCCTGTGCACCTGGCTTCGTATGTGATTCATGAGCTAAAATCTATACCATTATTCATCCTGGAATCAAACACTATGTTATTCTCGTTGTTCAAACCCCCATTCCAGCTTCTGTCTAGTCATCGAATGATTGCCTACCCGTTTGAAACTTTGGTACCACCATATATTGCACTCAATGAATTCACTGAAATACAGCTCGTGGCGTACCTTGTGTATTTCCCATTGAGTTCACCGTCAGATGCCCAGCTTTGTGGAGATGCATTCTTCCGGAGTTTTTCCCCTTGGTCGCATTCGTAGGACAATGGAGATCCCGGAGAAAGGATGATGACTTGATCATGGTGATTTGAAGAAGAGAAATGAAGACATCAACGAAACGGATCAACCTCTTCGAAAGGGCAACCAAGACCGAGAAGACTCGTTAGGTTTCTCGCTACCAGCACCTTCCCCCTTACTCCCCCGCTTAAATCTCGGGACGGGATTTCTTGTAGTGGAGGAGATTTGTAACGTCCGGATAGTCATGCTACAGTAATCCCATGTTAACGATGCCACGTCATCCCGGTTACTATTGCTAATCTCACGTTGGATCAAAACTATTCAAATCCAAATTTGAATTAACGGCAAACAACAAAAGTTTTCGAACATAAAATAAAAATGTTCGAACTGTGTCAATTATTGCATAGGTAATTATGGTGAAGTAAACACATTTTTAGAAAATGTCTAAATAATTAAAATGAATTAAAACAGAAAAGAAACAGGAAAAAGAAAAAACAAAAATAAAAAACTAACAGAAATGGGAAAAGACCCCCCCGGGCCAACCGGCCAGCCCAGTTGGCCCAACCGGCCCCCTCACTCCCCTTATCCCCTCCCGAACCCTAACCAACCACCCCGTCGCCCCACTCCCCCACTCCCCCTCGACTGGATCTGGATCGGGAGGAGCCCGATCCCATCGCCCCTCCATCCCCGACGTCGACGCCGGTGCCGCCCGAAGCTTCCCCGCCGGACTGCCTCCTCCTCCTCACCGGCATGCATCCTCTTCGCCTCATCATCCCCGACTCCCCTCCCCGGGTACCACTGCCCGCGCCCTACGACCCCCGTGAGCCTCACCCCTCGGCTCCCTACACCCCTGGCCTCTGCACTGCCTGAGCCCGCCGGTGCCGTCGCGCCCGCGCGCCTGTTGGCGTCCACCGCACGCACGCGCACACGCACTACCCCGGGGCTCTATGCGCCTGCCGGCCCCGCGCGCACGCTCCCGCTGGCGCCTCGCCTCTGCTCGCACGCGCCCCCCGCGCCCTTGGCCTCGCTGCAGCCCCGCGCGCTCCCCCCGCGACTGTCGCCGCGCTGCAGTTCCTCTCCGGCGCCGCCTCACTTCCCTTCCTGCGCTGCTCGCCTACGCCCACGGCGCCCCGTCGTGGCCGAGGCCGACGCCCGCTCCCTCGTCCCCTGTCCCAGCGTCCCCGTGCCGCCTCTCAATGCGCAGGTAGCCGCTCCGGCTGACGGTGCCCCGCCAGCCTCGCCCCACCGTGCCAGTCGGGCAGGCTAGCGCCCTTCGCCTGCAGCGCCCCCCCCCCCCCCCCCCCCCCCGTGTGCCCGTTTCACGCCCGACCCACTAAGGCCCTTGGGCCATTGACAGGGGGGCCCACCCCCTAAACGTTTAATATATATATATAATCAGAAATAATGATAATGAAATTAATTAATTAAAGAATTAAGTAACTTAATAAATCCCGATTAGATTAACCTAATGACTAGTTAAAGTTAATTAAACCCTGATTAGCCTAATCTGTCAATGACAGGGGGGCCCCACCCCCTGTTGACCAGTCAAACGTTGACTGGTCAACTGGGTCCCCCTGGCCCACATGTCAGCCCGTGTGTACACTGTTGTGTACACAGGGCTGGGTATATTTTGCATTTACTATTTAATTTTGAATTGATAATAATTTAGAAAATGATTTAAAACTTTAAAAATTAATATAAAATAAACCGTAGTTCGGATGAAAAAACTTTGTACATGAAAGTTGCTCAGAACGACGAGACGAATCCGGATATGTAGCCCTTTCATCCGCCACACGTCCCTAGCATAGCGAACATGCAACATTTCACCTTCGGTTCATCTATCCAAAAACGCGAAACACCAAGGATACTTTCCCGGATGTTTCCCCCCTTCGCCGGTACCACCTACTGCCGCGTTAGGGCACACCTAACACCGCTCATTGTCATGTCATGCATAATCATGCTTATGTTTGCATTGTATTTATTGCTTCTCGCCCCTCTTCTCTGTGGTAGACTACGAGACCGACGTTGCTGCTTCCCAGTTCGACTACGGAGTTGACGACCCCTCCTTGCCAGAGAAACCAGGCAAGCCCCCTTGATCACCAGATATCGCCTATTCTTCTCCCTACTGCTTGCATTAGAGTAGTGTAGCATATTACTGTTCGGTTACTCCTATTCCGTTGCATAGCATGTCATTGTTGCTACAGTTGTTGATACCTTACCCGCAATCCTAAATGCTTAGTATAGGATGCTAGTTTATCATCAGTGGCCCTACATTCTTGTCAGTCTGCCTTGCTATACTATCGGGCCGTGATCACTCGGGAGGTGATCACAGGTATATACTATACATATATACATACTATATAGATGGTGACTAAAGTCGGGTCGGCTCGTAGAGTACCCGCAAGTGATTTCGATGCGGGGGCTGGAAGGACAGGTGGCTCCATCTCGGTAGAGGTGGGCCTGGGTTCCCGACGGCCCCAACTGTTACGTTGTGGCGGAGCGACAGGGCAGGTTGAGACCACCTAGGCAAGAGGTGGGCCTGGCCCTGGTCGGCCTTTGCGGTTACTTCATAATAACATGCTTAACGAGATCTTGGTATTTGATCTGAGTCTGGCTACTGGCCTATACACACTAACCAACTACACGAGAACAGTTATGGGCACTCGACGTCGTGGTATCAGCCGAAGCCTTCTTGACGTCAGCGACTGAGCGGCGCGTGCCGGGCTGGACTGGAACGCCTGCCCTTGTATAAGGGAGGCTAGGTCTGCTCACCGGCCGCCCTCGCAACATGCAGGTGTGCAATGGGTGATGGGCCCAGAGCCCTGTGCGCATAGGATTTAGACCGACGTGCTGACCTCTCTGTTGTGCCTAGGTGGGGTTGCAATGTGTTGATCTTCCGAGGCCGGGCATGACCCAGGAAAGTGTGTCCGGCTAGAGGGATCGAGTGTGTTGGGTTATGTGGTGCACCCCTCTAGGGAAGTATATCTATTCGAATAGCCGTGTCCCTCGGTAAAAGGATGACCTGGAGTTGTACCTTGACTTTATGACAACTAGAACCAAATACTTAATAAAACACACCCAAACCAGTTCCAGAGACAACCCGGTGATCACTTTCCCACAGGGCGACGAGAGGAGGATCGCCGGGTAGGATTATGCTATGCGATGCTACTTGGAGAACTTCAATCTACTCTCTTCTACATGCTGCAAGATGGAGGCTGCCAGAAGTGTAGTCTTCGATAGGACTAGCTATCCCCCTCTTATTCTGGCATTCTGCAGCTCAGTCCACTGATATTGCCTCTTTACACATATACCCATGGATATGTAGTGTAGATCCTTACTTGCGAGTACTTTGGATAAGTACTCCGGTTGCTTTGCTCCCCCTCCCCCCCTTTTTTCCTCTTCTTCTTAGATGCCACAACCATACGTTGGAGCCCAGGAGCCAGAAGCCACCGTCGACGACGACTCCTACTACACTGGAGGTGCCTACTACTACGTGCAGGCCGCTGACGACGACCAGGAGTAGTTTAGGAGGATCCCAGGCAGGAGGCCTGCGCCTCTTTCGATCTGTATCCCAGTTTGTGCTAGCCATCTTATGGCAACTTGTTTAACTTATGTATATGATACTTCTCCAACGTATCTACTTTTCCAAACACTTTTGCCCTTGTTTTGGACTCTAACTTGCATGATTTGAATGAAACTAACCCGGACTGAAGCTATTTTCAGCATAACTGCCATGGTGTTATTTTTGTGCAAAAAACAGAAGTTCTCGGAATGACCTAAAAATCCACGGAGATAACTTCTGGAAAATGTAAAAACTACTGGTGAAAGAATCAAGGCCAGGGGCCCCACACCCTGCCCACGAGGGTGGGGGGCGCGCCCCTGCCTCGTGGCCCCCCTGGAGTTCCACCAACCTCAACTCCAACTCTATATATTTGGTTTCGCGGAGAGAAAAATCAGAGAGAAAGTTTCATTGCGTTTTACGATACGGCGCCGCCGCCAAGCCCTAATATCTCTCGGGAGGGCTGATCCGGAGTCCGTTCGGGGCTTCGGAGAGGGGGATTCGTCGCCGTCGTCATCATCAACCATTCTCCATCACCAATTTCATGATGCTCACCGCTGTGCGTGAGTAATTCCATCATAGGCTTGCTGGACAGTGATGGGTTGGACGAGATTTACAATGTAATCAAGTTAGTTTTGTTAGGGTTTGATCCCTAGTATCCACTATGTTCTGAGATTGATGTTGCTTTGACTTTGCTATGCTTAATGCTTGTCACTAGGGCCCGAGTGCCATGATTTCAGATCTGAACCTATTATGTTTTCATGAATATATGTGTGTTCTTGATCCTATCTTGCAAGTCTATAGTCACCTATTATGTGTTATGATCCGACAACCCCGAAGTGACAATAATCGGGATACTCCTCGGTGATGACCGTAGTTTGAGGAGTTCATGTATTCACTAAGTGCTAATGCTTTGGTCCGGTACTCTATTAAAAGGAGGCCTTAATATCCCTTAGTTTCCACTAGGACCCCGCTGCCACGGGAGGGTAGGACAAAAGATGTCATGCAAGTTCTTTTCCATAAGCACGTATGCCTATATTCGGAATACATGCCTGCATTACATTGATGAACTGGAGCTAGTTCTGTGTCACCCGATGTTATAACTATTACATGAGGAATCGCATCCGACATAATTATCCATCACTGATCCAATGCCTACGAGCTTTTCACATACTGTGCTTTGCTTATTTACTTTACCATTGCTACTGTTACAATTACTACAAAACTGCTATCTTTACTTTTACCACTGTTACCATTACTATCATACTACTTTGCTACTAAGATTTTGCTGCAGATACTAAGTTATCCAGGTGTGGTTAAATTGACAACTCAATTGCTAATACTTGAGAATATTCTTTGGCTCCCCTTGTGTCGAATCAATAAATTTGGGTTGAATACTCTACCGTCGAAAACTGTTGCGATCCCCTATACTTGTGGGTTATCAGTCTGTACTCAGATATTGTTGCTTCCGCTGACTCATTTATGATCGAGCACTTGTATTCGAGCCCTCGAGGCCCCTGGCTTGTATATGTTGCTTGTATGACTTATTTTAATTTTAGAGTTGTGTTGTGATATCTTCCCGTGAGTCACTGATCTTAATCGTACACATTTGCATGCATGATTAGTGTACGGTTGAATCGGGGGCGTCACACCACCACCTACTATTCAATCTGATATGTCACAAGTAATAGACAATGCTTCTGCTATTGATGATACTCATGATGATGCTTCTACTTTGCTTGGTAAATCTGTGCCACTTGGTGAATTGCTTGATGTTCATATTGCTAAAGCTAAAGAATCTGAAATTACTAAAAATTATGAATCATCTACTACACCTAGTACTCCTGCTAGAACTAAAATGTTTGATGTACTGCGAGGTTACAGTTTTCCTAAGGAGTTAACTAGAGAACTTATGGCTCGTGATACTTGTAATGGCGTAGAAGGTCTGATTGATATACCGAAAGAAAAGGCCATGAACCAAATGATGAAATGTGATCCTAAACTTGCAACTTCTCCTATTTTTGTTACTAATAAGGATTATAATTCTCTATTGATTCTAAACTTATTACTTTAGTAGAATCCGATCCTTTTCATGGTTATGAATGTGAAACAGTTGTTGCACATCTTACTAAGCTAAAAGTTTGCTCAAGAGGAAAAGATTTGTTATTATTATATTCTTAAGTTATTTTCTTTCTCATAAAATGGTGATGCTAAAATATGGTTTAATGATCTTGCTCCTGGTTGTGTGCGTTGTCCATAGGATATGATTTATTACTTCACTAAAAAATATTTTCCTACTCATAAGAAACAAGATGCCTTGTGATGTCTATTATGCAACCTTCTTCTTGTAGACGTTGTTGGGCCTCCAAGTGCAGAGGTTTGTAGGACAGTAGCAAATTTCCCTCAAGTGGATGACCTAAGGTTTATCAATACATGGGAGGCGAAGGATGAAGATAGTCTCTCTCAAGCAACCCTGCAACCAAATAACAAAGAGTCTCTTGTGTCCCCAACACACCCAATACAATGGTAAATTGTATAGGTGCACTAGTTCAGCAAAGAGATGGTGATACAAGTGCAATATGGATGGTAGATATAGGTTTTTGTAATTTGAAAATATAAAAACAGGAAGGTAACAAGTGGTAAAAGTGAGCGTAAACGGTATTGCAATGCTAGGAAACAAGGCCTAGGGTTCATACTTTCACTAGTGCAAGTTCTCTCAACAATAATAACATAATTGGATTATATAACTATCCCTCAACATGCAACAAAAAGTCACTACAAAGTCACTAATAGCGGAGAACAAACGAAGAGATTATTGTAGGGTACGAAACCACCTCAAAGTTATCCTTTCTGATCGATCTATTCAAGAGTCCGTAGTAAAATAACACGAAGCTATTCTTTCCGTTCGATCTATCATAGAGTTTGTAGTAGAATAACACCTTAAGAAAAAAATCAACCAAAACCCTAATGTCACCTAGATACTCCAATGTCACCTCAAGTATCCGTGGGCATGATTATACGATATGCATCACACAATCTCAGATTCTTCTATTCAACCAACACAAAGAACTTCAAAGAGTGCCCCAAAGTTTCTACCGGAGAGTCAAGACGAAAATGTGTGCCAACCCCTATGCATAAGTTCACAAGGTCACTGAACCCGCAAGTTGATCACCACAACATACATCAAGTAGATCACGTGAATATCCCATTGTCACCACAGATAAGCACATGCAAGACATACATCAAGTGTTATCCTTAAAGACCCAATCCGATAAGATAACTTCAAAGGGAAAACTCAATCCATTACAAGATAGTAGAGGGGGAGAAACATCATAAGATCCAACTATAATAGCAAAGCTCGCGATACATCAAGATCATGCCAAATCAAGAACACGACAGAGAGATCAAACATATAGCTACTGGTACATACCCTCAGCCCCAAGGGTAAACTACTCCCTCCTTGTCATGGAGAGCGTCGGGATGATGAAGATGGCCACCGGTGAGGGATGCCCCCCTCCGGCAGGGTGCCGGAACAGGGTTCTGATTGGTTTTTGGTGGCTACAGAGGCTTGCGGCGGCGGAACTCCCGATCTAGGTTTCTTTCTGGAGGTTTGGGTATTTATAGGAGGGTTTGGCGTCGAGAACAAGTCAGGAGGACCCACGGGGTGTCCACGAGGCAGGGGGGCACGCCCCAGGGGGGTGGGCGTGCCCTCCACCCTTGTGGGCCCCACGAGCCTCCTCTCCGATAACTCTTTATCCCAGTATTTTTTATATTTTCCAGAAAAAATCTCCATTGATTTTCAGCGCATACCGAGAACTTTTATTTCTGCACAAAAACAACACCACGGTAGTTCTGCTAAAAACAGCGTCAGTCCGTGTTAGTTCTAACCAAATCATACCAAAACCATGTAGAAATATATAAACATGGCATGAATACATCAAAAATTATAGATACGTTGGAGACGTATCACCTTGCGGGAAATATATAACTTTCTGCAACTTGAGGAAGAGCATCTCCTTCAAACTTGGGGGGGGGGCGCTTCTCCAATTATTAAATGTTTTACATGATCATCCTACTAAAAAATGAAATACTTGATATGTTTTTATAATGGACTAGTTGATGCTTCCAAGGACTACCTAGATAGTTGTGCTAGTGGTGTTTTCAGGGAAAGAATGGTTGAATAAGCTCGAAAATTATTGAGTAACTTATTGAGAAAGGCCGATGGTTGGAGACTTCCCGAACCACCTCCAAATCCAACTCCGAAGAAAAGGGGTATTAAAATAGAACTTTGCGTGCTTCTAGTGAAGCTATTATAGAAAAACCTGCTGAGAATCCTAATAATGCTTCTATTTCTGATGTTGAGACACAATCTGGTGACGAGCATGTGCCTAGTGAGAATGATAAGATTATTCTAATAATGATCATATTGATGCTCCACCTAATGATAATAATGAGTCTGAAAATGAAGTAGAAATAGAACCTAAAGTCCATAGCATGAAGTAACAAGTCCTATTTACTCCCATGCGCAACAACTCACTTACTTGGGGTTAAGCTTTTGTCACTCTCGCAACCCACTATAAGCGAACCATGAACATATTGCAACATCCAACAGCAGGAATCCCCCACGTGTGCGCGGTGCGGAAGGCACCATAAGACATCACCAAAATTAAACATGCAACTCAAACCAATCAACATCATCAATAAACCCATAGGACAAAAGGAATCTACTCAAACATCATAGTATGGCTACACATTATTGGATAATAATATATAGCATAAAGAACCATGTTTAAGTAGGGGGTATAGCAGGTTGCGGGAAAGTGGAGCACTGATAATAGATGATGGAAGGTGATGGAGGTGTTGAGGAAGACGAGGGAGTTGTTGGAGTAGATCGCCACCACGATGGTTCCCCCGGCGGGCGCTCTGGCGCCGCCGAGAGAGAGGGGGAGAGAGACCCCTCCTCCTTCTTTTCCCCCCTAGATGGGAGGAGGGTTTCCCCTCTCTTCCTTGGCATGCATGGCTACCGGAGGGCAGGAGTCCTCCGAGATAGGACCTCTGTCTCTGTTTCTCTTCTGTTTCGCGTCTTTGTTTCTGGACGAAAACCATTTCTTAAATATCTAGAGATCCGTAACTCTGATTAGTCTAAAATTTTAATATGATTTTCCCTGATATAAGCTTCCTTGCGGCTGAAGAAGGGCTCCAACTGACTTACCAGGTGGCCACAAGGTAACACGCCACGCCCTGGGGGGCGGCATCCTGGTGTCTTGTGGAGGTTGTGGGCCTCCATTTGCGTTGGTTCTTCCTCCCAAAAATCACATATATTCCAAAAAAATATCCATAAAATTTTAGCACGTTTGGACTTCGTTTGATATGGATTTCCACAAAACAAAAAACATGCAAAAAATAGGAACTGGTAATGGGCACTGGATCAATATGTTAGTCCCAGAAATAATATAAAATTTTGCCATAAGTATGTGAAAGTTGTAGAATATTGGCATGAAACAATAAAAAATTATAGATACGACGGAGACGTACTAGGGGCTTCTCTATTTATAGGAATTATTAACATTGGAATCACGCCAAACGGAGCCCTGAGGGGGCCACAAGCTAGGGGGCGCGCCCTACCCCCTAGGCTTGTCAGGGTGGCTTGTAGCTATCTCGTGGGTCTTCTGGTTGCCTCCCAAAGCTTCTAGGGTCCTTGTAGATCGAGAAAAAATCGTCGTAATTTGTCATCGTGTTTGGACCTTCCTAGGTATGGATTTTCTGCAAAACAAAAAAACATACAAAAACAAGAACTGGCACTGGGCACTTGATTAATAAGTTAGTCCATCAAAATAATATAAAAGTGCACCAAAACCATATAAAATTGATGTAAATATAGCATGAACACTTTATAAGTTACGGTAGATAAGTTGGAGATGTATCAGCATCCCCAAGCTTAATTCTTCCTCGTCCTCGAGTAGGTAAATGATAAAAAAACTAATTTATGAAGTGTGAATGCTAGAATATGATAGACCTTTGATCACATAGGCAATGCTAATTCTAATAACAAGTAACAACGTTCCTTTAAGTTCGAAATATCATAAAGTGGTAGAAGCATCTTGCAACCTTTCAAAATTATATTTCAAACATAAAGCAATAAATGAATTAAATGTGACAAATAGGTACCCGCATTCGAAGATAATCATCATACTTATGTAATGCTCAACTAATTGCTATTAGAAGAATGCATGCAAAGCTAATAGTGATCCCCATGCTCAATACATGGTGCCAAAAGAGAGAGAAAGATGCAATTGACTCAACATGAAAATTAAATAGATAGGCCCTTCGCAGAGGGAACCCGGGATTAACATATGCCAGAGCACATTTTGTTTTAAAATAGAGATGAATTTATTTTCGGAGGTGTACTTTTCCTGTCAATGATTTAAAGACACACGTTTCTGAAAGTGCAACTATCCCTAGGTGGTTTTGGTAATTCCTAACAACATATAGCTCATTGAGCTAATGCTATTTCAGGAAAAGCTCAATGAATGGCATGGCATGGATGAGAAAAGTGGACCCCTCAAAATACTAAGGATAAAAGGATTGGCTCAAGCTCAAAGCTCAAGACTCTAGATTTTATATTTTAGTGATCCAAGATCACATTGGGTCTATAGGAAAAACCAATACTATCAAGGAGGGATGAGGTGTTGCTTAATGAGGTTCTTTCTCCATAGTGCTTAGTGATATGCTCCAAAACCCTCAACTATGTTCCCACATCCACATATGACCTAAACCAAAAGTCAAACTCGGCCCTACCGATTCTTTCTATCCGGCGCCACCGAGTTCAGATGTCATAGCCACTGCCACAAACCCTAGGCAAATCGGTCTCACCGATAGGGATCTCGGTCTCACCGAGATGGGATTGTAATCTCTTTGTTTCCCTTCGTAACATTTCGGTACCACCGAGATGAGCGATCAGTCCCACCGAGATTGCAATGTAAACTCCCTGTTTCCTTTTCGTAACATTTCGGTCCCACCGAAATGAGCGAACCGGTCCCACCGAGTTTACCTGACAAACTCTCTGGTTAGCTTATTACCAAAACCGGTCCCACTGAATTTGTGTAATCGGTCTCACCGAGATTATGTTATACCCTAACCCTCCATATCGGTCCTATCGAGTTGCATGTCGGTCCCACCAAAAATCCTAACGGTCACTAGATTTGCTGAATCGGTCCGACCAAGTTTCTCAATTCGGTCCCACCGAGTTTGGTAAGTTGTGTGTAACGGTTAGATTTTGTGTGGAGACTATATATACCCCTCCACCTCCTCTTCATTCATGGAGAGAGCCATCAGAACGAACCTACATTTCCAACTTGCTATTTCTGAGAGAGAACCACCTACTCATGTGTTGAGGCCAAGATATTCCATTCCTACCATATGAATCTTGATCTCTAGCCTTCCCCAAGTTGCTTTCCACTCAAATCTTCTTTCCGCCAAATCCAAATCCCGTGAGAGAGAGTTGAGTGTTGGGGAGACTATCATTTGAAGCACAAGAGAAAGGAGTTCATCATCAACACACCATTTGTTACTTCTTGGAGAGTGGTGTCTCCTAGATTGGCTAGGTGTCACTTGGGAGCCTCCGACAAGATTGTGGAGTTGAAACAAGGAGTTTGTAAGAGCAAGGAGATCGCCTACTTCATGAAGATCTACCGCTAGTGAGACAAGTCCTTCGTGGGCGACGACCATGGTGGGATAGACAAGGTTGCTTCTTCGTGGACCCTTCGTGGGTGGAGCCCTCTGTGGACTCACGCAACCGTTACCCTTCGTGGGTTGAAGTCTCCATCAACGTGGATATACGATAGCACCACCTATTGGAACCACGACAAAAACATCCGTGTCTCCAATTGCGTTTGAATTCTCCAAACCCTTCCCTTTACATTCTTGCAAGTTGCATGCTTTACTTTCCGCTGGTCATATACTCTTTGCATGCTTGCTTGAATTGTGTTAAGATTGCTTGACTTGTGCTAAGATAGCTAAAATCTACCAAAGACTAAAATTGGGAAAAGGATAAGTTTTTATTTGGTCAAGTAGTCTAATCACCCCCCTCTAGACATACTTTCGATCCTACAAGTGGTATCAGAGCTTTGGTCTCCATTTGCTTTGATTTCTATAGCTTTTGGTGGTCATAGCCTTGGTTTCACAACCTAGGAGAGTATGGCGTCTAGCGAGGGAAATTATCACCGTAGAGGTCCTTACTTTCATGGTACTAATTTTGCTAGTTGGAAGCATAAGATGAAAATGCATATTCTTGGACATAACCCCGTCGTTTGGGCTATTGTATGTATTGGCTTGCAAGGTGAATTCTTTGATGCGAGAGAACCAAACCGTGAAGCTAGCGCGGAAGAGTTGAAGATGCTGCAATACAATGCTCAAGCTTGTGACATCCTCTTCAACGGATTGTGCCCCGAAGAATTCAACAAAATCAGCCGTCTTGAGAATGCAAAGGAAATTTGGGATACTTTGATTGATATGCATGAAGGTACCGACTCCGTCAAGGAATCCAAGTTGTACGTGCTTCAAAGTCAACTTGACAAGTTCAAAATGAAGGATGGTGAAGGTGTCGCTGAAATGTACTCTAGGCTTGCTCTTATCACAAATGAGATTGCCGGCTTAGGAAGTGAAGAGATGACCGACAAATTCATCATCAAGAAGATCCTAAGAGCTTTGGACGGAAAGTATGATACCGTGTGCACATTGATCCAAATGATGCCCAATTACAAAGATCTCAAGCCAACGGAAGTCATTGGAAGAGTTGTTGTTCATGAGATGTCACTCAAGGATAAGGAGGAACTTCACAACAAGTCAAGTGGTGCTTACAAAGCCTCATGTGAAGCCCCCACATCATCATGTGAGAAACAAACCTTTAATGAAGAATTGAGCTTAATGGTGAAGAACTTCAACAAGTTCTACAAAAGTAGAAGCAGAGAGAGAAGCTCCAAGTCAAGGTCCTACAATGACAAAGGATCTTCTAGTCAAGAGCGCAATTGCTACAATTGTGGAAGACCCGGACACTATTCCAATGAGTGTATGGCACCCTACAAAAGAAGATAAGAATCACCCAAGAGGAGAAGTAGAAGAAAAGAATCACCACCAAGAGAGAGGAGGAGTAGAGATGATTGTTATGAACAAAGAACATCTCGGAGAAGTAAGGATTTGGAAAGGAAGGATAAATCATCAAGGAGCTACACAAAACGAAGACATCAAGCTCATGTTGGTGAATGGGTATCCGGCTCCGAGTCTGACAATCACTCCGAGAGAAGCTATCACTCCGACTCCGAATATACTCAAGATGAAGGTGTTGCCGGTCTAGCACTTGTGTCAACCAACTCCTACGACATATTTGATTCACCAAATGAAGGACTTGGAAGATGCTTCATGGATAAAGGCCCAAAGGTAACACATCCCAAGTATGTTGATTTCAATAGTGATGAAGATGACTTGTTAGGTGATGATGATTTACTTGTTGACAACTCTAGTGATGAACACTATGATGAAACGTCAATTAATCATGCTAATCAAGATAAAACGAATGACAATGATAAGGAGAAGATTGAGCTTCTAACTAAAGAACTAAACACTCTTAAGTTAGCTCATGAAACTATCTTAGAAGATCATCGAGAACTTTTAAGGACTCATGAGAAGTTACGCTTTGAAAAGCTCAACCTTGAGCAAGAGCATGAGTTCTTAAAGGCAATCAATGATGATCTTCGTAAGAAAAGTTCTTCTTACATTGCCAAGCGTTTACTCGTATCTACTTACATGCCTCAAGTCAAGTCTAGTAACAAGAACAAGAAGGATTCTTCCTCTAGTAGTAACAATAATCATGCTAAATCAAATGATGTTGCTTCTAGTAGTTCTCTTGATTCCACTAATGATTCTCTTATCCAATTTACACTTGAGCAAGAAAATAGCTTATTTAAGGGAATTATAGAGAAAGGTGTTTACAAGAGCATTGCCGGGAGTAAGCAATTTGAGGAAATTGTACGCAAGCAAGGAAGGCACCGGAAGAACCAAGGTGTTGGTTTTGAACGAAAGTTCAATGCCAATGGAGTTGAGTGGGAAGAAGATCAATACCCCAAGACGAAGTTTGTTCCTCAACAAGAGAAGTATGATCCTACTTCCTTCAAAGGGACACAAGCTCAAGATGATCTTCCACCACAAGACCACAAGCAAAAAGGCAAGGATAAGCTTCAAGAGGAGATTGATGCATTTGAAGAAGCTCCTAAGACCTTGGTCAAGTGGGTTCCCAAGACTACGTCAAGTTCTACTTCATCAAGTACGACTACAACTCCAAGGATTCCCATCAAGATGATGTGGGTCCTGAAGAAGAAGAACTAGAGAGTTCTTGAGGGTGACTCCGCCAACATATTTCACTCATATCATTTTGGCAACAACAAGTGCAATCAACTTCCACACCTTGCACTAGTTCAAGGAGTCAAAAACCCTCCTGTTGGTAAGACAAGGGACATGGTAACCTAATGCTCTCATAGACATCATCTTGTGTGTGCATCACTCTGTCTCTATGGATATCCTTGTTTGTTCCTTGTGGGACTAACCCGTGTAGGTATTGAAAGTGCAACTCACTCCAAAGGATTTCTCCAAATGATCTACATCAACGTTGAGCATCCACATCTTCAACACCTACATGAAGTCATCATTGACAAAACCCAAGGTTAGTTCACCCCTCTTCGGGGGGGGGGGGGGGATCTCACATCTAGGGGGAGCTTTACTCTAAGAATTGAGTCAAAGCAACTCTAATGGTGTGAACACATCAATGCATTATGTAAAAGTGGTAACCCCACTTGAGCTTAAATGATGAGTATGACCTATGATCAAATGTTCTCATTTGACTCCTAAGTCAATATACTCATATATAGATAACCTAGTCATCGCCATTTGCTTGATAGATGCTAGAATTGGTTGTGCATGCTTTGCCACATATTTCATTTGCCATTTTATTGTGTGAGCATGTTGGTTGCATATTTTACTCATTCAAGGACATCCACTTGTTGTTTTGATTGATTGGTTTATTTTTCCATTTGCCAAGTGGATGGACAAGAATGCCTAAGAACCTTCTCTAGCTATCTATGCTTTTCTTGTCTCAGACTCTATTCATGCTACATCACAAAATTTGATCAAGTCAGATTTGAACCACTCTGTGTGAGGAGCACTTGGAGTCCCCGATTCGTCATAGACTTAAACTTCCAAAACTTCTTTGTGCGTTTCGGTCTGACCAATTCTTCCATTTCGGTCATACCGAGATCACTAAGTAGATCTAGGTTATCAATCTCGGTGCAACCGATTTCAACTTTTCGGTCACATCGAGTTGTTGTAACTGTCAGCAGTTATGCATCTCGGTGCCACCGAGTTGTTCCACTCGGTCACAGTAACAGGGTCGGGCTATATATACCCACGGGAAAAACTTTGGAAATTTCCTCCGAACTCTTTCGCCCGCGCTTAGCCCGCTCTGCCTCCAGGGTCTCCGGATCGTCCTCCTCGTCGCCAGCTGCCTCCAGTCGCTGGTCTCCGCCGCCGTCAACGGAAATCATCCCCGCCGTTGCCGCCGTAGCGAGTTCATCGCCGAACTAGGGTATGGACTCGATCACTATGCTATCCCTATCTGATTCCTACCACATTGTGTTCGCCATTGAAAGGATCGATATGGTTGACTAGCGGGGGGGGGGGTGAGTAGGCAACTAACAATTTTTAAGCTTTTCTTTACCAAATTAAACTTTGCAACAAAATAGGTTGTCTAGATATGCAACTATGTGAGCAACCTATATGATGCAACAACAACTAGCACATAAGCAAGCAAGGGATACAACACAAGTAGGCTTGCAAAATTAAAGGCACGAGATAACCAAGAGTGGAGCCGGTGGAGACGAGGATGTGTTACCGAAGTTCCTTCCTTTTAAGGGGAAGTACGTCTCCGTTAGAGCGGTGTGGGGGCACAATGCTCCCCAAAAAGCCACTAGGGCCACCATATTCTACTCATGCCCTCACACAATGCGAGATGCCGTGATTCCACTATTGGTGCCCTTGAAGGCGGCGACCGAACCTTTACAAACAAGGTTGGGCAATCTCCATAACAATTGGAGGCTCCCAACAACACCATGAAGCTTCACCACAATGGAGTATGGCTTCGAGGTGACCTCAACCGTCTAGGGTGCTCAAACACCCAAGAGTAACAAGATCCGCTAGGGATAAGAGAGGGAATCAAATTTCTCTTGGTGGAAGTGTAGATCGGGGCCTTCTCAACCAATCCCGAGCAAATCAACAAGATTGATTGGCTAGGGAGAGAGATCAGGCGAAAATGGAGCTTGGAGCAACAATGGAGCTTTGGGGGAAAGAGGTAGGTCAACATTGGGGAAGAAGACACCTTTATATAGTGGGGGAACCAATCCAACCGTTACCCCACTGAACCCCCACGCACAGAGCGGTACTACCGCTTGGGCAGGGCGGTACTACCACTGAGAGCGGTACTACCGCTCCCACCCAGCGGTACTGCCGTGCTGACAAGGAGGTCAGGGTCCTGGCCCTAAAGCGGTACTACCGCGGGAGTAGGAGCGGTACTACCACTTGGAGCGGTACTACCGCTACTACTGCCGCACTTAGTACCGTAAAACCTGACACGAAAAACATCAGTCTTGAATCGAGGCGGTAGTAGGCCGGTACCACTGCGGTACTACGGCCGAAGACCACAAGCGGTACTACCGCTCGAGGAGCGGTACTACCACTCTGTGAGCGGTACTACCGCTTGAGTGCTTCGGCGGTACTACCGCTGAGGATCGCAGTACTACCGCTAGGGCAGGACCCAACAGGCACAGGAGGAAGGGCAGCTCCAATGAAGCGGAAGGAGAACGTCGGGTGTGATATGGATGTGTACGTGTTGATTCCACCCTAGCCTTACCAAAGCGGATCCCCTCTTGATAGTACGGTGACTCCTACGAAACTAGTCCACCAACAATGAAACGAAGGAGGTACACCGTCTTGAATAAAACACCGAGGGGAGGTAATCGTCTCGTGCCAATGGATGAATCTCTAAAAGAAGTTAACGCACATGATTAGTCCGCAAAAGCATTGTCATCAATCACCAAAACATCTTAGGGATAAATATGCCCTTACAATC
Source organism: Triticum timopheevii (assembly GCA_963921465.1). NCBI lineage: Eukaryota > Viridiplantae > Streptophyta > Magnoliopsida > Poales > Poaceae > Triticum > Triticum timopheevii. The sequence goes on along the minus strand of OY997270.1, from coordinate 228,175,205 downwards.
TCCCCCTTTTGGTGGATTGATGACAATACGGGATTTGCACAAACATGAGAGAAATAGGACAAGCGCAAAACCCCACCGTCCTAAAATGTAGATGGGCTCCCCCTAGATGTGTGCTATCGAGATAAGTGCTTTGGACTGCACGGCACACATACTAGGATCAACGCTGCCCCTACATTTTAGAGACCAACCACCTAAGCAGGGTATATGAGAGTAGCAAAGATAACTTAACGGGATAAGCATGCAACTCATAAGCTAGATAGTGACATAGATAATGATACTGGAAAGATAAGGTAGCATATGTCTCACACCATATGACGGGAACTTAGGTCTCACTGACACAAACCAAACAAAGCAAATTGCGAGGAAAACACAAACACAGAAGACGGAAGACACAAAGACAAAAAGCACAAATCCCTAAACTCTCTCCCCCTTTGGCATCGAGACACCAAAAAGGAGAGGGAGTGTTGCTACGGCTCCAGGTGATAGCAATAGAGGGACACACACATCAGATCTCAACGGGATCATCAGCGCCACCATCATCGGTCGGGAAGTGCTCGGCATCAGAATCGGTCCACGGCCAGTGCTGCTGAATCCACTCCTCCTCCTCAGTAAGTTGGTCCTCAGATCCACTGTTAACTGTAGCACCCAACTGATGCATGAGCTCCTTGTGGCGACCTCGGGCCTTCTTCTCAGCCACATGAGTCATGTACTGACCATGAGACTCCATGCATAACAACTTCTTCATCTTGAGCTTGAGCTTCTTTGCCCAAGAGGGCTCTGCCTCAGAAGGCACGTAGTCATCATCATCATCTTCAGCCTCAGCCCCAGTCTCCTCCTCGGTCTCCATGGTAGTAGTAGACGAAGGAACTCCAGTCTTAGGGGCCTGAGTGCCCCAGTTATCCTTCTTCCTCAGACGCTTGATGTCGTGAGAAACCAACTCACCAGTCTCCAGCATCACCTTGGGATAGACACGAGCCCAGGCCTTCTCAATAAGCAGCATGATGAATGGACCGTAAATCGGGCACTTGCGCTCGGAGATAGCAGATAACAGCTCAAACCACATAACATGAGAAATATCCAGGGACTCTCCGGTGTTTTGTTCCTTCTGACACTGGCAGAAGAGAAGCATGTCCACGAGATAGGAGTGAACCATATCCAGATTCCCGATACGAGGGAAAAGAGTCTCTCTAAAGACACGGTGAAGGATACCCAGATAGACAGGTAGCTCATAAGTTTCCTTCTTTGTCTCAGGGTTGATCCTCAAAGTGCAGTAGGGCCATAGAGCTTGCTTGTGAGTGGCGTTGGTGTTGCGGTGTGGGCGAAAGACGATAGGAGACTCAAGTCCTAGATCTTGCACCCCAATCAACTCCATGAAAGCTTTCCACTTGACTGAAAGCAACTTGCCATTGGTCATCCAAGTCAGTGTCCTGTCCTCATCAGTCCCGAGGTGAACTGTGGCATAGAATTGGGCCACAATATCAGCATCATAATCTTTGTTGAATTGCATTACCCCAAGAATGTTCAGTTGAGTGCACATCTGAAGAGCTTCACCAAAGTATTCAGGATCCTTCTCCATATGGTCGGTGTCGATGGAGTGCACGTTGACAAAGATGTTCTTCTTGGCTTTGAGAACATCAAAGAAGATGGCAAACTGGAACCTGTTCCAGAACGGATGGTTGACCAAAGTGGGATCTTGGTCTGCCTCATAGGGGTTGCGGCGACGCCTTGCCCAGAACTCCTTGGGTTGCATTTCTGTCACGGTTTTGCCAGAGTGCTTCGGCTTGACACCAGTCTTCTTCTGGAGTTGAGGTGGAGCACTTGAGGAACCTCCGACAGACTCAGTGGTGCGGTAACGCTTGGACGTGGCACGACCGGGGTTGACACGACGTGCCGGATGCTCAGGAAGCTCATCACCTGGAACCACACACAAGAACACGCAAACAACCAGAAAGAACGAGCATAAGCCACAAAACACGAGCAAAAAGATCACTGAGAGGTAAGAGTATGGTGGAAACTGGTAGAGGGCGGTAGTACCGCGACCTGCGAGCGGTAGTACCGCCCCAAGCGGTAGTACCGCTCCACAGAGAGCGGTAGTACCGCTCCCAACGGTAGTACCACTCTGGAGAGAGCGGTAGTACCGCTCGAGACGGGGAAACAACAGTTTCCTACTACCGTGGTCAAATCCGTCACTACCATCCTACCAAATTCAAAAATACTCCAACCAATCATCAACCCAAACTGCCTAGAAGCTTTCTCCATCCTACTCAAGCCTAGATTTGGCCAAAAATCTAGAGATGCAACTGCTATTGCCCCTAAGATGCTAGATTGGAAATCTACACAAGAAGAAAAAGGGAACGGGGGCAATACCGGCATCCATGGCAAGAGGACAAGGTGGGGATCGTCTCCACCGAAGGAAATGGAGAGGAACGCCCCGGAGAGGGAGATCCGCCGGAGCCCTCCCGCGGCGCCGGTTGCTGGAGAGAGGAACAGAACAAGGGGGCGAACGAATGGGTATGGGGGAGAAGAAAACTCCCCCTGCCCCCGATATAACCCCCTGCCCGCGCCTCACAGCGGTAGTACCGCGCTGGAGGGCGGTAGTACCGCTCGGAGCGGTAGTACCGCTCGCCACCAGCGATAGTACCGCTCAGCAACCAAACGACCTCTAGACAAACGGCGAAAGCACCAAAGAGACGAGAAAGCACAGCCAAGAAAAAGGAAAGACCAACAAGGCAACACACACACTAACAACGGTCCAGAAACCACTCAAACAAAACAACCACATGAAAGAAAAGCGAGCTCTGGCCTCTCTCAAGAGAGGGCGGTGGCCGGAGCCACCTATGTTTGAGTCAGTTGGTATGGCACCGCGAAGAATTATCCTTGGGCCCATGACCAAAACTCGTCTTTGAAGCACAAGTACCATCAAAAATGGCTAATGTGAAAGAGTTGATCATTTTATGCATAATGGGGGGAGGGAGAGTTCATTGAGTGAACAACACTCCCCCTATGTCCATGCCTACATCTAAACTAGACATCAAGTTGAGTGAGGTGGGGTGTGCAAGGGTTCAAGTCACATTCCTCGAATCAATGATATTTAGCTCATGCCTTAACTCGCGAAATTTTGCTTCATCCAAGGGCTTCGTGAAAATATCTGTAAGGTTATCATGAGTGTTGACATACTTGAGCTCGATCTCCCCTTGCCTAATGTGATCCCAGATGAAATTATATTGAATCTCAATATGCTTCGTCTTGAAGTGTTGCACCGGGTTGAGAGAAATCTTGATGGCACTTTCGTTGTCACACCAAAGAGGCACTTTGTCACAAATGACACCGTATTCCTTTAAAGTTTGCCTCATCCATAAGGTTGTGCACAACAACTACCGGCCGCCACATACTCCGCTTCGGTGGACGAGAGAGACACACAACTTTGCTTCTTGGAAGACCAACTCACCAAAGAGCACCCAAGAAACTGGCACCCTCCGGAAGTGGACTTCCTATCCACTTTGTCTCCCGCCCAATCGGAATCCATAAATCCTTCAAGTTTGAAGTTTTCCCCTCTTGGGTACCATAAGCCAAAGTTTGGGGTATGAGCCAAATATCGAAAGATTCGCTTGACTGCCACATAGTGAATTTCCTTCGGTGCGGCTTGAAACCATGCACACATCCCCACACTCAACATGATATACGGTCTAGATGCACAAAGGTAAAGCAAGGAGCCAATCATGGAGCGGTATACCTTTTGATCCACCGCTTTACCATTGGGATCAATGTCAAGTTGGCACTTGGTGGGCATTGGTGTAGTAGCCGGCTTGACATCACTTAGCTTGAATCTTTTTAGCATGTCTTGAGTGTATTTGGCTTGGTTGATGAAGGTTCCTTCTCTTCTTTGTTTGATATCAACACCAAGGAAGAACTTCAACTCTCCCATCGAAGACATCTTAAACTTGGAGGTCATGAGAGCGGCAAATTCCTCATTGAAAGCTTTGTTAGGAGAACCAAAGATAATATCATCAACATATAGTTGGCATACAAACAAATCCCCTTTGACCTTCTTAGTAAAAAGAGTGGGATCGATTAGCCCCACCTCAAATCCACGACCTTGTAACAACTTGGTAAGGTGGTCATACCACGCATGTGGGGCTTGTTTAAGGCCATAGAGTGCCTTATCGAGTTGATACACATGATCTTGGAAGTAGGGATCCTCGAACCCGGGGGGTTGCTTGACATAAACCAACTCATTAATAGGACCATTAAGAAAAGCACTTTTCACATCCATTTGTTGCAACTTGAAGTTGTGATGGGAAGCATAAGCAATCAACAAACATATGGATTCAAGACGAGCAACGAGAGCAAAGGTTTCACCGTAGTCGATACCCTCGACTTGGGAGTAGCCTTGTGCTACCAATCTTGCCTTGTTGCGAACGATGTTCCCATGAGCATCTTGCTTGTTCTTGAAGATCCACTTGGTTCCAATGACGTTGTGGTCCCCCGATGGCCTTGGCACCAATCTCCATACTTTGTTGTACTCGAAGTTGTTGAGTTCTTCATGCATGGCATTGAGCCAATCCGAGTCTTCGAGCGCCTCATAGACCTTTTGGGGTTCAACACAAGAGACAAACGCGTGATGTTCAAAATAGTTTGCTAATTGTCTACGAGTGCTTACCCCCTTTCTTACGCTTCCAACCATATTTTCCATGAGATGGCCTTGGGTGGTGAGCTTGGAAGCAATCATCGCGGCACGACGCTCTAGTTCCTCCTCGGGTGTGGAAGGAGGAGGGTTGACTTGATCATCTTGAGTGCCTTCTTGAGCTTGTTCTTGATCTTGAGCTTGCTCATGATCTTGAACTTGCTCGAGGGGGAGAACTTGACCTTGGGCATCATTTAGAGGTTCACCACCATCTTGAGGTTGATCTTGCCCTTGGTCTTGTTCACGAGGTTGAGGGCCTTCACTTTGTTCTTCGGAAGTGTGTGGGTCTTGGGGAGGTGATGGCTCCACTTGAGTAGAGCATTATCCTTCTCCTTCGGCCACAAGGGGTTCCTCAATGGGTAGAATATGACCAATACCCATTCTTCTTATGGCTTGGGGAGGAATTTCATCACCTACAACACAAGTACCACTTTGCTCCACTTGGGAGCCGTTATTTTCGTCAAACTCCACGTTACACGTCTCCTCAATGAGTCCGGTGAACTTGTTGAGAACACGGTAAGCATGAGAGTTTGTAGCATAACCAACAAATATGCCCTCATGAGCTCTAGCCTCGAATTTAGACAAACGACCACCTTTCTTGAGAATGAAACACTTACACCCGAACACCCGGAAGTACTTTAGGTTGGGCTTGTTGCCGGTGAGTATCTCATAAGGAGTCTTGTTCAAGCCTTTGCGGAGATAGAGTCGATTGGATGCATGACATGCGGTGTTGATGGCTTCGGCCCAAAAGTTGTATGGAGACTTGAACTCCGCCATCATGGTCCTTGACGCATCCATCAACATCCGGTTCTTCCTCTCCGCTACACCATTTTGTTGAGGGGTATAAGGTGCAGCATATTGATGCTTGATCCCCTCATCACTAAGAAACTCATCCAAGGTGTAGTTCTTGAACTCGGTGCCGTTGTCGCTTCTTATTGTCAAGATCTTTGCATTATGTTGACATTGAGCTTCATTTGCAAAGTCGATGACGGTTTGTTGAGTCTCACTCTTCCTCTTGAAGAAGTATAGCCAAGTGTATCTTGAATAGTCATACACAATCACCAAGCAATACTTTCTACCTCCAAGACTATCAAAAGATGGAGGCCCAAAGAGATCCATGTGAAGGAGCTCCAAGGGTCTCTTCGAGTAGATGATGGTTGATGGAGGGTGAGCCTTCTCATGAAGCTTTCCTTCAATACAAGCACTGCAAGCACGATCTTTGGCAAAAACATTTGTTAGTCCATGGACATGGTCCCCCTTGAGAAGACTTTGCAAAGATCTCATATTGACGTGGGCCAAACGGCGATGCCAAAGCCATCCCACGTCAACTTTAGCCACTAGGCATGTCGCAGTCTTAGTGGGTCGCTCCAAAAAGTTAATCACATAGAGACCGTTCTCGACATGCCCAACAAAGGCTACTTTAAGAGTCTTGCTCCACAAGAGGGCCACGGTATCAATTTCAAAGAAAGTAGCAAAACCCATGAGTGCAGGTTGACGAACGGAAAGCAAATTGTATGCAAGGGACTCAACAAGCATGACTTTCTCGATCGTTAGATCATGAGAAATGACCACCTTGCCAAGACCCAATACCTTAGAATGTGAGGCATCACCCCACTCAACATTGGTGGGCATGGATGGAATCTTTTGCACGTCCACCACCAAGTCCTTGCTTCCGGTCATATGATTTGTTGCTCCACTATCAAGCAACCATGATCCCCCACCGGAAGCAAACACCTACAAGAGATCAATGCTTGGATTTAGGTACCCATTTAGTAATGGGTCCTTTGATGTTAGTAACAAGGGTCTTAGGAACCCAAATAGACCACTCAATGCACTCATAAGGAGAACCAACAAATTTAGCATAAACATGTCCATCACTCGCACGTCACAACACATATGACGGGTTAAAGTCGCCGGCTTTGTTGGAGAAAATGCTTTTGCCCTTTTGGACGTCAACTCCCTTCACTTTTTTCCTTCTTCTACTTAGGAGCACCCTCTCCCTCTTTCACAAAATTTTTCTTGAGAGGGGGAGGACATTTGATCTTGTCGTTCTTATTCTTCTTGCTCTTGGATTTGGGTACAAACCCAATTCCTTCCTTGGTCACAACTTCCTTTTGATTGCTCAAAAGGTCGTTGAGGTTCTTCTCACCATGAATGCATGTCACAAGGCCTTTCTCAAGTTGATCCTTCAATTTGGAATTCTCCTCCACAAGATGCACATGCTCACAACATGGGTTAGTAGCACATGCATTATCAATTAATACCATATGAGGGAAGGTGGCCTTTTCCTTGGTTAGCTCAACTTGGAGTTGAGCATGAGACTCCTTGAGGTTAGCGTGAGCACCCTTCAAGACCTTGTGGGCCTTGTCAAGTATCTCAAACTCCTCTTTGAGTCTAGCATGATCAACGCCAAGTTTTGCCTTCTCGGAAGTTAGCACACGAGACACGACAAGAGCATGATCAAGATCTTTCTTTAACTTAGCATGGTCATCGTTGTGTGACTCCTCAAAAGTCAAACAATGAACATCCTCTTCCTCAAGAGCATTAGAGAGATCCGATATCTCATCGGCATAGTCACGACTATGACCTTCCATCTTAGAGATGGTTTCTTTGTGAGCCTCGATCATGTCATTGGCCTCACCAAGTTGTTCCAAGAGAGCAACAAAATGCTTCTTGGACTTGCCCTTGAGCTTACTCAGAAACGACTCAAATTCATTCACTTCCTCATTAGACCCATCATGTTCATCAATGCAATCCTCCAAGGAGGGATTAGTAATGATGGTGGTTGTGATGTTGGGGGTTACCTTGTTTGAAGCATTAGCCATGAGGCACTTGGCAGTGATGTTTTCGTTGGGTGAATCAAAGAGAGACACCGGTGGAATAGTAGCAATGGCAACGGATGCCATGGCCATTGCTTCTCCATTTTCATCATCATCATCATCCTTTTGGTATTCTTCTTGAACCACCAACCCATGAGTGGGAGTCTTCTTGGAGAAGTTGTTCTTGTTGGGGAAGGACTTGGCTTTGTCTTTTCGGATGAATTTGCCACCATTGTCTTCCCGCTTCTCGTAAGGACAATCCGCAACGAAATGGCTCACATTGCCACAGTTGAAGCAAGTTCTAACTCGTTGCTTGCCCTTGACGCCACTTGAGTTGTTCTTGTTGTAGTTCGGTCTTGTGTTCTTCTTGCTCCAAAATTGTCTTGAAGCAAGGGCCATGTGCTCATGATAATCATACTTGGTGTCTTCGGGGTTGCTCTCCTCATCTTCCACTTCTTCCTCTTCTTCCATAATAGCCTTGGCCTTCAAAGCAAGGTTGGGCTTCTTTGCCCTTTGAGAACGGAGCACCGCATTGTCGGCGGTCTTGTCCAAGATGCTCATTGCAATGAACTCATCCAACACTTCACTTGAGGTCATGGAGTGGAAGTCCGGTCTTTGACGAATGAGAGAGGACATGGCCTTGTTGTAGGGCATCATGGCCTTGAGGAATTTGCGCTTGATCCAATTGTCATCCTTGTCCTTGCTTCCATGATCTCGGAGTGAGACCGCGAGTTGGGTCACTCTTCGAAAGAGCTCACGAGGATCTTCATCTTCTTTCATTGCAAACTCATCGGCTTCATCTTGCACCACTTCATAGTTGGAGCATTGAATGCTAGCACTTCCTCGATAGAGAGACACAACACATTTCCATGCGTCCTTAGCCATGGCATGAGGTCGAAGATGAGGGAGACCTTCGAGAAGAATTGCATCTTGGATGATGAAGAGAGCACTCTCATTGAATTGGTTATCCACGGCTTCTCGAGGGGTGAAGTTGCTTGGGTCATGAGGATAGAAACCTTCTTCAATGATTCTCCAAAGGTTAGTATTCACATGTTTTAAATAACGCTTGAAGCGATAAACCCAAGAATCAAAATCTTCATGTTTCTCATACTTAGGAGGAGGACCGGCATGATTTAAATGAGTAGAGGGAATCAGCCCTCCATAAATTGGAGGTTCTACATGGGCAAAAATGCCGGTGCCATTTTTACCACTAGACATAGGAGCTTCCTCACTAGTAGCTTTCCCCTTTTCGGGTTAGCATCCGTCACCGTGTTGGCGGGATCACCCACTTTGTCGGCGTTCTGGGAACGGGGTTCCCCGGACTTGCCTGCCTGCGGCCTGCGGCGTGGCTCAAAGGGGGGCCCAGCACGGCCCATCTTCATCAACACAAGCTCAAGACCCTCACGAGGGGCCAAGCCTCGCGGGGCGGACGACCAGGAGCTCCTCAGGCACGGCCTCATCAGGCTGGTTCGCGAGGAGGCGGAGAGATCAAGGAGGGGTACCTCGCGAGGTGCCTATGATGCAAGCCGTGACGACCAAGGGCGCCAGTCGGGCGCCAGCCCGCGCAGTGTCCTCCTTTCCTCTTTGGTGCAAAGGGAGCAAGCGCAGGCGAGAGCATCAAGCAAAGGCATCCATTTCGGTGCAAAAAGACCAAGACCAGCCCAACGGCAGGAAGTCATTGTGGAGCCCAAGCCGGCGTCACCACCAGAGCCTTTGGAAGGCGAGGACCAACTTTGGTCAGGATAAGTGTACCCGTTGTTCCCCTTCAAAATGGCCAATTGTTGGCGCCCTTCCCGCTCAATATTTGGGAAGAGGCCCAGGGCCTTTGCCTATAAATAGGACTAGCCACCCCCGGGGTAGAGGCATCTAGAATGCACAAGATCCTCGCCAAGAAACCAGTAGAAAGAGAGAGCGACTGAACTCCTAGCAGTTCATCGCACCAGCCAAGAACAGACCCTCGCGAGGCTGTTCTTCCTTGTATTGTTCATCATCAGCCCAAGAGGCAATCCACCACACCAAACACTGGAGTAGGGTATTACACCGCAATGGTGGCCTGAACCAGTATAAACTCTGTGTCTCTTGTGTTGTTCCTTTCGTAGTTTAGATCCAAGCGATTCGGCGAGCAGCAGGTAGATAGAGGGCGAAATCTCCGGGCACACCCCAGTGTTCGAACCTCAAGGGTCTGTCGGAACCCGAAATCCGACATTTGGCGCACCAGGTAGGGGTGCACCGGAATTCATCTTCCGTCGCCCTGTTCTTCTCCGACCATCGCATCCATGTCTAACGCTCGTCGGGCCCGTGCCGAGCGCCGAGCCGCTCTCGCTTCCCGCGTCGCCCAGACGGCCGCCGTTGGCGGCCACCCTCGTCGTTCCCCATCACCTGCCGTCAACGCCGCCACCGGCCCGGCGGGGAACGAGCAGCAAGCATCGTCCCAGCACCCATCCATGAGGCGAGACGGCCGCACTGCTACACCCTCGCTCACCCCAGCTGGTTCTTCGTCCCGCGCGCCCTGCGCGGCCATGGAGGCTCGAGCTGCGCTCATCGCGGCAAACGAGCTCCTGCGCTACCGCCCAGTCGACGACGTCTATGAAGAGTGGCTCGACTGAGTCGCCGAGCTCATCCGCGCCGCTGGGGGCTCCCCCGCATCGTCCTTCTCGCTGCACCGCGCCCCGCCCTGCGCGGGCAATGAAGCTCCGGGGGCGCCTCAGCCGCCTCCCCCTCAAGAAGGCGCCCTGGCCCCAAGGCACGTGGCCCCTGGGTGGAACCCGCTCCGTCAGGCGTCAGCGCGGCAAGAGCAAAGCTGCCAAGAAGTCCCTCGCCCTCGAGAAGCTGCCCGAGCGCTCCCTGCTCCGGCTCGTCGCGAACACGCTCCTACCCCAGCACGTCAAGACCCCGCGCTGCTCCCAGCTGCAGCGCATGCGGACCCATAGGACCAAGCTCTTCGTCACCCAAGGCCTCCCGTGGCCACAGCGGGCTGCCGGGCCTTCACCGCCGAGCTGTGTAGCGTCACATGGCCCGGCAAGTTCAAGCCAGACCTGCCTCCTCGCTACGACGGTACGGCTGACCCTGTAGAGTTCCTCCAGCTCTACGAGCTGGGCATCGAGGCTGCCAACAGAGACGAGAAGGTCATTGCGAACTAGTTTCCCATGGCGCTCAAGGATGGGGCCCGCACCTGGCTCCTGAACCTGGCCCCAGGCACAATCTCCTCCTGGGACAAGATGCGCACCCGCTTCATCGCCAACTTCCAGGGTACTCGCGACCGGCCACCCGTCGTGAGCGACATGCGCCGTATCAAGCAGCAACCAGGGGAAACCCTGTAGAAGTACATCCAACGCTTCAACAACGTGCGCCTCAAGATTCCCAAGGTGACCGAGGAGGCCATCATCTCAGCCTTCTCCGAGGGCATGCGTGACGTCAAGATGAAGGAGGAGCTGGCGATGCATGAAGACTTGTGCACTTCCTTGGAGCTGTTCAACTTGGCGACCAAGTGTGCCAGGGCTGAGGAGGGGCGTCTCTCCCTCCTCGAGCTGCCTACCACAGACCCAGAAGAGAAGAAGCCCAAGGCCAAGGATGTGAAGCGCAAGGGGGCTGCCGTGCTCGCGGCAGAACCGAACACCAAGTGGGGCAGAGATCAGCCCGAATCTTCCAAGGGCAATTGGTACTGCGTGTACCATGACCTCCACACCCATAACACCAATGAATGCCAAGAGCTCCGAGCCGTGCGTGAAGGAAGGGTCGGCCGGCGTCCCGACCGCAGCGATCGGGGCTACGGTCGAGGAGGAGGAAGGAACACAGGAAGCTGGGAAGACCGCGGCCCTCGCCAAGGGTGGCGCGACCAACCTCGCGGGGATCGCTGGCAGGATCTGCCTTGCGAGGGAGGCTGGAGGGATCAGCCTCGCGAGGATCGCCCGCAAGGCAACGGAGGCCTCCCTCCGCTGTCGCCGTAGCCAAGGAGGAATGAGGACCGTCATCAGGACGAGGGGGCTGGGGGCTTCCAGGAGCCGCGTGCGATCGCCTGCATCCTGGGCGGAGCTCAAGCCCCAGCCTCTCAACACATCTTCAAGCAGTTCGCCCGCAAAGTAAATGCAGTCCTCCCCAAGCTCGAGGCCACGCGCCCTCTCAGGTGGTCGGCGTGCACCATCACATTCAGCTCAGCGGATCAGCTCAAGTGCACGGCCACAGCCGGAGTTCTCCCAATGCTTTGTTCCCCAATCATCAGCAATGTGCTAGTCACCAGGACCCTCATCGATGGCGGGGCAGGGCTCAACGTCCTGTCCGTGGAAACATTCAACAATCTCCAAGTGCCCTACAATCAGCTTCAGCCAACCAAGCCTTTATCCGGAGTCACCGACGGCTCCATGGTCCCGATTGGGCAGGTCCGCCTCCCTATCACCTTCGGGGCACGCGACAACTACCGTACCGAGCTCATCGACTTCGACGTCGCCCACATTCGCCTGCCATACAACGCCATCCTCGGGTACCCAGCGCTGGCCAAGTTCATGGACGTAACCCACCATGGCTACAACGTCCTCAAGATGCCAGGAAGTGGCGGAGTCATCACGGTTCCCTGCGAAGAGAAAGACGCGGTATGCTCCCTAGAATGAGCCTTTCAGGCCGCATCACTGGAAGACCCGGATCGCGGAAGCAGGAGGCTTCCCGAGTCTGCACCCAAGAAGAAGAAGACATCATCCGGCCCGGCCCCTCAGGAGGCAGGCCCCTCAGGGCCCGCGCCTGCCTAGGGGGAACCTCCTTCCATCGCATAGGGAAGCGCGCCCGGCGCCCTCCTCAGGCAGGGCTCGGGGGCTCTCCCCCGGAGGGCCGCCGACCTCGCCAGGCTCTCCCCCGGAGGCGTGTTTCGAAGCACGTTTCCCTCAAGAAGGAGCAAGGCAAGGAGGGCCAAACCCTCAGGAGTTCGTCAGCAAGGCCATTCAGGAGCTACAAGAGTCAAGAGTCATGAGAGGCAGCCGCCGATTACTCACTGTGGCCCCCCATCTAGGCGAGGATGGTGGGCTGCGCGTCTGCATCGACATACCAGGGCTCAACCGAGCCGCCTCTCAGGAGCGCCTCTGGCCCTCTCAAGTGGGACGCTGCGAAGGTCCACCCCACAGCTACGTTCGCATGCCTTATGGCTTGCCGAACGCGGCTGCCATGTACCAGCGCCTCTTGAGGGGCATCCTGGAGGCTCAAGAGGTTAGGCATTCCGCAGCCCTGGCGGAGATGGAGATGGTCCCCGAGGAGCCACCAGCGCCTTCGGAGCCTCTCGAGGCCCCAGGGCCTGGGGGCTCGTGAGGATCGGCTCCTGCAGCCCACCGAGTCTGCTACACCAACACCCCTTCGTCGTCAACACTATCAGGTGACATCTTTCAAGTTTCGTTTCCAGCTGGGAGCGCCCTCAGGGCTGCATTATTCCCAGGCCACGTGGGTCCGTCCCTGCGGCGTGTATCCCTTTTGCTCGTGTTTTTATCTTACTTTGTTGGGGGCGCCCCTCGGGCTGCAATATCCCCAAGTCGCTCGGGTCAGACCCAGCGGCGTGTACCCATCTTGCGTTTATCTTCGGGCCATGCTTTCGACCCATCATGCTTGTTATTTGGTGCCTGTCTGTGGCACCTTTCCTTCCTTGATGTCGGCAGCTTGCGCGTTAAAGGGGGGGTACCTGAGCATCGCGACTCAGGGCTCCTACCGGCTCTCCAGCCCTCACCCTCTGGCCTTGTCCACGGCGTCGCGACCTGGCATACCAGCGACGGCTGAGACCAGCTCGAGGGCCGGGACCCGAGGATGTAGAGTTTCGATATCTAACCAAGCTTGCGCATTAAAGGGGGGGGGGTACCTGAGCATCGCGACTCAGGGATCCTACCGGCTCTTCAGCCCTCACCCTCTGGCCTTGTCCACGGCATCGCGACCTGGCATACCAGCGACGGCTGAGACCAGCTCGAGGGCCGGGGCCCGAGGACGTAGAGTTTCGGCATCTAACCAAATTTGCAGGAACACACCCCAAGATAAGGCCTAGTTCCAGGCGCAACCCGCCTTGAGGTAGGGCCCCGTGAGTCCCGCGCTGGCTCACGGGTGCCCAGATACACCTCGTCAGGCCCTACCGTGTCAGCCACGTGTCAGGGCGGGGTTGTACACACCCCGGGGGCTCCTCCCGGAGGGGAGCCCCCTCCCACGCACCAGTGGAAGCACCATGCTCCGCGATAGGTGACGACACTGCCGAGGAGCGGCTATGCCCGTACACATACGGAAGCGCTATGCTCCGCGCTGGTGATAAACAACTGAGGGTGGCCCCCGGGCCGCATCAACCTTAGGGAGCCCAGTGCTCAGTGTCTAGCCTCATCGCAATGCCTCCCCTCGGGAGTGCCGCGCGAGGGGGCTGGGCACGGGGGCTGCGCCTGGGTCACGCCCAGACGCACGCCACCCAGCCAGGCCCCCCGGGCCTGGTTCGTCGCATGTCCCTCCCCGAGTGGAGCCAAGGTAAGAAGGCCGTTTGAGCGTCAAGGGGGACTCCTGAGCATCGCGACTTAGGAGCCTAACTGGTCACGTAGCCCCTCACTCCTTAGTTCCGAAAGGCTAACGGCAGTTGAGGTATGCGCGGGGCCGGGCTCTGCAGACGTAGAACGGTAGATCCACCCGCATCTCACCTCCCTAAGGAGTCACCCCCACATCTCACCTCCCTACTTGTTGTTCGAGCGCCAAGGGGGACTCCTGAGCATCGCTACTCAGGAGCCTAACTTGTCACGTAGCCCCTCACTCCTTGGTCCCGTCTTGGTTTCCGGTCGGGGCTAACGGCGGCTGAGAACATAAGCAAGTAGGAAGGAAATAGCGCAAATTTCAAGGAATTCAAAAGCAAATATTACAGTCCATACTGTTATCACAACACCAAATGCAAGTTTTAACGCCTCCCCGAGGCATGGTACATGTGCAGGAATTAAAAGCAGGACGGGATCCACAACGGAGTCACTTGCCGGCGGTGGAGCTGCGCGGAGCGGGTTCACCTCGTGGAGCTGTAGGGTCGGCAGCGCCCCGCTTCGGCTTGGTGCTGAAGGCCCAGAACTTCCCCAGCAGAGCCTCCGCGTGACCCTTCACGGCCTCAGCAGCGGCAGCAGCAAGCTCGCCGCTCACTGGCTCCAGTAGGCTGTCGAGGTCGACGTTGGGGTCGCAAAGATAGATGTGGTAAGGACCCGCGTCAGCGCTGCAGAAGACAAGGCACGCGCCTCGGCCTTAGCCGTAGGGCCAAGGCCAAGGGTGACATCTTCAAGAGCACGAACCAGGAAGGGAAGCAGCTTGGCGGGGCCGTCCTCGGTGCCGGCCAGAGGGCTCTCCAGGCCGCTCTCATAAAGCGTCTTCAGCGAAGTGCGGGCCTTCTCCTCCATCTCCGTGAAGGCCACGGGATCCTTGGCAAGAACCCGTGCCTTGCCGTCCAGCTCGACCTTCCTCGCCTCCAGCTCTTGCTCCAGCGCACCTAGGCAGTCACGGCGCTTCTTGAGCTTGGTGTCCCGGTCCTTGACGGCCGCCTCGCGAGCCTTCATGCCTTCCTCCTGCTCTTGGCGAAGGCGGGTCTCCTCAGCGAGCTGGTCCTGCAGGCCCTTCAGCTCGCTCTCTAGTGCCTCGCAGCGACCTCGGACATTAGCCGCCTCCCCCAAGGCGGCGTCGCGAGCAGCCTTCGCCCCAAGGATGGCCTGCTTCTCCTCGTCGCAAGCCGTTGAGGCCTGGACCAGCGCCACCTGAATCGAAGCGTCGGAGTGAGTCTAGCCAGAAGCTAGCTCCAAGCGCCCGACCACTAAACAAGGGTCGGCGCCCAGAAGATCCTGCTGCAGACGGTCCAGTTCGGCAGCAGGACGATCCAGAACAGTAGGAGGAGTCGGGGAGACAGCAGTCGGTGGAGTAGGAGGAGAAGACGGCAGCGTGACCACGGTATCCTCTGGTGGAGCCTGCTGCGCCCCAACGGCCATGGTGGCGGCATCAGGCAAGGGCACCTCGGGAGTCGCTTGGGCCGTGGGGGCTGAGCTCGCCCCAGCCGGCTCAGCCAGGCCTCGCGAGGACGCCCGGGCAGGAGAGGCCCGTGCGTCACGGTCACCTTCTTTCGCGGGCAGAGGCGCTGCCACGGATGGAACCTCAGGAGCACCCTTCGACTTCTTTGCTGCGGGCGCCAGCCTAGCCGGGAGATACGAACGTCAAGCCGCAGCAACAGAACAAGAAATAAGACAGGAACCAAGCATTTACAGGTCGTCACTCACGAGCTCGAGCAGCCTCCGGCCGTACTTGAAGCCCGAGAGCCGGCTGCAAGGATCAGCCTCAAGGAGCTCGGGAGCAGGAGGTGCGTCTGCGGATCGCCTCGGGGCCGGGGCAGACCTGCGGGGGATCAGCCCGGTCCTGTCCTTCTTCGGGATCGGGGGCAGGCTCCTGCCGCCCTACTCGTCATCATGCTCGTCGTCATCACTCAGGGAGAGGCGGAGAGCACGGGACCTGCGCCGAAGGGGGGGAGCCCTCGACTCTCCGTCAGTTGCCTTGGAGTCAGCCTCCTTTTCCCGCTCCCCTTCTTCCTTCTCTTCGCTGGAGTCGCCGGAGGACACGTCCACCAGGTCCTCGGGAGCCTCCGCGGGCACGGGCCCGTCCCCGTTGAAGACGGGCATGGACCCCACTACCTGCTCCCAGTCCTCGCGGAGGAACAGGGGCGTAGGAGCGCCCTCCAACCTCGCCACGTTGCCCCCGACCAAAGACTGGAGAACCGCAGCCAATTCCTTGTCGGCCAAGACCGCAGGGCTCGGGTGGGGCCTCCACATCGGAAGTGAGTACTGACGAAGCGGAGCCAGCTGGTGCTCCAGGAATTCCCTCAGCAGCGATGCGCCAGTCAGCTTTGTCGTCTTCATGCTGGCCGGCTTCAGATCCCCGTCCGTCTTCTCCAACACCAGCCTCGCGCGGGGGTCCACGAGCTCCACTCGAGACCAGTCGTCAGAGCTCGAGGGGTGCCCCGTGGGCAAGATCAGCCGGGGGTGGATGCGCCCAGCATCTACCAAGATCCACTTACTCTTGAAGCCCTCAATCTTCTTCCCGGGGTTCGAAATGGCGATGGAGCTACCGTACGCGAAGAAGCCCGTGCACGCAGAGACGGGACCACGAGAGGTCCGGAGGGAGAAGTAGTGGCGCAGCACGGCCACTGAGGGCTTCACCCCTACGTGAGCGTCGCAATAGTAGGCGAAGATTGCCAGAAGAAGGACAGAGTTGGGGTGGAGATGCAGAGCTTGAAGATTATAATGGCGGAGGACAGAGAAGAAGAACTCAAAAAAGGGAGGCACCAGACCAGCAACAATGGCGCTCATGAAGAGCGGATAGAAGGTGCTCCCTTGGCCCTCGGGGAGGGCAGAGCCGGACTTGAACACCTTCGCCCCGTCGATACCCTGCGCCGTCGCCATCTGGCGCACCCGGGCAAGGCTCGCCTCCGACACGTTCGGCGAGTCCAAGACGGACGAATACCAAGCTCCGGCCGGGGCCTGGGGAGGCACCATGTCTTGTTAGGGCGCACGGACGGAGTAGATCTGAAGATTTCGGAGGCGGGAAGGACAGGCGCAAGAAATGGGATCTGAGCAGCGACCGGAGAAAGCAAAGGAGGCAAAGCCTAGACAGATGCCGCTCCTTTATCAACTCGCGCGGTTGCTGAGGCGCCCACGTCCAATCAACCGCCACATGGCGCCCAAGGCCGCAGGCTGTTAGGGCCCATGGCGCTTCACACTTGCCCTTTCGCATCTCTGCTCGGCCAAGTACGAGCGCGCCTTGGGCCCGGGGGCAACTGTCGGTGTTCTGGGAACGCGGGTCCCCAGACTTGCCTGCCTGCGGCTTGCGGCGTGGCTCAAAGGGGGGCCCAGCACGGCCCATCTTCATCAACACAAGCTCAAGACCCTCGCGAGGGGCCAAGCCTCGCGGGGTGGACGACCAGGAGCTTCCTCAGGCACGGCCTCATCAGGCTGGGTCGCGAGGAGGCGGAGAGATCAAGGCGGGGTACCTCGTGAGGTGCCTATGACACAAGCCGTGACGACCAAGGGCGCCAGTCGGGCGCCAGCCCGCGCAGTGTCCTCCTTTCCTCTTTGGTGCAAAGGGAGCAAGCGCAGGCGAGAGCATCAAACAAAGGCATCCATTTCGGTGCAACAATACCAAGACCAGCCCAACGGCAGGAAGGAAGTCATTGTGGGGCCCAAGCCGGCGTCACCACCAAAGCCTTTGACAGGCGAGGACCAACTTTGGTCAGGATAAGTGTACCCGTTGTTCCCCTTCAAAATGGCCAATTGTTGGCGCCCTTCTCGCTCAATATTTGGGAAGAGGCCCAGGGCCTTTGCCTATAAATAAGACTAGCCACCCCCGGGGTAGAGGCATCTGGAATGCACAAGATCCTTGCCAAGAAACCAGTAGAAAGAGAGAGCAACCGAACTCCTCCTAGCAGTTCATCGCACCAGCCAAGAACAGACCCTCGCGAGGCTGTTCTTCCTTGTATTGTTCATCATCATCCCAAGAGGCAATCCACCACACCAAACACTGGAGTAGGGTATTACACCGCCATGGTGGCCTGAACTAGTATAAACTCTGTGTCTCTTGTGTTGTTCCTTTCGTAGTTTAGATCCAAGCGATTCAGCGAGGAGCAGGTAGGTAGAGGGCAAAATCTCCATGCGCACCCCAGTGTTCGAACCTCAAGGGTCTGCCGGAACCCGAAATCCGACACACTTTCATGGGCGCGGTGGAAAGTTTAAGCCCTTCTAAGAATTCCTTAAACATGTCCATGACCTCGGTCGTCATGGAGGTTTTCAATGTGTCCAACGCCACATTGAATTCCTCATGTGAGATCGAGTTACCCCCATCTCCCATAGATGATATCGGATTCGCACCGGAGTGCTCTTCCACATCATCTACGACGTCAACCATACTCTTTGGATGGTAAAGTCCTGAAAAAGAGACGAGGCTCTGATACCAATTGAAAGGATCGATATGGTTGACTAGAGGGGGGGGGTGAATAGGCAACTAAAAAATTTTAAGCTTTTCTTTACCAAATTAAACTTTGCAATAAAATAGATTGTCTAGATATGCAACTATGTGAGCAACCTATATGATGCAATAACAACTAGCACATAAGCAAGCAAGGGATACAACACAAGTAGGCTTGCAAAAGTAAAGGCACGAGATAACCAAGAGTGGAGCCGGTGGAGACGAGGATGTGTTACCGAAGTTCCTTCCTTTTAGGGGGAAGTACGTCTCCGTTAGAGCGGTGTGGAGGCACAATGCTCACCAAAAAGACACTAGGGCCACCGTATTCTCCTCACGCCCTCACACAATGCGAGATGCCGTGATTCCACTATTGGTGCCCTTGAAGGCGGCGACCGAACCTTTACAAACAAGGTTGGGGCAATCTCCACAACAATTGGAGGCTCCCAACAACACCATGAAGCTTCACCACAATGGAGTATGGCTTCGAGGTGACCTCAACCTTCTAGGGTGCTCAAACACCCAAGAGTAACAAGATCCGCTAGGGATAAGAGAGGGAATCAAATTTCTCTTGGTGGAAGTGTAGATCGGGGCCTTCTCAACCAATCCCGAGCAAATCAACAAGATTGATTGGCTAGGGAGAGAGATCGGGCGAAAATGGAGCTTGGAGCAACAATGGAGCTTTGGGGGAAAGAGGTAGGTCAACATTGGGGAAGAAGACACCTTTATATAGTGGGGGAACCAATCCAACCGTTACCCCACTGAACCCCCATGCACAGAGCGGTACAACCGCTTGGGCAGGGTGGTACTACCGCTGAGAGCGGTACTACCGCTCCCACCCAGTGGTACTGCCGTGCTGACGAGGAGGTCAGGGTCCTGGCACCAGAGCGGTACTACCGCGGGAGTAGGAGCGGTACTACCGCTTGGAGCGGTACTACCGCTACTACTGCCGCAGTTAGTACCGTAAAACCCGACACAAAAAACATCAGTCTCGAATCAAGGCGGTAGTAGCCCGGTACCACTGCGGTACTACGGCCGAAGACCACAAGCGGTACTACCGCTCGGGGAGCGGTACTACTGCTTTGCGAGCGGTACTACCGCTTGAGTGCTTCGGCGGTACTACCGCCAAGGATCGCGGTACTACCGCCGGGGCAGGACCCGACAGGCACAGGAGGAAGGGCAGCTCCAATGAAGCGGAAGGAGAACTTCGGGTGTGATATGGATGTGTACGTGTTGATTCCACCCTAGCCTTACCAAAGCGGATCCCCTCTTGATAGTACGGTGACTCCTACGAAACTAGTCCACCAACAACGAAACGAAGGAGCTACACCGTCTTGAATAAAACAACGAGGGGAGGTAATCGTCTCGTGCCAATGGATGAATCTCTGAAAGAACTTAACGCACACGATTAGTCCGCAAAAGCATTGTCATCAATCACCAAAACATCTTAGGGATAAATATGCCCTTACAATCTCCCCCTTTTTGGTGGACTGATGACAATACGGGATTTGCACAAACATGAGAGAAATAGGACAAGCGCAAAACCCCACCGTCCTAAAATGTAGATGGGCTCCCCCTGGATGTGTGCTATCGAGATAAGTGCTTTGGACTGCACGGCACACATACTAGGATCAAAAGCTGCTTCGGTATCACCGAGTTTACAAATCGGTTGATCCGAAATGCTTTCTGTGGAAAACTAAAACTAAGTTTTTGACTCATTCTTTTGCAAAAACTCTGTATTTTTTTATGCTCCTCCACTCTATCTCATCTATATCTATTCACAGGGTCTGCTGTCAATGTTTACAATATGTCTGATCAGAGTGACAGCCAGAACAAGTCAGAGGAGCAGGTTCAAGTGAGTGAGGGCACTAGTCCCTCTAGCAGCTCTGATGAGGGTAGCAGGAGCACCCCAAGCAACTTACCCGAAGCTACCACTAGGGCAAGAAAGAAGAGAACATCAGAATTTGAGGATGAAGACTATGTGGCTGTTGAGGATGAGGCCACTTCCAAGAAGAAGGTGCTCAAGAAGGAGTATGGCTCATCTGCAGCCACTAAGCCTGCTATGAAGACCAAAGCACCTACAAAGAGAACTCCCATGTCTAAAGCCAGAGCCTCCACTCAAGTACCTTTGGAATCTGAACCCAAAGAGGCACCTGCAAGAAGGATCCCCACTTCCAAACCTAGGAAGGTTGCCACTGGGGAAACCATGAAGTTTACCATTGAGTCAGATGATGAAGTTGTTGGCCAAGACAAAAAGAAAAAGAGAGTCAGAACCACTACTGCCAAGGTTCTTGGAAATCCCTCTATGAGGAGAGACTCTGAAGAGGAAGAAGAGGAAGAGGTTGCTGCACCAGCACCCAAAGCTCAAAAGCTTATGGGTGATGCTATCAGGTCAGGGGCTGCTTCATCAAAGCCCAAAGAAGCACCCAAGGCTGCCTCCAAGCCCAAGGCTGCACCTAAGAGGAATACTAGGAACATATCTGCTGCTGAGAAGAACATGGCCCTAGTGCCTGAAACTGTTGCTGAAGAAGAAGATGAGGAAGAGCATGTCTTAAGAAAATTGAAGCCAAAAATTCCAGATCATAATGATGCCCATCCTGTGGCTGAGAACATGAAGCTGAGAAAGGATGCAAGACTCAGACAGTGGAGGTTGACTGATCCTTATGCAGTCAGGAGGAGAACTGCTGTTGACTACAGGTTTCATACAAAGGAACAACAGGATTTCTATGAGACAGTGCTACTGGACAAGAAGCCAATAGTGTGTGACATGAGGTGGGTGGACTGGACCTACATGAAGGAGAATAAAGAACACTATCCTGGTGTGTATGACAACTTTAGTGCTTGTGGAGTAGCAAACTTTGTTGGGCAGAAGCTCACAAAGTGGAATGATGAGCTCATAATGCAATTCTACTCCACAGCACACTTCTATCCAGATGGCAGGATAGTATGGATGTCTGAAGGTACTAGGTACCAATCATCAATTGAAGAATGGGCTAATCTGATCAATGCACCTAAGGAGAAATAGGATGACTTGGATGTCTATGCCAAGAAGAAGATGGATCACTATGGCACATATGTACAAGGAGATCCCAGATGCTCCTGTTGAGACACACAAGTTTGGATCAGTACATTACCTTCTGTCAGGACTGCCAACCATCAACTGGATCCTCAGGCACACTCTATTGCCCAAGTCAGGAGATCACAACATGATCAGAGGCATTTGATGTGCCACAACAGTTCAAGGTCATGAGTCTTATAGTTGAAACTATCAAGATGACAGCTGCTGACCAAAAGAGAAGTTGTGGGTATGCCCCACAGATCCAGGAGCTGATTAACTCCAAGATGGGCACTGGCACATACTTGTTGGACAAGGATCACATGCCTATCTATCCAGACTTTGAGGATAACCAAGTGGTTATGGATGAGGATGAACCATCTTCTATGCAATCTCAAGCAAAGAAGGAGAAGGCAAGGACAGAGAAGGCTACCAAGATGCCAACAATGGAAGAGGCATCTCAGTACTTTTTGAAGAGCAAACAGGATCAGCTTGGCTACTTGATTGCATCCACTCTGAGGATTGAGAAGGGGCTGGCCACCTTGACTCAAAACCAAGAGAGCCTGGAGAGTATCATGGAGCAGAAGTTCTATGAATTGGATGTGAAGGTAACTGAGATCCAGTCTGTTGTTGAGCAACTTCAGGATGATATGCAGGAGAGGAAGGGCAAGACAACCACTGAGGCATTTTCCAGAGTGCCTAGAGCTCAGAGATCAGCTGCAGTGCCAGTGACAGACACCAGAGCCACTTCATCTGCACCAGCTACAGCCCCAGTGCAACCAGCTCCAGCACCTACTCCTCCAGCTCCATCCACATCTACTGAAGTCTTCATCCAAGGAGCCATCTCTACACCACCACCTGAAGATCAAGCTTGAGAGACGATTTATTGCTATGCATTTTCTATTAACTTTTTGGTAACTTGTTGCCAAAGGGGGAGAAAAATGTATAGATCATAGGCTTCGAGAGAGAGCGTTGCTTTTTTTTCTCTCTTGCTTTGGTGGTTGAACTTTATTTGCTTGTTTGAGATACTTTATGTCTGTGTGGTACTTGGATGATCATGTGTTTTATCATATGCTACATTAATGCTTGTTGGATGACATTATCCTTTTATCTCTATATGATCATTCACTTTGCTTGGTGATGAGTGCATGTATTCAATTGTTATCATTTTGAGCGCTCCACCAAGATGTATGTGACATGGAAGAGTAACCCATGAGCCTAACTCTTAGTGCATTTGCAGTCCAAAGCAAATCTTAAACTATAAACAAATTTAGGGGGAGCTCTTGCTTATCACATACTTCTCAAAGCGACAATGTTTTTTTTACTCTTATTATCATTTGTCGAAGCTTTGATCTATATGCTGTCATCAATTACCAAAAAGGGGGAGATTGAAAGTGCAATTATCCCTAGGTGGTTTTGGTAATTCCTAACAACATATAGCTCATTGAGCTAATGCTATTTCAAGATAAATATTTCAGGAAAAGCTCAATGAATGGCATGGCATGGATGAGAAAAGTGGACCCCTCAAAATACTAAGGATAAAATGATAGGCTCAAGCTCAAAGCTCAAGACTCTACATTTTATATTTTAGTGATCCAAGATCACATTGAGTCTATAGGAAAAGCCAATACTATCAAGGAGGGATGAGGTGTTGCTTAATGAGGTTCTTGCTCCATAGTGCTTAGTGATATGCTCCAAAACCCTCAACTACTTTCCCACATCCACATACCTAAACCAAAATTCAAACTCGGCCCTACCAATTCTTTCTATTCAGCGCCACCGAGTTCAGATGTCATAGCCACTGCCACAAACCCTAGGCAAATCGGTCTCACCGATAGGGACATCGGTCTCACGACATGGGATTGTAATCTCTCTCTTTCCCTTCGTAACATTTTGGTACCACCAAGATGAGCGATCGGTCCCACCAAGATTGCAATGTAAACTCCCTGTTTCCTTTTCATAACATTTCTGTCCCACCGAAATGAGCGAACTGGTTCCACCGAGTTTACCTGACCAACTCTCTGGTTAGCTTATTACCAAAATCGGTCCCACCGAATTTGTGTAATCGGTCTCACCGAGATTACGTTATGCCCTAACCCTAACCATATCGGTCCTACCGAGTTGCTTGTCGGTCCCACCGAAAATCCTAACGGTCACTAGATTTGCTGAATCGGTCTGACCGAGTTTCTCAATTCGGTACCATCGAGTTTGGTAAGTTGTGTGTAATGGTTAGATTTTGTGTGGAGGCTATATATACCCCTCCACATCCTCTTCATTCGTGGAGAGAGCCATCAGAACGAACCTACAGTTCCAACTTGCTATTTCTGAGAGAGAACCACCTACTCATGTGTTGAGGCCAAGATATTCCATTCCTACCATATGAATCTTGATATTTAGCCTTCCCCAAGTTGCTTTCCACTCAAATCTTCTTTCCACCAAATCCAAATCCTGTGAGAGAGAGTTGAGTGTTGGGGAAACTATCATTTGAAGCACAAGAGCAAGGAGTTCATCATCAACACACCATTTGTTACTTCTTGGCGAGTGGTGTCTCCTAGATTGGCTAGGTGTCACTTGGGAGCCTCCGACAAGATTGTGGAGTTGAACCAAGGAGTTTGTAAGGGCAAGGAGATCGCCTACTTCGTGAAGATCTACCGCTAGTGAGGCCAGTCCTTCGTGGGCGACGACCATGGTGGGATAGACAAGGTTGCTTCTTCGTGGACCCTTCGTGGGTGGAGCCCTCCGTGGACTCGTGCAACCGTTACCCTTCGTGGGTTGAAGTCTCCATCAACATGGATGTACGATAGCACCACCTATCGGAACCACGACAAAAACATCCGTGTCTCCAATTGTGTTTGAATTCTCCAAACCCTTCCCTTTACATTCTTGCAAGTTGCATGCTTTACTTTCCGCTGCTCATATACTCCTTGCATGCTTGCTTGAATTGTGTTAAGATTGCTTGACTTGTGCTAAGATAGCTAAAATCTGCCAAAGAATAAAATTGGGAAAAGGATAAGTTTTTATTTGGTCAAGTAGTCTAATCACCCCCCCCCCTCTAGACATACTTTCGATCCTACAGTTTCCAATATCTTCCATGCTAAACACATCAATGGCGGTTCCCATGCATTTACACTGCCCCTCCACTAGCCGGATGCTTGCCAACTTTCAACTTTTCCGGGGAGTGTCTTTTTTCAATATTTTTTATTTTTTATTTGGACCGGGCATCTGTATTACCAACCTCTCTCATAAATTTGACAAGCAAATAAAGCCTCATCGTGAGTAAAACACATTTAGCATGGAAGATACTGTCTACCCACACCTATGAGCTGTACAGGCACACAAAACATGAATTTATTTGAAGATTTAGAGGTGGCACATGCAAATTTACTTGAAATGACAGTGAAATACCATCTATATATGTATGTATGGTGGACACTTTATGTCATAAACTTGTTTTAAGTATTGGATGCACAAGCAGTATTTCTGCTTAGTACAATAAAAGGCTAGCAAAAGACTAGGGGCAACCACTTTACTAAGCACAAAAACCACGATCATGCATTCTCTTATAGTAACATTATTGAGAAAATATAACCATGCTGATAACCTATAAATTTGAACACCACCAAGGCTGAATTTGGAATTTATCAAACATGTGTAAACATGTGCCAAGTTAATCATTCTTACTTCACTGGGAGATACTGATCACAATGACATTATATGTTCAACTTAATAGACTAATGTTGATTGTCATTGTAATATAACTCCCTTTCTTGAAAGATATGT
Source organism: Triticum timopheevii (assembly GCA_963921465.1). NCBI lineage: Eukaryota > Viridiplantae > Streptophyta > Magnoliopsida > Poales > Poaceae > Triticum > Triticum timopheevii. The sequence continues at coordinate 228,149,905 of OY997270.1, read as the reverse complement.
ACTATCATAGTTTCACTTCTACTTTAACTTACTAAGCAGAGGATGCATGTTTACTTCTCAATATACATATAATAAATGAAGCACATGACATTCAATTCACTCAAAAGTTTTACTCTAAGGATATAAGTAAAGCACAAGAGTAAACAATAAACTACTCCAAAAGATATAAGTGAATAACATAGAGTAGCTAAGTAAATAGGTAGCTATGTAAGACTCTCTACAAATAAAAAATTTCAGATCTAAGGATCATATCAAACACCCAGCAAAACAAAAAAACCGCTCCAAGCAAAACACATATTATGTGAAGAACTAAAATATAGTTTCGAGTGAGGTATACCGATAGTTTCGAAGATGAAAGAGGGGATGCCATCTGGGGCATCCCCAAGGCTAGACGCTTGAGTCTTCCTTAGATATTACCTTGGGATGACTTGTACATCCCTAAGCTTTGGCTCTTGCCGCTCCTTATTCTTCTCATATCGTTAGCTCATCCAAAACTTGAAAAACTTCATTCACACAAAACTTAAGGGAACTCGTTGTTGGAAATATGCCCTAGAGGCAATAATAAAAGGATTATTATTATATTTCCTAGTTCATGATAATTGTCTTTATTCATGCTATAACTGTATTATCCGGAAATCGTGATACACGTGTGAATACATAGACCATAATATGTCCCTAGTAAGCCTCTAGTTGACTAGCTCGTTGATCAACAGATAGTCATGGTTTCCTGGCTATGGACATTGGATGTCGTTGATAACGGGATCACATCATTAGGAGAATGATGTGATGGACAAGACCCAATCCTAAGCATAGCACAAGATCGTGTAGTTCGTTTGCTAGAGCTTTTCCAATGTCAAGTATCCTTTCCTTAGACCATGAGATCGTGTAACTCCCGGATGCCGTAGGAGTGCTTTGGGTGTACCAAACGTCACAACGTAATTGGGTGACTATAAAGGTGCACTACAGGTATCTCCGAAAGTGTCTGTTGGGTTGACACGGATCGAGACTGGGACTTGTCACTCCGTATGACGGAGAGGTATCTCTGGCCCCACTCGGTAATGCATCATCATAATGAGCTCAAGGTGACCAAGTGTTTGGTCACGGGATCATGCATTACGGTACGAGTAAAGTGACTTGCCGGTAACGAGACTGAACGAGGTATTGGGATACCGACGATCGAGTCTCGGGCAAGTAACGTACCGATTGACAAAGGGAATTGTATACGGGGTTGTTTAATCCTCGACATCGTGGTTCATCCGATGAAATCATCGAGGAGCATGTGGGAGCCAACATGGGTGTCCAGATCCCGCTGTTGGTTATTGCCCGAGAGTCGTCTCGGTCATGTCTACGTGTCTCCCGAACCCGTAGGGTCTACACACTTAAGGTTCGGTGACGCTAGGGTTGTATGAATATGAGTATGCAGCACACCGAATGTTGTTCGGAGTCCCGGATGAGATCCCGGATGTCACGAGGAGTTCCGGAATGGTCCTGAGGTAAAGAATTATATATAGGAAGTGTTGTTTCGGCCATCGGGAAGGTTTCGGGGTCACCCGGTATTGTACCGGGACCACCGGAAGGGTCCCGGGGGTCCACCGGGTGGGGCCACCCATCCCGGAGGGCCCCAAGGGCTGAAGTGGGAAGGGGAAGCAGCCCATAGTGGGCTGGTGCGCCCCTCTAGGCCCACCCCCTGCGCCTAGGGTTGAAACCCTAGGGTGGGGGGGGGGGCATTTGCCTTGGGGGGCACTCCACCCCCCTGGCCGCCGCCCCCCTGGGGGCCTATATAAAGGAGGGCAGGGGGAGGGCAGCCGCACCCTGTGCATTGGCGCCTCCCTCCCCCTGCTACACCTCGTCCTCCTCCCACACCAGCTTGGCGAAGCCCTGCCGGAGTTCCGCTGCATCCATCACCACGTCGTCGTGCTGCTGGATCATCATCAACCTCTCCTCCCCCCTTGCTGGATCAAGAAGGAGGAGACGTCTCCCGTCCCGTACGTGTGTTGAACGCGGAGGTGCTGTCCGTTCAGCACTTGGTCATCGGTGATCTGAATCACGGCGAGTATGACTCCATCATCACCCTTCCCTTGAACGCTTCCGCACGCGATCTACAAGTGGTATGTAGATGCAATCTCACTCCCTTGACTCGTTGCTTAGATGAACTCATAGATGGATCTTGGTGAAACCGTAGGAAAAATTTAATTTTCTGCAACGTTCCCCAACAGTGGCATCATGAGCTAGGTCTATGCGTAGTTCTCTATTGCACGAGTAGAACACAATTTTGTTGTGGGCGTAGATCTTGTCAACTTGCTTGCCACTACTAGTCTTTTCTTGCTTCAGCGGTATTGTGGGATGAAGCGTCCTGGACCAACCTTACACGTACGCTTACGTGAGACCGGTTCCACCGACAGACATGCACTAGTTGCATAAGGTGGCTGGCGGGTGTCTATCTCTCCCACTTTAGTTGGAGCGGATTTGATGAAAAGGTTCCTTATGAAGGGTAAATAGAAGTTGACAAAATCACGTTGTGGTTATTCGTAGGTAAGAAAACGTTCTTGCTAGAACCCAATTGCAGCCACGTAAAAGATGCAACAACAATTAGAGGACGTCTAACTTGTTTTTGCAGCAATTGTCATGTGATGTGATATGGCCAGAAGTTGTGATGAATGATGAATGATATATTGTGATGTATGAGATCATGTTCTTGTAATAGGAATCACGACTTGCATGTCGATGAGTATGACAACCGGCAGGAGACATAGGAGTTGTCTTTATTTTTGTATGACCTGCGTGTCATTGAAGAACGCCATGTAAATTACTTTACTTTATTGCTAAACGCGTTAGCCATAGAAGTAGAAGTAGTCGTTGGCGTGACAACTTCATGAAGACACGATGATGGAGATCATGGTGTCATGCCGGTGACAAGATGATCATGGAGCCCCGAAGATGGAGATCAATGGAGCTACATGATATTGGCCATATCATGTCACTACTATATAATTGCATGTGATGTTTATTATGTTTATGCATCTTGTTTACTTAGAACGACGGTAGTAAATAAGATGATCCCTTACAAAAATTTCAAGAAGTGTTCTCCCCTAACTGTGCACCGTTGCTAAAGTTCATCGTTTCGAAGCACCACGTGATGATCGGGTGTGATAGATCCTTACGTTCACATACAACGGGTGTAAGACAGTTTTACACATGCAAAAACACTTAGGGTCAACTTGACGAGCCTAGCATGTACAGACATGGCCTCGGAACACAGAGACCGAAAGGTCGAACACGAGTCGTATAGAAGATACGATCAACATGAAGATGTTCACCGATGATGACTAGTTCGTCTCACGTGATGATCGAACACGGCCTAGTCGACTCGGATCGTGTAACACTTAGATGACTAGAGGGATGTCTAATCTGAGTGGGAGTTCATTGAAATAATTTGATTAGATGAACTTAATTATCATGAACTTAGTCTAAAACCTTTGCAAATATGTCTTGTAGATCAAATGGCCAACGCTCATGTCAACATGAACTTCAACGCGTTCCTAGAGAAAACCAAGCTGAAAGATGATGGCAGCAACTATACGGACTGGGTCCGGAACCTGAGGATCATCCTCATAGCTGCCAGGAAACAATATGTCCTAGAAGGACCGCTAGGTGACCCTCCCGTCCCAGAGAACCAAGACGTTATGAACGCTTGGCAGTCTCGCGCTGATGATTACTCCCTCGTTCAGTGCGGCATGCTTTACAGCTTAGAACCGGGGCTCCAAAAGCGTTTTGAGCAACACGGAGCATATGAGATGTTCGAGGAGCTGAAACTAGTTTTCCAAGCTCATGCCCGGGTCGAGAGATATGAAGTCTCCGACAAGTTCTATAGTTGTAAGATGGAGGAAAATAGTTCTGTCAGTGAGCACATACTCAAAATGTGTGGGTTGCACAACCGCCTGTCCCAGCTGGACATTAACCTCCCGGACGAGGCGGTCATTGACAGAATCCTTCAGTCGCTCCCACCAAGCTACAAGAGCTTTGTGATGAACTACAATATGCAGGGGATGGTGAAGACCATTCCTGAAGTATTTTCAATGCTGAAGTCAGCAGAGGTTGAGATCAAGAAAGAACATCAAGTGTTGATGGTCAATAAGACCACTAAGTTCAAGAAGGGCAAGGGCAAGAAGAACTTCAAGAAGGACGGCAAGGATGTTGCCGCGCCCGGTAAGCCAGTTACCGGGAAGAAGTCAAAGAATGGACCCAAGCCTGAGACTGAGTGCTTTTATTGCAAGGGGAAGGGTCACTGGAAGCGGAACTGCCCCAAATACTTAGCGGACAAGTAGGCCGGCAACACCAAAGGTATATTTGATATACATGTAATTGATGTGTACCTTACCAATACTCGTAGTAACTCCTGGGTATTCGATACCGGTGCCGTTGCTCATATTTGTAACTCACAACAGGAGCTGCGGAATAAACGAAGACTGGCGAAGGACGAGGTGACGATGCGCGTCGGGAATGGTTCCAGGGTCGATGTGATCACCATCGGCACGCTACCTCTACATTTACCTACGGGATTAGTTCTAAACCTTAATAATTGTTATTTGGTGCCAAGTTTGAGCATGAGCATTGTATCTGGATCTCGTTTGATACGAGATGGCTACTCATTTAAATCCGAGAATAATGGTTGTTCTATTTATATGAGAGATATGTTTTATGGTCATGCCCCTATGGTCAATGGTTTATTCTTAATGAATCTCGAGCGTAATATTACACATATTCATAGTGTGAATACCAAAAGATGTAAAGTTGATAACGATAGTCCCACATACTTGTGGCACTGCCGCCTTGGTCACATTGGTGTCAAGCGCATGAAGAAGCTCCATGTTGATGGACTTTTAGAGTCTCTCGATTATGAATCATTTGACACATGCGAACCATGCCTCATGGGCAAAATGACCAAGACTCCGTTCGCCGGAACAATGGAGCGAGCAACCAACTTGTTGGAAATCATACATACCGATGTGTGCAGTCCAATGAGTGTTGAGGCTCACGGAGGATATCATTATGTTCTCACTCTCACTGATGACTTGAGTAGATATGGGTATGTCTACTTAATGAAACACAAGTCTGAGACCTTTGAAAAGTTCAAGGAATTTCAGAATGAGGTAGAGAATCAACGTGACCGAAAGATAAAGTTCCTACGATCAGATCGTGGAGGAGAATATTTAAGTCACGAATTTGGCACACACTTAAGGAAATGTGGAATCGTTTCACAACTCACGCCGCCTAGAACACCTCAGCGTAATAGTGTGTCCGAACGTCGTAATCGCACTCTATTGGATATGGTGCGATCTATGATGTCTCTTACCGATTTACCGCTATCATTTTGGGGATACGCTCTAGAGACAGCTACATTCACTTTAAATAGGGCACCGTCTAAATCCGTTGAGACGACACCGCATGAATTATGGTTTGAGAAGAAACCTAAGCTATCGTTTCTAAAAGTTTGGGGATGCGATGCTTATGTCAAGAAACTTCAACCTGAAAAGCTCGAACCCAAGTCGGAAAAATGCATCTTCATAGGATACCCTAAGGAAACCATTGGGTATACCTTCTACTTAAGATCCGAGGGCAAGATCTTTGTTGCCAAGAACAGATCCTTTCTGGAAAAAGAGTTCCTCTCGAAAGAAGTAAGTGGGAGGAAAGTAGAACTCGATGAAGTACTACCTCTCGAACGGGATAGTAGTGCAGCTCAGGAAAATGTTCCTGTGATGCCTACACCAACTGAAGAGGAAAATAATGATGATGATCAAGGTACTTCGGATCAAGTTGCTACTGAACTTCGTAGGTCCACAAGGACACGTTCCGCACCAGAGTGGTACGGCAACCCCGTCCTGGAAATCATGTTGTTAGAAAACGGTGAACCTTCGAACTATGAAGAAGCGATGGCGGGCCCAGATTCCAACAAATGGCTTGAAGCCATGAAATCGGAGATAGAACCCATGTATGAAAACAAAGTATGGACTTTGACAGACTTGCCCGATGATCGGCGAGCGATAGAAAACAAATGGATCTTTAAGAAGAAGTCGGACGCGGATGGAAATGTTACCATCTATAAAGCTCGACTTGTCGCTAAGGGTTATCGACAAGTTCAAGGGATTGACTACGACGAGACATTCTCTCCCGTAGCGAAGCTGAAGTCTGTCCAAATCATGTTAGCAATTGCCGCATACTATGATTATGAGATATGGCAGATGGACGTCAAAACGGCATTCCTTAACGGACATCTTAAGGAAGAGCTGTATATGATGCAGCCGGAAGGTTTTGTCGATCCTAAGAACGCTAACAAAGTATGCAAGCTCCAGCGATCCATTTATGGGCTGGTGCAAGCATCTCGGAGTTGGAACATTCGCTTTGATGAGATGATCAAAGCGTTTGGGTTTATGCAGACTTATGGAGAAGCCTGCGTTTACAAGAAAGTGAGTGGGAGCTCTGTAGCATTTCTCATATTATATGTAGATGACATACTCTTGATGGGAAATGATATAGAACTTCTGGACAACATTAAGGCCTACTTGAATATGTGTTTTTCAATGAAGGACCTTGGAGAAGCTGCTTACATATTAGGTATCAAGATCTATAGGGATAGATCGAGACGCCTCATAGGTCTTTCACAGAGCACATACCTTGATAAGATTTTGAAGAAGTTCAAAATGGATCAATCCTATGTTGCAAGGTGTGAGATTGAGCTCGGCTCAGTCCCCGACAATGGCAAAAGATAAAGAAGAGATGAGTGTCATCCCCTATGCTTCAGCCATAGGATCTATTATGTATGCCATGCTGTGTACCAGACCTGATGTAAACCTTGCCGTAAGTTTGGTAGGAAGGTACCAAAGTAATCCCGGCAAGGAACACTGGACAGCGGTCAAGAATATCCTGAAGTACCTGAAAAGGACAAAGGACATGTTTCTCGTTTATGGAGGTGACGAAGAGCTCATCGTAAAGGGTTACGTCGATGCTAGCTTCGACACAGATCTGGATGACTCTAAGTCACAAACCGGATACGTGTATATGTTGAATGGTGCAGCAGTGAGCTGGTGCAGCTGCAAGCAGAGCGTCGTGGTGGGATCTACATGTGAAGTGGAGTACATGGCAGCCTCGAAGGCAGCGCATGAAGCAATTTGGGTGAAGGAGTTCATCACCGACCTAGGAGTCATACCCAATGCGTCGGGGCCGATCAAACTCTTCTGTGACAACACTGGAGCTATTGCCCTTGCCAAGGAGCCCAGGTTTCACAAGAAGACCAGGCACATCAAGCGTCGTTTCAACTCCATCCGTGAAAATGTTCAAGATGGAGACATAGATATTTGCAAAGTACATACGGATCTGAATGTCGCATATCCGTTGACTAAACCTCTCTCGCGAGCAAAACATGATCAACACCAGAACTCTATGGGTGTGCGATTCATCACAATGTAACTATATTATTGACTCTAGTGCAAGTGGGAGACTGTTGGAAATATGCCCTAGAGGCAATAATAAAAGGATTATTATTATATTTCCTTGTTCATGATAATTGTCTTTATTCATGCTATAACTGTATTATCCGGAAATCGTGATACACGTGTGAATACATAGACCATAATATGTCTCTAGTAAGCATCTAGTTGACTAGCTCGTTGATCAACAGATAGTCATGGTTTCCTGGCTATGGACATTGGATGTCGTTGATAACGGGATCACATCATTAGGAGAATGATGTGATGGACAAGACCCAATCCTAAGCATAGCACAAGATCGTGTAGTTCGTTTGCTAGAGCTTTTCCAATGTCAAGTATCCTTTCCTTAGACCATGAGATCGTGTAACTCCCGGATGCCGTAGGAGTGCTTTGGGTGTACCAAACGTCACAACGTAACTGGGTGACTATAAAGGTGCACTACAGGTATCTCCGAAAGTGTCTGTTGGGTTGACACGGATCGAGACTGGAATTTGTCACTCCGTATGACGGAGAGGTATCTCTGGGCCCACTCGGTAATGCATCATCATAATGAGCTCAAGGTGACCAAGTGTTTGGTCACGGGATCATGCATTACGGTACGAGTAAAGTGACTTGCCGGTAACGAGACTGAACGAGGTATTGGGATACCGACGATCGAGTCTCTGGCAAGTAACGTACCGATTGACAAAGGGAATTGTATACGGGGTTGTTTAATTCTCGACATCGTGGTTCATCCGATGAAATCATCGAGCAGCATGTGGGAGCCAACATGGGTATCCAGATCCCGCTGTTGGTTATTGCCCGAGAGTCGTCTCGGTCATGTCTACGTGTCTCCTGAACCTGTAGGGTGTACACACTTAAGGTTCGGTGACGCTAGGGTTGTATGAATATGAGTATGCAGCATACCGAATGTTGTTCAGAGTCCTGGATGAGATCCCGGACGTCACGAGGAGTTCTGGAATGGTCCAGAGGTAAAGAATTATATATAGGAAGTGTTGTTTCTGCCATCGGGAAGGTTTCGGGGTCACCCGGTATTGTACCGGGACCACCGGAAGGGTCCCGGGGGTCCACCGGGTGGGGCCACCCATCCCGAAGGGCCCCAAGGGCTGAAGTGGGGAGGGGAACCAGCCCATAGTGGGCTGGTGCGCCCCCCTAGGCCCACCCCCTGCGCCTAGGGTTTAAACCCTAGGGTGGGAGGGCGCCCCACTTGCCTTGGGGGGCACTCCACCCTCCTGGCCGCCGCCCCCCTTGGGAGATGGCATCTCCCAGGGCCAGCGCCCCTGCTGGGGGCCTATATAAAGGAGGGCAGGGGGGAGGGCAGCCGCACCCTGTGCATTGGCGCCTCCCTCCCCCTGCTACACCTCGTCCTCCTCCCGCACCAGCTTGGCGAAGCCCTGCCGGAGTTCTGCTGCATCCATCACCACGCCGTCGTGCTACTGGATCATCATCAACCTCTCCTTCCCCCTTGCTGGATCAAGAAGGAGGAGACGTCTCCCGTCCCGTATGTGTGTTGAACGCGGAGGTGCTATCCGTTCAGCACTTGGTCATCGGTGATCTGAATCACGGCGAGTACGACTCCATCATCACCCTTCCCTTGAACGCTTCCGCACGCGATCTACAAGTGGTATTAGATGCAATCTCACTCCCTTGACTCGTTGCTTAGATGAACTCATAGATGGATCTTGGTGAAACCGTAGGAAAATTTTTAATTTTCTGCAACGTTCCCTAACACTCGTGAGATAGGTTAGTATAATAAAATAAATCGTTAACTTGGGTATTGTCAAGACAAGATTAATAATTGCTCTCACATAATGCCTACTGTATTCTATCATTCACAATTTATATCACTTGATATAAGCTATGGAAAATCCAAAACAACCAAACAAAGAAAACTAGACAGAATCTGTCAAAAACGCAACAACATGTAAAGATCTAAAAAAATTATCATATTTCTGTAACTCCAAATATTCTAAAATATTGAGGCAAGATAGAGAAATTCATAGAAGTATTCTACAGAAATTTCAGCAATTGATCACGTTGCAGTACAAAATGATAATTCATATACTAGACACAAAAGTTTCTGTTTTTGCACAGAACCAAATAAACAAGCATCCATATCACCCTAAAGGTTTAACTTGTCACCTTATTGAAAGAAAAGACACAAAATATGATTACCGCAGTAGCAATAATCATGTAAACACACAAAGTAGCAAGGATAAATATTGGGTTGCCTCCCAACAAGCGCTTTTCAATAAAGCCTTTTAGCTAGGGAGTGTGATTTTAATGATGCTCACATAGTAGTAAGGAATTGGAACATATAAGAGCATCATGAAGCATATATCCAACACATTTAAGCCTAAACCACTTCCTATGCATAGGAATTTTGCAAGAAAATAATTCACTAAGGAACAAAGTAACTAGCATAGGAAAGCATAACAAGTGCAACCTCAAAACTTTCAACACATAGAGAGGAAACTTGACATTATGGAGATATCTATAAGCATATACTCCTCTCTCATAATACTCTACAATAGCATCATGAGCATATTCAACAATATAGCTATCCAACAAAGCATTATTTTCATGATCCACAAGCATAGAATTTTTATTACTCCACATAAGCAAATTTCTTCACATCCATAATAGTGGGGGTATCATATAAAACTTGAACACTATAAATTCATTCCACATTAAAATAGTAATGTTTAGTAGAAGAATATTCATAAGTTTCACAATAATAATTATCTCTATCAATTATAGCATAAGTATCATCACAATAATCATCATAAGAAGCAACTTTGTTCTTATCATAATCAATTGAAACCTGCTACTTGTGACCTGCGTTGGGATTTTCCCCGAAGAGGAGGGGAGATGCAGTATAGTAGAGATAAATATTTCCCTCAGTGATAACCAAGGTTTATCGACCCAATAGGAGAATCATGCAAAGCCTCATGAATAGCACCCCCACAAACAAAAACAAATACTTGCACCCAACGCGGGCAATAGGGTTGTCAATCCCCTTGAACTCGTTACTTGCAAGGATCAAATATTGTATATGTAGATGGATAAATTGTTAAACAAAATGAAATAAGTAAAATTGCAGAAAAGGAATTTTGGTTTTTATAATATGATTAAAGTAGACCTGGAGGCCATAGTTTGCACTAGAGGCTTCTCTCTCGAACACATAACATATGATGGGTGAAAAAATTACTCTTGGGCAATTGATAGAAAAGTGCATAGTTATGACGATATCCAAGGCAATGATCATGTATATAGGCATCACATCTGAGACAAGTATACCTACTCTTGCCTACATCTACTACTATTAGACCACCAATCGACCGCTATTCAACATGCATCTATGGTATTAAGTTAATGAAAAATGGAGTAATGCCTTAAGCAAGATGGCATGATGTAGACAAAGTAAACCCAATTAATATGAATTAACCCTTAATGGAAACAATAAAAAATGTGGCTTGTCCCCTTCGGTCACTGTGATATAGAGCACCGCAAGATTGAACCTGTCATTGAGCATCTCTCCCACAAAAGATAAATCAATCTAGTTGGCCAAACCAAACAGATAGATCGGAGAGAAATACAAAGCTATAAAAATCATGCATAATAAAGTTCAGAAAAGACTCAGCTACTTCTCATAAATATTCAGATCATAAATCCACAATTCATCGGATCCCAACAAATGCACCGCAAAAGAAGATTGCATCGGGCAGAACTCGAAGACATCAGGAGAACATTGTATTGAAGATCATATAGAGAGAAGAAGACATGTAGCTACTATCTATGGACCCGTAGGATTGTGGTGAACTACTCACGCATCACCAAAAGGCAGCAAGGATGATGTAGAAGCCCTTCATGATCGACTCCCCCTCCGGCAGAGTACCATAAAAGGCCCCACAGATGGGATTGTAGAAGAATAGAAGCTTGTGGCAGCGGGAAAAAGGTTTCAGGTGGCTCTCTATTGGTTTCCCAATATTTGAGAATTTATAGAGGTGGAATTAGGTTAGAGGACCCTCGTGGGGTCCACAAGGTGATAGGGTGCGCCCCCAGGGCGCGCCCCGTTGCCTTGCCATGTCCTCGATCATCGTCTGGTCTCCTCCAGAAGTTTCTAGGGTCTCTCGTGTACAAAAAAAAATCATCAAAAAGTTTCGTAGCGTTTGGACTCTGTTTGGTACTAATTTTGTGGAAAACCAAAAACAAGCAGAAAACAACGGCTGCCACTAGGCACTGGGTTCATAGGTTAGTGTAACATCCCAAATTTTCAATTTGGAATGTTATACATTAGATCATCATTTCATATCATATTTTTATTGCATTTTCGGTTGATCCTAGAAATTGTACGCAACTCAAGGACCCGCGGAGAGAGTTGGGGATTTCGTTATTTTCATATTTGAGTTTCCTCAAATTTTGGAAAGAGGATCATTTGGTTTTAATTATTTTTCTCTACGAATATTTCTTATATGAAAATAAAAGAGAGGGGATAAAATGACTTCTCCAAAATAAAGAAATATTAGAGGAAAAAATATTAAAATCAAATAAGAATTTTATTCGGAGTTTTGTTGCTATTTTATTTGAATTAGGAAAAAAATGTGTTTTTCAAAATTGCATTAGAGGCCCAAATAAATGTTCACTTTGTCCGCAATATTATTAGAGGACCGTGAAATTTTATTTTGGGATTTTTGGACTCCATTTAGTATTTCTTTCATTAGTTTTTCTGCGTCGAGATTTATTTTTAAAAAAAGTAACCGACCTAACCGGGTCGTGTCCGACCTGGACTCCCGACCCGCCGGCCCTTATAAGGCCTGAGGCCCCCCCCCCTCCGCCGCCGCCAAACCCTAGCCGCCGCCCCGCCTCGCCTCAACCCGGGTGCCGCGCCGCCGCCAGCCGCCGCCACTCACCGCGCCGCCGCCTGCTGCCACCGCCCCGCCTCGCCGCGCCACGCGCAGCACCGCCGCCGCCCCTTCCCGCTGTCGCCGCCCATCGTTGCCGCTGACCCCGCTGCCGGAACCGCTCGCCGCCGCCGCCGCCAAGGTAGTCGCCGCCGCCGCCGGTTTTTCTCAGGGAAAACCGATCGTTTTTTTTTTGAAACCCTAGGTTTATTTTTTTAGATCGGTTCATTTTTTCGGTTTAGCTAAACAGCGGATGTTCGTCTGTATGTTTGTTTCAACAAACGTTGTTCGTCCGTTAGCCGCAGACAGCGAACGTTCGTTCATTAGCCTATTCGTCGCGTTTTATTTTCCAGGGTTTTTCCGCGATTATTTTTTATTGCGATTTCTGCCCTGATCTTTGTTTTAGTTTATCTTTTCGCTCGTTTATCCGATTCAGGTGATTCAAGCGCCTAGATCTTTGTCTCGAAGCCCTCTTTCTGTTTAACCAACTTGAACAAGATTTGGTACTGTAAAATTTGACATTAGTCCAGATTAGTAAAGGGATCTTGTTTCGTTCGTAGTTTGAGTTTCGTTGCTCCGTTTGATTTGATTCTTTTTGCAAACCGGAGTTTATCAGTTGAAATTTCTGGTTAGATCTCTTATTTGAGTTTTACCCATGCTTCTAGTTGAGTGCTTATGTATGTTATTGTTTGTTTGCGATAGAGTACCCGGAGTGAGAAGCATGCTACTACGAGTCTCTAGGTTTTGTGGATCATCAGCAAGGCAAGTAACACCTTGATCATACCTATTTATTACCCAGTTTTACGCATTAGATCAATCCTCAAACATTGCATGGTAAGGATCTGATTAACATGTGGGTTTGGGAAGTAGATGATGAGGTAGAACCTATTCCCCTGTTTATTATCAAACCTTTGGGAGTTACTTCTACGTTATGTTTATATTGCTATGCTATGCTCGTAGACGTGGATTGGGTGAGTGAATCCATGACAGATGTGAGTATTGTTAATTAATGGTTAACTTAAGGTGGCTACTTAAATACACATCTGGGTGGATTGGTTGAGGCACCCTGGAGTACCCAGTGGTTGTCAGGGCACCTGGAGAATCCAGTGTTGTCCTAGGATACCCCCGGAGTACCCGTGTGATCATCCTACAGTTCGCCACCCAGGCTCAAAGTGATCATAAGATTATTCATGCTGGAAACTTCCATGTGCAGCCACAAGCCAATATGGGCTCTGGCATAGTTGAGTAAGTTGCGTGAAGCTCTTGAAGAGGTAGACTAGCAGATGTAGTGGGTTGTAGGTGGTACTATCTACCCAGAGTAGGGAGTTAATGCTTCAGAAAGACTATGTATCGAATCTCCGATCATGGATGTGTTCGAGTCTTGTGGGGAAAAGTGTGCAAACCTTTGCAGAGTGTATAAACTAATCATGATTAGTCGTGTCCCCGGTTATGGACATCTTGAGTATCTGGTTCTTGGATTATCATGTTGATCTCATCACTCTAAATTAATTTGATTGGGTTGATGATGATGCTTAATTGGGATTGAGTTAGAGGGACCTTCTCAATTTTTAACAACCACCATGATAGTTAAATAAAATTTATTCTTTTGTTGCAGGCAAAAATTGGCTTTATGCAAAACGGTAACCATAGAGCTTTCCACCAGCCATATATGCACGTAGTGATAGCATTCATTCTGTTCATTACTCTATGTGTTACATTGCCAGCATATTCCATGTGCTGACCATTTCGGGCTGCAACATTTCATGTTGCAGGCTTTTCAATCGACGAGTAAGGTGCCATAGGTCGTTGTCGTTCACTCAGCTATGTCGTTGGAGTTGATGGACTCACTTTATCTTCCAAGCATTCCGCTGTTATCGTTTTTAGATGGCCTTAAGCCATATTATTGTAATCATTGTTGAGGAAATCGTTAACTGGTAACTACTTGATTGGCTGGCGAGTAGGGGATTAATAGGCTAATCGGCAAGTTAATCGGCCATTTAATCAATTAATCAGACGATTTATCAGTTTATCGACTACTCGGTGACCCTATGAGTAGGGATTAATCGGCAAGTTAACTGGTTAATCAGATGAATTCATGAACATGGATTGTAATAAGTTCTCTTTTGAGACATTCGATGTAGAGTGTGTGATTGAAACTCTGTTATAAATCCTCAAGTATTGTGCGTGTCAGCATTACCGATCCTGGGATAACACTAATGCACAGAGACTAGATTGTTTGAGGTCTGGTCGCTACAAGATCGTATCAGAGCACGCACTGACTGTAGGACACGGCCACTAAGCTAAAACCATAGGTAACTCCTCTCTTCTCATTTCTGACTCCTCTCCTCTTTTCTACTCTATAGGATGGCAGATGCAAGGAACAAGTTTACACAACCGGATGAAGACACTCCTTTTGGACGACACTTGAAGGAAGTTACTAAGTACGTGAATATCAGAATACCAAGCTTCACCGGGACCTACATCGCCACTTTACCAGAAGAGGAGCGCTAGATGATTCGAGTTCAAGTTCCAGGAAGGACATTCATGCCAGTCACTGAGCCCATAGAGTTTTCCTTTGATGCACCAACCTGGAGTCTAGGAAAGAGCATGGCAGCCCACATCACCATGGGACGCATTGGAGAAGTTTACCACAAGGATCTTAAGGATACTATATACCACATATGTGGGCGCCGAGATGAGCAATGGGAGATGATCAGCACCAGGAGGGACAGGTCCATTACAGCTTTCATCCAGGAGTTAAACCAGCACATTCATCGCCAGGAGAACCAGATGTGTGCTGAAGAAAGGCAATGATCATGATCACGGAGCCGGAGGAAGAACTCAAGTCTACACGCGATGGATATGAGGAGGAAATGACGATATTCGTGGAGAAGAATGACGATCTGACAAAGAAGCTAGGAGTATTCATGGAGACCCCACGCCAGGAGGAGAAGACGATGATTCCAAGGACATTCACTCGGAGGACTACATCATCATCAACGCCACCGACTCAGACCCCGACGATAGTGATGATGACTATATTGATGAAGCTGGAGCAGATATCATGGAGTCTTCCACCAATTAAAACTTCTAGTCGACCACCATACCAGTAATAGTATTCCCCCATGGAATTAGTATAGTCCGAGCACTTTTGTAACGATAGATAGACCGATTGTATGCCCTTGTTTGAATTGATTGAAGTGATATGATTTTGTTTTTCTCATGTGCATATGGGTAGTGTTTTCCCTCTAGACCTCATTATATTCTATTTTCTCACCTTTTCTAAACCCATCAGATGCCTCCAAGACGTGACAATGGATTTGCTTTCCCACCGGAGCTCACTCAGTTGATCCAGCAGCAGAATACCCTGATGCAACTACTAGTTCAGAATCAGAACCAGGGGAACAAAAACAACAACAACAACCCACCCACCACCACCACCTGTTGATCACTTAGCCCGTTTTCTAAGGCTGAATCCACCGGTGTTCTCTAGTAGCACCGAGCCAAGTATTGCAGATGATTGGCTCTGCAAGATTGGAAGGGAGTTGACCACTGCAGGATGCACAAATGCGGAGAGAGTGTGTTTTGTCACACATCAGCTTGATGGACCCGCAGCATCATGGTGGGAGAATTTCACAGCCACTTACCCCATTGACACTGTCACATGGGACCAGTTCCAGCAGGCTTTGCACACTGCCCATGTTTCAGCTAGAGCTATGAACATGAAGAAGCGTGAGTTTCGTAACTTGCACCAAGGAGGACGCACAGTGGGCCAGTATGTGGATGAGTTTAGTAAGTTAGCACGTTATGCCCCAGATGACGTTGCTAAAGATGCCGCTAAGCAGGAGAAGTTTTTGGAAGGGCTGAATGATGAGCTGAGCATGCAGTTGACGGTGGCAACCTTCAACAACTACCAGGAGTTGGTAGATAGAGCTCTCATGATTGAAGGGAAGCAGCAGCAGATTGACAACCGCAAGAGGAAGTATGAACAAGGGAAGTACTATTCAGGAGCTCAACAGAGGCCCCGTTTTACCCTGAACCCGGGAGGACACATTCACCATAACCATGGAGGCCATAATTCCAATGGAGGGAGTTCACATAACCATAGTGGCCCCAAGAATGGGAATGGGAATGGAGGAAGCAACGGCCAGAACCGTTCCAACCCAGCAACGCCCACCAAGAAGGATCTAAGTCACATTACTTGTTTCAAGTGCAGGAAGAATGGACATTACACCATGGAGTGTTCTGAAGCAAAGAATGGAAATGGCAATGGAAGCTCTGGGAAGAAGCCCAACCCTTTCAACAGGGGACAAGTGAACCACGTTAGCATGGAGGAGGTTGAAGCGCAACCCAATGTAGTAATAGGTAAGTTTTTGGTTGTTAAGTCATTTACTGCAATCGTTCTTTCTGATACTGGTGCATCGCATTCATACATATCTAGGGGATTTGTGGATAAGTATAACCTACCAACCCAAGCCCTTAGGTCACCCATGTTAGTAACGTTGCCAGGAGCAGAGTATTTGGCTAGCCTATGGTGTGATCGGTTACCATTAAGGATTGGTAACTACGTGTTCCCCTCAGACCTAATAGTATTGGAGTCACAATGACTGGATGTAATATTAGGCTTGGGTTGGTTATCAAAGTATGGAGGGAACATTGACTGTGTCAGTAAGTCGATTATGCTCACCACCCCAGAAGGAAGAAGGATTAAGTATGTATCCTGGCATATGCCGAAGAGGACTCAAGTGAATTCCTTATCAGGAGTTGTACAAGAGGAAGTACCAGTGGTGAAGTATTTCCCTGATGTATTTCCAGAGGAGTTGCCAGGCATGCCACCGGATAGAGACATTGAGTTTTTGATTGAGCTTTTGCCAGGAACAAGGCCAATATCTAAGAGACCGTATCGGATGCCCGCAAAGGATTTGGAAGAAATTAAGAAGCAGATTAAGGAGTTACTGGATAAAGGCTATACTCGCCCAAGTTCGTCACCTTAGGGATCACCAGTGCTTCTAGTGGAGAAGAAGGACGGATCGTTGAGGATGGTTGTTCATTATCGTGGGTTGAATGAAGTGACGATCAAGAACAAGTACCCACTGCCGATGATCAATGATTTATTTGACCAGTTGCAAGGAGCTAAAGTATTTTCCAAGATCGATCTGCGATCAGGATACCACTAGCTGAAGATTCGAGAGCAGGATATACCTAAGACAGCTTTTACCACAAGGTATGGGCTATATGAGTATACCGTTATGTCTTTTGGTCTGACCAACGCGCCTGCATATTTCATGAACATGATGAACAAGGTGTTTATGGAGTTCTTGGATAAGTTCGTTGTGGTGTTCATTGATGATATTCTGGTCTACTCAAAGAATGAAGAGGAGCATAAGGAGCATTTGCGTTTGGTACTTGGGAAGCTCAGAGAACATCAGTTATATGCCAAGTTCAGCAAGTGTAAATTTTGGTTGAAGGAAGTCAGATTCCTCGGACATGTTATATCTGGAGAAGGAATAGCAGTTGACGCCACCAAGGTTGTCACTATGACTAAATGGGAATCACCCACGTTGGTTGGAGAGATCCGGAGTTTTCTTGGACTCGCAGGATACTACAGAAGATTCATTGAGAATTTCTCTAAGATTGCAAAGCCCATGACGGAGTTGTTGAAGAAGGACACCAAGTTCAATTGGACTGTCCAGTGTGAGACCAGTTTTCAAGAGTTGAAGAAACATTTAGTTACAGCCCCAGTGTTGATTCTTCCAGATCAACGCAAGGATTATCAAGTGTATTGCGACGCTTCTCGTCGAGGACTTGGAGCAGTGCTTATGCAGGAGGTAAGAGTTGTTTCATATGCCTCACGCAGCTTAAACCCCATGAGCTAAATTATGCTACACACGATTTGGAGCTAGCAGTCATAGTGCATGCATTAAAGACATGGAGACATTTTCTCATCGGAAACTATTGTGAGGTGTACACGGATCACAACAGTTTGAAGTATATCTTCACGCAGAAGGAGTTAAATCTCAGGCAGAGGAGATGGTTGGAGCTCATCAAGGATTATGATGTGAAGCTACACTATCGTCCCGAAAAGGCTAATGTAGTAGCCGATGCGTTGAGTCACAAGAGTCATGTCAACACACTTATGACCGGAGGATTACCCAAGGAATTAGTAGAGGATCTTCGCGAGCTATGTTTGGAAATAGTTCCAAAGGGTTATGTAGCAGCGTTGGAAATTCAGTCTACCTTGATGGATAAGATCAGGGAAGCTCAGAAGACTGACAAAGAGAATCCAGAGATAAAGGAAAGGATGATCAAAGGAAAGGCTAAAGGATTTCGTGAGGACGAGCACGACACCTTATAGTTTGAGCATCACGTATGTGTGCCTAATGAACCCGAGATCGGGAAGCTAATTCTGCAAGAGGCCCATGATTCGCTGTATTCGATTCACCAAGGAAACACCAGGATGTATCTGGATTTGAAGGACAGTTTCTGGTGGACCGGAATGAAGAAAGATATTGCTGAGTATGTAGCAGTATGTGATGTATGTTAGAGAGTGAAGGCAGAGCATCAGAAGCCAGCAGGATTACTACAGCCATTGCCGATACCCGAATGGAAGTGGGACAAGCTAGGCATGGATTTTATCATGGGTTTGCCTATGACTCATTCAGGCTATGAGTCAATTTGGGTTGTAGTCGATCGGTTGACAATGGTAGCTCATTTCATCCGAGTGAAGACCACTTACAGCAGTGCTAAGTTGGCAAAGATATACATGACCAGGATCGTATGTCTACATGGAGTTCCAATGACCATTATCAGATAGAGGAACCCAGCTTACCTCAAAGTTTTGGAATCAGTTGCATGAAACTTTGGGTACCAGGCTAGAGTTCAGTACAGCCTTTCATCCAGACAGATGAACAGATCGAGAGAGTCAATCAGATCGTGGAGGACATGTTGAGAGCTTGTGCACTAGATTATGGATCTAGTTGGGACGACAATCTGCCGTATGCAAAATTCTCTTACAACAACAGTTATCAAGCCAGTTTGAAGATGACCCCTTTCGAAGCTTTGTACGGAAGGCGGTGCAGGACACCGTTGTTGTGGGATGAAGTTGGAGACCGTCAGTTGTTTGGACCAGATTTGATTAAGGAGTTCGAAGAGAAGGTTAAACTGATTCGAGATAGACTCAAGGTAGCCCAGTGCAGGCAGAAGAGCTATGCGGATTCTAAACGCAAGGAGACAGTTTACGAAGTCGGAGACAAAGTGTATCTTCGTGTGTCCCCACTTCGAGGAGTTAAGCATTTTGGAGTTAAGGGGAAGTCAGCACCACATTTTGTGGGACCATACAAAGTTTTGGAACGTATGGGAGGAGTTGCTTACAAGCTGGAATTACAAAAAGGATTGTCAGGAGTTCACGATGTGTTTCACGTTTCCCAGTTGAAGAAGTGCCACGCAGAGGTGGCTGATATTCCTCTAAGAGATACAGTGCCACTGGAAGCAATTCAGTTGCATAGCGATTTGACCTACGAGGAGAAGACAATGAGGATTCTCGAGTTTGCCAGCCGAGTCACACGCAACAAGGTTATCAAGTTCTACTAAGTTTAGTGGAGCCACCATACCGAGGATGAAGCTACCTGGGAACGAGAGGAAGACCTACGGAAGGACCACCCGTACCTATTTTCTAGCCAACCCGAATCTCGAGGGCGACATTCATCTTAAGGGGGGTAGGTTTGTAACATCCCAAATTTTCAATTTGGAATATTATACATTCGATCATCATTGCATATCATATTTTTATTGCATTTTTGGTTGATCCTAGAAATTCTACGCAACTCAAGGACCCGCGGAGAGAGTTGGGGATTTCGTTATTTTCCTATTTGAGTTTTCTCAAATTTTGAAAAGAGGATCATTTGGTTTTAATTACTTTTCTCTTCGAATATTTCTTATATGAAAATAAAAGAGAGGGGATAAAATGACTTCTCCAAAATAAAGAAATATTGGAGGAAAAATATTAAAATCAAATAAGAATTTTATTCGGAGTTTTGTTGCTATTTTATTTGAATTAGGAAAAGAATGCGTTTTTCAATATTGCATTAGAGGCCCAAATAAATGTTCACTTTGTCCGCAATATTATTAGTGGACCGTGAAAATTTATTTTGGGATTTTTGGCCTCCGTTTTGTATTTCTTTCGTTAGTTTTCCTACGTTAGAATTTATTTTTAAAGAAAGTAACCGACCTAACCGGGCCGTGTCCGACCTGGACTCCCGACCCGACCGGCCCTTATAAGGCCCGAGCCCCCCCCCCCCCCCCCCCCCCCCGCCGCCAAACCCTAGCTGCCGCCCCGCCCCGCCTCGACCCGCGTGCCGCGCCGCCGCCACCCGCCGCAGCCCCGCCTCGCAGCGCCGCCGCCGCCCCGTCCCGCCGTCGTCGACCCCGCCGCCGGAACCGCTCACCACCGCTGCCGCCGAGGTAGTTGCTGCCGCCGCCGATTTTTCTCGGGAATAATCGATCGGTTTTTTTTTGAAACCCTAGGTTTATTTTTTTAGATCGGTTCATTTTTTTCTAGTTTAGTTAAATAGCGGATGTTCGTCCATACATTCGTTTTAACGAACGTTGTTCGTCCGATAGCCGCTGACAGTGAGCGTTCATTCGTTAGCATGTTCATCGTGTTTTATTTTCCAGGGTTTTTCCGCGATTATTTTCGATCGCAATTTCTGCCCTGATATTCGTTTTAGTTTATATTTTCGCTCGCTTATCTGATTCAAGTGATTCAAGCGCCTAGATCTTCGTCTCGAAGACCTCTTTCTGTTAAACCAACTTGAACAAGATTTTGGTATGGTAAAATTTGACTTTATTCTAAATTAGTAAATGGCTCTTGTTTCTTTCGTAGTTTGAGTTTCGTTGCTCCGTTTGATTTGATTCTTTTTTGCAAACCAGAGTTCTTCAGTTGAAATTTCTGGTTAGATCTCTTATTTGAGTTTTACCCGTGCTTTTAGTTGAGTGCTTATGTATGTTATTGTTTGTTTGCGATATAGTACCCGGAGTGCAAAGCGTGCTACTACGAGTCTCTAGGTTTTGCGGATCATCAGCAAGGCAAGTAACACCTTGATCATACCTCTTTATGCATTAGATCAATCGTCAAACATTGGATGGTTAGGATCTCATTAACATGTGGGTTTGGGAAGTAGATGATGAGGTAGAACCTATTGCCCTGTTTATTATCAAACCTTTGGGAGTTACTTCTACGTTATGCTTATATTGCTATGCTATGCTTGTAGACGTGGATTGGGTGAGTGAATCCATGATAGATGTGAGTATTGTTAATTAATGGTTAACTTAAGGTGGTTACTTAAATACACATCTGGGTGGATTGGTTGAGGCACCCTGGACTACCCAGTGGTTGTATCGGGCACCTGGTGAATCCAGTGTTGTCCTAGGATATCCCGGAGTACCCGTGTGATCATCTGACGGTTCGCCACCTAGGCTCAAAGGGATCATAAGATTATTCATGTTGGAAACTTCCATGTCCAGGCACAAGCCAATATGGGCTCTGGCATAGTTGAGTAAGTTGCGTAAAGCTCTTGAAGAGTTGACTAGCAGATGTAGTGGTTTGTAGGTGGTACTGTCTACCCAGAGTAGGGAGTTAATGCTTCAGAAAGACTATGTCTCGAATCTCCGATCATGAATGTATTCGAGTCTTGTGGGGAAAAGTGCGCAAACCTCTGTAGAGTGTATAAACTAATCATGATTAGCCGTGTCCCCGGTTATGGACATCTTGAGTATCTGGTTCTTGGATTATCATGTTGATGTCATCACTCTAAATTAATTTGATTGGGTTAATGATGATGCTTAATTGGGATTGAGTTGGAGGAACCTTCTCAATGTTTAACAACCACCATGACAGTTAAATAAAATTTATTCCTTTGTTGTAGGAAAAAATTGGCTTTATGCAAAACGGTAACCATAGAGCTTTCTACCAGCCATATATGCACGTAGTGATAGCATTCATTCTGTTCATTACTCTATGTGTTACATTGCCAGCATATTCCATGTGCTGACCCATTTCGGGCTGCAACATTTCATGTTGCAGACTTTTCAGACAACGAGTAACACTACAAAAAAATAAACTTGCGTGATGATACGTGTTTGTCACAGTAGGTCGCCTTTTTTGTCATGCATGTACATCCATGACAAATTTATGAAAGAATCAAGATAGTCATACCTGTGCAGTCGTAGAAGTGTTCCATGACATTACCAAAATTATCATCATGGAAGTGTCCACTTCCATGATGATAAATCGCGTGTCACAGAAGTGCTTTTGTCAAGGGTGACCGACACGTGGCATCCACCATAACGGAACACCGTTAAGCTATCGGGTCGGGTTTTGGATCCGATAACCCGTTAACAGCCCCGACCAATGGGGATTTTCCACATGTAAAATCATCATTGGCTGGAGGAGACACGTGTCAGGTCCGCGTTGGCACAGGTGTCACTCATCCAATGGGCAGACGTGCCTATGATATGTTGACACGTGGACCGGCCCATCAAGTTTAAATGGGCCGGCCTAACTAAAGGCCCACAAGATTTTGCAGACCATAATGGGTCGGCCCAGCTAAAGGCCCATGACATTTTGCGGACCATAATGGGCTGGCCCAGCTAAAGGCCCACAAGATTTTGCGGGCCATAATGGGCCGGCCCAGGTAAAGGCCCACAAGATTTTTGTGTGTCATAATGGGCCGGCCCAGGTAAAGGCCCACAAGATTCTTGCGGATCATAATGGGCCGACCCAGCTAAAGGCCCACGAGATTTCGCCGACATTAATGGGTCAGCCCAGCTATAGGCCCACAAGATTTTGAGGACCCTAGTAGGCCGGCCCATTAACTGGCTACCATGTTTTGGGCCAAATGCCGACCCATATTTGATCTGGTCCATTAATGGTCTGCCACGTTCCGGGCCTAATAATGGCCCATATGAGATCCGGCCCATTAAAAGCCTACCATGTTCTGGGCCAAATTACGGCCCAGATCAGGTCCAACCCTTTAAGAGCCTTTGGGCTCAATTATGGCCCATATCAGATTCGGCCCGTCAACTGGACGCTATGCTTTTGGGCCCACTTGCTAAAGGCCCATTTAGTAATTCGGCCTGATAGTTTCGGCCTTTTAAGGGCCCGTTTAACATTTCGGCGCTATATTAATTTCGGCCTGTTAAAAGCCCGTCATATAGTTGGGCCTAACTACGGCCCGGTTTGCATCCGGCCTGCTCGCAGCCGATATCTGATTGGGCCAAACAAGGACTGAGACAATTTTGGCCTGTTAAAAGCCCGTGATTTGATTCACACAATCATGGGCCGGGTTCCATTTCGGGCTGCTGCCGGCCCGTGAGCTGTTCGGCACGTTTCAGGCCCAACCTACATCGTGATTGCATGACGACCCGATTATGTGCCGTAATTCTACGGTTTGGCCAGTTTACTGTGAAAACAGGATATATATACAGTAAAATAACTGCAGCATCGTGAATAAGAAAAAAACTAGACTATACAATAAAGAAATTACGGCATATTACATCAACTGGGCATCAAAGTTCGCCACTATGATAATAAAGCACAAGCAGACAGCAGATTACATACACTGGGCATCAAAGATCGCCACCAGTGCAAATAAACACGCTGACAAAATAATATACAAAACTGAGGCACTTCAACAGAGTTCAAGAAAGGTTAGCCCTGCTGGGGAGCTGCAGCACAAGCAGCTGAGCAAGATGATGAGATTGCGCTTGTTCAACACTTATATCTTCCTCACTCTGAAAGATAAAGAAGCAGACAGATGACAGGTTTTTCACATAAAAGTATTAGTGCTGACAATTCTTCAAATTTCTTACTGACGAATAAAGTGACACAGTTTAAAATTGCATTAACACAATATGGTATTGTTCAGGTCAAGACATGTCAAGAAATGACATTGTGAAGGAGTTGGCAGCTTCACGACACCACTGGATTAAAGATCAAGAACTCACAAGTATCAATGGTTAGTGTGCTATCAATTTATCCCATTTCAGATTGGCAAATAAAGAGATGGTTTAAATAATAGTAGAATGATATGACATAGTTCATAGTTAAGACATTGCAGAATATGACATTGTGTTGTAGTGGGTAGGTTCACCAGACCACTGGATTACGGATGAATAACAAAAGCATACATGCAGTGCAAAAGAAGATCACTTGCTCTGTATAGTTTAATTTACATGGTATGAAGAAGGAACTTGGTTGTACAGCTGAAAACTTAAATCGAGAAGGACAAACTTTTGTTTATGAACTACATAATAAACTTTAAACATGCAATTTGATGCAAACACCAAAATAAACAGCTGTTGCAGTCATGCCTAACGAAATATATACAACAAAGTTTGAAGTCTTGAGAAGGACAAACTTACATTATTGGTGAAGACAGGCTCTATAAAGGCCTTGTCCATGCTGATGGGGGGCAATTCAAGAAGTTTACCACATAATCTTCTTCATAAGCATTGCCTTTATTCTACATTTTGTTAAGAGTAAATATAGATGTGATAATATACGAAAAATGGAGAATATTTAAGATAAGATGAAGAGTGATGCTACATAACCAAATAGCTATAAATGTAAGTGCAGCGATACAGGTAAAAGGTACAGCCAAGAGCAATGCACAGCTAAACTTCTTCAGTACCAACCTTATGGTAAGAGTAAATATAGATCTGATGTGTAGAAAATGGAGGGCAAAGGAAAATAAGCCGCAGAGTGATGGTACGTGAACAATTACCTGTCATTATAAGTACACTGATAAAGAACAGCATGTACTTACAAGAACAATGCAGAGCTAAAAAAATCATTGGCATTGGATATATTCTACACTAATGTTACCATTCATACAGATCAAATAATTTGGAGCGAACAATTGATAAGCAAGCTATCATGCATATTGCTGTCACATAATGAACCAGGTATGTGTGCAAGTATAGCGATACAGGACAACACGTACTAACAAGAGCAAAGTAGCGGGTAGCATATTTGTGATATCCTGTTGTTCTTTTCAAACCGGAATTCTTCTTCGAGCAGATTTCCTGCAAAAAAGATCTGTAAGGCACATGCGGAAAAGTAGAAGTTCAATTTGTCATGTGATTTCATAGATAGCACCTCATCCTGGGAACGAGACCAGTGCATAACAAGGTTTTTCCATTCAATGTCTTCTAAATTTAGCACAGGAGACTTCACCGGAAATTCGTTTATAGACTTGCCATCAAAGTGTGATTTCCTCAGGTAACACCGATACTGTTGCAATGCTTCCTTGAAAAGCACAAGCAAGCTTTGCTCGTCATGACTATCCAGATTGACCCTCGCCTAGTTGCAACAATGTAATGTAAATCATTGATGTGTTCAATCAGCAGAAAACAGGAAAATAATAACCATGAATAATAGCACTTACACGTAAGTTGGACAGGAAGATGTGAAAATGGTGTTTGTCTTCACTATAATCTTCCCATGATGGGAATATATGCACGTAGTCCCTAACAACATTGAAAGCATTGTCTTTTAAACTGGGAATAAATGGAATGGGGTTCCAATCTGCAGGAATTGGCCGTCTCTGCAGTTGGGATAGGTCTTCGGCCGGTGGACTTGCTGTACTTTTTGCTAGAGTTGGATTTTTCTGTGGTACGGTTGGTGCTATGGCAAATGAAATCGGTATACCTTTTGCTGGAGTGCAGGTCCTATGTGGTGGGGCTAGTGGTGTGGCCAGTGAAGTATGGGTATAGTCTGCTGGAGTCGGTCCTACGTTTTGTGTCACTGGTTGTACAGCCAATATAAGTGGGGTGTTGTTTGATTTCTCCGGCACCACCATGCTTTTCAAGGACTTTGCTGCTGCTCCCTCAGGTTCGGCAATCACCCTCTTCCTTTTCGATGTCTAATGCACAAGAACAACATTTGAGTGAAAAAACATGGTATGATGACAGATGGAATATGTATTGATAATGGATGGGCATGGCATCTCGACATATATGATGAGTAAACTAAGCAGATGGCGATGCAACAAAGTAGAAGAAATGCAAGACAACATATGCAAGATACCCGCAATCAATAAAACCTTGCCAAATTAGAACATGCACCTTGATGGGTGAACAGGACAGGCCATCTGCCTTTGACTCCTCGAGGTTAGAATAGTCATTAGGATCATATTCTAAACAAGAATCAACAGGTGGGGAGCGTATGAGTTTGATTACATCCAAAATGGCACTCAATCCCTTGGTGCCAATTTTGTAAGTCATTGCAGTGTTTACCTTCAAGAGTGGACTGCTGCTAGTGAGACACAAAGCAGCTACACAGATCATAGTGTAGATATAACGGGGAAAACCGTAAGCATCAGAGTAAAATCAGCAAAGTGGAACTTGCTGGAATATATGTGCTAGTATTGCCGGTACGGCTAGAAAGGCTTTGGATACCAGTTCTCTTCAACTGAAGGTGCGGTACTGTTAATATCAGCGTAACTCTCAAAGGCGACACAGCTCCCCGCATTTCCTTGCTATTCTTATAGGATTCAAGTGGGCAGGTCACTACAAATCATATTCCTATGTTTACAAAATCCTACGAATTAAAGAGGCTCAAAGTGTCCATCACAACCGACCGTATAGACCTCTACACTGCAAATGTCCCTGCTCATCTTCAGTACAAGGAACATACTGTACTACTATCATACTCCCTCTGTTCCAAAATATAAGTCTTGGTAGAGATTTCCACTATGGATCACATACAGATGTATCTAGATACATTTTAGAGTGTAGATTCACTCATTTTGCTCCATATGTAGTCCATGGTGGAATCTATACAAAAAAGAAGAACGGAAGAGGAATATGGTAAAGAAGAGCAAGCAGATTTTGGATAATAAAATGTTGGTTGCGCAATGCCCACACATGATGAACCAGAGCGCATTATGAATGCAACTCCCAGCTGTCTCTCGACCATTTCAGGCGGTTGGATGAAGATCCTATGTCTCCTAACCCTTTTCTTCCTTGTCTCTGATTCTTCCCATACAGAACACCGCAGGGGCCGCCGGCTGGACCACCGGCTCCCACCGCCTGTGTTCCTCTGCCACCCACACCCCCACCCCCGCCCCAACCCCCACCCGCGTCGAGTTTTCTTCATTCGGCGAGGCCCCACAACCACTCGAGCCCCTTCGTTCGCACCGGCGAACTCCGGCGAGCTCAGAAAAATCGACTGACCCAATTTTGAAATTTAGTCTACTGTGATTTAACTAGTATGGAATATAAAAGGGGAAAACCATAAGCATTGGGAGTATAGTGTTGAGCGCGCCATGGCGGATCTGAAGGTGCAAACCGGACAAAGGCAAATTCGCAACCAAGACAAGAAATCAAAGTAAAGCAGTGGCGATCTATTTTCTTGTTGCGATAAATAAGTTGAGTGGATACGAAAGAGTACCGCCTCTGGTGCGGCGCCGTGTACGCAACTGCTGAGAATTTGACGGTGCTGCGGTAGCGATGGCTGTCGGCAGTGTGGAAGCAGATCTAGGAGGGTAGACGGTGCCGGCGGGGCGCGGTGGACGAGACGGTCGTAGGAGCAGCACCGGCAAGGTGGACGACGGCGGGGATGAAGCGAGAGGACGGGATGCAAGGATCCCGGTCCGAAGCCGTGGATGAGAGAGGTCGATCTCTTGTAATGGACGGCGGCGTCGGGGTATCAGCTCCGGCATGGTGGAGGAGGACGACTGTGGATGGGGTGGCGGACGGAGGAGGGTGGGGTGGAGAGGGTGTTTTGGCGCCCACGGAGTACGAATGGGGAAAAGGGAGGTAGAGAGGAAGGGGGAACCATGTATTTAGGGCGCGCTTGTCTCAAATGCGAGGAAATTTACAAACTTAGCCCCCGTTTCAAATTTCTACTACATCACAACAATATTAGTCGGTTGGGGATAGGACGGTAATCTCGCATACACCGAATATTTGCCGACGAGAGTTTGTTTTTGGCACCCACCGTGTATGAATATGAATTGGGGAGGGACTCGATTTCGGCCAAGGACACACTGTGTTTTGGCACCCACCGTGTATGAATCATGGTGAGAGGCGGTTACGTCACGTTTGGGTGAAATTACAAACTTGCCCCTATCGAAACCTATAGAAATCCAGCAGATAGGCTTTGCGTGGCAGGGATAGGCAATAGTAATTTCCATCTCGCAGATTTTGGTTTCGGGCGGTTACTGCGACTTTCCCCGCTCCGTTCAAATTTTGCAGAGTGCATGTTTACCGTGCCAACTCAATTCGAACCCCGTTTGTATTCTATTTTTTTGGGCGGGATCCATTTTCAATTGGAATTACATTCTATATACGTCATTTTTTATATATACTTTCAAAAGCACAACAAAGAATTCCGCTCCTTTATATGTATAATATGATTTACAAATACAACGATATCAAAATCTTAAGGTTGAATTCGAAAAAATTTAACCAAATTATGTTCTACTAAAATGTATGGATCAGTAATATCTACATATTAAATAACATAGATGTGCGTGAATTCATATGAGTATGCATGTTTGATAGATCAATTTTGGTTCGAGTATGGATTACATGTATCATCATCTCGAATTCAAATATTTGAATCCCTTTTTTGTTCACTCCTTTCATGCCCATCTCTCTCACATGCATGCTCCTTCAGGTAGTTATCACTCTCTTTTCTCCCACTCACCCGCAGGCTTACTTCATGTTTCTCCTATCCTCGCAAACATGGTCTCTCGACGTCTCCCTTGAGAAGTGTCACACTCTCCCTATCATTATACATTACACGGTTTTCATTACCCCTCACGTCTCTACTGTTCTCTGGTATCGCTCGGTACCTAAGCTTTCTTTTTCACCGCCACACACATAGTCTCCACTCGTCCTTTGTCTTTCTCTCTATGGGATTCTCTCACACACCCTATATGTCTCTATGTATGACTCATACCACTAAAATTACTCTCTCTCTCTCATGTAGACACAACATTTGTTGCGGTCTCCTTTTCGTCTCCATCCCAGACTGACATTATTCAATTGTTTACTGATCAGACAACCCCCCTCCCTCTCTCTCACAGACACACACACAACTCCTGCTTCCACTC
Source organism: Triticum timopheevii (assembly GCA_963921465.1). Lineage (NCBI taxonomy): Eukaryota > Viridiplantae > Streptophyta > Magnoliopsida > Poales > Poaceae > Triticum > Triticum timopheevii. Next base: position 228,120,397 of record OY997270.1, on the reverse strand, counting down.
CCCTTCCCGACTACCGTCTCTCTCTCACACATACAAAACCCTCACTTTCGTACCCCGACTTGTATTTCTCTCACAAACATTTATCGACTAGCTAGCCTCTCGCACACACACTCTTTGTGTCGTTGTCACACATGCACTCTGTCCTCCTCCTCTCTCCCTCTCTCTCTCACACACATGGGCTTTTTGCAACAACTAGCAAGATGCCCATGCGTTGCACGGAACATCAAGATGCATTTGTATGAGTAGTTTATCTTGTGGGGGAAAAGGATGAACGAGGGAAGGCCTTATTTGCAAATGTGGAGAGGGGTGTGGGTATCTTTTTGCAAAATTGTCATAGTTTCCTTCCTATCAGTCAGATATGGATCGGACGACCTATATTGCAGGATGGCAGGCACACGATCATCACCGACAATGCTTTTTATAAGAGTGGGCCTGCCATCCTGCAATGTAGGTCGTCCGATTTATATCTGACGGATAGGAAGGAAAATATGGCAATTTACCTGCACTCTTCACCACATTTGCAGATAAGGCCTTCCCTCGTTCATCCTTTTCTCCCACAAGATATTGATGTTCCGTGCAACGCACGGGCATCTTGCTAGCAAGAGTAGAAATTAGACATATACCACTTCTCGAATCTTCAAACCAACAACATTCCTCCCTTATCTCATCAAAACCGCCAAAGGAATATATTTTGAGTGAAACATAACATATTTTTAGTGATATACGTATTTCAAAACTAGACTTTTTTTCTATCAAATCGGTGAATATGTATTAATCTAATTTGATCGTGTGGCAACGCATTGGCACATTGCTAGTAGTTATTATAATTTTTTGGACACCAGACAAACGGTGGAGTACATATACGAAGAGAAGAGGTGCACGCACGCAGTCGGCCTCTCACTGTCTCGCACACATGAGTGTTATGTAAAGGCGACGTTAACAAATAAACCCTAAAACCCTAGGTGCACGATTGCTGCATTCGCGGGTACCGGGTACATGGTGGAGCACCTTTGTAGGAATAGTCAGCTCGCGTGATAATTTGATCCGTAGGAGTTGATGGTCGGGACCACAGGTGAACGACTTGGAGAGCGGTGGCTTGCCAGTTGCCACAGATCGAGTAGCCACGTTTAAAATATCGTTTTTTAGCGGGGTTAAGAGTTCCGATTTTCAATGGCGCGTTATAATTAGTAAGTACTCCCTCCATCCCATAATATAAGAACGTTTTTTACACTAGTGCAGTGTTGAAAATGTTCTTATATTTTGAGACAGAGGGAGTAGTTTTTAGAACGATTGGTATGGAGCGAAAATGGAATTCATAGTACTACGTACCTCCTTGGCGTATGGTTGTATGGGTTTATGTTGCGAGATGTTGAACCTGGTAGTTCTAGGGCAAATACTATGGTTTAGATTTAGATGCTGGTTTTCAGTAATGAAAATCGGAAAGGGAAACCCTTCTTTGATTAAAAAAACTACTACCTCCATTCTGGTTTACTAGTCCCCATCGTACTTTGGGTCAAAGTTTCTCCACGAATTTTACTTGTAAAATGTGAATGGAAAACGAGATTTTGTTATACCCAAACAAAAAAGGAATGGAGGGAGTGATTGCTCTGACACGGACGTGACCTCTCATAGCGCAGGCGTTGAACCAGCGCGTCGGCCAAAAGGGCCGCACTTGCCGCAGGCCCGGCTGAGCATGCCTCCTTGCCGCGTGCAACCAGCTTTAGACTGCCCCGCATGCCTTCATTGAATCCGCGCGTGTGCCGGCAACACGTCCTTCCGCGAGCCGGCAGGCATTTTAGAACACAAAAAATGACTAAAATGTAATTAATTTACACATGGTCTTGACTTGTTGTGCTCGCACTGGTAGCAGGAACTAGTAGAGGTTTTTCTTTATTTATAACTCTCCTCAAATTTTTTTGGCTTTGAAGTGAATCATGGTTGTGGACATTATGTATGAATGTGCAGATATCTATGAACATGAGTTTGATGTGGAAGTTGAACTTGGAATGTCAGGCTTGCGCGTGAACTATACCATGTCCAATGCTTCGTCTGTTATTGTTTGGAAAGTAATTGCTGTTATTACATGACCCAAAAAAACATTTTGTGCCACATCAGTAGATGCACGGACATCACAACGAGCATGCTGACTGGATAAACATTTGAACCTAGCTATTATGAAGGAAATTTTGTATTGACAACAGTTTTAGATAGCAGGAGACGCCTAGCCTGCTCTGCCTCTGCTAGCTTATTTCTAGCTTCTTCCATCTCTTCTTTGGCTTGGGTGAAGAGATCATCTGATTGCTCTTTTCGCTTCTTCAGGAACTCAGCAACATTCTCAAGGGCTGCCGCACGCTTTCTTTCAGCCTTTACTAATGCCACGAGGACACGAACAGCTGATGACTCCACCTGGCTTGTGTGTAATCTAGAATCATCTGGGAATTTGCACCTTGTGTCTAATCCAGCATCATTAGGGAACTGGCCCCTTGTGTGTAATCCAGCCGCATTTTGGAAACATGATCTCGAGGTTGACCATACTTCCCCCCTCGCAGGAACTACATCCTGACATGAAGTTACTTCGTTTTTAGATCAATACTCAGAGCAACCTAGATCCATTTAGTAGAAGCCAAATAAACAAAACTCGGAGAAGTGAATTCAAAAGGAAAAAAAATAAAAACAGACTACAAGGTGAGGACACCCACTTCCTACATCAAGCTAAAAACGAAAGCATTAGGACGATTAAGACTCTTCTTATTACACATCGAAGAACACCAGGCTTAAGAGAAACAGAAACTACAACATATACACATCGAAGAATACGAGGCTAAACGAAAGTAATTGAAAGGGTGTTACTTACCAAAGCTCGTTTTACAGGTTCGGTGCAGCTCCTCTTTAACTTGCCACGCTCCTTGAAGATGTCCCCAATATCCCGTGTTTGGTCTTCATTGCTCCTCTACATGTTCGCACTCGTGGTTTTAAAATCTCAACATGGCAAGAAAAATATACTACTAGTAATACTCGCGCATCTTGTGGGCAACGTTAAAGCACTCATCTGCCATGTTAGAGCATCTCCAACAGAATCGCAACGCGCGGCGCTTTAAAAAAGCGTTTAAAGTGCTGAGATCGAGAAGTAGAGACTAGAGAGTAGAGGATAGTTCTCAGCATAGATAGATAAAAAAATATAATTCAACTACTCCGAATTTTCCGACTCCTCCTCGGTGATGTCCTCCTCCAACGTCTGACTTCCTTGTTGCCACCACAGCGCCATGGCTTCCTCGTCCATCTCGGTGATGCCGAGACGGTGCTCCCGCCTCTGATTGTCGCGAAGATCCTCGTCGGTGCTAAGCTGCGGCAGAGGCGCGAGCTCCTGCGCCCTCTCCCGCGACGCCACGTAGGGGAAGTTCAATATTCTATGAGGCCACCGGAGGCTCCACGCCGCTGCGTCGTATGCGCGGGCGGCCTCGTTGGCGGTGTCGAAATTGCCGAGGCCGAGGCGCATCACGCGGAACCGGATCTCGGCTGAGAAGCCGCCGAAGGGGCACGCGCGGACGCCACGGTATCCCCAAGTTTCCCGGCGACGTGGCGGCATGGTGGCACGGCGACGTCGAGGCGAGAAAGAGCGGGGAGAGAGCGCAGAGCGGGGAGAGAGCGGTGGCAAGGCACAAAGCGGTGGGAGGGCGTTTGATTTTATAAAGCACGCCGGACACCGCGCGCCAAAACTAGCGCACGCCTGGCCGCTTTTTCCCACATGCGCGTGATCCTTTCCCGACGTCTCTGCTATCTCTACTCTCTTCTCTAATGTTATATTTATTTAATATTTAATATTTAATATTTATCTCTACTTCTCTACCGTCTACTTTTTTCTCTATACTTTTTTTTGTTGCAATATAGGCCGTCCGATTTATATCTGACAGATAGGAAGGAAACAAATGGGAATTTTGCAAAAAGATACCCATACCCCTCTCCAGATTTGCAAATAAGGCCTTCCCTCGTTCATCCTTTTCTCCCACAAGATAAACTACTCATACAAATCCATCTTGATGCGTGCAACGCATGGGCATCTTGCTAGTTCTAAAAAACTTTCCATCATTTGCCACACTATTGGTTGCAGATGAAAAACCTACCCAAGCACAGCGCGATACAGGAGCGATGCACAATTACAAGCTGATATTTTGTTGGACAATGGAGGCTATAACCAATTACTTTTACGGGAACAATAGCACCCAGGAAATTTGAAGGGTAGGTATGACCAAAATTGGAACTGCACATGTACTCCTAAGTGATTCAATACACACATTACCAATCGAGGAGGAGAAGGAGGGTCGCGGCGGCCTCTGTGAGTCATGGTCGGCAACGGGAGTTAGTTCATTGTCCACGACGGTGGTACTTCTGCGCTTGGCGTCGGCTTCCGGGAAGCAGATCCGAGACCGTGGAAGACGATGCCGGGGAAGAGGCTCCGTGTACGACGACGACGGTGGACCGGCTCCAGTGCGGCGTACGAGGTCGTCGATGAGGCAGATGCGCTGCAGTTGACGAGTGCGCCGATGTAAAGGGGAGGAGCACGAAGGCTGTGGTGCCGTGGAGAAGTCTATTTTGCGGTGGGGATAGAAAATGGGGAGTATTTAGGTGTACTACTCTGGGTGCCGGGGTGGGGTTGGTTGGGTAGTGTGAACCTGAAGTTACGAAAACAGCCCCTACCAAGCGTCATCCGTAGGTCTGTTCCGAAGGCTATGATGGTAACTCCCCACTGCTCGAATCAGGGTCGTGGGAGATTTTCCCGCCGACCTCAAAATTTTGTGACACCGAACTCCCCGTGTGGCGTGTTGAGTGATTCGGCTAAGCAACTAGCGAGTAGTAGTAGTAAACTCTGCATATTAGGTTTGACCGAAGTCAAACTTCCTAAAGTTTGACCAAGTTTATAGAAAAATATAAACATTTACCATAACAAATATGTATGATGTGAAAGTACATTCAATAATGAATCTAATGGTATTTATTTGTTATTGTATATGTTAATTTTTTTTGTTATAAGCTTTATGAGAGTTTACAAAACTTGACTTTGACCAATGCTAATACACGGACTTAAATAAAAATGGAGGGAGTACACATTTGTTTTCTTAGTTTGTAGTGAACTAATCATTTGTTGAAATTGTGAAATAAATATATTAGGCTATTGACTTCGAATGTAATGGTCTATACAATTCAATAGTTACAATCATTGTCGAATCCCAAGATGTATACAAGGTCTATAGTACTTCACAACATGCTCAAACTCACGTAATCCCAGTCAAATGAGAATCTAAATGCATTTCATAGTTATTACTTTGTAGGATGCAACAAAACCAACCATAACTCTACATCAGCCATTATAGAAGCAACATTTTGACATATCCCAATGTGTGAATGAAACGTGCAGAGAGAGCTTCTGAAGATGGAGCAGATAGGGCGAAAAAGATTGTATGTATGTGGACGAGAGAGTAGGAGACAAACCTAACGAGACAGAGAGAGAGATAGAGAGAGAAAGAGAGAGGAAGAAGTTAGGTCTGTGAGAAAGATGGAGACATGTAATATACGTGAGATGCGTGTGCATCTACGTGGAAGGAGAAGAGACAGCATGTTTGATGAGAGAGCTGGAAAAACATGGACGAGAGGGGAAGGATCTTGTGGGTCGAGGGATTGATAATTTTGTGCGGGGGAGAGAGGGATTGGTAATTTTGTGCGAGAGAGAGAGAGAGAGAGGGTGGGGGGAGGAGTCAGCCAGCCGTCGTCACACACCCTGCTTCCAAATGGCCCCGCATTCTCTAGCGCGGTGTGGTCGCCGTCTTCGATCTGCTCGATGCCCTCTTTGAAGATTGAGGTGTTGTGCATGTTGGGGTGCAAAGAAGCACAAGCAAGAGTGGTCGCCGTATAACCTTGGATGGGGATGAATTGTGTGCTCGGGGGAGGGGGTGTGTGTGTGTTGTGTTGTGTTGTGTTCTGTGTGTGTGTGTGTGTGTGTCAGATATTGAGAGAAAACAAACCTAAGGAGAGAAATGGGTATTCACGAAGAGATTGTGCGGGCCTCGAGGTGGGCAGGGGCCGGGTGAGGGTGTCAAAATGTGCGTGTTGATGCATGTGTTGCATGCGATCGGGCGAGGGACGTGTCGGTGTCAAAACCGGCGGATCTCGGGTAGGGGGTCCCGAACTGTGCGTCTAAGGCTAATGGTAATAGGAGGCAGGGGACACGATGTTTTACCCAGGTTCAAGCCCTCTCGATGGAGGTAATACCCTACTTCCTACTTGATTGATCTTGATGATATGAGTATTACAAGAGTTGATCTACCACGAGATCGCACAGGCTAAACCCTAGAAGCTAGCCTATGATTATGATTATTGTTGTCCTACGGACTAAACCCTCCGGTTTATATAGACACCGGAGGGGGCTAGGGTTACACAGAGTCGGTTACAGAGAGGGAAATCTACATATCTGAATATCCAAGCTTGCCTTCCACGCAGAAGAGAGTCCCATCCGGACACAGGACGAAGTCTTCAATCTTGTATCTTCATAGTCCAACAGTCCGACCAAAGTATATAGTCCGGCTGTCCGAGGACCCCTTAATCCAGGACTCCCTCAGTAGCCCCTAAACCAGGCTGCAATGACGATGAGTCCGGCACGCAGATTGTCTTCGACATTGCAAGGCGGGTTCCTTCTCCGAATACTCCATAGAAGATTTAGAACACAAGGATCGTGTCCGGCTCTGCAAAACAAATTCCACATTCCACCGTAGAGAGTATAATATTCCACAAATCTAATCTACTGACAGCTTTTTATAACATGACATCATGCCACGGTCCGGTCATCATTCGAACCGTTTTTCACAACCAGCTCTTGCACGTAATGCGAGGTGGTTTCCTTGACACGTCTTGTCAAAGCAGAGATCGTGTCCCCTTATCACGGGATTCTCATCAATACGGGTATGGGTAACCCAACCGCGCCATCAATCGTGGCGCTTGGGAAATAAGCGATCTTAACGGGCAAGTGGGGAGGTGCACAATTTCTACTGCCTTTATAAAGAGATAAGGATTCTCCTGTTTCACCCACGCCTCCTTCTTCGCTCATCCATTCTCGCACGCTCGAGCTCCAGCGCCCCAGTTCTCAACTTCTCCGCACAACCAAACATGTCCGGAGTGGAGGCAAGTGGATGGCCTCCTCCGTCAAGGAGGAGGACATTACGAAGCTCCGGGCGGCTGGATACTTGGCCGCAGACATCGCGCACCAGCTCCCGGATGCAGGGCAGATCATTTCGACTCCGGGACCCCATGAGAGGGTCGTGTTCCTCGCCCACTTCGTCCGTGGACTGGGATTCCCCCTCCACCCATTTGTCTGCGGGCTCATGTTCTATTACGGGCTGGATTTTCATGATCTGGCCCCTAATTTCATCCTCAATATCTCGGCGTTTATCGTCGTGTGCGAGGCTTTTCACCGCATCAGGCCCCACTTCGGCCTGTGGCTAAAGATCTTCAACGTGAAGCCGAAGATAGCGGTCGGCCAGCAGGCGGAGTATGGAGGCGCCATGGTGGGCAAGATGCCCAGCGTCACCTGGCTCGAAGGCTCCTTCGTGGAGACCGTGAAGGGGTGGCAATCGGGGTAGTTCTACATCACTGAGCCGCGCGACGCGAACTGGGTGGCGGCCCCCGAATTCCGATCCAGCACCCCCGTGCAGCTCACCTCCTGGAAGAAGAAGGGCCTAACTTGGGGCGCGTCCGCGGAGCTGACCAGACTCCAGAACTGCGTAAAAAACATGACAACCAAGAAGATCAAGCTTGTCAACGTGGTCCAGGTCATGCTATTTCGCCAGATTCTCCCGTGTCAAAGACGGGCATTCAACCTGTGGGAGTTTGACGTGGCCCAACACCAGACACTGCAAGAGCTCTTCGACACGATGCACAAAGACGTCTGGAAGGTGTTGTTCAAGGCCAGCGAAGTTCCTCCTCCCACCACCGAGGACCGCGGACTGAGCGCCAAGCGCCACGCCAACTCGGTAAGCACTCTACATTTCGCAAGATGTGCCTTTCCTCAGTATATTCATGGGAGGAACTTAAGCCACCGTACTGATTTAACAGGAGTATGTGGCGACGGTGGAGCGGATCAACTGTCCGGCTCCGTTGCCTGAGGACTGCTACGTCTTGAGCTTGCGTTGGTTTTCCTTGAAGAGGAAAGGGTGATGCAGCAATAGTAGTGTAAGTATTTCCCTCAGTTTTTGAGAACCAAGATAGCAATCCAGTAGGAGGCTCCTCAAAAGTCCCACGCACCTACACAAACAAACAAACAAAGAACTCGCAACCAATGCAATAAAGGGGTTGTCAATCCCTTCACGGCCACTTGCGAAAGTGAGATCTGATAGAGATAGTATGATAAGATAAATATATTTTTGGTATTTTATAATATAGATGCAAAAAAGTAAAGATGCAAATAAAAGTAGATTGAAAGATTATATGATAAAAGATAGACCCGGGGGCCATAGGTTTCACTAGAGGCTTCTCTCAAGATAGCATAAGTATTATGGTGGGTGAACAAATTACTGTCGAGCAATTGATAGAAAAGCGAATAATTATGAGATTATCTAGGCATGATCATGTATATAGGCATCATGTTCGCAACAAGTAGACCAACTCCTGCCTGCATCTACTACTATTACTCCACACCGACCAACTCCTGCCTGCATCTAGAGTATTAAGTTCATAAAGAACAGAGTAATGCATTAAGAAAGATGACATGATGTAGAGGGATAAAATCAAGCAATATGATATAAACCCCATCTTTTTATCCTCGATGGCAACAATACAATACGTGCCTTGCTGCCCCTGCTATCACTGGGAAAGGACACCGCAAGATTGAACCCAAAGCTAAGCACTTCTCCCATGGCAAGAAAGATCAATCTAGTAGGCCAAACCAAACTGATAATTTGAAGAGACTTGCAAAGATAACTCAATCATACATAAAAGAATTCAGAGAAGATTCAAATATTTCTCATAGATAAACTTGATCATAAACCCACAATTCATCGGATCTCGACAAACACATGGCAAAAGGAGTTTACATCGAATAGATCTCCACAAGAGAGGGGGAGAACATTGTATTGAGATCCAAAAAGAGAGAAGAAGCTATGGTGTTGATGTAGAAGCCCTCCGTGGTCGGTTCCCCCTCCGGTGGAGCGCCGGCGAAGGCTCCAAATGGGATCTCGCGGATACAGAAGGTTACGGCGGTGGAAATTGTGTTTCGTTGGCTCCCTGGATGTTTTCGGGGTACGTGGGTATATATAGGAGGAAGAAGTACGTCGGTGGCCGCATGTGGGGCCCAGGAGATAGGGGGCGCGCCCAGAGGGGGTGGGCGCGCCCTCCTGTCTCCTGGTCGCCTCGCAAGCTTCTTGACTTGCACTCCAAGTTCTCCGGATCACGTTCGTTCCAAAAATCACGCTCCCGAAGGTTTCATTCCATTTGGACTCCGTTTGATATTCCTTTTCTTCGAAATACTGAAATAGGCAAAAAAAACAGCAATATGGGCTGGGCCTCCGGTTAGTAGGTTAGTCCCAAAAATGATATAAATGTGTAAAATAAAGCCCATAAACATCCAAAAGGGGTAATATAATAGCATGGAACAATCAAAAGTTATAGATACGTTGGAGACGTATCAAGCATCCCCAAGCTTAATTCCTGCTCGTCCTCGTGTAGGTAAATGATAAAAACAGAATTTTTGATGTGGAATGCTACCTAGCATAATTCTCAATGTAATTTTCTTTATTGTGGCATGAATGTTCAGATCCAAATGATACAAAATAAAAGTTCATATTGATAAAAGAAATAGTAACACTTCAAGCATACTAATCAAAGCAATCATGTCTTCTCAAAATAACATGTCAAAAGAAAGTTCATCCCTACAAAACCATATAGTTAGGCTATGCTTCATTTTCGTCACACAAAGATGATCCCAAATTCTACACCCCCGATGACAAGCCAAGAAATTGTTTCGTACTTAAATAATCTCAAACTTTTTCAACTTTCAGGCAATACATGAGCGTGAGCCATGGATATAGCACTATGGGTGGAATAGAATATGATGATGGGGATTGTGTGGAGAAGACAAAGAAGGAGAAAGTCTCACATTGACGAGGATAATCAACGGGCTATGGAGATGCCCATCAATTGATGTCAACATGAGGAGTAGGGATTGCCATGTAACGGATGCACTAGAGCTATAAATGAATGCTCAACAAAAGAAAACTAGTGGGTGTGCATCCAACTTGCTTGCTCACGAAGACCTAGGGCATTTGAGGAAGCCCATCGTAGGAATATACAAGCCAAGTTCTATAATGAAAAATTCCCACAAGTATATGAAAGTGACAACATATGAGACTCACTATATGAAAAACATGGTGCTACTTTGAAGCACAAGTGTGGAAAAAGAGATAGTAACATTGCCCTTTTTATTTATTTTTTTTCTTTTTTTTTCTTTTTTTCCTTTCTTTTTTTTGGGCTTTTTTGGCCTTTCTTTTTTTTTCTTTTTGGGCAATGCTCTAATAATGATGATCATCACAGTTTCATTGATTACAACATATGAATTACAACTCGAAACTAGAACAAGATACGACTCTATATGCCTCCGGCGGTGTTCCGGGATGGTACAATGAATCAAGAGTGACATGTATGAAAAATTATGCATGGTGGCTTTGCCACAAATACGATGTCAATTACATGATCATGCAATGGCAATATGACAAAAGTAAAGTATGTCATGACGATGAACGGAACGGTGGAAAGTTGCATGGCAATATATCTCGGAATGGCTATGGAAATGCCATAATAGGTACGTATGGTGGCTGCTTTGAGGAAGATATAAGGAGGTTTATGTGTGATAGAGCGTATCATATCACGGGGTTTGGATGCACCGGCGAAGTTTGCACCAACTCTCAAGGTGAGAATGGGCAATGCACGGTACCGAAGAGGCTAGCAATGGTGGAAAGGTAAAAGTGCGTATAATCCATGGACTCTACATTAGTCAAAAGAACTCATATACTTATTGCAAAAATTTAGAAGTCATCAAAAATCAAGAACTACGTGCATGCTCCTAGAGGGATAGATTGGTAGGAAAAGACCATCGCTCGTCCCCAACCGCCACTCATAAGGATGCACAAGCCAGGTACACTTCATGTTTCAAATTTGTTACACAACTTTAACCATACGTGCATGCTACGGGACTTGCTAACTTCAACACAAGCAATCTTTAAATTCATAATCACCCAACTAGCATGACTTTAATATCACTACCTCCATATCTCAAAACAATTATCAAGTATCAAATTGATCATAGCATCCAATTCACTTCCTATGATAGTTTTTATTATACACAACTTGGATGCCTACCATTCAAGGACCAATTTATAACCATTGCAAATACCATGCTGTTCTAAAAGACTCTCAAAATAATATAAGTGAATCAAGAGATACTAGCAATTTCTACGAAATTAAGCCGCCGTCGTGCTCTAAAAAATATAAGTGAAGCACTAGAGCAAAAACTATCAAGCTCAAAAGATATAAGTGAAGCACATAGCATATTCTAGCAAATTCAATCAAGTGGGCTTCTCCCCAAAAGGTGTGTACAGCAAGGATGATTGTGGTAAACTAAAAAGCAAAGACTAATATAATACACGACGCTCCAAGCAAAACACATATCATGTGGCGAATAAAAATATAGCTCCAAGTAAAGTTACCAATGAACGAAGACGAAAGAGGGGATGCCTTCCCGGGGCATCCCTAAGCTTAGGTTGTTGGATATTCTTGAATATCTTGGGGTTCCATGGGCATCCCCAAGCTTAGGCTCTTGCCACTCCTTATTCCATAGTACATCAAAGCTTTACCCAAAACTTGAAAACTTCAAAACACAAAACTCAACAGGAAATCTTATAAGCTCCGTTAGTGAAAGAAAACAAAACCACCACATAAGGTACTGTAATGAACTCATTATTTATTTATTTTTGTGTTAAACCTACTGTATTCCAACTTCTCTATTGTTTATAAACTATTTTACTAGCCATAGATGCATCAAAATAAGCAAACAACACATGAAAAACAGAATCTGTCAAAAACAGAACAGTCTGTAGCAATCTGTAACTAACGCAAATTTTTGGAACTCTAAAACTCCTAACAAAATAGGAAGTCCTGGAAAATTTGTCTCCTGATCAGCAGCAAAAATAATCAACGCAAAATCTCTTTCCTGTGATTTTACAAAACTAATTTCGTGCGCGAAAAGTTTCTGTTTTTCAGCAGAATCAAATCAACTATCGTCATAGGTTATCCTATAGGTTCTACTTGGCACAAACACTAATTAAAAGATAAAAACACATCTAAACAGAAGGTAGATGCAAATTTTATTAATAAACAGGAACAAAAACAAAAAACACAAATAAAATTGGGTTGCCTCCCAACTAGCGCTATCGTTTAACGCCCCTAGCTAGGCATAAAAGCGAAGATAGATCTAAGTAGTGTCATCTTTGATTTTCAGTTTTTTTAGCGGAGTCATGCTCGAATCCGGGAGATTCTTTACGTTTCCCTTCATACTCGGAAATTTTTAGATCTAAAGAATCCAACCGCTTACTGCAAAGAGTAATCAACATACTCATGCGGTGAAGATTTCCGCTAACTGTTTTAAGAGGCTCAAGAGATTTTTGTAAAAAAATTGTAACTTCGCAAATCTTTCCAAACACTTGTGTTTCTTCTTGGGTAGGATGTGATCCTCCCTTTTGAGGTAGTGTTCCCACTATTCCCTCTATAATTTCATGAGCAATACTAGGATCAATTTCAATAAAATTTCCCTTGGCAATGCAATCCAAGAGTTGTCTATGCATCATATTTAACCCAACATAAAAATTGCGAAGGAGAATTCTAAAGTTCACCTCTAGGGTGCATTTGCGATAAGATTCCATCATCCTGTACCAAGCATCTTTTAAGTTTTCTCCTTGCCTTTGCTTGAAGTGAATAACTTCAAACTCGGGAGACATAGGAGCGGATAAGGAACTAGACACAATGGCGAGCAAACAAAAGGCAAGCGAAAGAGAGAGGAGAAGATTGGAAAAGAGAGGGCGAATAAAACGAAAAGGGTGAAGTGGGGGAGAGGAAAACAAGAGGCAAATGGCAAATAATGTAAATGCGAGGGAGATGAGTTTGTGATGGGTACTTGGTATGTCTTGACTTGAGCGAAGACCTCCCCGGCAACGGCGCCAGAATTCCTTCTTGCTACGTCTTGGGCTTGTGTTGGTTTTCCTTGAAGAGGAAAGGGTGATGCAGCAATAATAGCGTAAGTATTTCCCTCAGTTTTTGAGAACCAAGGTATCAATCCAGTAGGAGGCTCCTTAAAAGTCCCACGCACCTACACAAACAAACAAAGAACTCGCAACCAACACAATAAAGGGGTTGTCAATCCCTTCACGGCCACTTGCGAAAGTGAGATCTGATAGAGATAGTATGATAAGATAAATATATTTTTGGTATTTTATAATATAGATGCAAAAAATTAAAGATGCAAATAAAAGTAGATTGAAAGCTTATATGATAAAAGATAGACCCGGGGGCCATAGGTTTCATTGGAGGCTTCTCTCAAGAGAGCATAAGTATTATGGTGGGTGAACAAATTACTGTCGAGCAATTGATAGAAAAGCAAATAAATATGAGATTATCTAGGCATGATCATGTATATAGGCATCACGTTCGCAACAAGTAGACCGACTCCTGCCTGCATCTACTACTATTACTCCACACATCGACTGACTCCTGCCTGCATCTAGAGTATTAAGTTCATAAAGAACAGATTAACGCATTAAGAAAGATGACATGATGTAGAGGGATAAACTCAAGCAATATGATATAAACTCCATCTTTTTATCCTCGATGGCAACAATACAATACGTGCCTTGCTGCCCCTGCTGTCACTGGGAAAGGACACTGCAAGATTGAACCCAAAGCTATGCACTTCTCCCATGGCAAGAAAGATCAATCTAGTAGGCCAAACCAAACTGATAATTCGAAGAGACTTGCAAAGATAACTCAATCATACATAAAAGAATTCAGAGAAGATTCAAATATTTCTCATAGATAAACTTGATCATAAACCCACAATTCATCGGATCTCGACAGACACACCGCAAAAAGAGTTTACATCGAATAGATCTCCACAAGAGAGGGGGAGAACATTGTATTGAGATCCAAAAAGAGAGAAGAAGCCATCTAGCTAATAACTATGGACCCGAAGGTCTATGGTAAACTACTCATAACTCATCGGAGGGGCTATGGTGTTGATGTAGAAGCCCTCCGTGGTCGATTCCCCCTCCGGCGTAGCGCCGGCGAAGGCTCCAAGATGGGATCTCGCGGATACATAAGGTTACGGCGGTGGAAATTGTGTTTCATTGGCTCCCTGGATGTTTTCGGGGTACGTAGGTATATATAGGAGGAAGAAGTACATCGGTGGCCGCCTGTGGAGCCCAGGAGATAGGGGCGTGCCCAGAGGGGGTGGGCGCGCCCTCCTGTCTCCTGGCCGCCTCGCAAGCTTCTTGACTTCCACTCCAAGTTCTCTGGATCACGTTCGTTCCAAAAATCACGCTCCCGAAGGTTTCATTCCGTTTGGACTCCGTTTGATATTCCTTTTCTTCGAAATACTAAAATAGGCAAAAAAACAGCAATACGGGTTAGGCCTCCGGCTAGTAGGTTAGTCCCAAAAATGATATAAATGTGTAAAATAAAGCCCATAAACATCCAAAAGGGGTAATATAATAGCATGGAACAATCCAAAATTATATATACATTGGAGACGTATCAAGGACCCAGCAGACGAACTCCTGACGGAGATTCTGGTTCCGGCACCCTATGAGGTGCCGGAGAAGAAGGCCAAGAAGAAGGCCACGGGGACCAGAAAAAGTCTCTGGCGCAAGGTGGTGTCGGACACATTGTCCGAAGATACCGAGGCGCACTCCTCCAATGGCAATGAGGAGGAGTAAGAGGAAAACCCTCTCCCCCAAACCGAGGGGGAGAAGAAAAGGATGGCCGCCCCTTCCAGGGAGGCCGAAGGGTCCAAGAAGGGAAGGACCCCCTCCAGACCACTCCACAACTGCTGCCTACAGCAAGGAGGAGTGGCTACCTAGGGCCAAGCCCCTGGCGATGTCATAAGTATTCGGATGTCGTAATACTTCGTGCATGTTTTAGCTTTATGGCTTCTTATTATGTCAAGATATGTTTGTGCAGTCCATCCAAAGCCCACATTGACTTATCCTCTTCGGATGGGTCCTTGAGCTCGCCGGAGATGAACAGCTATTCGCTCCCAACGGCTTCCACTCCCCGGCCCGTGGATGACGCCGAGGTGTTATCTCAGAGGATACCGGGCCAGGAGGAGGTAGTCTTGGAGACTCCTCGAGGCGAGACCCCCGATGCCGGGCTCATGGGGGGTAAGATCCCCATGGATTCTAATGAGGGGGGTCACAGAAAGCTCGACCCCTAAAAGGATACTGCGCCGGAACCTCCAGTGGTTCCGGATTCAGGCAGGCAGCCCCTTGCCAAGGGAGACGAGCCGCCTGTGCCGATGACCTCTGTCCATCCAGAGGCATCGGGTAACTTGGTGGAAGCGCTTCAGAGCGCTTCCCTTGATGAAGGACACCGTACTCTTATGAGTATGGTGATTGCGAAGGTTCAGTCCGCCAAAAGCGGATTGACCGAAGCCTGCGCCAGTCTCCTGACAGGCTTTGAGGTAAGTAATTTAAATTATGAGAAAGTATCACAGTATAGACAGTAGCCCCTGATGCTATGTTTGGTGTTCGGGAAGAAAAGCCGAACAAAGGATCAAATATTATTCCCAGGAGTCTAATCATATTACGTCTATGTGGATAAGCAGGCGTCACTGCTGGCCGCCGCCGCCGCCACTGCGGAGGTTTCTGGACTGAGGCAGAGCCTGGGTTGGGCCGAAGAAGAGCTCGGCCTTGTGAAGAGGTAGCTCGAGGAGAACAAAGGTAAGCAATACCCCGTCTGAATGTTATATAAAGGAAAAAATCGTGGATGCTAATAGAAGCATGATAAATTTTACTAGGGGCCACGACCGAAGTGGCGGCCCTTAAGAAGGCGTTGTCCAAGGCCGAAAACAAAGCGGCCAAGGAGCGCACTGAGCGCGAAAAACAAGAGGCGCGAGTTGATGAGGTCCAGTAAGAGCTTCAGGACTTCGTCAAAAAATTCGAGTCCTTGGAGCGTGACTCCAGGACGCAAGAGTCGGAGCTTGCGAAGGCCCGTCAGAGCGCACTAGACGCCAAGGCCGAAGCCTAGAAGGCCCTGCAGGAAATTGAGGCGGCCAAGAAGATAGTTGCGGGTAAGGCTTTCATTATGCAAAGCAAGCATGTGAAGGAGACTTTCCTTTTACTTACCCAAATTCGGAGCTCTCCAGGAGCATTCGCAGATCTGCCGTGCAGCATCTCTGATACCGCAGAGTTCTAGCGGACTGGGGAGGGGAGCTCGATGGAGAAGCTGTTTTGGTCCCAGTATACTAGGGCCGAACATCCGATGCCCTTGAGAGACCAGCTAAAGCAATTGGTCGAACTTCACAAGGCGGCCGAACTGGCCATGAAGGACTTCATAGTCCGTCTATGGCCTGGCGAGCCCCTGCCCAGCAGCTACTTTGGCTTTGTCAAACGGATGGTGAATGCCTGTCCGCGGCTTGAAGTCGTTAAGCGGTCCATCTGCATTGAGGGTGCACGCAGGTCCTTGGCCCGTGCGAAGGTGCACTGGGGGAAGATGGACGCCGAGAAACTGGTGACAGAGGGGCAGCCGAAGGGCAAGGAGCATCGCCACCCCGAACAGTAGTACGACAATGTCATTAAGGGTGCCCGCCTTGTGGCGGATGAATGTACGAAGGATGTAATATTTGAATGAATGTACTCATGTCATCCTATGTTATGAAAACTAGTTCATGTGCGCTATGCAGCGCTTGTTAATTTGAAATATTACCTTCTGTGCGGCCGTTTAAAAAAATCTTGAGAGTTGGCCAGTCGTCGGCTTCCGCCCCCATGTAACTAGTACTGGAGTGTTCGAGATAAGTATAAACACTCTTTATCAAAGTTTGTGGTCCTTTTAAGGAGGTGTTTAGCGCCATGAATGAGGCAATCGGACTATACGGCTTTATCGCCC
The DNA here is from genome assembly GCA_963921465.1 of Triticum timopheevii. Taxonomy (NCBI): domain Eukaryota; kingdom Viridiplantae; phylum Streptophyta; class Magnoliopsida; order Poales; family Poaceae; genus Triticum; species Triticum timopheevii. The sequence continues at coordinate 228,103,210 of OY997270.1, read as the reverse complement.
TCACTTAGCCATAGAAGTCTACAATTTTAAATTTTGGCGAAGCCCCTAGTATCCGGAAAGCCGGACTCGGGCGCTATATACGCCTAAATCGAACGAGGCCGATTCCTCGCCTAAAGCAGAAAAAATCTTTAAGGATTTCAAACCTCTTGAACAACGACCAGCTCTCACCTTATCATGACAGTCAGTTTTCGGCTTTCCCTACTGAGGTGCTCATCCGGAAGAACCAGGACACAATCGCAGTAGTTCTCCCTGCGCTACCTTAGCCGATATAACGGAACGTAAGGTACCAAAACATAGGAGCCGGGCAAACCCAACTATTGACTTAGGACATGATTCGGAGCTGATGCATATAGTGTTATAAGTTCGGGGTGCCGCACTGTCGAAAGTGTTCGGATTTGTCTTGCCAGGTTATGGGGTATTGAAGCCCCTGCAAACTGGTCGTGCCAAAATGCATGGGTATAATAAATAAGCAGTAAAGAAAAAGGGGCAAATAAACTTAATAGCAAGCTGACGATGTATACCATTTTCCCTTGTTATTCAAATGATACGTCAAAGCATACATATACAAGTAGTACGATAAGAAGAATAGGACTGTTTGACACATCCTAACCAGGAGCAAGCGGTATGCGGGTATGTAAAACAGGTATAACGATCGTTATCAGAGACCACCTGAGGATTCCCTCATAAGCCAAAGGTTCTTGTCCTCCTGGTGTGTCCGTCCCGCTATATGTCTGATAGCTAGTCTTTCGGAAGAGCCTCCTGAAGATAGGGACCTAAAAGAAAAAAGGGGTGCAAAAATGTGTGTTCCCTGGGGCGGTCGAACCGCATTGTGGACCGTGTCATGGCCGTGCCTCCGCCTATGCCCAGGGTATTTTAAGTGCGTAGTTGTGTATGCGCGGCACGAATGTCGCCGCTTGACTGGGACTAGGGCAGAGGCCGGATTGCTAGTCGAGCTCTGGACGTGCCGAACGATCCTGTTGTGGAGTACTCCGACTCGCTTGACGGTATCCGGGTTCTTTATCGCCGAATTGGTTGTTTGCCTAAGAAGGCTGTTTTGTACTTCCGCCACAAGGGCCACGGTGTGTTCCTCCGTGCGAAGCGAGCGCTCCATGTTTCCATTAACTGTAATAATCCCGCGAGGTCCCGGCATTTTGAGCTTGAGGTATGCATAATGCGGTACCGCATTGAATTTGGCGAATGCGGTTCGTCCGAGCAGTGCATGATAGCCACTGCGGAAGGGGACGATGTCGAAGATTAACTCCTCGCTTTGGAAATTTCCCAGAGATCCGAAGACCACTTCCAATGTGATTGAGCACGTACAACAGGCCACCACACCGGGTATGACACCTTTGAAGGTGGTTTTTGTGGGCTTGATCCTTGAGGGGTTGATGCCCATTTTGCACATTGTATCCTGATAGAGCAGGTTAAGGCTGCTGCCACCGTCCATGAGGCCTCGTGTGAGATGGAATCCGTCAATGATGGGGTCAAGGACCAATGCGGCCGAACCGGCATGACGGATACTGGTAGGATGGTCCCTGCGATCGAAAGTGATTGGACAAGAAGACCATGGGTTGAATTTTGGGGCGACTGGCTCTATCGCATAGACGTCCCTTAGTGCATGCTTCCATTCCCGTTTGGGGATATGGGTTGCGTATATCATATTCATTGTTTTCACCTACGAAGGGAATTTCTTATGTCCTCCCGTGTTCGGCGGTCGGGGATCCTCGTCGTCGTCATTATGCAGCCCTTTTTCCTTGTTTTTGGCATTCAACTTGCCGGCCTGTTTAAACACCCAACATTCCCTGTTGGTGTGGTTGGCTGGTTTATCAGGGGTGCCGTGAATTTGACATGAGCGATCGAGTATGCGGTCCAAACTGGACGAGCCCGGACTATTTCTTTTGAATGGCTTTTTCCGCTGTCCGGATTTAAAGCCTCTGAATCCGGCATTGACTGTCGTGTCTTCGGCGTTATTGCCATTATTACGACGCTTGTGTCTATTTCATCGCGGCTTGCTGTTGCTATCCCTGGCGTCTGAATAGCCTAAGTTTTTAGGTGTGATGTTGCTGCGAGCCAGCCAGCTATCCTCGCCCGTGCAAAAGTGGGTCATGAGTGTCGTGAGGGATGCCATGGACTTTGGCTTCTCTTGGCCGAGATGTCGGGCGAGCCATTCGTTGCGGATGTTGTGCTTGAAGGCCGCTAAGGCTTCGGCATCCGGACAGTCGACAATTTGGTTCTTTTTAGTTAGGAACCGAGTCTAGAATTTCCTGGCTGACTCTCCGAGCTGCTGGGTTATGTGACTTAAGTCATCAGCATCCGGTGGTCGCACGTAAGTGCCCTGGAAGTTATCGAGGAACGCGTCTTCCAGATCCTCCCAACTGCCAATGGAGCTTGCCGGCAGGCTGTTCAGCCAATGCCAAGCCGATCCTTTGAGCTTAAGTGGTAGGTACTTTATGGCATGTAGGTCATCGCCGCGGGCCATGTGAATGTGGAGAAGAAAATCTTCGATCCATACTGCGGGATCTATTGTGCCATCTTATGATCCAATGTTTACGGGTTTAAACCCTTCTGGGAATTCGTGATCCATAACTTCATCAGTGAAGCATAGGGGGTGTGCGACGCCTCTATGCCGGGCTACATCCCGACGTAGTTAAATGAATTAGGTCTATTGTATTCAGCCCGGCCGGACTTTGGTTTATTGTATCCAGCGTGACGGTCATCGTCACGTCTTGTGGCGCGCTCGCGCGATCCATAGATTGATCTTGACTGTCCTGCTTTGTTTTCCAATACATCTCACAGGTCCTGCGTGTAGCCCCGGGCCTTAGTATTATTGTTTGATTGGCGACGGGGTGCGGTCTGGACTTCTGGCTGGTACGCCATTTTGTCATGGCCACGGGATGGCCGGTCAGCCGCATCATGTGCCGGTAGCGTGGGCTTTAAAGCCTCCTCCTCGAGTTGAGGTAGCAGCCTGCGCTTTGGGTAGCTTTTGCTAGGGCACTCGAGTCCATATTCCTCGGCAGCCAGGACCACGATGCATCTGTCAGTTAGCAGATCTTGATCAGCTTGAAGCTGTTACTACTTTTCCTTCAGGCTTTTAGTAGTGGCCATAAGCCGGCGTTTGAAGCGCTCCTACTCGACGGGATCCTCAGGCATGATGAATTCTTCGTCGCCAAGGCTCACTTTGTCTTCGAAGAGAGGCATGCAATTATCGTCCTCTGATTCTCCATCTGTTACTTGTTCTTTAGGGCTAGCTTGCCCATCCTCTTGCTCGGCCTGCTCGAAGCCTGGTTGGGTAGGATTGTCTTCATCTTCGGCACCATCCGGATTGTTATCTCTTGTGCCGGTATCACTATTTTTGCTATGGTGGGGCTTGGAGCGGTGCCGATGACGCCAGTGTCTAGATTGCTTCCCCAAGGGGTTATCTTCCGTTGCCTCATCGCCATTGTTTTCTTTAGGGGTGTCCACCATATAAATATCATATGATGTGGTGGCTGTCCAGCGCCCTATAGGCGATGGTTCCCGTTCTTCTCCTGCATCGTCGTCCATACCGTCGATGTCTTCGGAGTCGAAGTCAAGCACATCGGTTAGGTCATCGACAGTGGCTAGAAAGTGGGTGGTGGGTGGGGGACAACTTTCTTCGTCGTCCGCTCCCCACTCGAGCCGCACATATTTCGGCAAAGAATCTCCTGACAAGGAAAGAGACCTTAATGAATTTAGCACATCTCCAAAGGGAGAGTGCTGAAAAATATCCGTGGCGATGAACTCCATGACGGGTGCCCAATCCGATTCGATAGGCACAGATGCACGCGGTCCGGAACCTGTAGCCGGAGATGAGTCCGAGGGTTCGGTGACACCACCCTCATAGGAGGTGGGATCAGTGTTCGGATCCGACGCCGATGAGTGTGCGGCCTGCGTGACGGGGCCCATCCACCTGCCCTCGGAAGGCACGGTCTGCTCCGGATTGATTCCCGACGCCAACGCAGGTGCGATCTCCCGAATACTATCCGGTGGCAGATCAAAGTCATGCCCGTCGTGACTGTCTGGCGCACCTGTCATGGGCTCGAATCCGTCGAATATCAAGTCTCTGCGGATGTCGACAATATAGTTTAAGCTTCCAAACCTGACCTGATGGCCAGGGGCGTAGCTATCGATCTGCTCCAGATGGCCAAGCGAGTTGGCCCGCAGTACGAAGCCGCCGAATATGAAGATCTATCCGGGAAGGAAAACCTCCCCCTGGACCGCATCATTGAAGATGATCAAGGGAGCCATCAAGCCTTATCACGACGACACAATGGAACTCTCAATGAAAGCACCAATGTCGGTGTCAAAACCGGCGGATCTCGGGTAGGGGGTCCCGAACTGTGCGTCTAAGGCTAATGGTAACAGGAGGCAGGGGACACGATGTTTTACCCAGGTTCGGGCCCTCTCGATGGAGTTAATACCCTACTTCCTGCTTGATTGATCTTGATGATATGAGTATTACAAGAGTTGATCTACCACGAGATCGTAGAGGCTAAACCCTAGAAGCTAGCCTATGATTATGATTGTTGTTGTCCTACGGACTAAACCCTCCGGTTTATATAGACACTGGAGAGGGCTAGGGTTACACAGAGTCGGTTACAGAGAAGGAAATCTACATATCCGAATATCCAAGCTTGCCTTCCACGCAAAGGAGAGTCCCATCCGGACACGGGACGAAGTCTTCAATCTTGTATCTTCATAGTCCAACAGTGCGGCCAAAGTATATAGTCCGGCTATTTGAGGACCCCTTAATCCAGGACTCCCTCAGGACGGACGAATCGAGAGAGATGGTTGTTGTGTTACGGATGCTCCTCTCTCTCTGTCACACACACACACACACACACACACACACACACACACACACACACAAGTAAACTAAAAGACCGTTCTTTCATGTATACACAACGTATCGGCATATGTCTATGTCTCACTCATGCATGATCATTTGCACATTCACACCTCTCTATGTCTGTATCACATGCACACCGTCTCCACATTGCCCTTCCGCCACAACACACATATGGACACATACACACGTTCTCTCTCAGTCACACACACAAAATTAGTATTAAAAAAAACTAGGGCGCACCTAAAACGTCCAAATCCAAATAAACACGAACTGGAGCTAAATTCAAATATATGGAAATATTGCAGCGTCAAGAACTCCAGGAAAAAAAGTTGAGTAATATTCGGGGATCGTTTTCACACGCACAAAAAGGTTCGGTGGATGTCCCTCGAGCGCGACACAGTGACACACCGTTTGATCACCCGCGCGGCCGCGGTTCACGCGCTTGCACAGGATTCCGTATCGTGGTTGTGGTACTAACTAATAAAAGCGCTGCCTAAGTCTAATGTTTACGTGTACTAGTACGGTTTTATTTTAAGTTTGACCAACCTTATATAAAACTAAAGTAAGCTCCCACGCGCGCATTCATCAATATGCCACCGCCGTTGTTGCGCATGCCGGCGCCCGCCTACTCCGGCCAACAATTTCTCACCCATCACCGCCGTGTCGCCGCCATCCCTATGCCATGAAGCCGAAGGCTCGCCCGCTCATGTCGTCTGCAGTCCCTCCTCGCGATGCCATTGCGCTGCCAAGCACGCGAGCAGCTGGTGGAGCCGCGTCTATGCACGCAGCATACAAAGAGGAGGACGAGCGTGTGCTCCAGCACGCCGGCGAGGAGGAACTAGCATGTCATTGTCGTCTCGGCCCGTGCGGAGGAGGCGCGCATGGTGGATGTCACGGCGGAAGGCGGTCGCGCGCACATTGAGCCCGCAAACTAGGTGTGGACGTGGAATCTACCTTTGAGACCTTGAATGCCACGTGGATCCTGCAATCTGAAGGAGCAATTTGGGTCAGTCGACTCTTGTGAGCCGTTTGATGAAACATGGATGGCTAGAAGGGCTTCTTCCACCCCTTCTGCCGTCTTCTTCCTTCGCTCCGTCGAACTTCTTTCACAAATCGACTGACCCAAATTATACTACTAGTACGAACATATTAAGTACAGTAGGAACACGAAGATACGAGCAGTAGTACCAACTGCAAGAAGAACAGTAGTAAGACATAGTACTAGTACTACTGTACATACTAAAGAGTTCAAATAACGAGAAAGAACATAAACATAGTTCTGCTGGGGCCTCAGCACAACACACCCTTGAAAATAAACTAAGAAACTAGTCCGCTTGACACTGCAGTAGAACCAGCATGAGCGACGACACTGCCACCTACTCAGAGTCCGAGTCCACGTCCTCGACTTCGTCCTCGTCCCTCTTCCTCTTCCTCTTCACTGACGCTTCTTTGCTTGAACTGGACACTGGGCTCTGCTTCTTCATACAACCCTTGTAGATATTTAAACAAAGGTAGGCATCCATTGCTGCGTATAGGATGTGATCTTCATCTAATGTCTTTGACTCCCATGCATGATGAAACTCGTGATGAGGTTTCTTCAGTTTAGCGTACGAAGGATCAATCATGGCTGCTGCCAGGGTCAGCATTGAAGGTTGAGAGGAGGACACCAGGCTTGCCTTCTGGAGATAGAAGGGCTGGCCTACAACGAGACCTATCCGACGTAGGACATCCCTGTCGTTCTTAAAGTCTACAGTAACGAATTTCACTCTTTTGTCCTTGAGGAAGTTCTTAAAATCTTGGCACTCAACGTCGGCATGGCATATGTGGTAGACCAAGCAAACGTTATGTACGCAAACCTGGATCAGGTGGGCTTCTTCCTCACTTCGTCCTTTAGATCCTTCTCTCGTCCCAGGACTGTGGTGTACTCAACATCTAGCCCAGCGACCCACTCATCCGTTGAACTGTTGAACATGCGTAGGAAGCGAGCAAGCCATGCTTTCACCGTCGCGGATCCACGTGTGTAGATGACGATGAACTGATCGCCGGTGACGGCTCTAACCTGGTACTCAGCGGCGACCATGGAGATTTGGGAGGCCAAGGATTTTGGAGGAGGGTTACGAGAAGTTGAACTGTTGTACCCCGCAAAAAAAACTGGGAGCGAACTAATATGAAAGGACGGGACGACTGGGAGCGAACAGTTGTAAGGTAGAAGACAGGGACGAGTAGGGCGTGCGAACAGTGTGGGGTTGCTGGCTTGCCCGATGGATAACGGCTGCAAGCCCCCAAAGAGTCCTCGAGAACTATGTGGGACCCACTAGATGTCATGTCTACTAGACCCATATCGTAGGACTGACGGTATAGCTTCTGCCTGTTCGCACGCCATGCCGGCGCGTGGATGTAACTTCACTTAATTCCGTCAACCGTCGCGCCTCCCATGACATTCGCCTCCCTCGCGCGGTCGCGCCCTTTGAGACTTCGACCGGCTATAAATGAGCAATTTTTTTGCCTACTCTGCATGCATGATACTCCCTCTGGTCCTTTTTACTCCCGTCAACCGTTTGCAAAGTGTTTGACCAAATTTATACTAAAAATATCAATATCTACAATACTGATTATAACGAGTATAAGAACTATGTTTTATAATGAGTGTAAAAATATTGATTTGACATTGTGAATGTTGATACATTTTTCCATAAGTCTGGTGAAAATAGAGGTACATTGACTTCAGACAAAACTTAAATGCACAATGCAGATTAGTTCCTCCGTCCAGGTGCGTGCCATGTCCTATATTGTCATCACAACAAGGTTAGCTATTAGAGTACTACTACCTCCCTTCTAGTTTAAAGGGCTCGATTCAAAAATTTCACCTACTCTTAGCAAGATAGTAGAGGCGGTGGAATAGTGTTTGAAGTCTGCAAAAGTACTCAACTAATGTTGTCGTTCTTCACAAAAAATGTGTTTACCAATGCATGCATGAACACTAGTTACTCTAACCCCCCCTCTCTTCTTTAATTCTTTGCCACATCAGCATGTTTGATATTCCCGTGTGCATGATACCAGCTAAGATACCACCATTATGGCCAGCCTTAATCATCGCATGCAATAATTTAGTGCACCTTAAAATATGAACATGTGTGGGGCGTGTATGTTTTTAAGGACTTGAGACTATACCTAGCCGGACATGCAAGATGACTTATTATGCACCGTTCCCCATACCTGCAGGAAGCCCGTTCGTCTCCAAATCTTTTCCTCTCCATGTGTGGAAACAATATACCTGCCAAACTCTCCTTCTCCCTCCGGCGGTCCCACCACTCCACCCCGTGTGAAAAAATCTGCATGCATGACTCTCCTCCCCCCACGCTCGTCCAATCCGTTGTGACCAGCAATATTTCCACCCCTTCCCTCCCCCGTCATTTACTCCAACAAATATGCCCACGTAGCTGTTACGTTAATCACACAACATATCTTCCGGGACGCTCCTTCAGTTACTTAACTGCAGGTGCATTGTGTCACTGACATATGGGCCCAACAAGGGTCTGGCCCACATGTCAGTGACGCAACCGGACCTGCAGTTAAGTCAGTGCAGCTCAGTCCATATCTTACGTAGGTGTGCCATTGCTCACTATAAATACTGCGCCTCCCACGGCATTCGGAAGAACGCTCACGTTCATCGCTATCTCCTCCCCCTCCCTCTCACGTCGACCACCATGGCATCGCCCCTCCCAAGCCCTAAGCGCCCCTCGCTGCACCGCCCGGACGGTCACACGCCGCCGTTCCGTTCCTTGCCGCCAATAGTCGAGGAGGACGCGTCGGTGTTCCACTCCTCCCCGCGACGCGTTGAGGTGGACGTGTCAGTGTACCCAATCTCGCCAGCACGCGCGTCGGCTCCCCGCTATGAGGAGAACGCCGTGCCGCCCACCGAGCCCCCCAGCCTTGAGGAGCTTTGGAAAGAAATGGATGTCGCCATGTGGGAGGCTTTTCTGCCGGCAGAGCACGCCAAAATAGAGGTGGAGAAGAAGGTCGAGGAAGAGAAGCGCGCCGCGGGGCAAGCTGCATGGCAGCTCTATGTCGCATCCGAGAGAGTCAGGCAATTGGCTCTTTGGCAGAAGGCTCGTGCAAGGGCCGTGAGGGTGGCAGAGGACGCCCATACCAAAGCCCTGAGTGCAGTCGGGCCAAAGCGCCTCATCTACGCTTGGCGGTACGTGGACCGGGTGCACGCTTGTAGTGAGTAGGAGTACCTGCTGGCGCCGGATCACCACACCGGTGAGATCATGCTCGCCCGCCGGCAAGCTGCCAATCAGCACCTCGCGAGTTGTGAGGCTGAGGAAGAGGCATTTTGTCGGCGCGCTGGGAAATGGCCGCGCACCAGGGCACTCGTGGCGCGCCACAAGCGGTCCTGCGAGCGTCATGGCTTTTAGTACGGAGTATAATTTAGTTTCGTAAGGTGATCTCATTAGTTTTGGGACGCAAATGATAAAACCCGAACGTTCGGGAATTATTAGCGTCCTTAATTAAGTATGTAAGAGGGAAAGTTTGGAAACCTTGTGTATCCGAACGCATTTTGTAAGTAGGTGCATACAACACAAACTTTAGTACTGCACGTCTCTCTATATATATGCTTGTAGACTGTGCTACTCCCTCCGTCCAGGTGAATAAGTCATCTTTGGTTGTGCACCGTGACCAAGTAGGAGGGAAGAATTTATACACCTAGACGGAAGGAGTACTACTATTACTTATGTACGGGCAAATGCACGTTTTAACATTACAATGCGGTTTTGTAAAAGTAGAAAAACAGCACTAGTCAAGCTTGTCAAACGATTCAATGCAAAACAAATGGAACAATGCTCATTTGATTGTTTACTTTTAGCTTCCTTCTCTATGGTTATTTCTCTGTCGTACTTTGTACGGAGTATCTCACTGGACGGAAAGGCATGCAAATTCCCAAACCGCTTCCTACACCCTGTATCGAATTTTTTGCCTAACAAGTTGTGTCGTGCAATTGGAATTCCAACTTGAGTACTAGTACTACTAGTAGGAGTACCATGGGCCAGTTCGTTTAGGCTTCTAGATTAGTAGTGTAATCCCTTTACTACTAGCTCTGTCCTGGTTTATTGGTCCCCATTGTAATCTTTGTCAAATTTTGATCATAAATTTAACTAATGAAATGTTTGTGATGTCACATGCACTAACATTTCATCAGTTAAATCTTTTGTCAAAATTTATCACAAATTACAATGGTGACGAAGAAACCAGGACGGAGGTACTCCCTCCATTTTTGTATACAAGGCCACTATAAAAAATACATTTTGCATCTATACAAGGCCACCAACAGTAATCGAGACAAATAATAATGATGTTTCCTCGTACTACTAACCCATGGCTTAATTACTAGCATGCATGTAGTGGATGATAATGACAAACTCATCTAGTACTTCCTCTCTCACGGCCACTCAATTTCTTCTAATGTGCATGCACCCTATTAATTAACCCGGTAAACTAGAAAATAAATTGACTTGTAAAGCACACATTGATTTTTATCTTGGTACCTGTAATTTGAGTTTGTGACCTTGTATATAAAAATGGAGTACTAGTAGTACTAGTAGTTTAGAAGCCCAAATAAATGAGTGAGGAGCCTTAATGTTACTCTCCATTGTGAGTAGTCTTATGGGAAAAGCTGGGGAAGAGACGGCTTAGTTTTTAAGCCGCAAAAAGAATTGGCCCTAGGAGTAGTAGCTAGGGATACTAGGAGTAGTAGCCAAGGATCGAGTGTGCGAGATGAACCGGAGAAACTAGATGCAGAGAGATGAAATGCAAAAAAGACGGAGGGATGTGATGGTTTCTTGTCCGTTTATTTTACCAGGCCACTTATTACTGGCAGTGGTTGGGTTTTGTGATATGACGGCTTTACTACTGCGCCACAAGCGGGGTGAGACTCCCGTGCAGCGCCGCCCTCTACACTTGTACTACATCGGTTGTGGTTTGTTAGTCCCCCATTGAATTTGACTGAAGATTTAACTGACAAAATGTTAGTGCATGTCAACAAAAACTATATTGTTGGATTCGTATTTGAACATAGTTTTGAATGATATAATTTTAGGTGACATGCATCAGCATTTATCGTACTATTTATAATGTTAGTTCAATTTCTGGTCGTACTAATCTATAGTAGTAAGGTGCCCGTGCGTTGCACCGAAGAGTGAAATGCATTGATCGGGGAGTTGTTTATTTTGACAAAGGTTGTGGGGGTCATCTCATGTGTAACGGGTATCGATAGGTTTCTTCAGATATTATTTCATCTCTAGAGCTCACAAACATCCAGGTGAAATAGATAAAAAGGTATCTTTTGCAAACAAAAGTGTTCAACTATTCAACCTACATCCAAAACTTGTGAAGAAATAACACTTATTGTGCTTTGCAAGAAATGATCTTTAAGATTTAGTTTTTGAGTATCGATTGTTATACATGTTGGCTATAGATGACATGTCACTTTCTTATAGTCAACAGTTGGCTATACTATTAAGTAATATTAACCATGCCCTTATACACCTAGACGGAGGGATTAAATCAGGATGACTTGCAAGGGGGCAGAGGAGATGTAAGAAATGGTTCATCGTAAGTCTTTCACCAGTACTGTAGTAAAAATTCATACATGGAAGATTCTAGACTAAACCATAAACGGATACACTTTTATTCATGCGCGATACTCCAATAGAGCAAGATCATGCATGGAAGTCTCCACATGCTTAGACAGCGTATTACACTGAGCGAAGACTAATGATCAACATTTAACTTGATAATGCGTATGTCCAGGTGAACCTCCTTGGAGTCCCCGTGCACCATGTCGGCGGGTAAAGGATGACATGGGTTTTCCAAGTCCACATCGGTGGGAAAGTCCCAACTCCGCAGAGTCCAAGTCCATTCGATGAGGCCGGTATCGCCGCCCACGTGACCCGGAGGGGTAGTAACACTGACCACGCACCCGTACATCGGCCTCGTGTCAGTGTCAGCGTCAGCGGCGTCGCCCCTGACGCACACTACAGAGACGGGGCGGCGGCCTGCGCGGGCCTCGCCGGTGCCCATGATCAAGAGGAAGACGCTGCCGTCCTCCTCCGAGACTAGCAGGCGGCGGTGATCCTCCAGTGACTCCGGCATGGTGAACGGGTAGCACGTCTCGTACTTGATGTTCTCCGCCAAGGGCTAGTAGTGACTGCTGCACGCATCCGTGAGGTGATGCACCATGTCCGTCGGCGAGCCCCAAAACGGCATCGGGCACTCATAGCAGTAGACGAAGGGCTCCTTGGAGGCATCGACCAGGCCGTCCATGAAACGGGAGTGGCTGTAGGGGACGTTGCGCCAGTTGAATATATGAGCAAGTTACTACGAGATTTAATCCGAATAAGCACAAAATAAATCATGACGGCTATAACAGAGATGAAACTAATCATGTGGACTAGCATAGTAGTAGGATACAGAGTAGAAACATGAATTCAACCACGATTTCAAACAGGAAGGGCAAAAACTCATACTGTGCAATGGGAGCAGCACCGTTGGCGTTGAGGTTGTCGCCCATGTCGTTGAGGAAGAGGTTGCCGAGGTTGGGGAAGAAGTCGTCGTCGGTGAAGTCGTGGCTGCCAGCAGTCGCGAGAGTGCGCTCCCCAAATTTGAACAGCGCCCGCCGAATGGAGCGCAGGAGGGAGTGGTTGTAGGGGATGTTGCGGCCGCCGAATGGAGCGCAGGAGTAGCACACGAAGCAGTAGATGGTGTCCTTACTAGTACTCCCTAGTCTCTATCTATATATATCTACTCTTATAGAAAACCGAGTTGGTGATGATGGTATGCCTGCCATCTTGTAATATAGACCATTCGATCTATATTTGACGGATAGAAAGCCAACTATGACAATTTTACAAAAGATACCCGCACCTCTCCACATTTACAGATAAGGCCTTGCCTCGTTCATCCTTATCTCTCACAACCTCGTGCTCCTCCCTAAGTCTCTATCTCTACTACTCTTCTTTGTTTTTTATAACAAATCAAATAGTACTGCATCGTCCGCTGCACGCCCAGCTGAACACACCTCCTCGCCCCCATCATCACCAACTGAGTCTTATATAGTAGTAGGAGTAGAGAAAAACCGAGTTGGTGATGATGGTGTGCCGTGCAATGCACGGGCATCTTGCTATTTTTTGCATATAATTCCAAACACCACATAGACACGGTCTTTGAGCACGGTTCGTAGTTGTTCCCCGCTCGGGCATTGAAGTTTGTAACTATTTTAGATTAGAATATACTACTCCTCCGGTGCTAGTAGTAGAGCAGAGTCCTACTCTACTACTCTACACAAGCAAGTTAGCGCATAGTACTGTAGTAGGTACTGTAGGGAGTACCAGTACTATGATCACTCCAGCAAGTTGTCTGGCATCGATATGAGCCTACGCTGCTGGTATGTGTCTCGTAAGTCAAGCGGCATGCTGTAGTCATCATCACCTGTCCACTTCCTCAGCACATATTCACTTCTCCATCTTTGTCCGCACATAATCTCGTCCAATCTTCCATCCCCGCTAAGGCGCCTCCCTCCCTCGTCCGAAACCCAAGCACTAACAATGGCAGAACCGAGCAGCGTTCGCCGAAAGAGTGGCAGGAATTCGCTCCCCACAGAGGTAATCAAGCTCATTGTTTCGCGTGTGGACAATCTCAGTACCATGCCGCTCGCCGCGTGCTCGTCGGGGCTGTACCGTTTACTCAAAGCCCTTAGGCCGGAGCTTTTTAAGCCAGCTCCTTGCTTGCTGATGCCTCCTGGTCTTCAGAAACGGCGTGTCACATAGCATAATGATCGTAGGGTGGCGAGCATCAACCCCCTTGACTGTGATCCGATCCCCGTCACCCTCAACTACATTAACGGTATGTACTAGGTCAGCATGAACACGTCTTGGATGGTGCTCGTCGACTGTCGCAGTAGCTGGATGCTGGTGGAGGTCTACACCCGGCGATTGATCCCCCTTCCTTCGATTAACACTACACTTCTTTGGCACCGCGGCCCAGAATACTCGGAATCTTACAGTAGCCAACATGATACCAAGTTTGATTTGCTCAAGGTTGTAATCTGCCAAGTGCCCACAAGATCTGTGAATTATAAAGACTTCAGGCTAATTGCGTTCTTCAACCACGGTCTCGCCTATCTGACAGGTCATTGCGGTAAGTGGATGAATCTGCACGTCCATCGCAGGATCATACATCCTCCATGGTTCTCTGATGCCATTGAACACAAGGGCTTCATTTACGCTATCGACTCCTTCTATGGCTGCACATATTGCTGGCCTACTCCAGTCATCGCTACAATCGGCTGTTACAGCAGTATGTTACTTTCCTATGATATCATGATGGCTTTCTTATATTACTGTCAAAATTTACTGAAAAAATATTCATGCTCATAACATGATGTTCTTAAGATTGACTAAATCAAGAGCCCTTTTTTATTTGACTCCAACTTGATATGATGTTGTAGGCCGCCTAGTGTCCCTACCCTTCCTAATCCCAGAACCTTTCAAAGAAAAGCGGCATGGCAGTTGCAGGTGGTTCCTGGCTCGATCAGACGACGGTGAATGATTGATGATCGTTCACACGTACCGGACGTGTTGTTTCGCAGAATACAATCACAGTCACTGCAAGGTCTTTGAGCAGGATCCCAGCTTCTCTGGGCCTTCAGGAATTTTTGACTGGAGGCTGGTAAGTATCCTTGGTACATGCTCTCTGTTTGTCGGACTGAATTATCCGATTAACCAGGAGATAACCGACGGCAAGGATCATGATGGCAGCGCGGTTTCGTTCACCAGGCAAAACTGTGTGTACACAACGTACCATGTGTCTCTGCATGCACCATACCCTGATATGTGCCGCCACGCTCTGCAACCAAAAGTAGGAGAGAGGGTCGCAAGTATCAGACTTCGACCTGTTGGTTGGAGTTTCCCCCGTCAGGCACCCATCTGGTTCAAGCCGTCAGCCAATCTCCACAGCTTAATAAATAGTAAGATCTAACTGAGCCAGTTAGTTAGATGCGTACACTTGGTGTAGTAGGATCTTTATTTAGTTTGATGCATACACTTGTTCTTTTTTGATAGCCCTTTTGTAATAATGGCTGATGTTTGGTTTGGAAGAGAGAGTTGCGTCTTCACTCTTCTGGCCTGCTTACTGCTTCTGTTGCACCCCCAGCCCTGGTTGCTGTTGCTGCTGTTTTTAATGTACAATCAGTAGTATATTTCGTCTGTTGGTTGAATAAATGTGTTGTTAGAACGACAAACACAATGTTTTGGAAGTCGTTGCATGGTTTGATCCTTAGTGCCCCGTACCGTACGTAATGCATACTATTTTTCGTACGAAGCACATTTTCCACTTGTTGATAACATGCAGCCCACTGATGAAGGCCCAATAGAGGAGCCCATAATTAACTGGAAAGGAGGCTCTCACATGAATCCGGACCAGGTACATGCTCATGGTCCCCTAAACATAAATAAGCAAATAAATAAATAAAGCTAAATGCTCATGCACCAGTTCTTTAAATTCATGACTTAACAGGAGGATATTATTTCCTATGATAGTGTTGTTACATTCAGTCGATATTATTCTTAGGCAAAGATAGCGACCAGTCTTCTTTCTCCCAACATTTTCTTCCTGCAACTAGCGGACCCATGCAAATCATAGTCAACGTCGTAAATAGTTTCGGTCAATTTTTATTTTTCAATAAGAATGTCCAACCCAGCCAAGCACATTGGCGACGGCACTTTATCCTCCGCCTTGGTGCGCTCACCGCGGCGCCGCCGTCCGGCCCTGTCAACATAGTTTTTTTCAAAACGGTCCCTGTCAACATAGTGAATCGGGAGAGAACTGTAGTTTTGAGTATGACAGTACGGACCCACCAGGTCCACTCCCAAACACAAGCAAGCGCCTATTTTACTACTCAGATGCACCCCTCGTTTTTTTACACTAATCCACCCTGCTGATATCCGGGACCCACATCATTTTTAACGTATAGTCAATTAACGACAGAATTGCACAAATTTTTTTCTAGTAGTAATTCGGAGGAGCAGGCTATAAACTGGGTTGTGCTGTCTCTGTGGCTCGTCTAACAACATGACCAGCCCAGCAGATTTTTCTTTGGGAAAATAGGTAGCCCAGTATTTCTTTTTGAAGAATACCCAAGCTAGGCCTATTTGTTTTCTTCGACTTACTGGGCTGCAAATCTTTCAAGACAAGGAGGGATGCATTCTGGCCTGGCCAAAGAGTACGGTCAGTGTCTGTTAAAAGTAATATCAAAGGGGTTGAAAATTCCAAAAAATTTATAGCAAATGGAATATTAGTTTCTTTTTTTGTTTTTGTTCTTCACTGATATTTTATAGTATTTCATTGGATTTAACATGACATAGTACTAATTTATTTTTAAATTTGTTTTAGTATGGCTACTAATTTTTGGATTAAAAACATTTTGTTCCCCAGCCAAAATTTGCGAATTTTCAAAATTTTGCACATATTTAGTTAATTTTTTAACGCTGGTACTGACCAGAAAATGGGCAGGAATTCTAAAAATGGAAAACGGGCTGCAATAATTTCCATATGAATTAGAAAATGAGTAAAAATTATAAAAATAATAGCAAATGGGCTATACATGACACAGATTTCGAGTCTGACTTGTTTAAGCAAGGCTTTGTCAGTCAACACACGATTCTAGCAGCAGTGACTGTTGGATGTCCATCCAACGGTCGACGTGCTTATTCAATCTCTGATCTTCCTGCTCCATCCGGCTAAACTAGCGCCGGCGGGACTGTCTGCTCCCTCCTCTTGTGGCCCGCTGTGATGCCGTGCAGGCTTCCCCGGCCCACCCTACTCCCTCCGCTGGCCTGGCCGCACGCAATCAACTACCTCCTTATACGCGAAAAAATGATTCCTCCCACTGACATCTAGGGCGCACCGGTTGGGACGCTGACTTGTGGGCCTACTAAGTTGACACGGACGCAGGGCTTGTCAACTTAGTCAACAAACGATTATAGCAGCAGTAACCATTGGATTTGATTCGAACGGTCCTGCTGCTTCTTCAAGTGCTGCTCTTCTTGCACCAGCCGCCCAAACCAGCGCCGGCGAGACCGCCTGCTCCTGCCTCCAGTGGCCGGCTGTGCTGCCGTTGAGGCCTCACCGCCCCCTACTACTCCCACCGCTAGCCAGGTCCTACGGCGACGGCAGCCTCACACCGTAGCCAAACCAGTGAACCCTACTACTCCTCTACGCGTGGGCATCCACTGCCGCGTCTTCCCCAGCTCCATGTCGTCCCTTCCTTCCTAGGCCTCACCGTCGTCCACCGCCCTGGTGCCCTCGGCGCAACATGGTCAACGTGGTCAAGGAACGACTTCCATCGGAAGAGTATTGTACGTGGAGAGGCTGACAGTTGGGTCCATGGCAGCCGCAAGGAAGTGCCTCCTTATT
This sequence comes from Triticum timopheevii, assembly GCA_963921465.1. Classification (NCBI taxonomy): domain Eukaryota; kingdom Viridiplantae; phylum Streptophyta; class Magnoliopsida; order Poales; family Poaceae; genus Triticum; species Triticum timopheevii. Next base: position 228,085,872 of record OY997270.1, on the reverse strand, counting down.
ACGCGCAAAATAATTATTCCTCCACCTGACAGCAGGGAACCACCGGACGGGCCACCAGTATTTTGCGAAAAAAATGTTTCCCCCTGACTACTGGGACCCACTAGACGGGCCATTGTATTTCACGAAAAAACGTACCCCCCGCTGTCAGCTCGGACCCATAGGAAGTGCTTCCTTATTACGCACAAAAAAATGAATACTCCCCCGGCTAGCTGGGACCCACCTTGGTGGGAGGCTGACTTGTGGGCCTACTAATTTGACGGGGATGGAGGGCTTTGTCAACTTAGTCAATATGAACGATTCTTGCTCCAGTGACCGTACGATGTCCATCCAATGGTCGTAGTGCTTCTTCAACCTCTGGTATTCGTGCTCCAGCCGCCCAAACCAGCGCCGGTCGTGCCGCATGCTCCTACCTCCCATGGCCGGCTGTGATGCCGCGGAGGCCTCATCGCCCATACTACTCCCACCGCTAGCCAGGCCATCCCTGTACTCACCCACACCCCCTGTTATTCTGCGGCGACGGCAGCCGCACACCGCAGCCGAACCAGTGAACCCTCGTACTCCTCTTCGTGTGGGCATCCACTGCTGCGTATTCCCCGGCTCTGTGTCGTTCCCTTCCTAGGCCTCGCCATCGTCCACTGCTGTGGTGCTATCGGTGCGGCGTGGTCAACGTGGTCAAAGACCGACTTCCACCGGAAGAGTACTGTGCGTGAAGAGGCTGACAGCTGGGTCCACGGCAGCCGCAAGGAAGTGCCTCCTTATTACGCGCAAAATAATTATTCCTCCACCTGACAGCAGGGACCCATTGGATGGGCCACCGTATTTCATGAAAAAAACGTTTCCCCCCTGACTGCTGGGACCCACCAGCTACACCTTCGCACGCAAGAAAGTGCGCCTGAAAAAAATGATTCGCCCCCTGACTGCTGCGACCCACCAGCTACATCTTCGCATGCAAGGAAGTGCCTGACAGTCGAGACCCACCTGGTCGAAGCGTATGTAGCGTTGTCATTCTGGTCGCGAACATGTACGTACATACTGGTGGATGTAGAGGCGCGCAAATGTCGTAGTAGAGACGCACACGTGTCGTAGTAGAGGTGCGCATGTAGCATGTACACGTACGTACAACGGCCAGTGTGCAAGAAAGAAAATACGGCCACGTACGTACATATGGGCGGGGTCCCGAACGCCTACTCGGGCATACGTACGGCCAGGGCTCGTGTACATACCTGGGTAGGAATGGAGAAACAACGTCGTCGTCGTGTTCATGAGGAGTGTAAGTGCATCTAGTGCCCCTTAGTGATTTTAGTGTATTGAAGACTTATAGGTTAAGGGACTGATGCGTTTGTGAGTGTACACAGGTCTATAAGTCTATGAGGAGTTTGATATTTACAGAGAAAGTTGACCCCTAAAAATGAAGTTCTTCAACTGAAGACTTTGGATTTCTGAAGACTTTCTGAAGACTTTGAAAGTGAAGAAATTGGTGTGACCTTGAAGACTTGGCAATCATTCGAGGAACATGAAGCGTGAAGACTTTTGTTTTCGTAGTTTCATTTTCTCATTCTTGAGTCATAGGAAACACCGTACTGTTAAAGGGGGTCGAGGAAATACTAAGGAAAATTTTCCATGCGATGCTCAACTCAAAATCCTACACCTACCAATCCCTTCGAGTGAAGCCATTGGAAATCTCATACAGTTCAGTCATATTCTTCAGTGACAGAGACGAAGTTCTTCTGGTCTCTGAGGAATTTGTTCTGACTGTGGAGTTAGGAATTCGCCAGTGCAGATTGCCTATACAGTGAGGAACATGATAGCCTTGAGGAATTTGATAGTCAAAATTCCGACCATTGTTGTGCTATGCGGCAGCTGTCCCAAAATATCTACCAACCTAACGGTCATATCAGACAAGGGCATTTATGTCTTATCATGTCGGGCTGCTCCCTAGGCTATAAATAGCCGCCCCTACAACCACTAGCTGGTTGGCTACTCCGAGAGAAACTGACACTTGTCAATTGAGAGCATTCCATCCTCCGAGGACTTTGAGCGAAAATCATCAAGTGAGGAAAACCCAAACCCAACACCTACAAACCCAAAGTGATTGAGCATCACTGAAGAGATTGATCCTGTGTGGATCCGACGCTTGTTTCCTTTGAAGACTGTGCTTCTTCCAGATGGTTAGGCGTCAAGGTCTAGAGCATCCAAGAGAAATTGTGGATCGCCGAGTGATCGAGTTTGTGAAGGTTCGGAAGTCACCTGAAGACTTACCACGAGTGATTTGGAGAGGTCTGTGTGACTTTACCTCAAGGAGAATACGGTGAGGACTGTGTGTCCGGGACTGGGTGTCCTCGAGTTTAAATACTCAGCCGCTCCAACTAGATGTACAACTGAGACAGCAGTTGGAACTGGTCTACCAAATCATTGTCATCACCAAACTTAATGGTTCTATTTCCTCAACTCTTTCATTTCCTCATGTCTGTTGTTGTGTGCTTGTTCATATCTGTTTGAAGACTTTGACTGAAGACTTTCTCAATTTCCTCAGTTTAATTTCTTCAGTCTGCTCGTCTTCTTTCTTGTGTTATCCTGTGTTTACGCTTTCTGTACTCTGTGTTTGTCTTCATTTCATCATGATGACTATGCTTGTGTTCTGTTATGTTTACTTCTAAGTACTTATTCCGCTGCAAGTAGTTCTTCAGTTAGGAATTTCCTCACCAAAAAATTCCTCATTGAAGAATTCATAAAAATTGCCTATTCACCCCCCTCTAGTCGATATAACGCACTTTCAGTTGGTGTTAGAGCAAGGTAGTCCCTTGTTCTGTGTGATTTTGGTTTAACCGCCTAGAGTTTTAGTTATGTTGACCGCAGGTATGATCAAGGTCTCTGCTGGGTGTCCTACCTTCGATGGAACAGACTACCCCTATTGGAAGAATAAGATGTGAATGCATCTTGAAGCAATTGATAACGATCTCTGGTATTTTGTGGAAAATGGTGTTCCCTCAGTCTCACCTTCTCTGAACGCTACTGATGTGAAGAGATTCAAGCAACTCGATTCTCAAGCGAAGAATATCATTTGTGTCCATCTGAGCAAAGGACAATATGGAAGAGTGAGTGCTTTGGAGACCGCTAAGCTTATCTGGGATAGGTTGTCCAAAGTGAATGAAGGATTCTCAACTCAACGTGACTCTCGTGTTGACGTTCTTCGCAATCTCTTCAACCGCTTCAAAAGACTCGACAACGAATATGTCCAGCAAACCTTCGATCGGTTCACTGACATCTCAAATGAGCTTCAAGCGCTGGGCGCCACTAACATCACCGATCATGAGGTGGTGAAGAAATTGCTGAGATCGCTCGATTCTTCATTTGATACTCTAGCACTGATGATCCAAGAGCGTGCTGACTACAAGTCACTTGATCCCGCTGATATCCTCGAGAGGCTAAATACTCATGAGTTCTAGCTTGCTGAGAAGAGAGATCTCTATGGTTCGAGCTATGGCAGATCACGTTCTCTGAAGGCCAAGGCAGTCTTTGAGTCTGAAGATGAGGACTCTGCTAGCAGCCTTGGTGACCCTGAAGAACTGAGCCAGGAACTAGCACTACTCATGAAGAAATTTCAGAAGTTCTCAAGACGTGGTCGCCTTGGAAAACCCTTAAGGAGCAATGATTCCTCATCCAGTGACTACAAGAAGAGGCTATGCCACAAATGCAAGAAACCTGGTCACTACATCCAAGATTGTCCTCAGTGGGATAAGGAATCAAAGAAGAAGAAATACAAGGATTACAGTTCTGATGATGCAAAGAAGAAGAAGAAATCTTCAAAGTCTTCATCATCAAAATCCTCGAGGTCTTCATCTCACAAGAAGAGCAGATCCAAGAAGGCTCGGGCATTCATTGGCAACGAAATGGACTCTGAAGCTGAATCCGAGGAACATGAGGACGAGGAGGCATCTGAGGAGTCCGAGCCTAGTGTGGCGAGCCTAGCTCTTGCTACTGCATTCGTCAGCAAGTCTATCTTCAACTCTAAAGAAAATGGCTTCACCAGCAAGGCTGATGAAGGCAATGATGACTACGCTCCCACCTATTGCTTCATGGCAAAGGGTGCCAAGGTAACTAAATACGCCTCGTCTGAATCTAATGAGGATGAATCTGATGAAAACCTCAAGCCAAGCTACTCTAAACTTGCTAAAATTGCTGTGAAATAACAAAAGGCCTTTGAAAAGGTTCAAAACATGCTAGATAAAAGTGATGATATGTTGGGTGAAAAAATGGATCGCACTAAAACCTTGACTGAAAATCTTCAGAGATTTTAGTCCAAGTTTGACAACCTTCAAGGTCATCATAACACTCTCTTATCTGATCATGAGAAGCTTTCTTATGAATTTCTTCAAAGAAAGAAAGATCTTGAAAAGCTAAGAGTGGATTATGAAGATCTTCAGAAGGAGCGCGATTCATTACTTGCTCAACAAATCAGCGCTACTCAGGAAGAATTTGTTCCTCCATGTCTGAAGTGCATTGAACGTGAAACTGCTAATTCTTCACCTGAATATTCAAATGCTTCTGATGCTACAAATTCTTCATTTGTCTCTTCTATCACTAATTCCTCATGGACAATGCAAGTATCACTTATGATGCAGGGCTGAAGGAATTGTACATGACAGGCATGTACAAAAGCCTCAAAGGGCATCGGACTCTTTGTGATGTGCTCAAAAAGCAAATCCTCAACAGAAACCCTAGGAAAGAGGGTATTGCCTTTGAGAGGAAACTCAATGCTGCTGGAACATATTGGAAGCCTGAGCAGTACCCCAAAACCTCATGGGTTGCTGCAAAGGGACCTCCAGTTGATCCATCCAACTTATCTGGCTTTACATGTGAATCTCCTAATTCTTCTGATGAGTCATTTGACTCCAACTATAAACTGTTCAAAAATCAGAATGGTGAAGTATTTGCTAGATATGTTGGCACTAACTAGAGGAACGGTTCCCCTATGAAGAAAATCTGGGTTCCCAAAAGTTGCCTTGAAAGTCTTCAGGTGAATGTCCTCATGACACCACCTGTGAAGAATAGGAACTCCAGATCAAATTCTTCGTATGAACCAAATTCTTCATATGGATCCAAGTCCTCATACGGACCAAATTCCTCATGTGGATCAAATTCCTCAAAAGGATCAAAGTCCTCATATGATCATCATCGTGCTAACCCCTCTGTTTCGCAGGGTAGAGCTAAGGGCTATGAATATGAGCATTATTCTTCAAATCATTATGTTCATAAGTCCTCGAAGAATTTCTCTGCTTATTCATATGCTTATCCTAACCCCTCTTATGTGAAACAAAGTGGACTGGCTTCTATGCCACCTTTCTCATATGGTGCTCGTAGAGTGATGAATTCTTTGCCACCCCTTCAGATGTGGGTGGTGAAGAAAAAGAACTAATCTCTTATGCAGGGTCAGGTCTCCAGACGTGCTCAAAATGTCTGAAGAATTTGCTGGAGACCTGAACAGTGCCTGATAGGACGCAGGCTAATCATGATGAAATGAACTTTCATTTCACACGTCCTCATACTAATTTATCTGTTCTATTGATTGATGAAATTGATCTGATGATATTGATGTCATATTCTTCACTGATGAAGTATATGAGTTTGTAAGTTGCACTAATTCATCTGCAGGATGATCAACCCAAAGCCAATGAGTGGGTCCTCGATAGTGGATGTACAAATCACATGACTGGTGACAAGAATCTATTGATGGATGCACCCTTATCACCGTCACATCTGAAGCATATCATCTTCGCTGACAAAGGCAAAAGTCAGGTATTGGGTCTAGGTAAGGTTGCGGTCTCTAAGGACATACACATGGACAAAGTCATGCTTGTCGAGTCCTTAGGATACAACCTCATGTCTGTCTCAATGCTTTGTGATCTTGATATGGTTGTTGTCTTTGGCAAATATCGTTGTGTTGTGATCATGGAAGCTGACAGTCTTCGAAGGCTTTAGGAGAGGAGACTTGTACATTGTTGATTTCTCTACAGGACCACAACCGGCCGTATTCCTACTTGCAAAAGCTTCAAAAGGCTGGCTATGGCATCGACGACTTGGTCACGCTGGCATGAGGAATTTGCACACGTTTGCTAAGAATAAGTATGTCATTGGCATTGAGAATTTCAAATTCCTCAAGAATCACTTATGCGGGGCCTGTGAAGCTGGAAAGATGACAAAGGCCAAGCATCCAGCAAAGACTATCATGACTACCACTCGACCATTTGAACTGCTTCACATGGATCTCTTCAGTCCTAATCATTATTCTACTGTTTCAAATGATGCATCTCTATATGGATTTGTTATTGTTGATGATTATTCTCGTTACACATGGGTGCACATTGTCACTTACAAACATGAGGTGCAGGAAGTCTTCAAACGATTTTTCTCAAGGGCTTCAACCAACTTTGGTGTGAAGATCAAGCACATCAGAAATGACAATGGGACTGAGTTCAAGAATTCCGGTCTTGATGACTATCTTGATGAACTTGGTATTACTCATGAGTTATCTGCTCCTTATACCCTCAGCAGAATGGCGTCGTGGAGGGCAAGAACAGAACTCTTGCTGAGATGGCTCGCACTATGCTTGATGAATACAAGACGCCTCGTCGTTTCTGGATTGAGGCGATTGATACTGCGTGCCACATCATCAACAGAGTATATCTTCACAAATTCTTCAAGAAAACTGCCTATGAACTCCTCACTGACAAGAAACCCAATGTGAGTTACTTCAAAGTCTTCGGTGCAAATTGTTGGATTAGAGATCCTCATCACACTTCTAAATTTGCATCGAAAGCACATGAGGGTTTTATGCTTGGTTACGGAAAGGACTCGCACACCTACAAAGTCTTCAACAACGTTCTTCACAAGGTTGTTGAAACTGTAGATGTGCGGTTCGATGAAACTAATGGCTCGCAAAGAGAACACCTACCTTCTGTGATAGATGAACCAACACCTAAGGAATCCATCAAGTTCAAAGCTACTGAGGATGTCATTCCCACTGAAGAATCTGCTGAAGAATTCATTCCAGAACGTGATGAACGTCGAGCTGGCGCACCTGAAGAAAATGGTGCTGAGGAAAATGCTCCTGAAGAAAATGTGGATCAAATTCCTCGAAGACAACCTGCTCATCCTCGTATTGCAAACGAAGTGCAAATCGAGAAGATCATCAATGACAAGATCATCGATGACATTGAAGCACCAGGTCCTCTCACACGCTCAAAATCTTCACATTTGTCTAACTTTTGTGGGCACTTTGCTTTTGTATCTATCACAGATCCCACTAAGTAGATGAAGCATTTCTAGAGCCTGAGTGGATTCAAGCTATGCAAGAAGAATTACATCAGTTTGAGCTCAACAACGTCTGGGAACTGGTCAAACGTCCAGATCCTCGCAAGCACAACATTATTGGCACAAAGTGGATCTACCGCAACAAGCAAGATGAAAATGGCCTTGTTGTGAGGAATAAGGCACGGCTTGTAGCTCAAGGCTACACACAGGTTTTGAAGATCCAAAGAATCCTGACAAAGTCTTCAAACTCAACAAGGCCCTGTATGGCCTCAAGCAAGCCCCTCGGGCATGGTATGATACTTTGACGGAATTCCTCATGAAGAAAGGCTTCAAACCCGGTTCACTCGACCCAACTCTTTTCACTAATTCTTATGATGATGAATTGTTTGTGTGCCAAGTATATGTTGATGATATCATTTTTGGCTGTACTGACCAACGATATAGTGATGAATTTGCCTATATGATGAGTGAAGAATATCAAATGTCTATGATGGTAGAATTGAAATTCTTTTTAGGTCTTCAAATTTGTCAACAGCGCAATGGGATATTCATATCTCAGGAGAAATACCTCAAGGACGTATTGAGGAAATTCGGCATGCAAGATTGCAAAGGGGACAAAATTCCAATGCCCACAAATGGCCATCTATGCACTGATGAAAATGGTAAAGACTTCGATCAAAAGGTATACCGCTCCATGATTGGCTCTTTATTGTACCTATGTGCATCTAGGCCAGATATTATTCTTAGTGTTTGCATGTGTGCCCGATTTCAAGCTACACCAAAGGAATCACACCATAAGGCTGTGAAGCATATTCTTCGATACTTATCTCACACACCAACACTTGGATTATGGTATCCCAAGGGCTCATCTTTTGATCTCATTGGATATTCAGACTCTGACTATGCTCGTGATCGCGTGGACCGCAAGTCAACATTAGGCACATGTCATTTCCTCGGACGATCTTTGGTCTGTTGGTCCTCGAAGAAACAGAACTGCGTATCACTCTCCACTGCAGAAGCTGAGTACATTGCTGCTGGATCGTGTTGTGCTCAACTACTATCGATAAAGCAAACACTCAAGGACTATGGCGTCAACGTGAAGAATGTGCCTCTCTACTGCGACAATGAGAGTGCCATCAAGATTGCTCATAACCCAGTTCAGCACTCGAAGACAAAGCACATCCAGATTCGTCATCATTTTCTTCGTGATCATGTGTTCAAGGGCGACATCTCCATCGACCACGTTAGCACTGAAGATCAGCTGGCCGATATCTTCACTAAGCCCTTGGATGAGAAGATATTTAGCAAGTTGCGGTGTGAGCTAAATATCCTAGAATCTTCGAATGTTCTCTGAAATGGACACACATCCTAAAACTTATGCTGACTTGATGACTTAGATGCGCAACACACGAAGTAACGTTTTTCTTCAATCAATGAAGACTAACCCTCTAAGTGTGAAGAAATTAATGAAGAAATTGATTCTCAGAGCCCTACGACAATTGTACGCGGTGTCTGAAATCAGCTTTCTTATACGGTGGGTTACGGCACAAACCAAAGTTGAAAATCTTCAATTTGAGTTTTTCTTCGTTTTTGAAATTCCTCAGTTTTTCAAATTCTTCAACTTTGCATTGTCTTCACTCCTTCGGGTGTTGTTCTTCATTTGAATATATATATGAGTTTTATGTCCTCTACAGCATTCACTTATTGCTAATTCTTCAAGTTGATTTCTTCTGCTAAGTGAATGTGATCGGACCCTTTCCCTTCTATGCTAAACTCAACCCAGTCTATTCACAAATTCTTGATGTGCATTCTATTTGAAACTCGTTCAAAATCTTCACTGTGTCCTTGATAGCTGAAGAAATTGCGAACGGAACTTTTAACTTATCTTATCAAAATTTTCGGCTTTGCCGCTCAAACCGTTCTGATTCTCACGACAATACTTATCTATTCACCCACGATCCTACACGATCGCCACCTCTCAGTACGTGGGTGACACATGTCAAGCGAATGAGAAGGGCCAGGGGCACGTTCGTCCGATTTACTCGGGCGTACAATTTTTCACTCCCTCTATAAATACCCTTGCCTCTTCCGCACTTCACTTTTACCTCGCTCACTCTCACTCTCGCTCGAGCTCCCAAAACCCTAGTGCTGCTGCTACTTCATCGTCGCCGGTGAGGAAGAGCTTCACTGCCTCGACCTCGTCGCCGTCGTACTCGCGCCGGTTGCGGATTTCTTCACTCCACCACCGCCGTAGCCGTCTTCCTCTCCCAAGTTAGGGCATGGAAGATCTGAACTGACGAACTTCACATCTACACTCCCCAGTTCGTCGTGTTCTTCACTTCGAGTAATTAAAAGTTACTTTTACTGCCCTCTTTGATTCTTATGTTTTCTTGAAAATCTTCAAAGGTGTTTATTCTTCAAATCTTCACCCACATGAACACCCCACATGTCATCTGCTCTTGATTCGTTTCTCTAAGCAATGATTTTCTTCAAGACTCCTCAATTGTGTGGATTTTCAATCTATACAACTCTGGAACCTAAGACAAAGAACGCTTAGTGAAATTCCTCAAGACACTGTCGTGGTTCTAAGTCTGACAGTAGAATGGGGGGTAGGTATGGAGAGGCAAGATCCTAGCTATGGAGCAGTTGTAAACACAAAGGATGTACGAGTTCAGGCCCTTCTCGGAGGAAGTAACAGCCCTACGTCTCGGAGCCCTGAGGCGGTCGAGTGGATTATATGTGTATGGATTACAGGGGTGCGACCCTTTACACTGAGGAGGGGGTGGCTTATATAGTGTCCGCCAGACCCCTCCAGCCCTCAGTAATGCAGGGTTTAAAGTACATTAAGGCTAGGCGTTACTGGTAACGCCTTACATAAAGTGTCCTAAATGCCATAAAGGCTACTTAATTACAGACCGTTTGGAAGCAGAGTGGCTCTTGATCTCCTGGTGGTCGAGTGAGTCTTCATGGTCGAGTCCTCCGAGTCCGTCGAGTGAAGTCCCACTTGGTCGACTGGAAGGCAGTTTCTTCTGAGGGTGTCCTTGGGTAGGGCACTTAGATCAGGTCTATGATCCTACCCTAGGTACATGACTTCATCATTAGCCCCCGAATGGATCGAGGTTTGAGTGAGGAAGGAGTTGATAATATTTCCGACCTGCTTTTGTGTTCTGGACATGTATCATCTTGGACCAATAATCTCTTTGTTGATAACAGCAACTTTTCTTTCAGTCGCCTTGATCCATTCTTTTCTCTCGTCGAGTGAACTTTTGAACTTAATAATTCCCGAGCAATGAGTCACAGGAAATCTCTCGTCTGACAGATTGATCTGCTGTTAGCGGATTTTGTGGGATCCGAATTTTGGGAAGCACGCGAAGCGGGGCGGACCGCGGCGCTCGGATGGGATAGGGCATAGACGCCTCGATTCTCATGCTGTCTTTTTCGCCACGTATCGCGTACGCGCGACTGTTTCGGGATGTGATTGGATTGCCCACTTGTCATCCACTCGTAAGCGGCCTCATAAAATGCACCTGGCGAGGGTTTTTGCATAGTGCCTCCTTACTTCTCCTTCTGTCCTCTCCGCCTCCGCCCACCGCACCTTCTCTCGCCTCCGCCAAACCACTCCTCGCGCGCTTCACTGACAACAATGGTGAAGGAGAAGACGGCGGCTCTGGAGCGCGCGAAGAAGGCGACGGTGACGGGGAAGGCGAAAGGGAGAGCGACCAGTCGGGGTGGATCCTCGTCAAGGTCCCGCCTGCCGCATGGTTGGGTTCAAGGGGATTGGATCCGCTCGACCATCACCGAGAGGGATCTCACGGAGATGGCCAACGAGGGTTTGATCCCCCACGGAGCAGCAAGGCTCCTAGGGAACGAGTGGCAACCACAGCCGCAGGAGGGTGAGTGTGTTCTTCTGGCTACCCACGTCGACCGTGGGTTCTCCCTGCCTCCGAGTGTTTTCTTCCGTGGTTTCTTGAATTTCTTTGGGGCGCAACTCCACCACTTCAATCCAAATTCCATCGCCTATCTTGCTGCCTTCGTGTCCATGTGCGAGAACTTCCTGGGCTGTCGACCGCACTGGGGTCTGTTCAAGCACATATTCACTTGTCGTTCCCAGATAGTGAAAAAGGCGAGTCCAGATGACGATAAGACCAAGGTTATTCAGATGTGCGGGGGTCTGGGGATTCAGATGAGGAGCAAGAGCACCTTTCTAGCCATGACTCTCCCCGAGTCGGTCACAGGATGGCAGTCGACTTGGTTCTACTGCCAAGACGAGTCGACGCCGCGGCAGTCGAGTGGTCTCCCTCCGTTCTCCATGGACCGAGCGAGCAAGCCCTCTTCTCTGAAGGTGCTCCCTGAGGAGAAAGCCCAAGTGAAGATGTTGATGGAGCGTGTAGTCCAGTTAGTTCGGGAAGGAGTGACGGGTATGGACATTCTGGAGGTCTTCCTTAGGCGGCGCATCCAGCCACTTCAGTACCGAGGCCATTGTATGTGGTTGTACTGTGGAACCGAGGATGAAACCCGGGTCCATCCAGAAGCAGTCGACGACGCCACACTAGAGAGGTGGATGGCCGCGGTCACAGGGAATAAAGACAACCCTCGAGGAGCCAGGAGAATTCCTCCACTCGACCATTCTAGCACTCCAGACAAGGTATGCCCACTTTATCCTCAATTGTAATCTTGCCATACTTATTCTGCTTTCGCTGCAAATTGGTCGATTGATCTTTATTTTGCTGTCTGTTAGGCCTTCACCGAACTATACTCGATGCCCAATGGAGCACAGATGCCGACTGAGGAGGAGGAAGGTAGTGGGGGCGAAAGTCAAGAGGACTGGGATTCGGACGCTGCTGATGATGATGATGATGACGACTCTGATGGGGAGGAAGAAGAGGAGGAGGAGGAGGAAGTTGCACCGCCTCGCGTGGAAAGGCGATCGAAGCTCGTCCATGACCCTGCGACTGAACGTGGCAAGGGGGTCGCGGCCGTCGCACAGTCGACTAAGCGCCCTCGGACCACTTCTCCGGCGCCGACTGAGAAGGCTCCGAAGGAATCTCGAATGGCGCCATCGAAGCCGGCGAAGGTCTTGCCGAAGATGAAGGTGTCGATCCCCACCATATCAGGGTAAAATGCTACTTGAGTCTTCTTGCTCTACATGAGTTTATTTTTGGTCGACTCATGAGTTAACCGACTGATTTTTGGAATTGCAGTGCAGCTACTTCTGATACCTCGACCAGGGCTGACGATCATGAGATGGAAGATGCTGCTACCTCAAAACCTGGTATGACTTTCATAATCTCGTCTTCAGTCGATTGGCTCTTTGCTTCTGATTTTGATTCTTGTCTGTAGCTCCGTCCAATGTCGTTATTACCCTTCCTGACGACGATGATGAAGAACCACTGAGGCCAAGGAGGAACAGGAAAGCGTCTGCTGGCAAGGTGACTCAGGATGTGCCAGCCTCCGAGACACTGGTCGCGGAGGGAGAGAACACCACTCGGCCCATCGTATCTTTCGCGGTGCCGTTGACGAGTGCTCACCCCGCATCGTCGAGTGCTGCACAGCCTTCACTTTTCTCGACCCACTACGTCCTAGAAGATCAAGCCAGTGCTGCGAAAGAAGCGATACGCCAAGCGGGAGTCATGATGGAGCAAGTGAAGGCCATCCGAGAAGCCAGCCAGGCAGCCTATGATGCCAGTTCCGCTCTTCAAAGAAACGTTTAGGTCAGTCGGTCATCGCCTGTTCTATTAGGATATGATATCTGAAAATTCTTCTTTCTGAAATCCGTAGTAATTGTCCTACACCCACTGGGTGTGTCGATTGGAATTCCGGGTTTGTGGGGGCACGCTGAGTGCACCCACTGGGAGAAGTCCCCGAGGCTATGGTGGACTGCTGGCAGTTGACCATAGGCTTTATAAGTTTTTCCTTCATTCGACTAGGTCGAATGGATTTCTCAAACCGGTGGGGGCGCGCTGAGTGCACCCACTGGGTGTAGTCCCCGAGACTGTGGTCGACTGCTAGCAGTGGACTACAGTCTGAAGAGCAACTCCTGTTTGTTTTGTTGGTCGACTGGTCGACTCTTGACTTGATAGAACTAGTGGGGGCACGCTGAGTGCACCCACTGGGTGTAGTCCCCAAGACTACGGTTGAATGTTTGCATTCGTCTATAGTCTTAGAAATGTATGATTTTTCTTTAGTCACTCGGGAGTGACTTGTCTTTGACATCTGTCGATTGGTTCTTCGTAGAAATCCTGCGACCTTGCGGCTCGCTACACCGAGTTGGAGAACAAACATATCCAACTCGAGCTTGATCTGAAGCTGGTCCAGGAGAATTTGGCGAAGGCAAAGGAAGAAGCCAAAGGTATGTTTGGTGAGGCCTCGACGACTGATTTTGCCCCTCATTTGTTTCAAAGTCTGACCTTGTTGTAACTTTGCAGGCAAAGTGAAGGACGCCCAGAAGAAGAAAGACCTTGAGCTAGCTGAGATGCAGAAGACAGCTTTAGAGAAGACCAAGCTCGCAGATTAGAAGTTGGCTTCGGTTACCAAGCTTGAAGAAGAAAACACCAATCTGAAAGCTGCTCTTGATGTTGCCAACAAAGAAGTGAGTCGACTGAAAAGTGACAAGATTGCCCTGAATGACAAGGCCAGTGAGTTGGTGGGGAAGAAGAAAGATCTGGAGGCTTATCTGGGCGGACTCGCCAAGAAGCTGTTCCTCATGCTCGAAGGTAAACTTTTGCACCAAACGGGCATTTTAACTGTGAACTTTCCATTCGACTGTTGCCTTGACTCAGTGGTTGTGCTTGTAGAATTTTGCCAAAACTTTGAGGAGGAGACTGGTCGACTGGAGCCTAACCTGGACCCCATCAACTCTCCGGTGAATGATGAAGTCGCCATGAACGTGCTCCGACTCGAATCTCGTGTTGCCGCCATCGTTGACTATCTCGCAAGGCTGAAGGTCGCTACTTCCCGCATCGACGCTGCACTCTGGCCCAGAGAGACGCTCCAGAATGACCTCGAGTCTCTGATGACTTGACTGAACACAGTTCCAGGTCGAGTGCAGGAGTGGAAGAAGTCTTCTACCAGGTGTTGTGCAGATGTCGCTCTGTGTCTGGCCCGAGTCCATTGCAAGGATGCACGAGAAGACAAGTTGGCAGCTCTTCGAGTGGCTAACACCAAGAAGCACGACTTCCGGTCCTTCATGGAGACCTTCATCGCTGCTGCCACTCGGATTGCTGATGGAATCGACCTCGACGAGTTTGTCGCACCTTCCAGCCCTCCACAGGAGGGGTAAAAAACTTCTTGAGCTCGACACTTTTAATTTGCCTCGGTATGCCGAGTGATTCTGTAACCGACAAACCTTAACAGGCTTAGCGCCTGAGCACTTTCAGTTCCGTTAGGTATTTATCCGAACTTGGGTTCGACGTTTGAATATGCTTGCATTTGGTTTGAGATGTCTTTTGCAGGTTAAAGCGAGGTGCTTATCGCAATCGACTTGTTCCCCAATTCACTTAGGCAGGCACTGGGCTGCGGCTAAGCCTCCGAGTGGGAGGCATACTCTCCACTCGGTAGGAATTTCAAAACTTAGGCGAGCACTGGGCTGCAGCTAAGCCCCCGAGTGGGAGGTGTGCTCTCCACTCGGTAGGATTTTCAACACTTAGGCGAGCACTGGGTTGAAGCTAAGCCCCCGAGTGGGAGGTCTGCTCTCCACTCGGTAGGATTTTTAAAACTTAGGCGAGCACTGGGCTGCAGCTAAGCCCCCGAGTGGGAGGTTGCTCTCCACTCGGTAGGATTTTTAAAACTTAGGCGAGCACTGGGCTGCAGCTAAGCCCCCGAGTGGGAGGTCTGCTCTCCACTCGGTAGCATTTTCATGTTGTACTTGTGGCGTAGCTCGGAGGAGAAGGTCGCAGTCGACCTGCACCTCGTCCTCCTTGCGACCGCACGTTGTACTTGTGGCATAGCTCGGAGGAGAGGGTCGCGGTCGACCTGCACCTCGTCCTCCTTGCGACCGCACGTTGTACTTGTGGCGTAGCTCGGAGGAGAGGGTCGCAGTCGTCCTGCACCTCGTCCTCCTTGCGAGCGCACATTGTACTTGTGGCGTAGCTCGGAGGAGAGGGTCGTAGTCGACCTACACCTCGTCCTCCTTGCGAGCGCATGTTGAATTTGAACTTAGGCGAGTACTTAGACTGCAGCTAAGCCCCGGAGTGGGAGTCTGGCTCTCCACTCGATAGGATTTTATTGAAACTTAGGCGAGTACTTGGACTGCAGCTAAGCCCCCGAGTGGGAGTCTGGCTCTCCACTCGGTAGGATTTTATTGAAACTTAGGTGAGTACTTGGACTGCAGCTAAGCCCCCGACTCGGTAGGATTTTATTGAAACTTAGGCGAAACGGATTCGCAGCTAAGCCCCCGAGTGGGAGGCTGGCTCACCACTCGGTAAGGATTTTTTTTACAAACTTAGGCGAAGCGGATTCGTAGCTAAGTCACCCACTGAGGGGGCAATTTTACTGAACAAATAAAAGTGACAAAAATCATTGGGGAAATTATGACACTATTATCTTGCAAAACATGGACTACAGAAGTACTTTTATTACAACTCATCTGAGTGAAAACTTAAGTGTAAAATGGGCGGAGTAGCTCCGCATTCCAAGCTCGGGGCTCGTCAATTTTGTGCTCGACGTTGTAGAGACGGTACGCTCCGTTGTGGAGAACCTTGGTAACGATGAAGGGTCCTTCCCAAGAAGGAGCAAGCTTGTGTGGTTTCTGCTGATCCACTCGGAGAACCAAATCTCCTTCCTGGAAGGCTCGACTTTTCACGTTTCTGGCGTGGAAGCGACGCAAGTCTTGTTGGTAGATGGTCGATCGGATCAGAGCCATCTCCCTTTCTTCTTCTAGGAGGTCGACTGCATCCTGCCGCGCTTGTTCTGCTTCAGCTTCGGAGTAGAGCTCAACTCGAGGAGCGTTGTGGAGTAGATCACTTGGTAAGACCGCCTCAGCTCCATAGACCAAGAAGAATGGAGTTCTTCCAGTCGACCGGTTAGGCGTGGTCCTTAGACCCCACAGCACTGGGGGGAGTTCGTCGACCCATGCTCCAGCCGCATGCTTAAGGTCACGCATCAGTCGGGGTTTCAACCCTTCGAGGATCAAGCCGTTAGCCCGCTCCGCTTGTCCATTCGACTGGGGATGAGCGACTGAAGCGTAGTCGACTCATGTGCCTTGAGATGTGCAGAACTCTCTGAACTCCTCCGAGTCGAAGTTTGATCCATTGTCAGTGATGATGCTGTGTGGGACTCCATATCTGAATATCAGTTCTTTGATGAAGCTGACAGCAGTACCGGCATCAAGGTTCTTGATGGGCTTAGCCTCAATCCATTTGGTGAACTTGTCGACTGCTACCAGTACATGTGTGAAACCGCTTCGTCCTGTTCTCAAAGGACCAACCATATCCAAACCCCAAACTGCGAAGGGCCAGACGAGTGGAATGGTCTTCAGAGCTGATGCAGGCTTGTGTGACATGTTGGAGCAAAATTGGCATCCTTCGCATTTGTCGACTATTTCCTTTGCCATTTCATTCGCCCTTGGCCAATAAAATCCGGCTCGGTATGCTTTGGCCACAATGGTCCGAGAGGATGCATGATGGCCACAGGTGCCCGAGTGGATGTCATCAAGGATTATTCGACCTTCTTCTGGTGTTATGCACTTCTGACCAACTCCAGTCGCGCTCTCTCTGTACAACTGTCCTTTGATCACAGTAAAGGCCTTGGATCGACGGACGATCTGTCGAGCCTCTTCCTCGTCCTCCGGGAGCTCTTTTCTCAGGATATACGCGATATATAGAACTGTCCAGTCGGGAGTGATCACTAAAACCTCCATGACCAAGTCGACCACTGCTGGGACCTCAACCTCAGTCGGATCTGTGGCACTCTTGGGCTGTGGAGCTTCTTCGGTGAAAGGATCTTCTTTGACTGATGGAGTATGGATATGCTCCAAGAACACACCACTGGGAATGGCTTCTCTCTTGGAACCTATCTTCGCCAAATCATCAGCCGCTTGATTTTTCAGTCGGGGTATATGATGGAGCTCTAACCCCTGAAACTTCTTTTCCGGCTTCCTCACTGCATTGCAGTATCCAGTCATGGCTGGGCTTCTAACGTCCCACTCCTTCATCACTTGGTTGACCACCAAATCTGAGTCGCCATAAACCATAAGGCGACGGACACCGAGTGAAATGGCCATGTGCAACCCGTACAAAAGGGCCTCGTATTTTTCCTCATTGTTGGAGGAATCAAAGTGAATCTGGAGCACATATCTGAGCTTATATCCTCTGGGGGAAACCAGGACAACCCCAGCACCGGAACCATTCAACATCTTAGAGCCATCAAAGAACATGGTCCAATGCTCCGAGTGAACTTGAGTCGGTTGCTGTTGTTCAATCCACTCAACAAGGAAATCTGCTATTGCTTGGGACTTAATGGCTTTCTTTGCCTCAAACTTGATATCAAGGGGAAGGAGTTCAATCGCCCATTTCGCCACTCGACCAGTTGCATCTCTGTTATGCAGAATCTCTGAAAGTGGAGCGTCGCTGACGACTGTAATGGAATGATCAGAGAAATAATGAGCAACCTTCTTCGTGGTCATGTAGATCCCATACACAAGCTTCTGATAATGAGGATATCTTTGCTTTGATGGAGTCAAAACTTCAGACAGATAGTACACTGGGCGCTAAATTTTGAAGGCTTTCCCTTCTTCTTCCCGCTCGACCGTAAGTACTGTACTGACGACTTGTCCTGTGGCTGCAATATAAAGCAACAGAGGCTCTTTGCTGATTGGAGCAGCAAGCACCGGCTGGGTGGAGAGCAGAGCTTTTAGCTCGGCAAATGCTGCATCAGCTTCTGGAGTCCACTCGAACTTGTCTGCCTTCTTCATCAGTTGGTAAAGAGGCAATGTCTTTTCACCGAGTCGTGAGATGAATCGACTTAATGCGGCCAAGCATCCAGTAAGCTTCTGGACATCGTGCACCCGCACGGGGGGAGTATAGTGCCGATTTTTTCTGGGTTAGCGTCGATTCCTCGTTCGGAAACGAGAAAACCGAGTAACTTGCCACCAGGAACTCCGAATGTGCACTTTGATGGATTGAGCTTGATATCATACCTCCTGAGGTTGGCAAATGTTTCGGCGAGGTCAGTCAGCAGGTCGGAACCCTTTCGCGACTTGACCACGATATCGTCCATGTACGCTTCCACATTCCGACTGATTTGAGTGAGCAAACACTTATGAATCATTCGCATGAACGTGGCTCCGGCATTCTTGAGGCCGAATGGCATGGTAATATAGCAGAAGCACCCGAATGGAGTGATGAAAGCTGTTTTTATCTCATCGGGTCTGTACAGATGGATCTGATGGTACCCAGAATAGGCGTCTAGAAAAGACAATCTCTCGCATCCCGCAGTCGAGTCAACGATTTGATCGATGCGAGGCAGAGGAAAATAATCTTTCAGGCAGGCCCGATTGATGTGTTTGAAATCGATGCACATGTGGAGTGACTTGTCCTTCTTGGGAACCATAACGACATTGGCGAGCCACTCGGAGTGGTATATCTCTCGGATAAATCCTGCCGCCAATAGTCGAGCCACTTCCTCACCAATTGCTTTTCTCTTCTGGACGGCGGACCGTCGAATATGTTCTTTGACTGGTTTTGCGGTTGAGTCGACTCTAAGGCGATGCTCAGCCAGTCCCCTGGGAACTCCCGGCATGTCAGCATGCTTCCATGCAAAGATGTCCCAGTTCTCACGGAGGAACTGGATGAGCGCTTCTTCCTATTTAGGGTCGAGTGTTGTGGAAATATGGGTCGGAGCTGCATTGGGGTCGGTCGGGTGAACGTGAACGGGCTTTGTCTCACCAGACGACTGAAACGCTGACTCTATAGCAGGCTTCTTTGCCCGCAACAAATCACTCGGATCCGCATTTTTCTTGTATCCCTCGAACTCGACCGTTGTCACCTGGGAATCGGTAATTTTCGAGCCTTTCTGGAAACACTCTTCTGCTTTTTTCCGATCACCAATGACAATGATCACGCCTTTGGGGCCAGGCATCTTCAGCTTGAGGTACACGTAACATGGTCGAGCCATGAACCGTGCGTAAGCTGGTCTCCCCAAAATAGCGTGGTAAGCGCTCTAAAAGTCTACAACTTCAAACGTCAGTTTCTCCTTGCGGAAATGCTTCGAGTCACCGAACACCACGTCCAGAGCTATCTGACCGAGCGACTCAGCTTTCTTTCCAGGTATAACTCCATGAAAACTCATGTTGCTGGTGCTCAGTTGGGACATCGGAATGCCCATCCCTTTCAGCGTGTCCGCATACAACAAATTCAGTCCACTACCACCATCCATTAGCACCTTCGTCAGTTGAGTGCCTTCAATGACCGGGTCGACCACCAAAGCTTGCCTCCCAGGGGTGGCTATATGAGTCGGGTGATCAGACTGGTCGAATGTAATGGGAGTTTGGGACCATCTCAGATAACTGGGCGTCGCCGGGGCGACCATGTTCACCCCACGGTTGATAACGTTCAGTCGGCTCTTGCTTTCCACATCCGCAAAGATCATCAGAGTGGAGTTAACATGAGGATATCCTCCCTCACTGTCCTCCTTGTCTTCGGCTTTGTCCGACTCCCTTTCCTTGTCCTTGGGCTGTTTACCTTGGAACTGCTGGATCAGGAGCCTGCACTGCCGAGTGGTATGCTTCGGGTAAATGAAATTACCCTCTTCGTCTTTCTTCGTGTGGATGTGACACGGTAGATCCATCACGTCATTTCCTTCTTTATCCTTCACCTTCTTGGGGTTCCAGTATCCTTTGGGTTTTCCTTTAAACTTGCCCTGAGTCACAGCCAGAGCCTCTCCACGAGCCGCTGGTTCGGCTTTCTATTTCTGCTTCCGACTGGAGTTTCCTTTATCTGACTGAGTCGGCTTGTACTTGCCGCTGCGGAGTCGGTCCTCCTCTTCGCCATTGGCGTACTTGGTAGCAATTTCCATCATCCGACTCAGGGTCATATCTCCGGTCCGACCAAACTTCAAACTCAATTCTCTGTTCTTAACACCATCCTTGAAGGCGCAGACTGCCTGATGATCAGACACATTCTCCACGGTATGATGCAAAGTGATCCATCTCTGAATATACTCTCTCAAGGTCGCATTCGACTTCTGCACACAAACTTGCGCAATCCAGCTGGTCGCTTGCAAGTTCCCTCGAACGTTCTGACGAACACTCGGGAAAGATCTTCCCAAGTGTAAATGCTGCTTGGAGTTAACTGATTCAACCACGCCTTGGCCGAACCTTCCAACATGAGTGGTAAATGCTTCATAGCCACTTCATCATTCCCGCCGCCGATCTGTACAGCCAATCGGTAGTCCTCAAGCCAAATTTCAGGCTTAGACTCACCGGTGAACTTGTTTACTCCAGTCGCCAACCTGAAGTTGGGGGGAATCACCGCGGCTCTGATAGCCCTGCTGAAACATTCCGGACCAGAAACAAGCACTCGGCTGCTAGTGGGCGCATCTCTGTCATGGCCACCTCGATGAGCCCTGTTCCGATCGACCAAGCCTTGCACGATGATGGATCGCGCGTCAAAGCCTGGTTCCCGGGGGTCGACCGGAGCTCTTTGCCCCACACTGAGTTGACGCCTGTCATCTTGCTGCCGATGAGCGTAAGACCCATCCCTCGGGGGAGGAGTGGGCACTCGACGCCTATCATCACGATCGTATCGGTCACCATATTGGTCTCATCGATTCTCGCGCCCTACACGCCGCGGATGCGATCTGGGGCTGTGAGCCGACTGAACCGTATTCGCAGCGGCGGATCGACTGTGGATTCTGTTGCGTGACTGTGACACGGCTGAATTCTGATCTCCTGCTGCCCAGAGCAAATCCCTAATCTGCATCAAGCCTCTGCCAGCCTCCGGCCGAGAGGGCTGAATTGACTCTGCTATACGGGTTGCAGCTGCTAAATTCTGAATCGGGGTTCGATATACCTGAGTCGGTGGGAAGAGTTGACGTCGACTGGAGTCGGACACTCGTTGCCGCGCGCGCTCGTCGAGTGCTCGCTGGAGGTTCTCCAGACGAGTGCGTTCAGCCAAGTTGGCCAAACGTGCCTCCTCCAAGGCGCGAGCTTCGGGGGTTTCTCCTGCGATGGGAGTATGCAGGGCATCCATGTTCCTGCGGCGAAGTTCTTCCCTTTGCAGGGAGTTAAGTGGCTCGGGCTGGTACTCCTCATGGACTTGAGCGGGGTCGCCTCCACCGTCCACCCCATCACCGTGGGGGAAGCCGGGCAAGCTTCGAGGCCCGTTGACCATCAAGACCTCCGCCGCCAGATCACTGCTATCGCACTCGGATGCAGTCTCTACGGAGCCAGTCGATAGATCGAACAGGCCGTACAGGGACTCGTCGAGCTCGATTGCCGCAACTTGGGTGGTGGCCGTCTGGCGAGCCACCACATGCCTCACCCACCGCTGGAGCCTCGACCGACCAGAGCGCTTGCGCTGGCGGGAGACAGGGAGGGTGGACGATAAGGGAGTCGACCGATATGGAGTCGACAGTTGCCGCAGCAGAACGCCGCGGACACATGCGCGAAAATGTGTCGCATCGCGGACGGGGAGCGCATCGACGTCGAGTGGAGCCTCCTGGAGCCAAGCGGAGTCGTCGGCGATGAAGGTGAGCGCGCCAAGATGGATCTCACGGCCCTCGACCAAAACTCCACCAGAAACCATGATGAAGACAATCGGAACAATTGCAACTTCTCCAGAAATCGCTAAGACACCTGCCCCACAGTGGGCGCCAACTATCGTGGTTCTAAGTCTGACAGTAGAATGGGGGGTACGTATGGAGAGGCAAGATCCTAGCTATGGAGCAGTTGTAAACACAAAGGATGTACGAGTTCAGGCCCTTATCGGAGGAAGTAACAGCCCTACGTCTCGGAGCCCTGAGGCAGTCGAGTGGATTATATGTGTATGGATTACAGGGGTGCGAACCCTTTACACTGAGGAGGGGGGTGGCTTATATAGTGTCCGCCAGACCCCTCCGGCCCTCAGTAATGCAGGGTTTAAAGTACATTAAGGCTAGGCGTTACTGGTAACGCCTTACATAAAGTGTCCTAAATGCCATAAAGACTACTTAATTACAGACCGTTTGGAAGCAGAGTGGCTCTTGATCTCCTGGTGGTCGAGTGAGTCTTCATGGTCGAGTCCTCCGAGTCCGTCGAGTGAAGTCCCACTTGGTCGACTGGAAGGCAGTTTCTTCTGAGGGTGTCCTTGGGTAGGGCACTTAGATCAGGTCTATGATCCTACCCTAGGTACATGACTTCATCAGACACATCTGGTCAAATTCCTCAAACCTTTTCATTTTTGAAAAACCTTCTAAGAACGCATATCATCTCTCCAAATTCCTCGCAACTATACTGTGTTCACAGATACAAATGTCCGCTGCTGAATCACTAGGTTCTCATCAACTTAACTCATTTGCAGCGTTCCTCGAAGAAAAGTTGCACACCTCTTCAAAAACTTCAGTTGTTCATATTCCTCAGCTGAAGAAAATGGCTGATAAGAAGCCACAGAAGGGAGGAAAGAGGCCTGAGGTCAATACTGCGTTTGAAATCCCTGAGGACATTTATGCTGGATACTGCACTCCTGATGAGGCCAAATTTGGCAAGGAGGACAAGAATCAGCGCAAAGTGCACATACAACAGATAGATAGGAGATGGGCACGTGAATGGAGGGAGTACAGGTATGTTACTCCCAAGTATATGAAGAAATACGCGCTCAACCCTCCATGCTCAAGACCTCCATTGGCACCAGGCCAAATAGCAGATCCCACCAGCCTCAAGTGCGGTGAGGACTATGCTGATGAATGGGCAAAGCGCCAGGCCAAACTGGCCAAGCAAGCAAAGGAAGCAGTGAAGAAATTCAATGCAGACTCTGCTGCTGTTGCTGCCTCTGCTGAGGCCTCTGCTAGTCAGTCGAAGAAGACGATGCACAAGAAGCCTGCACATAAGTGAAGTGCTTCTCCTTCAATGCCCTCATGGCCAAGCTCCTCAGCAATGCCCTCAAGGCCAGATTCTTTAAAACCCTCACGGCCAATTCCTCAGACTGCTCCTTCAAAGTCATCATCTCCTCCGTCAAAATCTTCAGCTGCTCTGACCAAATCCTCGGCACCTGTGCATCTCGCCACATGCCAAAGGACTACAGGCTTCTCAATTGCCTCAGGAGCATCTGCAAGCTCCTCAGTCGCACGAAATTCCTCAGCTGGCCCCTCTTTGCTGAAGAAAAAGGCCACTGCTGGACGAGGCCTTCGACCAAGTCCTCACAAGAAGCAAGTCGCCTTCCAAGTTCCCTCTGAGGACGATGAGGCTGATGATGAAGAACTTGCTGAAATCATCAGAGATAGGTGAGGGAGTCCTGGATTAGGGGGTATCCGGACAGCCGGACTATATACATCGCCCGGACTATTGAAGCGTGAGGATACAAGACTCAAGACTCCGTCCCGTGTCCGGATGGGACTCTCCTTTGCATGGAAGACAAGGTTGGCGATCCGAATATTGTGTTTCCTTCCTTGTAACCGACTCCATGTAAACCCTAGCCCTCTCCGGTGTCTATATAAACCGGAGAGGTTGGTCCTTAGAAGGCCGATCACAATTACAAACATAATCATCATAGGCTAGCTCCTAGGGTTTAGCCTCTACGATCTCGTGGTAGATCTACTCTTGTACTACTCATATCGTCAATATTAATCAAGCAGGAAGTAGGGTTTTTACCTCCATCGAGAGGGCCCGAACCTGGGTAAACATTGTGTCCCTTGCTTCCTGTTACCATCAGCCTAAGACGCACAGATCGGGACCCCCTACCCGAGATCCACCGATTTTTACACCGAGATTGGTGCTTTCATTGAGAGTTCCTCTGTGTCGTCGCTGCAAGGCTCAATGGCTCCTTCAATCATCGTCAACGACACGGTCCAGGGTGAAACTTTTCTCCTCGGACAGATCTTCGTGTTCGGCGGCTTCGCACTGTGGGCCAATTCGCTTGGCCATCTGGAGCAGATTGACAGCTACGCCCCTGGCCACCAGGTCAGGTTCGGAAACTTGAACTACACGACGGATATTCGCGGAGACTTGATCTTCGACGGATTCGGGCCTGTGCCAGGAGCATCGGACAGTCATGATGAGCACGGCCTAGACCTGCTGTCGGACAATGTTCGGGATATCACCCCTGCAGTAGCCCCGGACCTAAATCTGGAGCAGGCTGCGTTGCCTAAGGACGGAGGGATGGGCCCCGCCTAGCAGGCTGCACACTCATCGGCGGTAGAGCCGAACACAGGCCTCACTTCTGAGGAAGCCTGTAACTCCGGACCCCCGGACTCGTATGCGGTTGTTGGTTCCAGTCCGCGCACTCTCGAGCCAGTCGAGCTAGATTGGGCTCGGGTAATGGAGTTTATCGCTGCGGACATCTTCCAGCACTCGCCCTTTGGCGACATGCTGAACTCATTAAAGTCTCTCTCTTTGTCAGGAGGCTCTTGGACGAACTATCTCCGGCTTGAGTGGGAAGCAGGCGACGAAGGAATTCGTTGCCCACCCACCACCCACTTCATTGCCACGGTCGATGACTTAACCAACGTGCTTGACTTCAACTCCGAAGACATCGACGGTATGGACGACGATGCAGGAGAAGAACAGGAACCACTGCTCACGGGGCGGTGGACAACCACCTCCTCATACAATATATATATATGGTGGACACTCCAAAGGAAACCAATGGCGATGAGGCAACGGAGGATAACCCCTCAGAGATAAAAACAAAGCATGGGCATCGTCGACGCCGCCCCAAGCCCCGCCATACCAATACCGGCCCAGGAGACGAAAACAATCCGGACGGTGCCGAAGAGGAATACAACCCTGATCAGCCCGCCTTCGAGCAGGACGAGCAGGATGATGAGCAGGTCAGCCCAGATGAACAGGAAACCAACGGATATCCGGAGGAGGACAACTACATGCCACCCTCCGAAGACGAGATTAGCCTCGGCGACGACGAGTTCGGCGTGCCTGAGGATCCCGTGGAGCAGGAGCACTTCAAGCGTCGGCTTATGGCCACTGCGAGGAGCCTGAAAAAGAAGTAGTAGCAACTCCAGGCTGATCAAGACCTACTCACAGATAGATGGACTGAAGTCCTAGCAGCCGAGGAATACGGACTCGAGCGCCAAATGGCTCACCGGCCACCCCGTGGCCGGGATAAAACGGGGTATAAGCCCGAATACCAGCCCGCACCCCCACGCCAATACACTACGGCCCGGGGCAACAGGCAAGACCTGCAAGATATACTGGAAAACAAAGCAGGACAGCCAAGATCGATCTACGGATCGCGGGGGCGCGCCCCAGCACGCGACGATGACCGTCGCGATGGATACAGCATAAACAAGTCCGACCGGGCCGAACACAGCCAGCCAGACCAATTCGAACTGCGCAGCCACATAGCCCGGCACAGAGGCACCGTGCACCCCCTCTGCTTCACTGACGAAGTGATGGATCATGAATTCCCAAAAGGGTTCAAGCCCGTAAACATCGAATCATACGATGGCACAACAGACCCGCAGTATGGATCGAAGATTTCCTTTTCCACATTTACATGGCCCGCGGAGACGATCTACACGCCATCAAGTATCTTCCCCTTAAGCTCAAAGGACCTGCCCGGCACTAGCTAAATAGCCTGCCAACAAATTCCATTGGCAGTTGGGAAAACCTGGAAGACGCATTCCTTGACAACTTCCAGGGCACATATGTGCGACCACCGGACGCCGATGACTTGAGCCACATTACTCAACAGCCCGGAAAGTCAGCCAGGAAATTCTGGACTTAGTTCCTAACTAAAATGAACCAAGTAGTCGACTGTCCGGACGCCGAAGCCCTGACGGCTTTTAAGCATCCGTGACGAGTGGCTCGCCCAACACCTCGGCCAAGAAAAACCCAAGTCCATGGCAGCTCTCACAACACTAATGACCCACTTTTGCGCGGGCGAGGACAGTTGGTTGGCTCGCAGCAGCACTACGCCACATTCTGGCACTTCGAATGTCTGCGACAATAACGGCAATCCACGGCGCAACAGACATAAGCGACGGAACAACGGCGACAACACTGAAGACACGGCAGTCAACGCCGGATTCAGCGGATCCAAGTCCGGTCAGTGGAAGAAGCCGTTTAAAAGAAACAATCAGGGACCGTCCAGTCTGGATCGTATACTCGAGCACTCGTGCCAAATTCATGGCACCCCGGACAAGCCATCCAACCACATCAATAGAGACTGCTGGGTGTTCAAACATGCCGGCAAAATAAACACAGAAAACAAGGACAAGGGGCTGCACAGCGACGATGACGAGGAACCCCGGCGTCCGAACACGGGGGGACAAAAGAAATTTCCCCCCAGGTGAAAATGGTCAACATGATCTATGCCACTCACATCCCCAAGCGGGAACAGAAGCGAGCACTACGGGACGTCTATGCGATGGAGCCAGTCGCCCCCAAATTCAACCCATGGTCAGCTTGTCCGATCACCTTTGATCGTAGGGATCACCCTACTAGCATCCGTCACGGCGGCTCAGCCGCATTGGTCCTAGACCCAATCATTAACGGATTCCACCTCAGCGAGTCCTTTTGGACGGCGGCAGCAGCCTGAACTTGCTTTATCAGGACACAGTGCGCAAAATGGGCATCGACCCTTCAAGGATCAAGTCCACCAAAACCACCTTTAAAGGTGTAATTCCTGGAGTTGAGGCCCGCTGTATGGGCTCTATAACATTGGAAGTGGTCTTCGGATCTCCGGACAACTTTCGAAGCGAAGAGTTAATCTTCGGTATCGTCCCTTTCTGTAGTGGTTACCACACACTGCTCGGACGAACTGCATTTGCTAGATTCAATGCGGTAGCACACTATGCATACCTCAAGCTCAAGATGTTAGGCCCGTGCGGGGTCATAACAGTCAACGAAAACATGGACCGCTCTCTCCATACAGAAGAGCATACTGCACCCCTCGCGGCAGAAGTGCAATGCGGCCTCCTCCGGCAAACCACCAATCCGGCGACGACAACCCCGAGCACCGTCAAGCGAGTCCAGAGCACCCCGCAACAGGATCACCAGGCATGCCAAGAGCGCGACTAGTAGTCCGGCCTCCGCTCAAACCCCATCAAAGCAGCATTCGTGCCATGCGTACACAATTACGCACTCAAAATACCATGGGCACAGGCAGAGGCGCAGCAGTGACTCAGTCAATAGTGCAGTATCACCGCAACATACTTTCATAAACCCCCCCTCCCTTCCTTTTTTTATTTCTTTCAGGACACTGCCTTAGGGCAGCCTCTTCAGAAAAGTCGGATTGTCGGACCTATACAGGGGAGAAAACCAAGGAGGCAACAGGCTTTGTGCACAGAAGGAAATACCCAGGTGGAATCTATTTACAATCGTTATGCCTGTTTTATCTATCTGTACGCGGCCTGCCCCTGGATAGGACATGTCAAATAGTCCTATTTATCTCCGCTTAATGCGTTCATTGTAAACATACGCTTAAATGTATTATTCATCAATGGGAGATCATATATAGCGTCAGCTTATGATTCTTATTTGAGCATTTTTTTCTTACAAATGTTTATTTGATATTGCATCCGTACACCTTCGTACGGTTAGTTTGCCAGGGGCTTCTCATGGCACCCCGTAATACGGCAAGTAAAGTCCGAACACTTTCAACAGTGCGGCACCCCGAACTTATAGCACTATATGCATCAGCTCCGAATCATGTCTTGGGTCCACAGTTGGGTTAGCCCGGCTCCCTTGTTTTGGTACCTAACATTCCATTATATCGGCTAAGGTAGCGCGGGAAGAACTACTGCGATTGTGTCCCGGTTCTTTCGGATGAGCACCTCAATAGAGAAAGCGGAAAACTGACCGGCATGATGCGGCGAGAGCTGGTCGCTGTTCGAGAGGTCTTAAAATCCTTGAAGAATTTTCCGCTTTAGGCGAGGAATCGGCTTCGTCCGATTTAGGCGTATATAGCGCCCCAATTCGGCCTTCCGAATTCTAGGGGCTTCGCCAAAATTTAAAATTATAGACTTCTATGGCTAAGTGAAAGTTACAAAGCCGCATAGTCCGATTGCCTTGTTTGTTGTGCCGGATACCTCCTTAAGGGACCAAACATTTGGATAAAGAGTATTCGGGTTTTTCCAGGAACACCCCGGTACTAGTTGCATGGGGGCGGAAGCCGACGACTGGCCTACTTTCAGTATTCTATAAACAGCCGCACAGAAGGTAATATTTTAAATCAAACAGTGCTACATAGCACAAGTAACTTCGTCTTTACATTACAATAGCGACAGAGGTACATTTAGTCAAAGATCTTGTCCTTGGTACATTCATCAGCCACGAGACGAGCGCCCTTCATAACGCCGTCATAGTACTTCTCGGGATGGCGATGCGCCTTGCCCTCCGGTGGCCCGTCCTTCACCAGCTTCTCCGCATCCATCTTGCCCCAATGCACCTTCGCACGGGCAAAGGCCTGGCGGGCACCCTCAATGCAAACGGATCGCTTGATCACTTCAAGCAGCGGACAGGCATTCACCATGCGCTTCATCAGGCCAAAGTAGCTAGTGGGTAGGGGCTCACCAGGCCACATCCGGACTATGAAATCTTTCATAGCCACTTCGGCCGCCCTGTGGAGTTCGACCAACTGCTTTAGTTGGTCACTCAGAGGCATTGGGTGTTCGGCCCCAGCATACTAGGACCAGAACAGCTTCTCCGTGGAGCTTCCCTCCTCGGCATGGTAGAACTCCGCGGCATCTGAGATGCTGCATGACAGATCTGCGAATGCCCCTGGAGAGCTCCGAATTTAGGTAAGTAAAAGAAACGCCTCCTCCACATGTTTGCTTTGCATAAAGAATGTCTTACCCGCCGATATCTTCTTGGCCGCCCGGATTTCCTGCTGTGCCTTGTCGGCTTCGGCCTTGGCATCTTTCATACTCGCAAGGGCCTTCGCAAGCTCGGCCTCTTTCATCTCCAGATCATGCTCCACGGACTCGAACTTTTTGCTGAGGTCCCGGAGCTCTTGCTGTACCTCGCCTATTCTAGCACTTTGCTTTTCGCGCTCCTTGCATTCCAAGGCTTCCTTATCTTCGGGCTGGGATAGCGCTTTCTTCAGGGATGCCACTTCGGTGGTGGCCCCTGGTACACAGTCACGATGCTTCATCTTTAGACTGATCGATTTTATCTATCCTTAAAATACATAAGAGCGGGGAATCACTCACCTTTGTTCTCTTCGAGCTGCCTCTTCGTGAGGTCGAGCTCTCCCTGTGCCTACTCTAGGTCCCGCTTTAGTTCCGCGACCTCGGCTGTGCGGGAAGCAGCGGCAAGCAGCACATCCTGCTCATTCACATGCACATTTATTATTAGACTCCTGCGGATTATAATTGACCCTCCATTTGGCTTTTCTTTCCGAACACCAAATAGAGTATCAGGGGCTACTACCTATCGGGTGGTAATTTCACACATTTTTTACTTACCTCAAAGCCTGTCAGGAGGCTGGTGCAAGCTTCGGTTAGTACGCTTTTGGCGAACAAAACCTTCTGAATCACAGCACTCATAAGAGTACGGTGCTCTTCATCCATGGAAGCGCCTCGAAGCGCTTCCAGCAGACAATCCGACGCCTCGGGCGTAGTGGAAGTCCTTGGCACGGATGGCTCACCCTCTCTAACAAGGGGCTGCCCGCCCGAGTCCGGAACCGTTGGGGGTTCCGGAATAGTGTTCGACTGAGAGCCTGACCTACCGCGGCTCTCATCGACACGATCCGCGGGGATCTTGAACCCCGCGTGTCCGACATCTAGAGCTTCGCCTTGAGGCGTCTCCAGAGTCACCTCCCCTCACTCTGGGAGCCTTCGGGATAACACCTCCGTGTCATCCGCGGGCTGAGGAGTAGTGGCCGTCGGGAGCGAGTTCATCGCTGAATCGCTCAGGGATCTTTCCGAAGACGATACCTCGGGATGAGTCCTGGCCGGACTGCATATATGTTCGGCGTTATAAAAAAGACTATGAAGTAAAATCACGATAGAGTGCGGATACTTACGATCATGCTAGGGGCTTCCCCCTAGGCAGCCACCCCTCTTTGCTATGGGCGGCCGTGGCGGAGTAGTCCGGAAGGGACACCTTTCCCTTCTTGGACGTCTCGGCCTTCCCCTCCGGGGCGGCTTTCCTCTTTTTCTCCTCCCCAGTGCGGGGAGGTAGAGTCTCTTCTTGCTTCCCCCCGCCTCCGCGGGAGGAATCTGCCTCGTCATCGTCGGACGACGTGGGTATGACGGCCTTTCGCCGAGGGCCTTTCCCGGCCCCCTGGTCCGCCTCCTCAGGCCCCTCATCCTTTCCGGATGGGGCGGCTTCTTCTTCTTCTTCCTCCCCTTCGTGGGAGGAGTGTGCCTTGTCGTCTTCGAACGAGGTTTCCGGTACAACCTTACGCTGGAGACCCTTCCTGGTCCTCGGGGCCTTCTTTTCGGCCTTCTTCTCCGGTGCCTTGTAGGGCACCGGGACTAACATCTCCATTAGGAGAGCATCAGTTGGGCCTTCTGGCAGCGGAGCCGGACAGTCAATCTGCTCCGCTGTCTCCACATAATCCTGAACAAATATGCACAATTACTTAAGACTCCCCCATGAATATATTGGGAAGAACCGAATCCGGTGGTAGTCTAAAAACTCACCTGACTAGGAGGCCGCGCGGCGTGGAGCCCACGGTCCTCGGATGTGGGAGGAGGTACTTCGGAGGCCTTGAATAGCGCCTTTCATGCGTCTTTATGTGTCATGACATAGAGCCTCCGAAGCGTCTGGTGTTTGGCTGGGACGAACTCCCACAAATTAAATGCCCGCCTTTGGCACGGGAGAATCTGGCGAACGAGCATGACCTGGATCACGTTGACAAGCTTGATGTTCTTGTCCTTCATGCTCTTGAAGCAGGTCTGGAGTACGGTCAGCTCTGTAGATTCGCCCCAGGACAGGCCCTTCTTTTCCCAGGAGGTGAGCCGCATGGGGGTTCCGGATTAGAACTCGGGGGCCGCCGCCCAGTTGGCGCCGCGTGGCTCGGTGATGTAGAACCACCCCGACTGCCACCCCTTCACGGTTTCAAAAAGGAGCTGTCAAGCCAGGTGATGTTAGGCATCTTGCCCACCATGGCCCCTCCGCACTCCGCTTGCTGGCCGCTCACGATCTTCGGCTTCATGCAGAAGATTTGTAGCCACAGGCTGAAGTGAGGTTTGATGTTGAGGAAGGCCTCACACACGACGATAAACGCCGAGATGTTGAGGACGAAATTCGGGGCTAGATCATGGAAATCTAGCCCATAGTAGAACATGAGCCCGCGGACAAAGGGGTGAAGTGGAAACCCTAGTCCACGGACGAAGTGGGTGAGGAACACGACCCTCTCGTGGGGTCCCGGGGTTGGAATGACCTGCCTGTCGTCTGGTAGCAGGTGCGCTATGTCTGCGGCCAAGTATCCGGCCGCCCGAAGATTTGCGATGTGCTTCTCCTTCACGGTGGAAGCCACCCACTTGCCTCCTGCTCCGGACATGTTTAGCTGTGCAGAGAAGACTTGGGCTAGGGCGCTGGAGCTCGAGGGGGCAAGAGTGGGCAAAGGAGGAAGAAGGCGTGGGTAAAAATGGGGAACTCTTATCCCTTTATAGAGGCGACGAAAGTGTTGCGCCTCCCCACTCGCCCGTTGAGAATCGCTTACTTCCCAAGCGCCACGATTGATGGCATGGTGGGATTATCCATACCCGTATTGATGAGAATCCCGTGATAAGGGGACACGATCTCTACTTTGACAGGACGTGTCAAGGAAACCGCCTCGCAATATGCGCTATGGCTGGTTGTAGGAAAACGGTTCGAATAATGACCCGACCATAATGACATGTCATGTTGTCTAAAAACGGTGTTAGCAGATTGCATTTGTGAAATATCATTCTCTCTATGGCGGTATGTGAATGTCATTTTGCGGATCCAGACACGGTTGAAGTGTTCGATAATTGCCTTGGAGTATTCGGAGAAGGAACCCGCCTTGCAATGTCGAAGACAAGACTGCGCGCCGGACTCATCGTCATTGAAGCCTGGTTCAGGGGCTACTGAGGGAGTCCTGTATTAGGGGGTATTCGGACAGCCGGACTATATACATCGTCCAGACTATTGGAGCGTGAAGATACAAGACTCAAGACTCCGTCACGTGTCCGGATGGGACTCTCCTTTGTGTGGAGGACAAGCTTGGCGATCCGGATATTGTGTTTCCTTCCTTGTAATCGACTCCATGTAAACCCTAGCCCTCTCCGGTGTCTATATAAACCGGATAGGTTGGTCCTTAAGGGTCGAGCACAATTACAATCATAATCATCATAGGCTAGCTCCTAGGGTTTAGCCTCTACGATCTCGTGGTAGATCTACTCTTGTACTACTCATATCGTCAATATTAATCAAGTAGGAAGTAGGGTTTTACCTCCATCGAGAGGGCCCAAACCTGGGTAAACATTGTGTCCCTTGCTTCCTGTTACCATCAGCCTAAGACGCACAGATCGGGACCCCCTACCCGAGATCCGCCGGTTTTGACACCGACAACATGCAAGCCAGGGCCGCCAGAGCCAAAGGTAGAAATGTACCACTGCTGTTGGATCCAAGATTGATCCTCCACTTCATTGACCTATGGCACAAGGACCCTAACACGCCTTTGCCGGAGATGAACCTCACTCCTAGTCAAAGTCATGTTCTGACTGCCTTCATTGAGAAAGAAAAGTGGGAATTTGAACAAGGCAGAAGTCTGAAGAAAGCGCAATACAAGAAGCAGCGCTACCTCAAGGACAATGTCCTCACTCTCACCGCTGATCTGCTCATTGCTTTGCAAGCTGAAATCAAGCAACTGAGTGATGAATTTGATTGGTACTATGCTGATTGGAAGGGTGCCAAGGTTCGGTTCGTCAATCTAATGAAGAAATTCACTTCAAGTGCTGCTGCTCCTGTGCACGTTGAAGTTCCTCAGGCTGAAGCATCTGCTCAGCCTACTGAAGAAAATGCCAGCACCGCTGATGACAATCAGGCTGCTGAAGAAAATGAGAGTGCCAGGGCTGATGACTCCGTTCCAGCCGCTGAAGATATTGCCAGGGCATCCACTAGTGGTGCGCCTGAAGAAAATGAAGAAGTCAGGGCAACTGCATCAGTTGCGCTTGAAGAAAATGATCCAAAGTCCTCTGCACCTCCTGTGCCTACACCAACTCCGATCCTTCCATCTGCATCAAATGCAAAGAAGACTAAGGTTGCAGAGCGTGCAACTGTGAAGAAAAGGAAGGCATCAACTTCATCAAATTCTTCAGCTTCGAAGAAGATGAAGCCTCTGACTAGTTTAATTGACAACCCAATTGATGTCGTGCCAGTCTCTTTCATGCCATCAAAGGACCTTGTTCCTTTTGGTGAACATTATGTGATTCCCAATGAATCTGATGAAGAAACTCCTTCTACTGCTTCGACAGAGCAGTTGGACGAAGAAATTGAAGTGGACGAAATACCTTCAACCCCAGCCATTTCCTCACCTATGCCTCAGTTCACTGCTGAAGAGGCAGGTGTTGAAGGAATGGAAGATGAGGATGTGGACATTGGTTGTACCACTCCTGTGCTCATTGATGACTTTTGGGATAGTCAGCACCCCAACTCTCCAATGTTCACTCCGCTCCACGCAATTCCTCAGTCCCCTGCTGCTACTAAAGTACAAATGGGATCTGAAGAACCTCATGCAACCCCAAGTGTTCATGAAGAAATTCCAGCCACTAGTGCTGAAGAAATTGCCAATGAAGAATTGAAGACCCAGGCTGAAGCTGCAGAAGAGCCTGAAATTCCTCAGCCTGAGGAACCTGAGATTGCGATTCCTGAGGTGGTGATGCAATTGACTGACACTCCTCAGCCCAAGCCAAAGGATCCCTTCTCAAAGAAGCAAAAATTCAAGGCTGATGATTTCTTTGGCGAGCACGTGTTCTTCACTGAATTCAACCCATATGACAATGCTCGTCTTAGAAGGAAGCGTTTCTGGACTACAAGCCAGGCCAACTTCTATTCCTCACTTCTTTTCAACAAGGACAAAGTCTTCGACCATGAGCACATTCCTCACGTGGACATGGAATCAATGCCTTGCTTCTCTCAAGTCCTTAGTATGCTTCATGATGCAGGTTTGCTCAACTTTTGCTCTGACATAGTTGACTGGAATGAAGAACTCATTCTTCAGTTCTACGCAATGCTGCATATCACAGGTGATGCTGTTGATGTCAACTCTTGGGTGTTGGACTGGATGAATGAAAACACTCATTACAAGGCACCAGCCTCTGAATTGCTTCATGCCCTGCCACTCAGTCCTCCACCTGAAGGTGCTCGTTGTCTGTATGATGAGCCTGAACTCACTGCTCACTATATGCAAGTGCTCATGAAGCCTTTGAAGCCTGATCAAGCCCCAAGGACCAAATTCCTCGTGAAGGAATTGCTCTATGTCCCAAGGACCATCTATCGCATTTTGATGAAGACCATGAGTCCTATCAAAGGCCATGACTCATCCGATGAAGAAATTATTGGGATGATGAAGAATATGCTATTCAACATTATGCATGGCATCCCCATAAACTATCATGATTTCTTCATGAGGACTCTGGCGAATGTTGCACTTTCACCATTTGAGCTGAAGCCTTACGCGTCGTGGATCATGAGATTCCTCAAAACAAGGTCTACACTCAACTATAAGGCTGATTTTCAGAATCATCTCAGCTACTTGCCCCCCATTGAAGTCCTCAAGCGGACAATTTCCTCATCTGATGAGAAGGGCAAGTCACCAGCCGTTATCGATGAAGGCATTCGTCCATTGGATGGTCACTTCCGCAAAGTTGCATCTTATTCTACCAATGATGACTCTGCCACTCATGATTCTGCTGCCAATGCTACCAAGTCAAGTCCTCAAGTTACTGCTCCTCGTGTGATGACTAACCGTGAACTGCTGCTAAGTCTTCACCAGAAGGTGGATCGAAACCACAAATGGGTTAAGCGTCAGTTTGGCTCTATTCTTCACAACATGACTTCTACACATAATGCAGTGAAGAAAAACCATTACTACCTCCATGAAGTTTTTGATCGCACCTGGGCTATTCTATCACATCTATATGGTGAAGAAGATCTGAAGCAAATGGGCTTCAAGGAAGACTTTGACTGGTCTGCTCCTCCACGAAGAAATTCAAGAAGGTCAAGGTTCCTTCCTTGGTGGCTAGTTCATATTCTTCATCACGCGCTACGGACGAGTATGAAGACTTCGACGACACTACAGCAGGCCCTGCAACGACTCAAGAACCTGACGCTGGCGCTCCTCCATCATCATGATATTCTTCAGGGGCGTTAGTCCTCATTTTCAACCCTTTTGGTCATTCGATGACAAAGGGGGAGAAATTTGAGTTAGTCTTCAAGCGGGTCTATCTTATATGGGCGTTTTTTTGCTAAGTTACAACTCTCGTTCTTCTGATGACTTTGTTGGATCGAGTTGTAATCTTAAACTCTATGGTGGCCTGATACTTTTGTTGTGTTCTTCTGCATGCTTATTCCTCATTAATCTTAATGCACGCATGCTGAATTACATCAGTCACCATATTTCATCATGCATTTCAAATTCTTCATATTATATGTCAAATGCGTGTATGAATTACAAGATATAGGGGGAGATCTCCATGATTATACTCTTCAAGTGTGCATTGCTTCAAAAGCAAATTCCTCACTATGCACATCTTCAGGGGGAGTTCTTCTATATCTTGCTATCAAATTCCTCAATATCAGTATTTACACTTCATATGTTTATCCCCGTTGAAAACTTAACCTATATTGTCATCAATCACTAAAAAGGGGGAGATTGTAAGTGCATCTAGTGCCCCTTAGTGATTTTGTTGTATTGAAGACTTATAGGTTAAGGGACTGATGCGTTTGTGAGTTTACACAGGTCTATAAGTCTATGAGGAGTTTCATATTTACACAGAAAGTTGATCCCTAAAAATGAAGTTCTTCAACTGAAGACTTTGGATTTCTGAAGACTTTCTGAAGACTTTGAAAGTGAAGAAATTGGTGTGACCTTGAAGACTTGGCAATCATTCGAGGAACATGAAGCGTGAAGACTTTTGTTTTCGTAGTTTCATTTTCTCTTACTTGAGTCATAGGAAACACCGTACTATTAAAGGGGGTCGAGGAAATACTAAGGAAAATTTCCCATGTGATGCTAAACTCAAAATCCTACACCTACCAATCCCTTCGAGTGGAGCCATTGGAAATCTCATACAGTTCAGTCATATTCTTCAGTGACAGAGACGAAGTTCTTCTGGTCTCTGATGAATTTGTTCGGACTAAGGAGTTAGGAATTCGCCAGTGCGGATTGCCTACACTGTGAGGAACATGATAGCACTGAGGAATTTGATAGCCAAAATTCCGACCGTTGCTGTGCTATGCGCCAGCTGTCCCAAAATGTCTACCCACCTAACGGTCATATCAAACAAGGGCATTTATGTCTTATCATGGCGGGCTGCTCCCTAGGCTATAAATAGCCGCCCCCTACAACCACTAGCTGGTTGGCTGCTCCGGGAGAAACTGACACTTGTCAATTGAGAGCATCCCATCCTCCGAGGACTTTGAGCGAAAATCATCAAGTGAGGAAAACCCAAACCCAACACCTACAAACCCAAAGTGATTGAGCATCACTGAAGAGATTGATCCTGCATGGATCCGACGCTTGTTTCCTTTGAAGATTGTGCTTCTTCCAGACGGTTAGGTGTCAAGGTCTAGAGCATCCAAGAGGAATTATGGATCGCCGAGTGACCGAGTTTGTGAAGGTTCGGAAGTCACCTGAAGACTTACCACGAGTGATTGGGCGAGGTCTGTGTGACTTTAGCTCAAGGAGAATACGGTGAGGACTGTGTGTCCGGGACTGGGTGTCCTCGAGTTTAAATACTCAGCCGCTCCAACTAGATGTACAACTGAGATAGCAGTTGGAACTAGTCTACCAAATCATTGTCTTCACCAAGCTTACTGGTTCTATTTCATCAACTCTTTCATTTCCTCATGTTTGTTATTGTGTGCTTGTTCATATCTGTTTGAAGACTTTGACTGAAGACTTTCTCAATTTCCTCAGTTCAATTTCTTCAGTCTGTCCGTCTTCTTTCTTGTGTTATCCTGTGTTTACGCTTTCTGTACTATGTGCTTGTCTTCATTTGATCATGATGACTATGCTTGTGTTCTGTTATGTTTACTTCTGAGTACTTATTCCGCTGCAAGTAGTTCTTCAGTTAGGAATTTCCTCACCAGCAAATTCCTCATTGAATAATTCATAAAAATCGCCTATTCACCCCCCCCTCTAGTCGATATAACGCACTTTCAGGGAGGCAACGGAATGCGTCGTATTGACCGGGAGGCAACGGAATGCGTCGTGTTCATCGGGAGGCAACGAAACGCGTGGGAACCAACCGGCTTGGACGGAACAGGCGATGGAAACGAGGCCTGGCGTACCGCAGAACAGAGGAAACGGCCTTGTGTTCGACCAGCCACGTTCGAAACGGGATCCTGTTCATCGGGAGGGGTCTGGCGTACCGCAAAACGGAGGAAACGGACCTCCTCGGTCGAAACGGGGGTCCTGTTGATCGGGAGGGGTGTGGCCTACCGCAAAACGGACTTGTGTTGGAGCTCTACGGTCGAAAAGGGGGTCCTGTTCATCAGGAGGGGTGTGGCGTACCGCAAAACGGGACTCCACGGGATATTGTTCATCTCCACCATCGACCTCCTCCAGCCTCCAAGGGCTACCGTCGACCTCCTCCAGCCTCCACGGGCTCCTATTCATCCAGCCTCCACCGCGCGCTACTCCACCGGCTACTGTTCAACCACCCCTCCACGGGCACTCCTTCACCATCTACTGATCATCCAGCCCTCCACGGGGTCGTCCTGTTCATCCAGAGGCAACGCCACAGGGTCCTGCATCCACCCCACCACTCACTGTTCATCCAACCCCCCCCCCCCCCGCAACTCACTGTTCATCCTAGAGGCAGCATCGATCGGCTTCAGTTAGCAGCAGTAGTGAAGGAATCGCTCGATCGGGTTCAGTTAACAGCCATCAATCGATTGCTCGGGTTTAGTAACACGTAGCATGCAGTGCAATCGCTCGGGTTCAGTTAGAGCCCAACGCCTCACTCGGGTTCAGTTAGAGCCACCGTAACCGGGAACTCCCCGAAATTTTCCTCGCCCTCGCTTCTACCATGGTTTTTCAGTCATGGACGGCCCAAAGAATGTCATGCAGCTGCGTCTCCGGCCCGCCCAGGACGAAAAGCCCATTTTCTGTCATGATTTTTTGTCATAGAAGTAGGAGCCCACCACATCTATGATGATACCGGGTTTTGTCACAATTATCGTCATAGAAGTGTCATAAGTATGACAGAAAAAAAATTCGTTCGGCCCAAAATGTCACGGATGTGTCTTTTTTTGTAGTGTAAGGTGCCATAGGTCGTTGTCGTTCACTCAGCTATGCCGTTGGAGTTAATGGACTCACTTTATCTTCCAAGCCTTCTGCTGTTATCTTTTTAGATGGCCTTAAGCCATATTATTGTAATAAGTTCTCTTTTGAGACATTCGTTGTAATAAGTGTGTTATTGAAACTCTGTTATAAATCCTCAAGTACTGTGCGTGTCAGCATTACTGATCCAGGGATGACATTGATGCACAGAGACTAGACTGTTTGAGGTCTGGTCGCTACAGTTAGTCCAAAAAATGATATAAATAGCACAAAAGGTCATATAAAGTATCCAAGGTTGATAATATAATAGCATAAAACAATTAGAAAAATTATAGATACGTTGGAGACATATCAGCATCCCCAAGCTTAATTCCTGCTTGTCCTCGAGTAGGTAAATGATAAAAATAGAATTTTTTATGTGGAATGCTACCTAACATGTCTATCATATAATCTCTTTTACGATATGAATATTTAGATCCGAATGATTCAAAGCAATAGTCTATAATTTGATATAAAGACATCAATACTCAGGCATACCAACAAACAATCATGCCTTTTCAAAATAAAAATGCTAAAGAACGCCATCCCTGCAAAATCAATAATATTGTCATGATTGGTCTTCTTAACACAGAGTATAAATCATGAACTACCCCGATGACAAGCCGAGCAATTGGTTCATATTTTTTAATGCACTTGAGCTTTTTCAACCCCACGCAATACATGAGCACGAGCACATAGCACTATGGGTGGAATATAATGCGGTGATAAAGATCAATAAGGTGAAGTCAAAAAAGGAAGATAATCTCACATCGACGAGGCTAACCAACGGGCAATGGAGAGACCCATCAATTGATGTCATTGCAAGGAGTAGGGATTTCCATGCACTGATGCACTAAGAGCTATAAGTGTATGAAAGCTCAAGTGAAAACTAAGTGGGTGTGCATCCAACTTGCTTGCTCATGAAGACCTCGGGCATGTGAGGAAGCCCATCATTGGAATATAAAAGCTAAGTACTATAATGAAAAAAATTCCCACTAGTATATGAAAGTGACAACATAGGAGACTCTCTATATTGGCAACATGTTGCTACTCTGAAGAACAAGTGTGGAAAAGGATAGTAACATTGCCCCTTCTCTATTTTTCTCTCATTTTTTGTTGGGCTCTGTTTGGCCTCTTTTTTCCGTCTAGCTCCTCGTCCCGACTTGTGAGTGGGATCATAGTCTCCATCATCCTTTCCTCACTGGGACAATGATCTAATAATGATGATCGTAACACTTTTATTTACTTACAAGTCGATAACTAGAGCAATATGACTCTATATGTATGCCTCTAGCAGTGTACCAGGATGTGCAATGATGCTAGCATAACATGTATAATAATGATGAACGATGGTTGTGCCAAAAAATACTATGTAAGCTATATTATCATGCAAAGCAATATGAAAATGAAGGTGTGTGTCATAAGAACAGAATGGTGGAAGTTGCATGGCAATATATCTCATAATGGCTATGGAAATGCCATGATAGGTAGGTATGGTGGCTGTTTTGAGGAAGATATAAGGAGACTTATGTGTGATAGAGCGTATTATATCATGGGGTTTGGATGCACCAGCGAAGTTTGCACCAACTCTCGAGGTGAGAAAGGGCAATGCATGGTATCGAAGAGGCTAGCAAACGGCGGAAGGGTAAGAGTGCATATAGTTGATGGACTCACATTAGTCATAAAGAACTCGAAACTCACATACTTATTGTAAAAGTTTGTTAGCCCTCGAAGCAAAGTACGACTGCGCATGCCCCTAGGGGGATAGATTGGTAGGAAAAGACCATCGCTTGTTCCCGACCTCCACTCATAAGGTAGACACTCAATAGTAAATCATGCTCCAACTTCATGGCACAACGGGAGACTATACGTGTGTGCTTCGGGAATCACAAACACTAACACCAATATTCTTACTAAACCATATCACTAGTACCCCCACATATTACCATCTTAATATCCCAAAACTAATGCAAGGTATCAAACTTATCATATTCAGTGATCTACATGAAAGTTTTTATCATATCCCTCTTGAAGACCTATCATATCAGGACCAATTTCATAACACGTGCATATTGCCATTACTATTTATTAGACTCTCAAAAAGATATAAGGAAGCATGAGAGTGCACCTATTTCTTTAAAATATAACCACCGCCATGCTCCAAAAGATATAAGTGAAGCACTAGAGCAACTGCCTAGCTCAAAAGATATAAGTGAAGTGATGTCGCTTGAACTACGTCGGTATTTCCCCAAAGAGGAAGGGATGATGCAGCGCAGCTACGGTAGGCATTTCCCTCAGTTATGAAACCAAGGTATCAATCCAGTAGGAGAAACAAGCAACACTAAGTGAATGGTACCTACACACAAAGAACAAATACTTGCAACCCGACGCTTATGAGGGGTTGTCAATCCCTCTGCGGGTAACGGCGCCATAAATTATCAGGTTGACGGGACAAAATTTGTGTAGATTGGATAAATAGATCTCGGTAAAACGAAAAATAAAAGATGCAAATAAAAGTGCAGCAAAGTATTTTTGGGTTTTTAGAATACTAGAACTAAAACCGAAAACCAAATGAAATAGATCTCAAAGCAAATATGATAAATAAAAGACCTCGGGCCGTAGATTTCACTAGTGGCTTCTCTCAAGAAATAGCACATGGTGGGTAAACAAATTATCGCTGGGCAATTGATAGAAAGTCGAATAGTTATGACGATATCCAGGCAATGATCAATATATAGGCATCACGTCCAAGATTAGTAGACCGACTCCTGCCTGCATCTACTACTATTGCTCCACACATCGACCGCTATCCAGCATGCATCTAGTTTATTAAGTTCATGGAGAAACGGAGTAATGCAATAAGAATGATGACATGATGTAGAGGAGATCTATTCATGTAGGAATAGCCCCCATCTTTTATCCTTAATAGCAACGGTATGTGCGTGTCTTGCTGCCCCTTCTGTCCCTGGGAAAGAACACCACACGATCGAACCCATCATAAAGCACCTCTTCTTCCCGTGGCAAGAAAAATCGATCTAGTCGGACTAACTAAACCAAAAGTTCGAAGAAGAAATACGAGGCTATAAATAATCATGCATATAAGAGATCAAAAGAAGACTCAAATAATATTCATGGATATAGATCTGATCATAAACTCAAAGTTCATCGGATCCCAACAAACACACCACAAAAAGAGTTATATCAAATAGATCTCCAAGAGACCATTGTATTGAGAATCAAAAGAGAGAGAGGAAGCCATCTAGCTACTGACTACGGACCCATAGGTCTATGATGAACTACTCACGCATCATCGAAGAGGCACCAATGAGGATGAACCCCTCTGTGATGGTGTCTAGATTGGATCTCGTGGTTGTGGAACTTGCGGTGGCTGGAACTGTGTTTCATTGAATCCCCTAGGGGTTCTGGAATATTTGGGTATTTATATTATGAAGAGGCGGTTTAGGAGGCCACTGAAGTGGGCACAACCTATCTGGGCACGCCTGGGCCTCCAGGCGCGCCCTGGTGGGTTGTGCCCCCCTCGGGATCCCCTGTGGTACTTCTTTGGCCCACTCTATGTCT
The DNA here is from genome assembly GCA_963921465.1 of Triticum timopheevii. Classification (NCBI taxonomy): domain Eukaryota; kingdom Viridiplantae; phylum Streptophyta; class Magnoliopsida; order Poales; family Poaceae; genus Triticum; species Triticum timopheevii. The sequence continues at coordinate 228,043,372 of OY997270.1, read as the reverse complement.
TCTGGTCCAAAATAATTCTCCAAAAAGTTTTGTTGCGTTTGGACTCCGTTTGGTACTGATATTCTGCAAAGTAAAAAGAAAAAAGAAAAAAATAGCAACTGGCACTGGACACTATGTCAATAGATTAGTCCCAAAAAATGATATAAAGTTGCTGGAAAGTTATTGTAAAACATCCAAGAATGATAATATAACTGCATGGAACAATAAAAAATTATAGATAGTTGGAGACATATCAGCATCCCCAAGCTTAATTCCTACTCGTCCTCGAGTAGGTAAATGATAAAAACTAAATTTTGCATGTGGAATGTTGCCTAACGTGTTCATCACATATTCTTTTCTTTTGTAGCATGGACATTTGGAGTTTTATATGGTTCAAAGCTATAGTCTAGTTTTGACATGAAGATTTCAATACTCAAGCATATCAACAAGCAACCATGTCTTTCAAAATATCAGCACTAAAGAAAGTTAGTCCTAGCCCATCATGCTCAATCATTGATCCATTCAGGAAACCCACTCGCATATTAGCTACGTACAATGCTCAAGTATGATCATAGCTATAGAGAAGATGGAGACTCAAATAAAAATGAAAATTGCATAAAGTAAATAGATAGGCCCTTCGCAGAGGGAAGTAGGAATTTGTAGAGTGCCAGAGCTCAAAGCAAAAATTGATAGATATTTTTTTTGAGCGGCATACTTTTCCCGTCAACGAAAACGGCCGGGTAATTCCCAACACTTTCCATGCTAGATATATCATAGGCGGTTCCCAAACAAAAAATAAAGTTTATTCCTTTTTCCACCATTCTTTCACAATCCATGGCTAGTCGTATCCATGGTTGCCTTCCATACCAACACTTTCCAAGGAATTTATTATTTGACAACATAAAGTAAAATTCTTTTTCATTTCGGGACTGGGCATCCCTATTACTGCCGTACTCTCATGCAATGACAAGTGAACAAACACTCAGCTTGAGAATGACACATCTAGCATGGAACATTTTGGCCACCCCCTATCGCTTCATGAGCGGTACAAGCACACAAAAAGGAAATTCATTTTGAAAATTAGAGGTGGCACATACAAATTTGCTTAGGTAGGTATGGTGGACTCATATGGCAAAACTGGGTTTAAAGATTTTGGATGCACAAGTAGTATTTCTACTTAGTACTAGTGGAGGCTAGCAAATTGATTGAGAAGCAACCAACCACATAAGCAAGCATTAAGCATAACTAACATCGAATAATGCACCATAAGTAGGATGCAATTTCATTGCATAACTATTGACTTTCATGCTTGCATAGGGAATCACAAACCTTAACACCAACATTCTTACCAAAGCATAATTACTCACCAACATGACTCACATATCACTATCATCATATCTCAAAACTATTACAAAGAATCAAGTTTAATTTTTCCAATGATCTTCATGAAAGTTTTTATTATATCCCTCTTGCATATCTATCACTTTGGGACTAACTTCATATGTTGCTTTTGATAAGCTCAAACAAATTTTTTGTCTCTCAAGATAATATAAGTGAAGCATGAGAGAATTTCTTCAAAAAATTACTAAATCTCAAATAAATCTAAGTGAAGCATGAGAGCATTTCTTCAAAAATATTAAAGCACATTGTGCTCAAAAAGATATAAGTGAAGCACTAGAGCAATTCCATAGCTCAAACATTTTAAGTGAAGCATAAAGAGCAATTCTATCAAATAATTGCATAATTTTGGCTCTCTCAAATAGGTGTGTCCGGCAAGGATACTTGTGGAAAACTAAAAAGAATAACAAGCAAAGACTCATATAATACAAGACGCTCCAAGCAAAACTCATGATATGTGACGAATAAAAATATAGCTCCAAGTAAAATACCGATGGTCGCTAGAAGAAAGAGGGGATGCCTTCCGGGGCATCCCCAAGCTTAGTTGCTTGGTTCTCCTTGAATACTAACTTGGGGTGCCATGGGGCATCCCCAAGCTTAGGCTCTTTTTACTCCTTATTCCTTCATCCATCGTGATCTCACCCAAAACATGAAAACTTCAATCACACAAAACTTAACAAAAACTTCGTGAGATCCATTAGTATAATAAAGCAAATCACCACTCTAAGTACTATTGCAAACCCATTCATATTTTATAATTGCATTATATCTATTGTATTCCAACCTTACCATGGCTTATACCCCCGATACAATCCATAGATTCATCAAAAATAAGCACACAATCCAACGAAAACAGAATCTGTCAAAAACAGAATAGTCTGTAGTAATCTGGAAACTTTGTATACTTTTGTAACTCCAAAAGTTCTGAAAATTAGGACAACGTAGGCAATTTGTATATCAATCTTGTGTAAAACAATTCAGAATTTTATCAAACTTTTGTGATTTTAAACAATTCTCCTACTGGCCCAAAAGTTTTTGTTTTTCAACCAGATCAAATCAACTATCACCAAACATGATCCCAAAGGCTTTATTTGGCACAAACACTAATTAAAACATAAAAAACACAATCATAATAGTAGCATAATTGTGTGAACACTCAAGAACAGAAATAAAAAGGCAAAAATAAAATTTATTCATGTGGTTGCCTCCCAACAAGCGCTACCGTTTTATGCCCCTAGCTAGGCATAATGCATATATTCAAGTATTGTCATCTTTCTTATTATTTTCTATAGATGTGTTCTTGTCAGGAGGTTTTGCAAAGATAACTTGAAACACATTATCCATAGAAATTTTAGCATTGTCAAGTTGCCCATCTACGTATCCCCTTTGATTTCTGGCAAAAATCTGAGAATAGTGTTGATTAACATCCTTGAAAACTTGTCGGGTTATATCTAAAACGGGGATTTCCTTTTTAAGGTTCTCATAATTTTTTTGATTATTTCCAAGGAAATGTCTCAACAAATAATCACTATTATAAAGGATCTCATTTATCACCGGTTTCTCATGGTTCATACCATAAAAATCAAAAAAAGTCCCTAGCTTCCCGTACTATGTAATCAAATTCATTCATAAGAACAAGGGTAGCTAGCTTTTCAGCTTTAGGATCCTTTATAACAGGCAGCTCATAGAACAATCTTTGCAAGGTAGGATTAGTACGGATAAATCTATTTTCAAGTTTCAGAACTAGTGCTGAAATAGCTTCCACATAAGATTTAGTTCTTTTAAGTATAGGAGCATCATCAAGAGTGAAATTTCCAACACAATTGAAAAATTCTTGGATATGTTCTTTTCCCATAACATTCCCTTGCCCCAAAACAGAAGTTTTAGCATCTAGATTGCCAAATCTTCCAATTTTAGGAGTTAAGCCATCATTTGTTTCTGCCATACCAAAATCACTCATAGTGACAAGTTCAAACGAATAAGAGATCTGATGAGAAAAACAGCGAACGAAAAAGAGGGCGAATAAAATGACTAATTTTGTGAAGTGGGGGAGATGAAAACGAGAGGCAAATGGCAAATAATGTAAATTTCAAGGAGATGAGATTTGTGATTAGGAACCTGGTAGATGTTGATGATGTCTCCCGGGCAACGGCGCCAGAAACTCATTTTGATGTCGCTTGAACTACGTCGGTATTTCCCCAAAGAGGAAGGGATGATGCAGCACAGCTACGGTAGGTATTTCCCTCAGTTATGAAACCAACACTAGTACAATCAGGTGCTATACAAATGGTTTTTAACCCCTTTCCGTGACGGCATTTGGAACCGTCGCCTAGTGAGTGACTGCGATAGTGGGCCTTTCCACATGACCCAGAAACCGTCGGGGATATGCCCTCCTAGCACACACGCTCGGCAAAATGAGGTCGTGTGTGATAGTGCTAAAAAATTCAATTATATAGGAGAAATAGTTTCCGGTCGTAAGTTCATCCCACATAGTCAGTCCCCGCTAAACGTTTCCGTTCGTATATACATCCCACACAGTCGCCCCAAGGAAAACGTTTCTGTTCGCATGTACCTCACACACAATTTTCCCCGTTAAATCGTTTGTGATAGCATTTGCATTGCACACGGTATTAACAATTTTATCGTTTGCGTAATTGAATGCATCACACACGGTGCGTAGAAGAAACTGTGTGGCAAAGGCTGTCCATCACACATAGTTTTTATGTGGTAAACGTTTGCGCTAGGTGGCCTAACGCAAACAATTTTCAAGAGGATGTCGTGTGTGTTTGTTCATTAATCCAACATGGTTTATTCCTAGAAACTGTGTGTGTTGCCTGAGGTCATCGCCACTGTGTTTTCTTGATAACCGCTTGCAATAGAAAAACCCAATTAGCAGGCTAATGATCCTATTATTAATAATCCATTTATTAATCTAATTGACATTTCATATTAAGCACACAATATATTTCATTTTCATAATTGAAATACATCAGAGTACAACATCATATAGCTTCAGCACTCAGCTACCCCATTACACAACTGCACGAGCACCAAGTTTCACATGCAACATCTATAACCTTTCGAAATTAGCATCATAGATGGTACATAGACATATGTATCTCATCTGAAAACTGCTGAAGCAGAAGGCGAATATTGAACCTTCATTGATGTTGAAGGTCTTTTCAACTTTAGGTCAGTGCCTGTTGATGATTGACCGTCCATCCTTCCTCCTCTTCGGGAACTGAAAGAACATGCGGTGCCCCCATGTTTGGTTTTGGCAATTGATGACAATATCTATGGACTAATGGTTGCCTTGAGTTATATTTGAAGGGTTTGTCCATAGGCTTTTCTTGGAGTCCATTGGTTGGTCTCAAGGAGAGTTTGTGATGACCACGGTGCTATTAAGGAATTATCTAAAGATCGGTCATGTGAGTGTTGAGCTTATTGCAAGCATGTCTTGAAGAAGAAGATTGTGTGATCATTCATGTTTACCTTCAAGACATCATCCAAATGAAGAGAGTTGGAAAGATTCAAGGTTGATCAAGACTAAGTCAAAGAATGAATCAAGTTGATCAACACACAAAGCATAGAAGATGTACCGAGAGGGATCAAGCGATCCCATGGTATGGTAAGAATGGTCAATTACGCTTTGTGTACTAACCTATGGTCTTTGTGAGAGTTCTTTGTGGGGTTAGGTTGCGGTGTGCAAGTTCAAGTAGGATCATCACGAAGAGATCATATGCTTGAAGCTTGCCGTCCATTGTGGTGACAATGGACTTGTGAAGATATGCAGAAGAGTGTCTCACCCATAGTGGAGTATGGGGGAGCAATCTACTAGTCTTCATTGAGCCAACGCAATCAAGAAAGGTGGTCCATCTTGAGGAGGATAAGATCGTCATCATCTAGCTCAAGTGGATCATGTGCAAGGCAAAGGTTCGCCCTTGATAGGTTTTCTATTTTACCGGTCTCACGGTAGTTGTGGGAGACCGGGTTATAGGATCGATTGCCGTACTATCAAGGGGGGCTCTCGATGAGTAGCTTGATCATATCGTTCATAGAGAGCTCAAACCATTGCATCCTTGCATCATCTTTATTGGTTTTTGTTTGGTTCTTCTCTTTGTGAGATTTGGAGCTCTTGGTCTTTTTTATGACAAGCTCGAGTTCATCGAAAACGGAGTTCACTTGCCTCTTCTATGATGTTTTCGATGTTGGAGGGTATGCCGGTTCTTCTCTGTTGGAGGTTTCACTCCTTTGTTTGTTAGGCATACCTCCCCTGCCTCTTCTTACTATAACAAGCTTGAGTGTTCTCAATTCGGAGCTCATATGAAGAAGTTATGGCATTTCTGTTTTTCTCCCTGCTCTGGTCTGAGCGGTAGTACCGCAGGCCGGAGCGGTAGTACCGCTTGGATGCTATAAGAGGCAGTACCGCTCCATAGCGGTAGTACCGCTTGTAGCCCCAGCCGTAGTACCGCTGCGGTTGCGTGCTAGTGCCGCCTCGATTCGAGGGCTCGTTTTTCGTGTCAGACTTTCCGGTACCAGCCGCGGCAGTAGTGGCGGTAGTACCGCTCTGGAGCGGTAGTACCGCGAGGAGCAGCGGTAGTACCGCTAGCCTAGCGGTAGTACCGCTCGTGGAGCGGTAGTACCGCTCGTGTGCGGGCTAAGCACATAACGGTTGGATTTTTTCCCTCCTATAAAAGGGGGTCTTCTTCCCCAATGAACCTTATCTTTTGAGCTCGTGTTCTTCCCCCATTGTTGACCTTCTTCGAGCTTGCTAACTCTCAATCCCTCCATGGATTCTTGCTAGTTTTTGAGGGAAAAGAGAGAGGAGATCTAGATCCACATTTCCACCAATCACTTTCTCCTATATGTGAGGGGAACCCATTGGATCTAGATCTTGGAGTTCTTGGTGTTCTCCTTCTTGTTCTTCCTCTCATCTTCCTCCCTAGCATTAGTTGCTTCGGTGGGATTTGAGAGAGAAGGACTTGGGCACTCCGTGTGCCTTTGCCATTGCATTTGGTGCATCGGTTTGAGTTCTCCACCGTGATACATGGAAGTTACAAGTTGAGAAGCTTATTACTCTTGGGTGCTTGGTGCCTTGGAGCTTGTTCATCTTGGGTGCTTGGGCACCCTAGACAGTTTGGTGGTGTTCGGAGCTCAATCATTGTGGTGTAAAGCTCCGGGCAAGCGTCGGGGTCTCCAATTAGGTTGTGGAGATCGCCCCGAGCAATTTGACGGGTTCCGGTGACCGCCCCCAAGGGTTGCCAAAGTGTACGGGTTCGGTGACCGCCCCCAAGGGTCGCCATTTGTACGGGTTCGGTGACCGCCCACAAGGGTCCCCTAGTGGAATCACGACATCTTGCATTGTGCGAGGGCGTGAGGAGATTACGGTGGCCCTAGTGGCTTCTTGGGGAGCATTGTGCCTCCACACCGCTCCAAACGGAGATTAGCATCCGCAAGGGTGTGAACTTCGGGATACATTGTCGTCTCCGCGTGCCTCGGTCATCTCTTACCCGAGCCCTTTACTTATGCACTTTACTTTGTGATAGACATATTGTTCTTTGTCATATATCTTGCTATCACATAGTTTCTTATCTTGCTTAGCATAAGTTGTTGGTGCACATAGGTGAGCCTAGTTGTCGTAGGTCTTGTGCTTGAAAAATTAACCGTTAGGTTTATTCCGCATTTGTTCAAGCCTAAACCGTAATTATTTTAAAGCGCCTATTCACCCCCCCCCTCTAGGCGACATCCACGATCTTTCAGGAACTCTTCAATATTGAACCGTGGGTGTTGTACGAATAATTTCCTCACCTCCTGACCATACAGGTGGTTTGAGAGGTAATCAGCAGTGAACTGCTTTGGAAAGGCCTGAAAACAAGGATGTGCATAAATATCTTCTCTATATTGGAAATGGGGCAAAGGAATAAAAAAGGCAAGGTATAATAGTTAGTACCATCCTGTAGTGAACTGATGTCTTCTTCATTGTGCAAACAAAAATCTTGTTGTTTTTCATTGCTAATTTCTTTATCCTAACATTCTTTCTGAGTTTCTTGACTTGACTGATATTCATGGCAACTCATTTCCCCATATGCAAAAAGGGTCGAACAGTGGGTCAAAACCTCTGACAGCAGGACCTACATGTGCAAGACCAAATTGTTAAAAACCTAAATATTAGAATGGTTCCTGCAATTGCACAATAATGTGCTATTAGACAAAGGACCATGCATGTTCAAACCTCAATTGTAAACCTCAGTGCTTCCCATTGTTTCCCTGCAACACATATAAGGTAGTTAGTGATCACGTTAAGTGAGGGTTCGCATGCTATTAGTAAAATAAGTTGATGAAAAATAAGCACATTGCAGATTCATCAGATTAATTCAAGCCACATGGAAAACCCATTTATCCAAACCAAGCATGATTAAGAACTAGGAAATATAGCAATTGTATAAGTTTCTCATGTATTAAGTGCAGCCAAATTCGATTATTCCTCACATGCACAACAATACAAAATTCTACCCACGACAATTGGACATCGCATTGCAAAATTGAACCAAGCAGTTAATTAAGCACCAAAACAAATGAACCAAACATTAACTGAGCACCACATTGCACAATATAACATACTCCTAATAGAAGATCAGACAGTTAACCAAACCAAGCATGCTTAACAACTTGGAAATATAGCAATTGTATTTGGTTCTCATGTATTTAGTATAGCCAAATTCAATTTATTTCTCACATGGTATACAATAACAGAATGCACCCACAACAATTGGACATCGCATTGCAGAATTGAACCAAACAGTTAACTAAACACCACAAAAAATGAACCAAACGTTAACTGAGCACCACATTGCACAATGTATAACGTACTAGAAGATCAGACAGTTAACCAAACCAAGCATGCTTGACAACTTGCAAATATAGAAATTGTATTTGTTTCTCATGTATTTCATAAAGAAAAAATTGATTTATTTCTCACATGGAAGCAACAACAACAACAACAACAACAACAAAGCCTTTAGTCCCAAGCAAGTTGGGGTAGGCTAGAGGTGAAACCCATAAGATCTCGCAACCAACTCATGGCTCTGGCACATGGATAGCAAGCTTCCATGCACCCCTGTCCATAGCTAGCTCTTCGGTGATACCCCAATCCTTGAGGTCTCTCTTAACGGACTCCTCCCATGACAAATTCGGTCTACCCCGCCCTCTCTTGACATTCTCCGCACGCTTTAGCCATCCGCTATGCACTGGAGCTTCTGGAGGCCTGCGCTGGATATGCCCAAACCATCTCAGACGATGTTGGACAAGCTTCTCTTCAATTGGTGCTACCCCAACTCTATCTCGTATATCATCATTCCGGACTCGATCCTTCCTCGTGTGGCCACACATCCATCTCAACATACGCATCTCCCCACACCTAACTGTTGAACATGTCGCCTTTTAGTCGGCCAACACTCGGTGCCATACAGCATTGCGGGTCGAACCGCCGTCCTGTAGAACTTGCCTTTTAGCTTTTGTGGCACTCTCTTGTCACAGAGAATGCCAGAAGCTTGGCGCCACTTCATCCATCCGGCTTTGATCCGATGGTTCACATCTTCATCAATACCCCCATCCTCCTGCAGCATTGACCCCAAATACCGAAAGGTGTCCTTCTGAGGTACCACCTGACCATCAAGGCTAACTTCCTCCTCCTCACACCTAGTAGTACTGAAACCGCACATCATGTACTCGGTTTTAGTCCTACTAAGCCTAAACCCTTTCGATTCCAAGGTTTGTCTCCATAACTCCAACTTCCTATTTACCCCCGCCCGACTATCGTCAACTAGCACCACATCATCCGCAAAGAGCATACACCATGGGATATCTCCTTGTATATCCCTGTGACCTCATCCATCACCAATGCAAAAAGATAAGGGCTCAAAGTTGACCCCTGATGCGGTCCTATCTTAATCGGGAAGTCATCAGTGTCGACATCACTTGTTCGAACACTTGTCACAACATTATCGTACATGTCCTTGATGAGGGTAATGTACTTTGCTGGGACTTTGTGTTTCTCCAAGGCCCACCACATGACATTCCGCGGTATCTTATCATAGGCCTTCTCCAAGTCAATGAACACCATATGCAAGTCCTTCTTTTGCTCCCTATATCTCTCCATAAGCTGTCGTACCAAGAAAATGGCTTCCATGGTCGACCTCCTAGGCATGAAACCAAACTGGTTTTTGGTCACGCTTGTCATTCTTCTTAAGCGGTGCTCAATGACTCTCTCCCATAGCTTCATTGTATGGCTCATCAGCTTAATTCCACGGTAATTAGTACAACTCTGAACATCCCCCTTGTTCTTGAAGATTGGTACTAATATACTCCGTCTCCATTCTTCTGGCATCTTGTTTGCCCGAAAAATGAGGTTGAAAAGCTTGGTTAGCCATACTATCGTTATGTCCCCGAGACATTTCCACACCTCAATGGGGATACAATCCGGGCCCATCGCCTTGCCTCCCTTCATCCTTTTTAAAGCCTCCTTGACCTCAGACTCCTGGATTCGATGCACAAAGCGCATGCTAGCCTCATCAAAAGAGTCGTCTAGTTCAATGGTAGAGCTTTCGTTCTCCCCATTGAACAGCTTGTCGAAATACTCCCGCCATCTATGCTTAATCTCCTCGTCCTTCACCAAGAGTTGGCCTGCTCCGTCCTTGATGCATTTGACTTGGCCAATATCCCTCGTCTTCCTCTCTCGGATCTTGGCCATCTTATAGATGTCCCTTTCGCCTTCCTTCGTGCCTAACCGTTGGTAGAGGTCCTCATACGCCCGACCCCTTGCTTCACCAACAGCTCGCTTTGCAGCCTTATTCGCCATCTTGTACTTCTCTATGTTGTGTGCACTCCTATCCAGGTATAGGCGGCTGAAGCAATCTTTCTTCTCTTTAATCGCCTTCTGGACATCATCATTCCACCACCAGGTATCCTTATCTTCGCTTCTCCTTCCCCTGGACACTCCAAACTCCTCTGAGGCCACCTTACGAATGCAAGTCGCCATCTTCATCCACACATTGTCCGCATCCCCTCCTTCCTCCCAAGGGCCCTCCTTAATGACCCTCTCCTTGAACGCCTAAGCTACCTCCCCCTTGAGCTTCCACCACTTCGTTCTAGCGACTTTAGCCCACTTATCCCGCTAGACACGAATCCGAAAGCGGAAGTCAGCTACCACAAGCTTATGCTGGGGTACAACACTCTCTCCAGGTATCACCTTACAGTCTAGGCACACACGCCTATCTTCCCTTCTCGAGAGGATGAAATCAATCTGGCTAGAGTGTTGGCCACTACTAAAAGTCACCAGATGTGATTCTCTCTTTCTAAAGAGGGTGTTGGCTACAATCATGTTGTAGGCTAGAGCAAAGCTTAAGACATCTTCTCCTTCTTGATTCCTGATGCCATAGCCAAAGCCCCCATGCGCCCCTTCAAAACCTGTGTTAGATGTACCCACGTGGCCATTGAGGTCTCCTCCTATGAAGAGCTTCTCACCAATCGGTACACTCCTAACCATGTCTTCCAGGCCTTCCCAGAACTCCCTCTTGGTGTTCTCATTGTGGCCTACTTGCGGGGCATACGCGCTGATAACATTGAGAACCAAGTCCTCAACTACCAGCTTGACCAGGATAATCCGGTCCCCACGTCTCTTGACGTCTACCACTCCATACTTGAGGCTCTTGTTGTTCAAGATTCCTACGCCATTTCTGTTTGCAGCCATCCCCGTGTACCATAGCTTGAAGCCGGTATCCTCCACCTCCTTCGCCTTCTGTCCTCTCCATTTGGTTTCTTGGACGCAAAGGATATCAACACCTCTCCTCACCGCTGCATCAACTAGCTCCCGAAGCTTCCCTGTCAGAGACCCTACGTCACCCTGAACAAAATTTCTCACATGGAAGACAATACAAAATTGCACCCTGAACAATTGAACATCATATTTGCAGAATTGAACCAAACAGTTAACTGAACATGGCAACTAATTAACCAAACAGTTAATAAGTGAGCACCACATTGCATGACATATAGAACATATACACTAGAGCAATAGATTGCATTGTAAAAGTAGATAGCACAATTCACTAGAATTTGTTAAGGAAAGGCAATAGCTAGCAAACTGAACATGGGTCCTCATAGTGAGCTAATAAGACAAGCTACTCCTCATTGTCAGAGATATCGATGACGATTGTCTCCTTGGACATGGAAGAGGGCGAGGCCTCCGCATCGTGGGTACCCTCGTCATAGTGGTGAGTTCCCTGAGACCCTCCGGCACCAACCTGCTGGCTCTCGAGTTGAGGTAAGCACGTCCACGCTGAGAAAACACCTCGTAGTCTTCATCGAAGGCACCGAGGGTGGCCTCGAGAAAACACCATGAACTGTCATTTAAAGAAGCCAACCGCATCACAGCGTTGGTGCGCGAGGCGTCGACAGTGGCCTCGATGGTGAGGTGCTCGTCCAAGATCTGGGGGTCGGCACAGATGGCAGGCATCGGACCTCATCCGCGCATGTGGCCGCGATTTGCTTCTCCGCTGCCAAATGCTCCTTGAGCTCCTGGTTATACTGCGTGCACCATGGCTTAGGGCGGCGCTTATTTAGTGGAGAGGTTGGTGATTTGGGTGGAAGGTGTCACGCTGGCGGTCGGGGCATGTGGGATGTGGAAGGAGGAGGAGGATGGGGGTCGGGTGTGGATTACCTTCCTGGATAGACGAAGCCGAGAAGCGTGAAGGAGGGTCACCGGTGAGGAGCCGGCGCTGCAAGCAAGGAGTGAAGGTTTCAACTTGGAAAGGAAGGCGGAAACAGGGGAAATGTGGCTTTTGGTAAGGGGGGGGGCAGGGAGGTAGATATTTCCGCGGAAGCCGAAAATTTTGAAATGGTTTAGCGAAAAAACTGGCGCGCAAAGTGTCATCAGACACGGTCCCTTATTCAGAACTGTGTACGATGTGTGAACATCACAAATGATCCAGATAGCTTAAACCATGTGCGATGAGTTTGAACGTCAAAAATTTGGGTTCGAGTTTCCCTGGTTGCAGTGGTCATCCACGTCATTGCATAATTTGGATACACAAAGTAGACTACAACACACCCACACATCTTAATCGAGCAAGTTCAGCAATTAAACAGAGCTAGCTGACCTAAACATTACTATAACAAATTAAAGACCAGCGCTCTTAATTAAACAAAACAAAGAGTACTACTACGGCTGGTGCTCGTTGATCTCCGCCGCCTCCTCTATGTCCAGCTCGCGCCTGACGGTCTCCTGGGGAAGGGCCTCCATGGCATCCATCGCACCATACTCGGCAAGCATCTCGTCATCTGCATTCGCCATCTCTTTGGAAAAGGCTGCCACGAGCTGGGCGTGGGAGGACGTGATCTGGGCTTGGACGGGCTCCATCGTGGCAAGCTATGCGGAGGAGGAACGGACGGCTGCTCGAACGCTCTCGGCGATTGCCAACTCTTCGGTTGTGGGTTGCCGATCGTTCTCGGAGAAGCTTCGTTCGATTTGTGCGTTAACCGCCACGAGCTGGGTGTGGGCGGCCTCGACATGGTCGTGGGCAACATCCATCAGGGCTAAGGACGCCGCTGCAGAACAGACAGTTGTTGTGCCACTCTCGCTAGTTGCTATCCCCGAGGCAGATGCTGCTGCCGCCACCTGAGAAGCAACAACAGTCGTTTGAGCTGCCATGGCTACCCGATCGCAGATTACGTCTGCGATCACGAAGCTTGTTAGCACGCGCCTTGCAGCTGCGGCCGCGCTCTCGCCGGAGTGGGCCGTCGAAGTTGCCCTCACGAAGCGGGTCCACATCCCCATATTTCACCGACAACGATTGAACAGTGAAATGATCTTTGGGGAGCGAGCTAGTGTGCTTGACACGTCGGCTGTGGATTGTAGCCGATGCACCTTCTCCCGTAAGCCGTATGCGTACTATACACCAACGGTGCTCTAGGATATTTTGTACCGCATCTCACATGATGGTGATAATAAATTGTGTGCGATCTACTTGATTTTTCGTCTTTATTTAAATTACATAATGGGGCCACAGCTGCAAAGGATGGTGTTTGAATTGCTAGAACTTTTATCTGCAGTGAACATGCAACTATAGGTGTGTCGTCAAAAAAAAGGAATTATTCAGGGTTCGTTTGGACATTTTTATACATTAACTTGGTTTTCTAGGCATTTCAGGTGCATAATTCAAAATTAAACTACATGCACATGCTCCGGTGCACCAAAATGGGTTGTAAAATGATATATGTGTCCATGGGTTGATGCTTATGTCCCATTCAAGAAATGGGGATAAATTTCAAACACCACGGCACCGTGGCTCTCCGGCAAACATTGAGGTGCTTGCTTTTGTAATTCTAGTAAATACAAAAGTCATCCGAAATTCATGAACCTTGGCATGCTATCATGGAACGACATCAACATGTTGGGGTAAAAAATATTGTCCCATTTTGGGCAGGTTATGGTATAAGCTTCTCGCAAACCAGAGCTTCTCTCACAACAAGCCTGACGGTTTTGGTAGGGAACATGCCACCTTGGGGAACGAAACAATATCTATTGCCTCTTCTTACTTTAAAATTTTTTCTCGTGTCAACATAGAACAATAGGAGTGTTATGCAATTTTTGGGATTTTTTGGCGCTCGCTTGGACATTTTTATACATTAACTGAGTTTTCTATGCATTCATGTGCATAATTCAAATTTGAACTACATGTACACGCTCCAATGCATATAAATGGATTGAAAAATCAAATGTGTGTCCTTGGTTGCAATCTTAGGTCCCATGCAAGAAATGGGAATGAATGTCAAACACCTTTGCCACCGTCTGTCGGCCGCTAACGTTGAGATGCATGGTTTTAAAATTCTAGTAAATCGAAAACTCGCCTGAAATTCATGAAACTTGATATGCTATGATGGAACGGCATCAACATGAAGTGGTAAAAAATTGTCCCATTTGGGGCAGGTTGGGGTATAAGCTTCTCACAAACCAGAGCTTCTCGCAACAAGCCTCATGGTTATGGTAGGGAATGTTTAACCTTTCTGGACGAAATGATATCCGTTGCCTCTTCTTGGTTTCAATTTTTTCTCTAGTGTCAACATAGAACAACAGGAGTGTTGTGTTAAATTTTGGAATTTTTCAGGGTTCGTTTGGACATTTTTATACATTAATTGAGTTTTCAATGCATTTATGTGCATAATTCAAATTTGAACTATAGGCACATGCTCTAATGCATATAAATTGGTTGAAAATTCAAATTTGTGTCCTTGGTTGCATGCTTAGGTCCCATGCAAGAAATGGGAATGAATGTCAAAGACCCTACCACCATCACTCGGCCGCAAACAATGAGATACCTGGTTTTTAAATTCTAGTAAATCCAAAACTCTTCTAAAATTCATGAAACTTGGCATGCTATCATGGAGCGGCATCAACATGTCGCGGTAAATTTTTTGTCCCATTAGGGGCTGGTTTGGGTATAAGCTTCTCACAAACCAGAGCTTCTCACAAGAAGCCTGATGGTTTCGGTAGGAAAGGTTTCACCTTTCTGTACGAAACGATGTCCGTTGCCTCTTCTTGATTTCAAAAAAATTCTAGTGTCAACATAGACTACATGAGTTTTGTGTTAAATTTTGGAATTTTTTGGGGTTTGCTTGGACATTTGTATACATTAGCTGGGTTTTGTAGGCATTTTATGTGCACAATTCAAATTTGAACTACATGCACATGCTCAAGTGCATATAAATTGGTTGAAAAATCAAATATGTGTCCTTGGGTGCATGCTTAGGTCCCATGCAAGAAATGGAAATGAATTTCAAACATCAGGGCACTGTTGATTGCTGGCAAAATGTTGAGATACATGGTTTTTAAATTCTAGTAAATCCAAAACTCCTCTGAAATTCATGAAATTGGCATGCTATCATGGAGCGGCATCAACATGCTGTGGTAATTTTTTTGTCCCATTTGGGGCAGGTTTGGGTATAAGCTTCCCACAAACCAGAGCTTCTCACAACAAGCCTGATGGTTTCGGTAGGGAATGTTTCACCTTTTCTGGACTGAATGATATCTGTTGCCTCTTCTTGATTTCAAAAGTTTTCTAGTGTCAACATAGAACAACGGGAGTGTTGTGTTAAATTTTGGAATTTTCCGTGGTTCGTTTGGACATTTTTATACATTAACTGGGTTTTCTAGGCATTTTATGTGCATAATTCAAATTTGAACTACATGCACATGCTCCAGTGCATATAAATTGGTTGAAAAATCAAATTTGTGTCCTTGGGTGCATGCTTAGGTCCCATGCAAGAAATGAGAGTGAATTTCAAACACAAGGGCAGGGTTGATTGCCGGCAAAATGTTGAGATACTTTGTTTTTAAATTCTAGTAAATCCAAAACTCGTCTGAAATTCATGAAACTTGGCATGCTATCATGGAATGGCACCCAACATGCTGTGGTCTTCTTTGCGTCCATTTTGAGAGAAGGCGCACTCGAATAACAGCCAACGAAGGCATTTTGAAACAAATAGCTGCCACTCTAACATCGCAAACATTTTAGATAGAACACCCGTATGTAAACCAACAACTTCCCCACTAGGCCAAGGGAAAAATGTGCTAAGCAGGATTTGTGCAGCTCTTCATCGCAAACATTTTAGATAGAACACTTGTATGCAAAGTGAGAGCTATGGTCTTCCGCAGTAAGCCAAGGGAAAATTCACCGTGCAGGATTTGTGCATCTCTTCAATGCAAACGGTTCAGATTGAATAAGGTATGCAAAGCAAGACTTCGTTGCTAAGCCAAGAGAAAATTTGGCAAGCAGGATTTGTACATCCCTGCAATGCAAACGGTTTTTTCGGATGACCCATGTGCAACCACGTACAGACAATTTGGTAAGATTTGCATCTGTCATATTGGATATATTGCCATTTGTCAAACTGGAAAGATTGACATGTGTTGATCTAGTAATATTGCCATTTGCCAATCCTTGTAACATTGTGATTTGTCAAAATATGCACCTAAAAATCACTAGCGATATCTAATTTTTGCAACTAAAATTTAGTAATTAAGCATAGATTTCATTCATAGATTAAGCAGTCGTTCTTTATACAAACAGTTCAACTCGACAGCTGAACTGACCAAACTTTTCCCCAATTGTTGCCAACCATATACTGAAATAGCTAGTTCAACTATATATACTAGCTAATTTTAAGTACGTTGTACAGTTCCACCACATCTATAGTCAGATGAACTGAACAAAATAGCCCCTAAATACTACTACTATGGAGGGGCTTTGTACTACTTCCGGAAGCCTCTCCTGAGCTAAGCGCGCTCAGTAAGAGGAAGAGGAGGAGGAGCCTACTGACGAGCTAGACAACTGCAATACGGTGCCTGCCGCTGCTGCACCTTCAGCGACGCTCACCTCGAATGCCCTCTGCCGCTCCAAACGAACCCTCTCGAAGTGACCGGACTGCTCATAGATCTCCTGATTCCTCGCCTCTGCGTCGGCGTGTGCTGCGGCCACGGCTGTGGTAAGGCTCTTTGCATGCTCGATGAGGCGCTCCTCCTCCTCCTGCAGGAATTCGATGTAGCGTGCAAGGTCACTGACGCACGTGCGGGCCTCCACCTCCGCCTCCCTCCTTTGAGCGGCGGTGGTGGAGTGGATGATGATCCCGGCAGTCGATGGCGGGCTGGCGGCCATGGCGGCCGACGATGGGGTGGCGGCTATGACCACCACCTGCCGCCTTCGGGCCACGGTGGCGGAGTGGGTGATGCCCATGGTGGCCGCCAGTGGGGTGGCGGCCATGACGGCCACCTCCCGCCTTCGGGTCGCGGCAACGGAGCGGGCGATGGTCTTGGCTTTCGACGGTGGTGTGGCGGCAACGACAGCCGGCAACAGCTGCCGACGGGCAGCGGCTGCGGAGCTATGGTGGGTGTTCCGCGCACACCCAACAGGGACGCCACACGCACTACACTATGCTGGGGACTGCACCACCGCCGCGGTGCAGCCTCCCAGCAGGAGCTGTCCTCTGATGACGGTGGGGTGGCTGAGCGACGATGACAGACCGGTGCCATTGTCGATTTTGGGAAAAGAATATGAGATAAGCTACAGGGAGGGAGGGGAAAATGCGACGCGGGACTTGCCGGCCATGAGGGTTTATATAGTAGGCTGGTAAGCATTGGGATTTTGGGAGATTTCACCGAGTCGGGCAGGAAGCTTGCGCAGGAACATGCGGTTGCACGAGAACGGGCTCACCGCTGTTTGGCCAAAAGAACGCCCCCGCGCGCTGCTCAAGCTTGCGCTCGAAGCCGTCTACGGTAGCGGGGTGACAAGACGTGCGAGAGGAGGACGAATGGACACGTACACATATGGTTAATGAAAAAACGTTTGCGATTTAACTACCTACTATACCCTCGTCCTGGTTTATAGGTAGGATTTAACTAATAAAATACGAATGCATGTCGCCAAATATTATATCGTTGGATTCGTATTTGAACATAGTTTCCAGTTATATATTTTTGTAACATGCATTAACATTCTGTTGGTTAAATTTAAGGGTCAAAATATGGCACAGAATATAAAGGGGACTAATAGAGCAAGACGGCAGTAGTAGCACATGGCCGCTCTCTACAGCGTATCACACACATCTAGTTAAGTTGAACCTTTTCTATTGTGTTGCCTAATCACACACAGTTCATCCTAGTGAACTGTATGCTGTATATCGCACACACCCTCATCTGGCTGCCCGTTTCTGTTGTTCTGCATCATCACAAACAATTCTTCTTGATTAACCGTTTGCCACTCATCCAATGGAGGGAAGCTTCTACATTCGCGGGGGATGTGGCATTGACCATTAGGCGGCAACAGTCGGTCATCCGGGTGCATAATAAAGGATGCAAAGAGGGATCCTACTGATAGCTCATCTAACAAAACTTCCAAGTTAACTGTGTTGAGGAACTATTTGATGGATCACTGTAAACATTTAATTGCGTTGAATGTATATAGTGCTTCATCATATTAGTTGAATTAACCTCGAGGTCCTTTTTTTAATTCTTGACATTTTTTGTTTTTTTGAACACATGTTGATTGGCTTGAAGAAGGTCTATCTATTTACTTTTTGATAATTTTTGTTTTTTGAACACATGTTGATTGGTTTGAATGAAGGTCTATCCCGTTACTTTACAACATGTTTCCAAAACATGGACCTCGAGGTTAATTCAACTAATAGGACAAAGCACTAACATTCAACGCAATCAAATGTTTTCCAAAAAAAGTGATATGATTTCTGTGAAACTTATAAGTCATGTATGTCAAATTAACCTCTGAGTACTTGTTCTCAAATTAACCTCCGGGCATGTTTGTCGCGTATCACACACATCTTGTTAAGTTGAACCGTTTATGTTCTCTTCCCTAATCGAAAACAGTTCATTCGAGTGAACCGTATGCCGTATATCACACACACCTTGATCTGGCTAACCGTTTCTGTTGATTTCCCTAATAGCAAACAGTTCATCGGAGCGAACTGTATGTCGTATATTGCACACACATTGATATGGTTGCCTGTTTCTGTTCTTCTTTATAATCGCAAACAGTTAGTCTGGATCAACCGTATGCTCAGCATCGCACATGCAAGTAAAATCTGAACAATGTTTGATGTAGCCGCCATCGCAAACATTTTGCATCTTTTATGACGTTTTTTTACATCACTGTTTGTGATTAACGCATCGCACACAGTTTTGTCAAAGGGTCTCTGATTATAGTGTTGCGTTAGCAGCATCCTACAGTAGTGCAAGGTATCAATCCAGTAGGAGAACCAAGCAACACTATGTAAATGGTACCTGCACACAAAGAACGAATACTTTCAGCCCGACGCTTATGAGGGGTTGTCAATCCCTCTATGGGTAACGGCGCCAGAAATTGTCAAGTTGACGGGATAAAATTTGTGTAGATTGGATAAATAGATCTCGATAAAACGCGAAATAAAAGATGAAAATAAAAAGTATAGCAAAGTATTTTTGGGTTTTTAGAATAATAGATCTGAAAACAAAAGCAAATAAAAATAGATATCAAAGCAAATATGATAAAAAAAATTGACCCGGGGGCCGTAGGTTTAACTAGTGGCTTCTCTCAAGAGATAGCACACGGTGGGTAAACAAATTACTGTTGGGCAATTGATAGAAAATTGAATAGTTATGATGATATCCAGGCAATGATCAATATATAGGCATCACGTACAAGATTAGTAGACTGACTCCTGCCTGCATCTACTACTGTTACTCCACACATCGACTACTATCCAACATGCATCTAGTGTATTAATTTCATGGAGAAACGGAGTAATGCAATAAGAACGATGACATGATGTAGACGAGAGTTATTCATGTAGGAATAGCCCCCATCTTTTTATCCTTAATAGCAACGATACATGTGTGCCTTGCTTCCCCTTCTGTCACTGGGAAAGAACACCGCACGATCGAACCCATCACAAAGCACCTCTTCCAATGGCAAAAAAAAATCGATCTAGTCGGCCTAACTAAACCAATGATTCGAAGAAGAAATATGATGCTATAAATAATCATGTTTTTAAGAGATCAAAAGAAGAGTCAAATAATATTCGTGGATATAAATCTGATAATAAACTCATAGTTCATCGGATCCCAACAAACACACCACAAAAAGAGTTACATCGAATAGATCTCCAAGAGACCATTGTATTGAGAATCAAAAGAGAGAGAGGAAGCCATCTAAACACTGACTACGGACATGTAGGTGTATGATGAACTAATCACGCATCATCGGGGAGGTACCAATGAGGATGATGAACCCCTCCGTGATGGTGTCTACATTGGATCTCATGGTTCTGGAACTTGCGGCAGCTGGAATTGTGTTTCATTGACTCCCCTAGGGTGTCTGAAATATTTGAGTATTTATAGGACGAAGAGGCGGTGCAGGAGTCCACCGAGGTGGGCACAACCCATCTGGCATGCCTAGGCCTCCAGGTGCGCCCTGGTGGGTTATGCCCCCCTCGGGGCTCCCCTCTGGTACTTCTTTGGCCCACTGGATGTCTTCTGGTCCAAAAAAATTCTCCAAAAAGTTTCGTTGCGTTTGGATTTCATTTGGTACTTGTCGGGGATATACCCGGCGGTATGACCCGGCCGGAAGTATGACCCGGCCGGACTTGGCATTCATTAGTAACCCGTTGGAGGATTGGCGACTCACGAGTCTGGCGGCTCACTGGTCTGACAACTCACGAGCCTGGCGACTCAAAGGATGGCCCTAACGGCGGGTCAGATAGAAGACTAGGCCCAAGGCCCAGAAGGCCGACTCATGTTATGGTGGGCCGATTTACGAGGAAAGGCACAAGGAGTTTTCCCTTAAGGGGGCAGACTAGGATTCCACTTGTAATAGACTAGTCCTAATCCTAATAGGACTCCACATGTAACCCGCCCCTTCAACTTATATAAGGAGGGCAGGGCACCCCAAGAGGGATAGGCAAGAGACAATCTCTAGGGCTAGACCCAACTAGAAGAGAGCCGGAGATACGACGTCTCCCTTATGAGCATAATAAGATCTAGCCACAAACAGCATGTAGGGCTATTACCGGATGATGTTTTCCGGGGCCCGAAGCTGTCTAAATCCTTGTCTCGTGTGTTGATCCGCCTCGCATCTCTCATCCCGACCAACCCCTCTCAAGCTACTACATAGATGCGTTGGCCTCACGACTAAGTCCTCACACTAGGACATCTGCCATAACAATTCCACAACAGTTGGCGCCGACTATGGGGCCATGCGCACGATGGTGTTGAGTTCTTGAAGGGATTTCTCTTAGGGATTGAGGAGTTCACCATTGATCAGATGAAAAAGAGCCGGCATGGAACGATCGCGAAGACCCGTCGGACGAGCTTAGACAGAGCCGACAAATTTATCGTTGGAAGATCAGAGTTATGGTCAAAACTTTGGAGCCAGCGGATACGAGTTTCATAGAGATTTTTGGGTTTGCATGCGGCGCCTCAGGCGTTGCACGGCGTCCCATTGAATCCGAGTGCAGATCACTTTTTTCTGCTGCAGGCGAGACGGACAAGAATCATCGGGATCGAGATGAGTTTTCTGCTGCAAGTGCATGTATTACAGGATCCGGGTCAGATTGCAACTCCTCTTCGTGGTCACATCGGTACGGACAAAAATTAGTGATGATTGATGTTTAATGCAACCGCAGAGATTCAAGGAATAAAAAAACAACTATTGCATGGCGGGGCTCCCGAGGATTGAGGGAAACTACTCTCGTTTGGGAATATACTATTATAGTTCTACTCCAGCAAGGTCCAGAATTCGTTTTTTAATCATTGCTTTGATCAAACCAGCAACTAGTACTGGTACGTGAAGCTACTACATAGTAGTATTGGTTCAGTTTTTTCAATTACCAAGGGGAGCGGTCTCGACCCAGATTCAGGATTCTGTCACAACCTGGATTCTGCTTCATTGCCGAGTCGCCCGCACCGCTCAAACCGCCATCAAGATTGGCAAGCCATCGGGATGGTCAAAATTGCCTATACATTGTTATGCTGTTTTTAAAATCCAGAAAGATCAACTCATAGCCTTGGTGTTCAAACCTTAGTGTGGAAAAAGTAATGTATCCGCTGATCCATCAGCACGGCAAAATAGAACTAATGGTCAACAACGATCTGATCTATGAAGGGAAGACAACAAAACTTGGAGGAGGACACGGACGTGAGCCAATTCATTCAGCCACGACTCGGAAGTGGATGTTTCCGCGGACTTGGGCTTGACCATTGACTCGCCTCCGCCTCTGCCGCGAGCCGCTGGCCGCAACAGCCGCGCCAAGCTGGCCTCGGCCTGTGCCTCGCCCGCAAGTCTGCTCACAAGCCACCACCGCACGGCGTGTCACCTCATCCGCGGCTACGCCACATCGCCCGGAACCACCACTCCGACCCCGATCTGAGCCGCCTTCTGCCACAGTTTCCTTCTGAGCTGCTGTCACGGCACGCTGTTGCTTGAGCTACCACTGCAACTTTTGAATCATCGGCCTGGTCGCCTTGCGCTACTTCAAGCCGCCCCGCACGGCCGCTGATTCGCTGTTCACCGCTGCCATTCTGCCCCGAGCCGGCCCTACCACAATCAGGTGTTATTTTTTCTATCTATTTTTAAGTATATATTAATTTATCCAGGAACAATTGCTCTAGCTCGCGATGTTTTCTATGCAGGACAACTATTCATTGCAAGGATGATCGTTATCACGGATCGCGCCAATATTATCAAGCGCCAGCATCCAACCATACTGTATTGTTCAACAAATGTGTGTGCAAACCGCCGCCTCTATGGCTCAGTCTACAACAACAAATCTGCGGCCAGTTCACCCGTCTGCGGCGGTTTACAACACCACAGGCAACTCACCCATCCGCCCCTGCGGCCGAACCTCCTGCCCGTGCCGGCTTACAACACCACGACCGATTCATCTGTCTGAGCCGCCTCTGATGTTGCAGTCGTCTTTTCCGTTCATCTCTCACGGCCTACTCTACATCAACACATAGGGCTGCACCTGTCTGCATGAGCTGTTTATTAAGGATGAGAAAGTCACAGCTTGGGTAGCCCGGTTTTCTTCCAACAAATTGGAGGCAAAATTACCATGTATTATCAGCCATCGTCTACACTGGATGGCTCAACGGGCATGCGCACAAGTCGCCACCACTACAGTTTGGTTAACTTCAAAAAGCCAGTTGAAAGGAACCATTGGCCGAGTTGCTGACATGGCTCATACGGGATCATTTATAACCTGCCGCAGTCATTTCAACATTCTGTGGATTCACATTGAGCTATCAACGCCAATGATATACACCTTCTGCTATGGTCAAATATAGAGAATCTCAAGCCAACTCCTCGAGTCATCTTGAGACTCGGGGGCTACAATGGCATGACTCAGCAGAACTGGCTGGTTTCAATGCTTTCAACAACTCCGGGTCATTGGAGGGAAAAATAACCCGGCCCCGGAGATTCCTGCTCTATCAATGAAAGTTTAAAGGGCCGTCAGAAAAATTCCGGCTCACAATGATGCTTCCGGTTTACAATCCGGTTCAAGGGAAATCCCGTCTCCCACAAAGCTCTGAAGCTCTCAAATCCGGCTTAAAAATTCCGGTTCAAGAAGAATTATCTCTTGCATTCTCGGGAAAAATTAAAGGTTGCCAAAGAGAGCTTGTTGCCATGATGCACGCACCCTGCTCCAATGGTCATTTGGGGGCTTCCTGTTCAAACATAGGTCGTATTCGAACCAAAGAGAACATAGCTGTTGGTACCCTCTTGATCGGCACAATGCCAAACCCACTAGGGGGGCTTCTTGATCGTATTCGAATCATAGCTTAACCCCTTTTGGGTCCGACTTTGATCGTATTCGAATCAGAGCCGTTAAAAAACTCTCAAGGTCATTTGGGGGCTTCCTGTTAAAACATAGGTCGTATTCGAACCAAAGAGAACATAGTTGTCGGTACCCTCTTGATCGGCACAATGCCAACCCACTAGGGGGCTTCTTGATCGTATTTGAATCATAGCTTAACCCCTTTTGGGTCCGACTTTGATCGCATTCGAATCAGAGTCATTAAAAAACTCTCAGTGTCATTTGGGGCTTCTTGTTCAAACATAGGTCGTATTCGATCCAAAGAGAACATAGTTGTTGGTACCCTCTTGATCGGTGCAACGCCAAAGCCACTGGGGGCTACATGATCATATTCTAATCCTAGCTTAACCCCTTTGGAATGGTTTACTGGTCGTATTCGAATTAGAAGCCTCAGTTTATTTCTCTCTATTTGGCTTAAATTTTTTGAAAAAATCTTTGGTTTTGCTTTGAGACTTTTTTGTTCAGATCTAAGTATAAGTGTGGTTTAAATTTAACCCGTCTTGGTTTTCGACGATAAGTCGCCAGCATATGACAACCATCATACATTTGGAAGTGTTGGCTTCTAAAGATTGGGTTATCACCCTTACTGTTCAGATCACAGGATAATACTAAATCTCATCTGCACAAATCAATGTCATAAGTGCAAAAGGGTTATCAATTATTGAGTCGCCATCGGCCAAGAGCCGCCGGTATTTAACTCCAGATTTACTTGTCAACCGATAAGGTATTCAATCTTTAATAGCCAAAGCTGGCTGGATTTTCATGATGATATTGAATGATTGAGGTTTTCATACTGGATTATATTATTCAAATCTTGAATAGCCAACATGGCTGGATTTCTATTACGATTATCAATAACCAGTATTATGATTGAGGTTTTCAAAGTCGCTTTAGCGCAATGGCTATTATTTTATCAATGGATATGATTTATTCTATAATGGAAGGAATAGTCCCGAGTCACTCCAGGCTTACGACCTGACACTTGGGGGCTACATTATTCAAATTGAGATTACATCAAATATGCAAGTCCCATGTCACTGCCAGCATGCACCATGGCACTTGGGGGATAATGCAAAGTCATTTTTTGATCAACTTATTGAAGACCCGACTCATCCCATTGTAATGAGCCGGCCCTTGGGGGCTACCTATTGCTCCTGTCACAAATTCAAGGTACACAAGCCTTAATCCATTATGTTGGAAGATCCACTACTCGGTTGGTAGAGAACAAAGCTCTTAACCTTATGAACGTGGGTTCAAGCCCCATGGTGGAGATTACATCATATGATGTTATTATCAATGAATTATATACAAAGTCCCAGCTCAGTATTATCTTACTGAGCCGGCCCTTGGGGGCTACACGTTGCTGCTCAAGTCTACATGATCATATTTACAAAGTCCCTGCTCATTATTTCATAATGACCCGGCACTTGGGGGCTACAAGTGATATGAATATAAGGGAGGTACACTTTCAAACTTGGTGTGAGCAACAGTTGTGACCCAATGCTGTCAATATTTACAAGCCGGCAGTTTTTGCAATTATAACTCGCCAGCCTTTATATCCTTAAACCGGCGGATCACCAGATGGATCTTGAGTCCAATATGTTTATTAAGCCGGAGCTTTGGAAACCGACTCAAATGGATTCTTTATTCACAATATTTCTTCTACAAGAAAATTGATTATAAAGTTAGTCTTTGACCCGGACTTTCCAGAAGGAGGAAATAACAAGGACTTAAGGATGATCAGGTGCCGGTTCAGGAAAATATTTAACCCGGAGCACAACCTATCAAGTTTGTTCTTGTGTTTATTTTACAGGATCACTTTAACATGGATAAATCCAAATTAAACTGGGGGCTAATGTCGGGGATATACCCCGCGGTATGACCTGGCCGGAAGTATGACCCGGCCGGACTTGGCGTTTCATTAGTAACCCGCCGGAGGATTGGCGACTCACGAGTCTGGCGGCTCACTAGTCTGACGACTCACGAGCCTGGCAACTCAAAAGGATGGCCCTAACGGCGGGTCAGATAGAAGACTAGGCCCAAGGCCTAGAAGGCCGACTCATGTTATGGTGGGCCGGTTTACGAGGAAAGGCATAAGGAGTTTTCCCTTAAGGGGGCAGACTAGGATTCCACTTGTAATAGACTAGTCCTAATCCTAATAGGACTCCACATGTAACCCGCCCCTTCAACTTATATAAGGAGGGGCAGGGCAACCCAAGAGGGACAGGCAATAAACAATCTCTAGGGCTAAACCCAACTAGAAGAGAGCCGGAGATACGACGTCTCCCTCATGAGCATAATAAGATCTAACCACAAACAGCATGTAGGGCTATTACCAGATGATGTTTCCAGGGGCCCGAAGCTGTCTAAATCCTTGTCTCGTGTGTTGATCCGCCTCGCGTCTCTCGTCCTGACCAACCCCTCTCATGCTACTACATAGATGCGTTGGCCTCACGACTAAGTCCTCACACTAGGACATCTGCCGTGACAATTCCCGACAGTACTGATATTCTGCGAAGTAAAAAAAAGCAAAAAATAGCAACTGGCACTGAGCACTATGTCAATAGGTTAGTCCCAGAAAATGATATAAAGGTTCTATAAACTAATTGTAAAACATCCAAGAATGATAATATAACAACATGGAACAATCAAAAATTATAGATATGTTGGAGACGTATCATAAAACACATAGAGTATTCTAACAAATCATTAATAAATGTGTGTCCCTCTCAAAAGGTGTGTGCAGCAAACAATGATTGTTTCAAACAAAAAGGCAAACAAAGTAGAGACTACTCTAATACAAGATGCTCCAAGCAAAACTCATATCATGTGATGAGTAAAAATATAGCTACAATTAGTATACCGATGGATTTTAGACGAAAGAGGGGATGTCATCTGGGGCATCCCCAAGCTTAGATGCTTGGGTCACCTTGAATATTACCTTGGGGTGCCTTGGGCATCCCCAATCTTAGGGTCTTGCCGCTCATTATTCCTTCATCCATCGCGGTCTCACCCAAAACTTGAAAACTTCAGCACAGAAAACTCAACAGAAACCTCGTGAGATCCGTTAGTATAATAAGCAAATCATAAACTTTAGGTACTGTTATAAACCCATTCATATTTACTTTGCATAATACCTACTGCATTCTAACTTCTCCATGACTTATACCCCCCCCCCCG
Organism: Triticum timopheevii; assembly: GCA_963921465.1. Lineage (NCBI taxonomy): Eukaryota > Viridiplantae > Streptophyta > Magnoliopsida > Poales > Poaceae > Triticum > Triticum timopheevii. The sequence goes on along the minus strand of OY997270.1, from coordinate 228,016,399 downwards.
GATATAATCCATAGCATCATTGAAACAAGCAAACTATGCAATAGAAAACATAAGCTGTTTAAAACAGAACAATCTATAATGATCTGAACAAACACTATACTTATGTAACTCCAAAAAATTTGGAAAATTAGAAAAACATGGGCAATTTGCATATAAATAATGTGAAAAAATTTCAGAATTTTATTCCAGTGAATTTTGAGAATTCTAGTACTGGGTGCAAAAGTTTCTTTTTTACACATAATCAAAACTATCCACCAAATCGTCCCAAAGGCTATACTTGGAACAAACACTAATTAAAACATAAAAACACAATCATGAAAGTAGCAATAATTGCGTGAGCACTAAAAAACAGAAAGAATTGGTGATACGTCTCCAACGTATCAATTTTTTTTTATTGTTCCATGTTATTATAGTATCAATCTTGGATGTTTTATATACACTTACAAGCAATTATATATCATTTTTTGGGAATAACCTATTAACTTAGTGCCTAGTGCCAGTTGTTGTTTTTGCCTGTTTTTGGTTTTTTAGAATGTTAGTACCAAACGATGTCCAAATGCCACGATACTTTTTGGAGAATTTTTCTGGACATGAGAGACCCTGGAACCTTTGGGAGGGGACGAGAAGATGGAGCAGTGGCCCACGAGGCACCAAGGTGCACCCAGGGTGTAGGACATGCCCTGGTGGCTCGTGGGGCCACGTGGCTCCGTTTGACCTAACTTTGCCTCTATAAATTCTCTAAAATCGGGACACCAACAGAGGAGTCCACGAAATACTTTTACCGCCGCCGCAAGTTCCTATTCTAGAGAGATCTCATCTGGAGGCCTTTTCCGGCACTCTGCCAGAGGGGGAATCAATCACGGAGGGGCTCTACATCAACCTTGCTGCCCTTCTAATGATGCGTGAGTAGTTTACCACAGACCTACGGGTCCATAGTTAGTAGCTAGATTGCTTCTTCTCTCTATTTGATCTTCAATACAATGTTCTCCTCAATATTCTTGGAGTTCTATCCAATGTAATCACTTTTTGCAGTGTGTTTGTTGGGATCCGATGAACTGTGAGTTTAGGGGGGCGCGCCCCAGGGGGTGGGCGCACCCTGCGCCCTCATGGACAGGGTGTGGGGCCCCTTACGTTGATTCTTTTGCCAATATTTTTTATTAATTCTGAAACGTGTCTCCGTGGATTTTCAGGTCATTCTGAGAACTTTTATTTCTGTGCAAAAATAACACCATGGCAATTCTGCTGAAAACTACATCAATACGGGTTAGTTCCATTCGAATCATGCAAGTTAGAGTCCAAAACAAGGGAAAAAGTGTTTGGAAAAGTAGATAAGTTGAAGACGTATCAACTCCCCCAAGCTTAAACCTTTGCTTGTCCTCAAGCAATTCAGTTGACAAACTGAAAGTGATAAAGAAAAACTTTTACAAACTCTGTTTGATCTTGTTGTTGCAAATATGTAAAGCCAGCATTCAAGTTTTCAGCAAACATTATGAACTAACCATATTCACAATAGCACTTAGGTCTCATGTTTACTCATATCAATGGCATAATCAACTAGCAAGCAATAATAATAAATCTCGGATAACAACACTTTCTCAAAACGATCATAATCTGATATAACAAGATGATATCTCGCTAGCCCTTTCTAAGACGGAAAACATAAATGCAGAGCACCCCTCAATATCAAGGACTGACTAAAAAATGTTATTCATGGCAAAAGAGATCCAGTCACAGTCATACTCAATATAAATTAATAACATGCATACAAATGACAGTGGTGCTCTCCAACTGGTGCTTTTTAATAAGAGGATGATGACTCAACATAAAAGTAAATAGATAGGCCCTTTTCCTAGGGAAGTAGGGATATGCAGAGTGTGCCAGAGCTCGAGTTTTGAAACAGAGATAAATAATATTTTGAGTGGCATACTTTCATTGTCAACATAACAACCAAGAGATCTCGATATCTTCCATGCTACATACATTATAGGCGGTTCCCAAACAGAATGGTAAAGTTTATACTCCCCCACCACCAATGAGCATCAATCCATGGATGGCTCGAAACAACGGGTGCCGTCCAACTAACAACAGTCTTGGGGGAGTTTTGTTTGCAATTATTTTGATTTAATTTGAGCATGGGACTGGGCATCCCAGTTACCGGCCATTTTCTCATGAATGATGAGCGGAGTCCACTCATCGTGAGAATAACCCGCCTAGCATGGAAGATATAGACAGCCCTAGTTGATATATGAACTATTCAAGCATACAAAACAGAATTTCATTGGAAGGTTTAGAGTTTGGCACATAGAAATTTACTTGGAACAGCAAGTAAATACCGCATATAGGAAGGTATGGTGGACTCATATGGAATAACTTTGGGGTTTATAGAAGTGAATGCATAGGCAGTATTCCCGCTTAGTACAATGAAGGCTAGAAAGAGACTGGGAAGCGACCAACTAGAGAGTGACAACAGTCATGAACATGCATTAAAATTAATCAACAATGAGTGCAAGCATGAGTAGGATATAAATCACCATGAACATATATCGTGGAGGCTATGTTGATTTTGTTTCAACTACATGCGTGAACATGTGCCAAGTCAAGCCATTCAAATCATTCAAAGGAGGATACCACCCTATCATACCACATCGCAACCATTTTAATAGCATTGTGGCTTGCAAGGTAAACCATTATAAAGTCCTAGCTAATTAAGCATGGCATGAGCAACTATAATCTCTAATTGTCATTGCAAGCATGTTTCATCCATAATAGGCTGAATCAGGAATGATGAACTAATCATATTTACAAAAACAAGATAGGTCGAGTTCATACCAGCTTCTCTCATCTCAATCAATCCATCATAAATCGTCATTATTGCCTTTCACTTGAATGACCGAACGGTGTGGATAATAATAATAGTGCATGTGCATTGGACTAAGCTGGAACCTGCAAGCATTTAATTCAAAGGAGAAGACAAGGTAATATGGGCTCTTGGTTAGATCAACAATAATGCATATGAGGGTGAGGGAGTCCTGGACTAGGGGGTGTCCGGATAGCCGAACTATCATCGTTGGCCGGACTCCAAGACTATGAAGATACAAGATTGAAAACTTCGTCCCGTGTCCGGATGGGACTTTCCTTGGCGTGGAAGGCAAGCTTGGCAATACGGATATGTAGATCTCCTACCATTGTAACCGACTCTGTGTAACCCTAGCCCTCTCCGGTGTCTATATAAACCGGAGGGTTTTAGTCCATAGGACGAACAGCAATCATACCATAGGCTAGCTTCTAGGGTTTAGCCTCCTTGATCTCGTGGTAGATCTACTCTTGTACTACCCATATCATCAATATCAATCAAGCAGGAGTAGGGTTTTACCTCCATCGAGACGGCCCGAACCTGGGTAAAAACATCGTGTCCCTTGTCTCCTGTTACCATCCGCCTAGACGCACAGTTCGGGACCCCCTACCCGAGATCCGCCGGTTTTGACACCGACATTGGTGCTTTCATTGAGAGTTCCTCTGTGCCGTCACCTATAGGCCCGATGGCTCCTTCCATCATCAACAACGATGCGGTCCAGGGTGAGACTTTTCTCCCCGGACAGATCTTCGTATTCGGCGACTTTGCACTGCGGGCCAATTCGCTTGGCCATCTGGAGCAGATCGAAAGCTATGCCCCTGGACATCAGGTCAGATTTGGAAGCTTGAACTTCACGGCCGACATCCGCAGAGACTTGATCTTCGACGGATGCGAGCCACGGCCGAGCGCGCCGCACTGTCTCGATGGGCATGATTTAGCTCTGCTGCCGGACAGTGCCCTGGAGGCCGCACAAGAGTCCGCTCCGACCCTTAATTCGGAGCCGACTGCGCAGATCGAGGATGGGTGGCTAGACACCGCCTTGGGGGCTGCTACCTCTATGGCGATGGAGCCGAATACCGACCCTGTCCCTTGTGAAGCTCGTGACTCCGAGGTGCCGGACTCCTCGCCGGACTCCGAACCTCCCGCGCCCCTACCAATCGAATCCGATTGGGCGCCGATCATGGAGTTCACCGCTGCGGACATCTTTCAGCACTCGCCTTTTAGCGACATCCTGAATTCGCTAAAGTATCTCTCGTTATCAGGAGAGCCCTGGCCAGACTACGGTCAGGACGGTTGGGATGCGGACGACAAAGAAATTCAAAGCCCACCCACCACCCACTTTGTAGCTACTGTCGATGATCTAACCGACATGCTAGACTTCGACTCCGAAGACATCGACGGTATGGATGACGATGCCGGAGACGACCAAGAACCAGCGCCTACGGGGCACTGGAAAGCCACCTCTTCATATGACATATACATGGTGGACATCCCAAAGGATGGGAATGGCGAAGGAACAGCGAAGGAAGACCCCTCCAAGAAATAGCCTAAGCGCCGGCGTCAGCGGCGCCGCTCTAAATCCCGCCACAGCAAGAATGGAGATTCCGACACCGGAGACAATAACACCCCGGACAGTGCCGAAGAAAACCCCCTCTAGCAAGATTCAGCATATAAGGATGAAGAAGCCAGCCCTCATGAGAGAGCGGCAGACGAAGAGGTAAAGGACGATAATTACATGCCTCCCTTCGGAGACGAGGCAAGCCTCAACGACGACGAATTCGTCGTGCCTGAGGATCCCGTCGAACAAGAGCGTTTCAAACGCAGGCTTATGGCCACGGCAAGCAGCCTCAAGAAAAAGCAGCAACAGCTTAGAGCTGATCAAGATCTGCTAGCCGACAGATGGACCGAAGTCCTTGCGGTCGAAGAGTATGAACTCGAACGCCCCTCCAAAAGCTACCCCAAACGCAAGCTGCTGCCCCGATTAGAGGAGGAAGCATATAACCTACATCACCAGCACACAATAAGGTCGACCGGCCACCTCGTGGCCAAGACAGAGAGGCCTCTAGACCCTCCACTAAAGCCGTACCCCGGCATCGCTCGAAAAGCACAAAGCCACGGGGGAATGCGCCAGACTTGCGAGACATATTGGAGGATAAGGCAAGACAATCAAGATCGGTCTACGGATCGCGTGGGCGCCCCACGATGCGCGACGATGACCGTCGCGCCGGATACGGCAATTCCGGCCGGGCCGAACACAGTAGGCAAATCTCGCTTGAGCTACGTCGTGATATAGCCCAATATAGAGGCGCCGCACACCCACTATGCTTCACAGATGAAGTAATGGATCATCAAATCCCCGAAGGGTTCAAACCCGTGAACACTGAATCCTACGACTGCACAATAGACCCCGCGGTTTGGATCAAAGACTATCTCCTTCATATCCACATGGCCCGCGGTGATGATCTTCACGCCATCAAATACCTCCCACTCAAGCTTAAAGGACCAGCTCGGCACTGGCTTAACAGCTTGCAAGCAGAATCAATTGGGTGTTGGGAGGACCTGGAAGCCGCATTCCTTGATAACTTCCAGGGCACATATGTGCAACCACCAGATGCTGATGACCTAAGCCACATAATTCAGCAGCCAGACGAATCGGCCAGACAATTATGGACACGGTTCTTAACCAAGAAAAATCAAATCGTCGACTGTCCGGATGCAGAGGCACTCGCAGCCTTCAAACATAACATCCGCGACGAGTGGCTTGCCCGGCACCTAGGACAGGAAAAGCCGAAATCCATGGCAGCCCTCACATCACTCATGACCCGCTTCTGCGTGGGAGAGGACAGCTGGCTAGCCCGCAGTAACAACCTCAACAAAAATCCTGGCAGTCCAGATACCAAGGACCGCAATGGCAGGTCGCGTCGCAACAAGAACAAACACCGCATTAACGGCGATAATACTGAGGATACGGCAGTCAACGCCAGATTCAGAGGCTCCAAACCTGGTCAGCGGAAAAAGCCATTCAAAAGAACTACTCCGGGTCCGTCCAATTTGGACCGAATACTCGACCGCTCGTGCCAGATACACGGCACCCCCGAAAAGCCAGCTAATCACACCAACAGGGATTGTTGGGTATTCAAGCAGGCAGGCAAGTTAATTGCCGAAAACAATGACAAGGGGCTGCATAGCGATGACGCGGAAGAGACCCGGCCGCCGAACAATAAAGGACAGAAGGTTTCCCCCCACAAGTGCGGACGGTGAACATGATATATGCAACCCACATACCCAAAAGGGAGCGGAAGCGTGCACTCAGGGACGTATATGCGATGGAGCCAGTCGCCCCAAAGTTCAATCCATGGTCCTCCTGCCCGATCACTTTTGATCGAAGGGACCACCCCACCAGCATCCGCCATGGCGGGTTCGCCGCATTGGTTCTAGACCCAATCATCGACGGATTTCACCTCACTAGAGTCCTGATGGACGGCGGCAGCAGCCTGAACCTGCTTTACCAGGATACAGTGCGCAAGATGGGCATAGACCCCTCAAGGATTAAACCCACAAAGACGACCTTCAAAGGCATCATACCAGGTCTAGAGGCCAATTGTACAGGCTCAGTGACACTGGAAGTGGTCTTCGGATCCCCGGATAACTTCCGAAGCGAGGAGTTAATCTTCGACATAGTTCCGTTCCGTAGCGGCTATCATGCACTGCTCGGACGAATCGCGTTTGCAAAATTCAACGCGGTGCCGCACTACGCATACCTCAAGCTCAAGATGTTAGGCCCTCGAGGAGTCATCACGGTCAACGGAAACAATGAACACTCTCTCCGAACGGAGGAACATACAGCGGCCTCGCGGCAGAAGTGCAGAGCAGCCTCTTAAGGCAATTCTCGAGTCCGGCCGTTAAGAGATCGGACACCGCCAAGCGCGCCCGGAATAACCTACAACAAGACCACCTGGCACGTTCCGAGCACGCGTAGCAATGCGGCCCCAACCCCAGCCCTCGCAAAATAACAAAATCAGTACTCCGCGTACATAACTACGCTCTGGAGATACCATGGGCATAGGGGGAGGGGCACGACCACGGCAGGCCCAGAGTGCGGCTCAACCACACCAGGGGCTCCCAAGTGTGTCAATCTTTTTCTTTCATTTTTTCTTTTTTCTCTTATCCTCAGGACTCTGTTTACCAGAGGCCCTATCCGGCAGTAGACCTGCCGAACTCACGATGCAACAGCCAGGGAAGAAGAAAGGCCACGCCGAGTATCCAGGTGGTCTTCATTACGAGCATTATACCTGTTTTATACACCATTCCACAGCCTACCCCTGGAGGGGGACATGCTAAATAGTTCCATCCCTTGCTTATCGCACTATTTGTATCTTCTGCATTCACGATAGCATTTTTTTGAATAAACAATGCATCGCTTTTCGCCTATAATTGCATTCCTTTCTTATACATATGTTCATTTATGAAATGTTGCACCCGTACACTTTGGTACGGCCAAATACACCAGGGGCTTAAGTTCCCCACATTATGGTGTGATAAGTCCAAACACTTTCACAAGTGCGGCACCCCGAACTTATAGCATTATATGCATCGGCTCCGAATCATGTCTTGGGTCAATAGTTGGGTTTGCCCGGCTCCCATGTTTTGGTACCTTACGTTCCGTTATATCGGCTAAGGTAGCACTGGGAGAACCACTGCGATTGTGCCCCAGTTGAGCTGGGTGAGCACCTCAGTGGAGAAAGCTAAAACTGACCGTCATGATGGGGCGAGAGCCGGTCGCTGTTCGAGAGGTTTTTTCGAGTCCCTAAAGACTTATGCCGCTTAGAGCGAGGAACCGGCTTTGTCCGGCCCAGGCGTGGATAGCGCCCCGAATTCGGCCTTTCGAACACTAGGGGCTTCGCCGAAATTTAAAATTATAGAATTCTATGGCTAAGTGAGAGTGTTCAAGCATTATAAGTCCGGTTGCCTCGTTCGTTGTGTTGAGCGCCTCCCTAGATGGACCCAAAAATGGGAACAAGAGCGCTCAAGTTTATCCCGAACACCCCAGCACTCGCGGCATGGGGGCTGAAGCCGACGACTTGCCATCTCTCAGATTTGATAAACGGTCGCACAGAAGGTAATATTTTAAATTAACAAGCGTTGCTTAACGCATTCGAACAAAGTTTTCGGCGCACAGGATAACAAAATGCGAGTCTACTCAAATATTACATCTTTGGAGCACTCATCCACAATAATGCGGGCACCCTTCAGGACACCCTTATAATACATCTCGGGCGTGCGATACTCCTTGCCCGGCGGTGGCGCGTCCGTCACAAGCTTCTCAGCATCCATCTTGCCCCAGTGCACTTTAGCACGGGCAAGGGCCCGATGGGCACCTTCAATGCAGGCGGAGTGCTTGATGACTTCAACCCACGGACAAACATCCACCAGCCGCCGCACCAGGCCGAAGTAGCTCCCAGGCATGGCCTCTTTGGGCCACAACCGAACTATGAGGCCCTTCATGGCCTGTTCGGCTACCTTGTGGAGCTCGACCAGCTGCTTCAGCTGGTCGCTAAGGGGCACCGGATGTGCGGCCTCAGCATACTGAGACCAGAACACCTTCTCCGTCGAGCTCCCCTCCTCGGCTCTGTAGAAAGTGGCAGCATCGGACACGCTACGGGGCAGATCTGCGAATGCTCCTGGAGAGCTCCGAATTCGGGTAAGTAACAGGTAATTCACTTTTACATGCTTGCTTTGCATGAAGAATGCCTTACCCGCCGCTATCTTCTTCAATTCCTCGATTTCCTGGAGGGCCTTGTGTGCTTCGGCCTTAGCGGCTTTGGCACTCTCAAGAGCCGACGCAAGCTCGGACTCTCGAGTCTTCGAGTCACGCTCCAAACTCTCATGTTTTTCCACGAGAGCCTGGAGCTCTTGCTGTACCTCCACCACCCACTCCTCCTGCTTCTCTCGCTCGGCGCGTTCCACGGCCGCATTGCGTTCGGCCGTAGACACCGCCTCCTTTAGGGTCGCCACCTTGTTCGTAGCCCCTGGAGTACCCACGTTATCCTTGTCATTTCTCTTGCAACCAAATCCTTTTCTGTAAGGTACAACTATAATAAGGTGTTACTCACCTTCCTTGTCCTCGAGCTGCTTCTTGGCACGGCCGAGCTTGCTCTCGGACCGCTCGAGGCTCTGCTTCAAGGTATTGACCTCCGCAGTCAGTGCGGCAGAGGTCAGCAGCGCAGCCTGCATTCCCATATTGACATATTTTCTTAGACTCCTGTGTATATCTTTTTAGATCCTCAGTCCGGCTTTTCTTTCCGAACACCGAACCGAGCATCAGGGTCTACTGTCTATGCGGTATTATATTACATATCTTAAAATTCTTACCTCAAAGCCCGTTAGAAGGATGCTGCAGGCTTCGGTCAGCCCGCTTTTGGCGAGTTGAACCTTCTGAATCACCGCACTCATGACAGTGCGGTGTTCCTCTTCAATGGAAGCGCCGTTGAGCGCCTCCAGCAAGTTATCCGGCGCCTCCAGTTGGACGGAGGCCGCCGACGTCATATTCTAGCCCTTCTTACGAAGGGGTCGCCCGCCGGACTCCGGAACCACTGCAGGTTCCGGTGCGGAGTCCGGTCCAAAGTCCGGGAGGTTGCCCTGCGGCACCTCCGGGGCCTCCTCCTCCTGGTGGGTCCCCTTCCGGGATCCCACCTCGTCGTCGTCGGCATCACGGGGGGAGGAGGCGGCCGGAAGTGAAGTACTATTCACATCCGACGTGCCCAAGGACCCGCTCGACGAAGTGGGAAGATCATCCTTGGGCGGACTACAGGATTGTATGCGGCGTTAAAAGATGCTATGCGACAAAAAGAAAATTACGAGTTATTCAGGAGTCCGGATACTTACGATCTCGCCAGGGGCTTGGCCCTTGAGGGCCACTCCTCGTCGTCGTCGCCGACGTTGGCGGAACAGTCCGGGGGAAGGGTCCTTCCCTTCTTGGACCCTTCGGCCTCCCTCGTTGGGGAGGCCTTCCTCTTCTTCTCTCCCCTCGCTGGGGGAGAGGCTTCTTTCTTCTCCTCCTCGTCCTCGTGGGAGGAGTCAGCCTTGGAGTCATCGGATGATGAATCCGATAACACCTGACGCCGGGAACTCCTCCGGGTTCCCGTGGCCTTCTTCTTGGCCTTCTTCTCCGGCACCACGTAAGGCGCCGGGACCAGCAGCCCTGTCAAACGGGCATCCACTGGGTCTTCTGGGAGGGGAGCCGGATAGTTAACATGTCCGGATGTCTCCTGCCAGGCTTGTTAAAGGTATTGGGAGTTTAGATTCCACACATAGAGTCAAACTATGAAAAGCAAGTGTCCCATAAAGGATAACATGGCTTACCTCACCAGCTGGACGCTGCGAGCCGAATCCGCGGTCTTCGGTAGCGGATGCGGGGGCCTTGGCGCCCTTGAACAGCACCTTCCAGGCATCTTCGTACGTAGTGTCAAAGAGCCCGCTCAAGGTCCGGTGCTTTGCCGGATCAAATTCCCACAAATTGAAGTCCCGCTGTTGGCAGGGGAGAATCCGGCGGATGAGCATGACCTGGATCACGTTGACAAGCTTGAGCTTCTTGTTCACCAGGGTTTGGAGACAGGATTGGAGTCCGGTCAGCTCCTCCGAACTACCCCACAGCAGGCCCTTCTCTTTCCAGGAAGTGAGCCGCATGGGGATGCCAGATCTGAATTCGGGGACCGCTGCCCATTCAGGGTCACGTGGCTCGGTGATGTAGAACCACCCCGATTACCACCCTTTGATGGTTTCCACGAAGGCGCCCTCGAGCCAAGTGACGTTGGGCATCTTGCCCACCATGGCGCCTCCGCACTCCGCTTGGCTGCCCTTCACAACCTTCGGCTTGACATTGAAGGTCTTGAGCCACAAGCCGAAGTGGGGCTAGATGCAGAGGAAGGCCTCGCACACAACGTTAAATGCCGAGATGTTGAGGATGAAATTCAGGGCCAGATCATGGAAATCCAGGCCGTAGTAGAACATGAGCCCCCGGACAAAGGGGTGGAGTGGGAAGCCCAGTACGCGGAGGAAATGGGGAAGGAATACCACCCTCTCATGGGGCCCGGGGGTGGGGATGAGCTGCCCCTCGTCGGGGAGCCGATGCGCGATGTCGCTGGACAAATATCCGGCGCCGCGCAGCTTCTTGATGTGCCCCTCTGTAACGGAGGAGGCCATCCACTTGCCTCCTACTCCGGACATAGTTGGAGCAGGTCGAGGTGGGATGTGCGGACTTGGGCGCTGGAGCTCGAGTGCGCGGAGATGGATAAGCAAAGGAGGAAGAAGGCGTAGGTAAAAAGGTGGATTCTTATCCCCTTATATATGGGCGGACGAGACTATGCGTCCCCACCAGCCTGGTAAAACTCGCTTATCTCCCAAGCGCCACAATCAATGGCGCGGTTGGGTTACCCACGTCCGTATTGATGAGAATCCCGGAATAAGGGGACACGATCTCTGCTTCGACAAGACGTGCCAAGGAAACCACTTCGCTAAACACGCTGAGGTGGAATAATAAAAACGATTCGAGTAAAGGCTTGGTTGTGGTGTGACGTCACGCCAAAAAAATACGTCAGCAGATTGAACTTGTGTAAACATTATTCTCTCTACGGTGGTATGTGGAATTTATTTTGCAGAGCCGGACACTATCCTGGCGTTCAGAATCTTTCTACGAATTATTCGGAGGAGGAACCCGCCTTGCAATGCCGAAGACAATATGCGCGCCAGACTCATCGTCATTGAAGCCTGGTTCAGGGGCTACTGAGGGAGTCCTAGACTAGGGGATGTCTGGATAGCCGAACTATCATCGTTGGCCGGACTCCAAGACTATGAAGATACAAGATTGAAGACTTCATCCCGTGTCCGGATGGGACTTTCCTTGGCGTGGAAGGCAAGCTTGGCAATACGGATATGTAGATCTCCTACCATTGTAACCGACTCTGTGTAACCCTAGCCCTCTCCGGTGTCTATATAAACCGGAGGGTTTTAGTCCATAGGACGAACAACAATCATACCATAGGCTAGCTTCTAGGGTTTAGCCTCCTTGATCTCGTGGTAGATCTACTCTTGTACTACCCATATCATCAATATCAATCAAGCAGGAGTAGGGTTTTACCTCCATCGAGAGGGCCCGAACCTGGGTAAAAACATCGTGTCCCTTGTCTCCTGTTACCATCCACCTAGACGCATAGTTCGGGACCCCTACCCGAGATCCGCCGGTTTTGACACCGACAGAGGGCCACTCAACATTTTCATCATGGTCTTCTCCTATCTACCCCCAAAGAAAAGAAAAGAACTAAAAGTATTTACACGGGAAAGCTTCCAACAAGCAGAAGAAGAACGGGAAATCTTTTCAGATTTTCTTTTAATATCACTACTACCAGCATGGAAAGTAAACTAGCTAAAAGCTACAACTAATTTTTATGGTTTTTCTCAAAGTTTTTCAAACATGCAAGAAGAAAGCAAGAAAAGAAAATAAACTAGCATGGATAGTATAATGAAAAAGTATGAGCACCGACAACTAGAATGAGTGTGTGAACAGGAATGTAATGTCAGTGAGAAATATGTACTCCCCCAAGCTTAGGCTTTTAGCCTAAGTTGGTCTATGCCCATGGATCGAAGCTACCCTCTCCGGTGTACCGAGGAGGGTCCTCAGGGTGCCACTGGTTAGCGCGCTCCTCCGGATCCCACTGATAAACAGACTCTCGATATGGGTCAAGTGGTGGCTCTGGCTCAGGCGCTGGGACTTGTGTCAGCTTCCAGCATGCATAAATGTCCTCGGGCAGGATGAGGTACGTGCCTGAAAGTATGTTAAACAAAGAGGGTGCAGGCAAGGTAATAGTCTAACAATTAGTTTTAGCAAATATCAAGTTATACTTAAATATCTTCTTCTTATTTTTAACAATAAAGTCATGTGTGAACTCAAAGTGTTTAGCAAGGCGTGAAGCAAAGATACCTCCAAAGATGGGGCCTTTTGTATGGTTCAGACTTAACCGTTTAGCAACAACAGCGCCTAAACTGAAAGTTGTATCACGAAATAAAGCATGGCGCAAAATAGCAAGGTCTGGAGCACTAAGGTTCCCACTGTTCTCGCAACCAATTAAGCATCTACTAGCAAATATTGCAAAGTAATGTAGAACAGGAAAATGTATAGTAGTAGTCCTTGCATCTGAAACTTTTCTCATTTCCCCTACAGCAATTAATCCATCCACATTACTAGGATGTGGTTCCTCGATGCTGCCCATAAAGGGCAACTTGCATACCAAAGACAAATCATAGAGTGACATCTCCTTAAACTCATCATAAAAATAAAACTCCACTGAAGGTGGTGATTTTCTAGCATGGAAGTAAAAGTTTCGCATGAAAATATTAGTGAGTAGGAGATACTGTTCACACTGGTCGTGGAGGAAGTCGGTGAGGCCTGCATTCTCAGCCAAATAATAAAAGTCGTCGTAAATTCCGGCAGCCCTCAAGAACGCATCACAAGGCCATTCACATGGCCGGACCTCCGTGGTGCGAGGAATATTGTACTTGGGATTTTTATTCTCCTCATTCTGCTTGTCCTTCGAGCTTCGCTTCGAGGAGCCCCTCAACAATCTCTTCATCATTTTTTCTAAAAAAAATTCTGAAATTTTTAGTGACCCAAAATAAAAGTGAACCAAACTCAACAAGATTGATAGCAACTACTCCCACAAGTGCCTAGCGGCTATATCATGCATTAGAATTACTTTGGACCATATAAATTTGACATGCAAGCTCAAGAAGAGGGTCACCTCGGCAGCAAAAATTTGGAATAAATAAAGCACTAGAACAAAAACTAATTGGACCAATGGAGGATTCACATACCAAAGAACAATCCCCCAAAGCAGTTTTGTGAATGGAGCCTTGAGCAAGGAGATCGAAAATGGCAGCAAAACAAGCTAGAACACGGGTTTGGGCTACGGGATGATTTTTTCTGGAGGAAGACGAAGTGTGTGGGTGCTGGAATAAGTGGAGGGGGCCATGTGGGGCCCACGAGGCAGGGAGGCATGCCCTAGGGGGTGGGCGCGCTATGTGCCTTCGTGGCCAAATGGTGGGTCCCCCAGGTGTGTTCTAAGTGCTAGAAATTCTTAAATAATCTACAAAAAATCATAACTCCATTTTCAGGGCATTTGGAGAACTTTTATTTTCGGGGTATTTTTTATTGCATGGATAATTCAGAAAACAGACAGAAAATACTATTTTTGCTCTATTTATTCTAAATAACAGAAAGTAAAAGGAGGGTACATAAGGTTGTGCTTTCTAGCTTCATCCATCTCATGCTCATCAAAAGGAATCCACTAACAAGGTTGATCAGGTCTTATTAACAAACTTCTTCCGAATAACATGAAACTGGAGATTTTTTTTAATAACACTAGGTTACCTCAACGAGGATATGCATGTCCCCAACAATAAGAATATCATATTTCTTTTTGACAGTAGAAAGAGGGAATTCAAAACCTCCAATAGTAATTGTTGAAATTTTTCCAATAGAATTTATACTATGACCTTGAGGTTGTTTCTTCGGAAAGTGTACCGTATGCTCATTACCATTAACATGAAAAGTGACATTGCATTTGTTGAAATCAATAACAGCCCCTGCAGTATTTAGGAAAGGTCTACCAAGGATGATCGACATACTGTGGTCCTCAAGAATATCAAGAATAACAAAGTCCGTTAAAATAGTAACATTTGCAACCACAATAGGCACATCCTCACAAATACTGACGGGTATAGCAGTTGATTTATCGGCCATTTGCAAAGAGATTTCAGTAGGTGTCCACTTATTCAAATCTAGTCTACGATATAAAGAGAGAGGCATAACACTAACACTGGCTCCAAGATCACATAAAGCAATTTTAACATAGTTTCTTTTAATGGAGCATGGTATAATTGGTACTCCTAGATCTACTAGTTTCTATGGTATTCCACCCTTAAAAGTATAGTTAGCAAGCATGGTGGAAATTTCAGCTTCCGGTAACTTTCTTTTATTTATAATAATATCTTTCATGTACTTAGCATAGGGATTCATTTTAAGCATATCAGTCAAATGCATACGCAAAAAGATAGGTCTAATCATTTCAGCAAAGTGCTCAAAATCCTCATCATCCTTTTTCTTGGATGGCTTAGGAGGAAAAGGCATGGGTTTCTGAACCCATGGTTCCCTTTCTTTACCGTGCTTCCTAGCAACGAAGTCTCTCTTATCATAATGTTGATTCTTTGATTGTGGGTTATCAAGATCAACATCAGGTTCAATCTCCACATCATTGTTATTACTAGGTTGAGCATCAACATGAACATCATCATTAACATTATCACTAGGTTCATGTTCATTACCAGATTGTGTTTCAGCATCAGAAATAGAAATATCATTGGGATTCTCATGTGTGTCAACAACAGGTTCACTAGAAGCATGCAAAGTCCTATCATTTTTATTTTTATTTTTCTTAGAAGGACTAGGGGCGTCAATATTAGTTATCTGAGAATCTTTCTCAACTCTCTTAGGGTGGCCCTCGGGATACAAGGGTTCTGGTTCATTCTACCACCTCTAGTCATAACTCTAACATCATTATCATTATTCTTATTATTTAATTCGTTGAGCAAATCATCTTGTGCTTTAAGAACTTGTTCTACTTGAGTAGTAACCATGGATGCATGTTTACTAATAAGCTTAAGGTCACCTTTAACTCTAGACATATAATCACTCAAGTGTTCAACCATATAAGCATTACATTTCAATTGTCTACCAACATAGGCATTGAAGTTTTCTTGTTTAATAATAAAATTATCAAACTCATCCAAGCATTGACTAGCAGACATATTATGAGGAATGTCACCTTTATCAAATCTATAGAGAGAATTTACCTTTACTACCTGTGTCGGGTTATCTAGACCATGTATTTCTTCAATAGGTGGTAAATTCTTAACATCTTCAGCTTTAATACCTTTTTCTTTCATAGATTTCTTTGCCTCTTACATATCTTCAAGACTGAGAAATAGTATACCCCTTTTCTTCGGAGTTGGTTTAGGGGTTGGTTCAGGAAGTGTCCAATCATTATAATTGCACAATATATTATTCAATAGCAATTCAGCTTGCTCAACAGTTCTTTCCCTGAAAACACAACCAGCACAACTATCCAGGTGGTCTCTGGAAGCATTGGTTAGTCCATTACAAAAGATATCAAGTATTTCATTTTTCTTGAGAGGATGATCAGGCAAAGCATTAAGTAATCGGAGAAGCCTCCCCCAAGCTTGTGGAAGACTCTCTTCTTCAATTTGCACAAAATTAAATATTTTCCTTAAGGCAGATTGTTTCTTATGAGCGGGAAATATATATTTTGTAAAGAACAATAAATCATATCCTAGGGACTACACACACAGCCAGGGGCAAGAGAATTAAACCATATCTTAGCATCACCTTTTAATGAGAAAGGAAACAATTTAAGGATATAATAATAGCGAATTTTTTCCTCATGAGTAAATAGGGTGGCTATATCATTCAATTTATTAAGATGTGCCACAACAGTTTCAAATTCATAGCCAGAGAAAGGATCAAATTCAACCAAAGTAATTAACTCAGGATCGACAGAGAAATCATAATCCTTATCAGTAACACAGATAGGTGAAGTAGCAAAAGCAGGGTCATATTTCATTCTAGCATTCAGAAACTTTTCTTTCAGCTTAGCTAACAGTTTCTTAAGATCATATCTATCTTTGCAAGCCAAAAGTTCTCTAGCAGTTTCTTCATCCATAACATAACCCTCAGGCACAATAGGCAATTCATATCTAGGGGGAGAATCTTCATCATCACTTTCATTAATATCATCAGTTTCAATAATTTCGTTCTCTCTAACCCTAGCAAGTTGTTCATCAGGAAATTCACCTAATGGCACAGTATTATCAAGCATAGAAGTAGTTTCATCATAAGCATCATGCATAGCAGAAGTGACATCATCAATAACATGCGACATATCAGAATCAATAGCAGGTGCAGGAGTAGGTGTTGCAAATTTACTCATAACAGAAGGTGAATCAAGTGCAGAGCTAGATGGCAGTTCCTTACCTCCCCTCGTAGTTGAGGGAAAAATCTTGGTTCTTTCATCTTTCAAGTTCCTCATAGTGATCAACAGATATAAATCCCAAGTGACTCAAAGAATAGAGCTATGTTCCCCATCAACGGCGCCAGAAAAAGGTCTTGATAACCCACAAGTATAGGGGATCACAACAGTTTTCGAGGGTAGAGTATTCAACCCAAATTTATTGATTCGACACAAGGGAAGCCAAAGAATGTTCTCAAGTATTAGGAGCTGAGTTGTCAATTCAACCACACCTGAAAGACTTAATATCTGCAGCAAAGTATTTAGTAGCAAAGTAGTATGGAAGTAATGGTAACGGTGGCAAAAGTAACAGTAGCAGTTTTGTAGCAATCGTAACAGTGGCAACGGAAAAGTAACTAAGCAAAGATCAATTTGTGAAAAGCTCGTAGGCAATGGATCAATGATGGATAATTATGTCGGATGTGATTCCTCATGCAACAGTTATAACATAGGGTGACACAGAACTAGCTCCAGTTCATCAATGTAATGGTAGGCATGTATTCCGAATATAGTCATACATGCTTATGGAAAAGAACTTGCATGACATCTTTTGTCCTGCCCTCCCGTGGCAGAGGGTACTATTGGAAACTAGGGGATATCAAGGCCTCCTTTTAATAGAGTACTGGACCAAAGCATTAGCACTTAGTGAATACATGAACTCCCCAAACTACAGTCATCACCGGGAGTGGTCCCGATTATAGTCACTTCGGGGAACCATTTATTCTTGAAACATTACCGTCACCGTCGGTCTTCTTCTTGAAGAACCATTTATTCTCGATGGCTTGCCGATCATCGGGCAAGTCAACCAAAGTCCACACTTTGTTCTCATACATGGATCCCATCTCAGATTTCATGGCCTCAAGCCATTTCGCAGAATCTGGGCTCATCATCGCTTCCTCATAGTTCGTAGGTTCGTCATGGTCAAGTAATGTGACCTCCAGAACAGGATTACCTTATCACTGTGGTGCTGATCTTATTTTGGTTGACCTACGAGGTTCAGTAGTAACTTGATCTGAAGTTTCATGATCATTATCATCAGCTTCCTCACTAATTGGTGTAGGGATCACAAGAACTGATTTCTGTGATGAACTACTTTCCAATAAGGGAGAAGGTACAATTACCTCACCAAGTTCTACTTTCCTCCCACTCACTTCTTTCAAGAGAAACTCCTTCTCTAGAAAGGATCCATTCTTAGCAACGAATGTCTTGCCTTCGGATATGTGATAGAAGGTGTACCCAACAGTTTCCTTTGGGTATCCTATGAATACAAATTTCTCCTATTTGGGTTCGAGCTTATCAGGTTGAAGCTTTTTCACATAAGCATCGCAACCCCAAACTTTCAGAAACGACAACTTTGGTTTCTTGCCAAACCACAGTTCATCAGGCGTCGTCTCAACAGATTTAGATGGTGCCCTATTTAACGTGAATGCAGCCGTCTCTAAAGCACCCCAAAACAATAGCGGTAAATCAATAAGAGACATCATATATCGTATCATATCTAATAAAGTGCGATTACGACGTTCGGACACACCATTACGCTATGGTGTTCAGGGTGGCGTGAGTTGCGAAACTATTCTGCATTGTTTCAAATGAAGACCAAACTCGTAACTCAAATGTTCTCCTCCACGATCAGACCGTAGAAACTTTATTTTCTTGTTACAATGATTTTCCACTTCACTCTGAAATTCTTTGAACTTTTCAAATGTTTCAGACTTATGTTTCATCAAGTAGATATACCCAGATCTGCTCAAATCATCTGTGAAGGTGAGAAAATAACGATACCTGCCACGTGCCTCAATATTCATCGGACCACATATATCAGTATATATGATTTCCAACAAATCTGTTGCTCGCTCCATTGTTCCGGAGAACGGAGTTTTAGTCATCTTGCCCATGAGGCATGGTTCACAAGTACCAAGTGATTCGTAATCAAGTGATTCCAAAATTCCATCAGAATGGAGTTTCTTCATGCGCTTTACACCAATATGACCCAAACAGCAGTGCCACAAATAAGTTGCACTATCATTATAAACTTTGCATCTTTTGGCTTCAATATTATGAGTATGTGTGTCACTACTATCGAGATTCAATAAAAATAGACCACTCTTCAAGGGTGCATGACCATAAAAGATATTACTCATATAAATAGAACAACCATTATTCTCAGATTTAAATGAATAGCCGTCTCGCATAAAACAAGATCCAGATATAATGTTCATGCTCAACGCTGGCACCAAATAACAATTACTCAGGTCTAAAACTAATCCCGAAGGTAGATTTAGAGGTAGCGTGCCGACCGCGATCACATCGACTTTGGAACCATTTCCCACGCGCATCATCACCTCGTCCTTAGCCGATCTTCGCTTAATCCGTAGTCCCTGTTTCGAGATGCAAATATTAGCAACAGAACCAATATCAAATACCCAGGTGCTATTGCGAGCATTAGTAAGGTATAGATCAATAACATGTATATCACATATACCTTTGTTCACCTTGCCATCCTTCTTATCCGCCAAATACTTGGGGAAGTTCCGCTTCCAGTGACCAGTCCCTTTGTAGTAGAAGCACTCAGTCTCAGGCTTAGGTCCAGATTTGGGCTTCTTCACTTGAGCAGCAACTTGCTTGCCGTTCTTCTTGAAGTTCCCTTTCTTCCCTTTACCCTTTTTCTTGAAACTGGTGGTCTTGTTGACCATCAACACTTGATGCTCCTTCTTGATTTCTACCTCCGCAGCCTTTAGCATTGCGAAGAGCTTGGGAATTGTCTTGTTCATCCCTTGCATATTATAGCTCATCACAAAGCTCTTGTAGCTTGGTGGCAATGATTGAAGAATTCTGTCAATGAAACTATCATCAGGAAGATTAACTCCCAGCTGAATGGTTGTTATACCCAGACATTTTGAGTATATGTTCACTGACAGAACTATTCTCCTCCATCTTGCAGCTATAGAACTTATTGGAGACTTCATATCTCTCAATCCGGGCATTTGCTTGAAATATTAACTTCAACTCCTGGAACATCTCATATGCTCCATGATGTTCAAAACATCGTTGAAGTCCCGGTTCTAAGACGTAAAGCATGGCACACTGAACTATTGAGTAGTCATCAACTTTGCTCTGCCAGACGTTCACAACGTCCGGCGTTGCTCCTGCAGTGGGTCTTGCACCTAGCGGTGTTTCCAGGACGTAATTCTTCAGTGCAGCAATGAGGATAATCCTCAAGTTACGGACCCAGTCCGTGTAATTGCTACCATCATCTTTCAACTTAGCTTTCTCAAGGAACACATTAAAATTCAAAGGAACAGTAGCACAAACCATTGATCTACAACAACATAGACATGCAAAATACTATCAGGTGCTAAGTTCATGATAAATTGAAGTTCAATTAATCATATTACTTAAGAACTCCCATTTAGATAAACATCCCTCTAATCATCTAAGTGATCACATGATCGAAATCAACTAAACCATGTCCGATCATCACGTGAGATGGAGTAGTTTTCAATGGTGAACATCACTATGTTGATCATATCTACTATATGATTCATGCTCGACCT
This sequence comes from Triticum timopheevii, assembly GCA_963921465.1. Taxonomy (NCBI): domain Eukaryota; kingdom Viridiplantae; phylum Streptophyta; class Magnoliopsida; order Poales; family Poaceae; genus Triticum; species Triticum timopheevii. Next base: position 227,995,856 of record OY997270.1, on the reverse strand, counting down.
TTTGGTCTCAGTGTTCCGAGGCCATATTTGCATATGCTAGGCTCGTCAAGTTTAACCCGAGTATTCTGCGTGTGCAAAACTGGCCTGCACCCGTTTTATGTGAACGTAGAGCTTATCACACCCGATCATCACGTGGTGTCTCGGCACGACGAACTTTCGCAACGGTGCATACTCAGGGAGAACACTTGTACCTTGAAATTATGTGAGAGGTCATCTTATAATGCTACCGTCGAACTAAGCAAAATAAGATGCATAAAGGATAAACATCACATGCAATCAATATAAGTGATATGATATGGCCATCATCATCTTGTGCCTTTGATCTCCATCTCCAAAGCACCATCATGATCACCATCGCCACCGGCGCGACACCTTGATCTCCATCATAGCATCGTTGTCGTTTCGCCAACTATTGTTTCTACTACTATCGCTACCGCTTAGTGATAAAGTAAAAACAATTACAGGGCGATTGCATTGCATACAATAAAGCGACAACCATATGGCTCCTGCCAGTTGCTGATAACTCTGTTACAAAACATGATCATCTCATACAATAAAATTTAGCATCATGTCTTGACCATATCACATCACAACATGCCCTACAAAAACAAGTTAGATGTCCTCTACTTTGTAGTTGAAAGTATTACGTGGCTGTTATGGGCTGAGCAAGAACCGTTCTTACCTAAGCATCAAACCCACAACGATTTTTTGTCAAGTATGTGATGTTTTAACCTTCAACAAGGACCGGGCGTAGCCACACTCAATTCAACTAAAGTTGGAGAAACTGACTCCCGCAAGCCACCTTTGTGCGAAGCACGTCGGTAGAACCAGCCTCGCGTAAGCGTACATGTAATGTCGGTCCGGTCCGCTTCATCCAACAATACTGCCGAATCAAAGTATGACATGCTAGTAAGCAGTATGACTATTATCGCCCACAACTCACTTGTGTTCTACTCGTGCATATAACATCTATGCATAAAACTGGCTCAGATTCCACTGTTGGGGAATGCGGTAATTTCAAAAAAAATCCTACGCACACGCAAGATCATGGTGATGCATAGCAACGAGCGGGAGAGTGTTGTCCACGTACCCTCATAGACTGTAAGCGGAAGCGTTATGACAACGCGATTGATGTAGTCGTACGTCTTCACGATCCGACCGATCTTAGTACCAAAAGCACGGCATCTCCGCGATCTGTACACGTTCGGCTTGGTGACATCCCACGAACTCACGATCCAGCAGAGTGTTGAGGGAGAGTTTCGTCAGCACGACGGTGTGATGACGGTGATGATGAAGCTACCAGCACAGGGCTTCGCCTAAGCACTGCAACAATATAACCGAGGTGGATTATGCTGGAGGGGGCACCGCACATGGCTAAGAGATCAATGATCAACTTGTGTGTCTATGGGGTGCCCCCCTCGTATGCATATAAAGGACTGGAGGAGGGGGAGGGCCAGACCTCCTATGGCGCGCCCCATGGGGAGTCCTACTCCCACCGGGAGTAGGATTCCCCCCTTCCCTAGTTGGACTAGGAGTGGAAGGAAGGGGGAGAGAGGGGGAAGGAAAGGGGGGCCGGCCCCCACCCAATTCGGATTGGGCTTGAGGGGGGCACGCCCCCTCCTATGCCTCCCTCTCTTCTCTCCCACTATGGCCCAATAAGGCCCATATACCTCCCGGGGGGTTCCAGTAACCTCCCGGTACTCCGGTATGTGCGCGAACTCACCCAGAACCATTCCGACGTAGAAATATAGTCCAATATATCGATCTTTATGTCTCGACCATTTCGAGACTCCTCTTCATGTCTGTGATCATATCCGGGACTCCGAACTACCTTCGGTACATCAAAACACATAAACTCATAATACCGATCGTCACCGAACGTTAAGCGTGCGGACCCTACGGGTTCGAGAACTATGTAGACATGACCGAGACACGTCTCTGGCCAATAACCAATAGCGGAACCTAGATGCTCATATTGGCTCCCACATATTCTACTAAGATCTTTTATCGGTCAAACCGCATAACAACATACGTTGTTCCCTTTGTCATCGGTATGTTACTTGCCCGAGACTTGATCGTCGGTATCTCAATACCTAGTTCAATCTCATTACCGGCAAGTCTCTTTAATAATTTCGTAATGCATCATCCCGTAACTAACTCATTAGTCACATTGCTTGCAAGGCTTATAGTGTTATGCATTACCGAGAGGGCCCAGAGATACCTCTCTAACAATCAGAGTGAAAAATCCTAATCTTGATCTATGCCAACTCAACAAACACCATCGGAGACACCTGTAGAGCACCTTTATAATCACCCAGTTCCGTTGTGATGTTTGGTAGCACACAAAGTGTTCCTCCGATATTCAGGAGTTGCATAATCTCATAGTCATAGGAACATGTATAAGTCATGAAGAAAGCAATAGCAACATACTAAACGATCAAGTGCTAAGCTAATGGAATGGGTCAAGTCAATCACATTATACCCTAATGATGTGGTCCCGTTTATCAAATGATAACTCATGTCTATGGCGAGGAAACTTAACCATCTTTGATTAACGAGCTAGTCAAGTAGAGGCATACTAGTGACACTCTATTTGTCTATGTATTCACACATGTACTAAGTTTCCGGTTAATACAATTCTAGCATGAATAATAAACATTTATCATGATATAAAGAAATATATAAAGAACAACTTTATTATTGCCTCTAGGGCATATTTCCTTCATCCTCGCCGTGTCTGTGATCTCATCCGGGACTCCGAACAACATTCGGTCACCAAATCACATAACTCATATAATACTAAATCGTCATTGAACGTTAAGCATGCAGACCCTACGAGTTCGAGAACTATGTAGACATGACCGAGACACCTCTCCGGTCAATAACCAATAGAGGAACCTGGATGCTCATATTGGCTACTACATATTCGACGAAGATCTTTATCGGTCGAACCGTTATGACAACATACGTAATTCCCTTTGTCTATCAGTATGTTTATTGCCCGAGATTCGATCATCGGTATCTTCATACCTAGTTCAATCTCATTACTGGCAAGTCTCTTTAATCGTTCTGTAATACATCATCCTGCAACTAACTCAGTAGTCACTTTGCTTGCAAGGCTACTTATTATGTGTATTACCGAGAGGGCCCAGAGATACCTCTCCGATACTCGGAGTGACAAATCCTAATCTCGGTCTATGCCAACTCAAAAAAACACCTTAGGAGATACCTGTAGAGCATCTTTATAATCACCCAGTTATGTTGTGACGTTTGATAGCACACAAGGCATTCCTCCGGTATCCAAGAGTTGCATAATCTCATAGTCAAAGGAATATGTATTTGACATGAAGAAAGGAATAGCAATAAAATTGAACGATCATAATGCTAAGATAACGAATGGGTCTTGTCCATCACATCATTCTACTAATGATGTGATCCCGTTATCAAATGACAACTCACGTCCATGGTTAGGAAACCTTAACCATCTTTGATCAACGAGCTAGTCAAGTAGAGTCTCACTAGGGACAGGGTGTTTGTCTATGTATTCACACATGTATTTGGGTTTCTGATCAATAAAATTCTAGCATGAATAATAAACATTTATCATGAATAATGAAATATTAAATAACAACTTCATTATTGTCTCTAGGGCATATTACCTTCAAAGCGAATGAAAGGATCGATATGGTTGACTAGAGGGGGGTGAATAGGCAACTAACAATTTTTAAGCTTTTCTTTACCAATTTAAACTTTGCAACAAATAGGTTGTCTAGATATGCAACTAGGTGAGCAACCTATATGATGCAAATACACCTAGCACATAAGCAAGCAATGGAAACAACACAAGTAGGCTTGCAAGAGTAAAGGCACGAAGTAACCAAGAGTGGAGCCGGTGGAGACGAGGATGTGTTACCGAAGTTCCTTCCTTTTAAAGGGAAGTAGGTCTCCGTTAGAGCGGTGTGGAGGCACAATGCTCCCGAAGAAGCCACCAGGGCCACCGTATTCTCCTCACGCCCTCACACAATGCGAGATGCCGTGATTCCACTATTGGTGCCCTTGAAGGCGGCAACCGAACCTTTACAAACAAGGTTGGGGCTATCTCCACAACAATTGGAGGCTCCCAACAACACCACGAAGCTTCACCACAATGGAGTATGGCTTCCAGGCGACCTCAACCGTCTAGGGTGCTCAAACACCCAAGAGTAACAAGATCCGCTAGGGATAAGAGAGGGAATCAAATTTCTCTTGGTGGAAGTGTAGATCGGGGCCTTCTCAACCAATCCCGAGCAAATCAACAAGTTTGATTGGCTAGGGAGAGAGATCGGGCGAAAATGGAGCTTGGAGCAACAATGGAGCTTTGGGGGAAAGAGGTAGGTCAACTTTGGGAAAGAAGACACCTTTATATAGTGGGGGAATCAATCCAACCATTACCCCACTGTACATCCCCGCATAGAGCGGTACTACCGCAAGGGCAGGGCGGTACTACCGCTGAGAGCGGTACTACTGCTCCCACCCAGCGGTACTACCGCGCTAAATAGGAAGACAGGGCCCTGGCCCCCAGAGCGGTACTACCGCGGGAGTAGGAGCGGTACTACCGCTTGGAGCGGTACTACCGCCACTACTACCGCTCCTAGTACCGCAAAACCCGACACGAAAAACATCGGTCTCAAATCGAGGCGGTAGTAGCCCGGAACTACTGCGGTACTATGGCCGAAGCCCGCAAGCAGTACTACCACTCTGGGAGCGGTACTACCGCTGGAGAGCTTCGGCGGTACTACCGCTGTTGACAGCGGTACTACCGCTGGGATAGAACGGAGCAGGTACAGAAGAAAAGGGCAGCTCCAAAGATGCGGAAGGAAGACGACGGGTGTGATAAGGATGTGTACGTGTTGATTCCACCCTAGTCTTACCAAAGAGGATCCCCTCTTGATAGTACGGTGACTCCTACGAAACTAGTCCACCAACCACGAAACGAAGGAGCTACACCGTCTTGAATAAAACACCAAGGGGAGGTAATCGTCTCATGCCAAAGGATGAATCTCTGAAAGAACTTAACGCACACGATTAGTCCGCAAAAGCATTGTCATCAATCACCAAAACAACTTGGGGATAAATATGCCCTTACAATCTCCCCCTTTTTGGTGGATTGATGACAATACGGGATTTGCACAAATAACAAAGATATAGGAGAAGCGCAAAAACCCACCGTCCTAAAATGTAGATGGGCTCCCCCTAGATGTGTGCTATCTTGATAAGTGCTTTGGACTGCACGGCACACATACTAGGATCGACGCTCCCCCTACATTTTAGAGACCGACCAAACACCTAAGCATGGTATATGAGAGGAGCATAGATAACTTAACAAGATAAGCATGCAACTCATAAGTTAAATGACATAGATAATGATACTGGAAAGATAAGGTAGCATATGTCTCACACCATATGACGGGAACTTAGGTCTCACTGACACAAACCAACCAAAGCAAATAGCGAGGAAAACACAAACACGAAAGAAAGCACAAATCCCTAAACTCTCTCCCCCTTTGGCATCGAGACACCAAAAAGGAGAGGGAGTGCTGCTACGGCTCCAGGTGATAGTAGTAGAAGGACACACACATCAGATCTCAGCGGGATCATCTGCGCCACCATCGTCGGTCGGGAAGTGCTCGGCATCTGAATCGGTCCACGGGTAGTGCTGCTGAATCCACTCCTCCTCCTCAGTAAGCTGGTCCTCAGATCCACTGTTGACTGTAGCACCCAACTGATGCATGAGCTCCTTGTGGCGACCTCGAGCCTTCTTCTCAGCCACATGAGTCATGTACTGACCGTGAGCCTCCATGCAGAACAACTTCTTCATCTTAGACTTGAGCTTCTTTGCCCAGGAGGTCTCTGCCTCAGAAGGCATGTAGTCATCATCATCATCATCAGCCCCAGTCTCCTCCTCGATCTCCATGGCAGTAGCAGACGAAGGAACTCCAGTCTTAGGGGCCTGAGTGCCCCAGTTATCCTTCTTCCTCAGACGCTTGATGTTGTGAGACACCAACTCCCTAGTCTCTAGCATCACCTTTGGATAGACACGAGCCCAGGCCTTCTCAAGAAGCAGCATGATGAACGGACCGTAAATCGGGCACTTGCGCTCGGAGATAGCAGATAACAGCTCAGACCACATAACATGGGAAATATCCAGGGACTCTCCGGTGTTCTGTTCCTTCTGACGCTGGCAAAAGAGAAGCATGTCCACGAGATAGGAGTGAACCTGATCCAGATTCCCGATACGAGGGAAAAGAGTCTCTCTGAAGACACGGTGAAGAATATCCAGATAGGAAGGCAGCTCATAAGTTTCCTTCTTCGTCTCAGGGTTGATCCTCAAAGTGCAGTAGGGCCATAGAGCTTGCTTGTGAGTGGCGTTGGTGTTGCGGTGTGGGCGAAAGCCGACAGGAGACTCAAGTCCTAGATCTTGCACTCCAATCAACTCCATGAAAGCTTTCTACTTGACTGAAAGCAGCTTGCCATTGGTCATCCAAGTCAGTGTCCTGTCCTCATCAGTCCCGAGATGAACTGTGGCATAGAATTGAGCCACAATATCAGCATCATAATCTTTGTTGAATAGCATGACCCCAAGAATGTTCAGTTGAGTGCACATCTCAAGAGCTTCACCAAAGTACTCAGGATCCTTCTCCATATGGTCGGTGTCGATGGAGTGCACGTTGATAAAGAGGTTCTTCTTGGCTTTGAGAACATCAAAGAAGATGGCGAACTGGAACCTATTCCAGAACGGACGATTGACCAAAGTGGGATCTTGGTCAGCCTCATAGGGGTTGCGGCGACGCCTTGCCTAGAACTCCTTGGGTTGCATTTCTGTCACGGTTTTGCCAGAGTGCTTCGGCTTGACACCAGTCTTCTTTTGGAGTCGAGGTGGAGGTGGAGCACTTGAGGAACCTCCGGCAGACTCAGTGGTGCTGTAACGCTTGGACATGGCACGACCGGGGTTGACGCGACGAGCCGGATGCTCAGGAAGCTCATCACCTGGAACCACACACAAGAACACGCAAACAACTAGAAAGAACGAGCATAAGCCACAAAACACAAGCAAAAAGATCACTAAGAGGTAAGAGCATGATGGAATCTGGTAGGGGGCGGTAGTACCGCGACCTGCTAGCGGTAGTACCGCCCCAAGCGGTAGTACCGCTCCATAGAGAGCGGTACTATCGCTCCAAGCGGTAGTACCGCTATGGAGAGGGCGGTAGTACCGCTCGATACGGGGAAACAGCAGTTTCCTACTACCGTGGTCAGATCCGGCACTACCGTCCTACCAAATTAAAATATACTCCAACCAAACATCAATCCAAACTGCCTAGAAGCATTCTCCATCCTACTCAAGCCTAGATTTGGCCAAAAATCTAGAGATGCAACTGCTACTGCCCCTAAGATGCTAGATTGGAAATCTAGACAAAAAGGAAGAGGGAACGGGGGCAATACCGGCATCCATGGCAAGAGGACAAGGTGGGGATCGTCTCCACCGAAGGAAATGGAGAGGAACGCCCCGGAGAGGGAGGTCCGCCGGAGCCCTCCCGCGGCGCCGGTTGCTGGAGAGAGAGGAACAAAGCGAGGGGGCGTGCGAATGGGTATGGGGGAGAAGAAAACTCCCCCTGCCCCGATATAACCCCCTGCCCGCGCCTCACAGCGGTAGTACCGCGCTGGAGGGCGGTAGTACCGCTTGGAGCGGTAGTACCGCTCGCCAGCAGCGGTAGTACCGCCAGCAACCAAAAATGCCTCTAGACAAAAAGCTCAAGCACAACAAAAATAACGGGAAAGCAAGGCCAAGAAGATAAAAGACCAACAAGGCAACACACTGTTGGGGAACGTTGCAGAAAATTAAAATTTTTCCTACGGCTTCACCAAGATCCATCTATGAGTTCATCTAAGCAACGAGTCATGGGAGAGAGTTTGCATCTACATACCACTTGTAGATCGCGTGCGGAAGCTTGCAAGGTGATGATGGAGTCGTACTCGAACGTGATTCAGATCACCGATGCCAAGTGCTGAACGGACAGCACCTCCGCGTTCAACACACGTACGGCACGGGTGACGTCCCCTCCGTCTTGATCCAGCAAGGAGGAAGGGGAGGTTGAGGAAGACAGCTCCACCGGCAGCACGACGGCGTGGTGATGGTGGAGAAGCAGTACTCCGACAGGGCTTCGCTGAGCACACAACGGAAGAGGAGAGGTGTTGGGGAGGGAGAAGGAGGCAACCAAAGGCCAAGGACTCAAGGTATGAAGTCCCTCCTCTCCCCCACTATATATAGGAGGGCCAAGGGGGGGGTGGCCGGCCCTAGGAGATCCAATCTCCTAGGGGGGCGGCGGCCAAGGGGGGTTTCCCTCCCCCCCAAGGCACCTAGGAGGTGCCTTCCCCTCCTAGGACTCTTCCCCCTTGAACCCTAGGCGCATGGGCCTATGTGGGGCTGGTGCCCTTGGCCCATGCAGGCCAAGGCGCACCCCCTACAGCCCATGTGGCCCCCCGGGGCAGGTGGCCCCACCCGGTGGGCCCCCGGGACCCCTCCGGTGGTCCCGGTACAATACCGATAACCCCGAAACTTGTCCCGATGCCCGAAACAGGACTTCCCATATATAAATCTTTACCTCCGGACCATTCCGGAACTCCTCGTGACGTCCGGGATCTCATCCGGGACTCCGAACAACATTCGGTAGTCACATACTTGACTTCCTACTAACCCTAGCGTCACCGAACCTTAAGTGTGTAGACCCTACGGGTTCGGGAGACACGCAGACATGACCGAGACGACTCTCGGGCAATAACCAACAGCGGGGTCTGGATATCCATGTTGGCTCCCACATGCTCCTCGATGATTTCATCGGTTGAACCACGATGTCGAGGATTCGATCAAACCCTGTATACAATTCCCTTTGTCAATCGGTACGTTACTTGCCCGAGACTCGATCGTCGGTATCCCAATACCTTGTTCAGTCTCGTTACCCGGCAAGTCACTTTACTCGTACCGTAATGCATGATCCCGTGGCCAACACCTTGGTCACATTGAGCTCATTATGATGATGCATTACCGAGTGGGCCCAGAGATACCTCTCCGTTATACGGAGTGACAAATCCCAGTCTCGATCCGCGTCAACCCAACAGATACTTTCGGAGATACCTGTAATGCACCTTTATAGTCACCCAGTTACGTTGTGACGTTTGATACACCCAAGGCACTCCTACGGTAACCGGGAGTTACACGATCTCATGGTCGAAGGAATAGATACTTGACATTGGCAAAGCTTCTAGCAAACGAACTATACGATCTTTTATGCTATGCTTATGATTGGGTCTTGTCCATCACATCATTCTCCTAATGATGTGATCCCGTTATCAACGACATCCTATGTCCATAGTCAGGAAACCATGACTATCTATTGATCATAACGAGCTAGTCAACTAGAGGCTCACTAGGGACTCATTGGGTCTAAGTGTTCACACGTGTATTACGATTTCCGGATAATACAGTTATAGCATGAACAAAAGACAATTATCATGAACATTGAAATATAATAATCCTTTTATTATTGCCTCTAGGGCATATTTCCAACAGTCTCCCACTTGCACTAGAGTCACCAATCTAGTTACATTGTGATGAATCGAACACCCATAGAGTTCTGGTGTTGATCATGTTTTGCACGCGAGAGAGGTTTAGTCAACGGATCTGCGACATTCAGATCCGTGTGCACTTTGCAAATCTCTATGTCTCCATCTTGAACATTTTCACGGATGGAGTTGAAACGACGCTTGATGTGCCTGGTCTTCTTGTGAAACCTGGGCTCCTTGGCAAGGGCAATAGCTCCAGTGTTGTCACAGAAGAGTTTGATCGGCCCCGACGCATTGGGTATGACTCCTAGGTCGGTGATGAACTCCTTCATCCAAATCGCTTCATGTGCTGCCTCCGAGGCTGCCATGTACTCCGCTTCACATGTAGATCCCGCCACGACGCTCTGCTTGCAGCTGCACCAGCTTACTGCTCCACCATTCAACATATACACGTATCCGGTTTGTGACTTAGAGTCATCCAGATCTGAGTCGAAGCTAGCGTCAACGTAACCCTTTACGACGAGCTCTTCATCTCCTCCATAAACGAGAAACATGTCCTTTGTCCTTTTCAGGTACTTCAGGATATTCTTGACCGCTGTCCAGTGTTCCTTGCCGGGGTTACTTTGGTATCTTGCAACCAAACTTACGGCAAGGTTTACATCGGGTCTGGTACACAGCATGGCATACATAATAGATCCTATGGCTGAAGCATAGGGGATGACACTCATCTCTTCTTTATCTTTTGCCGTGGTCGGTGACTGAGCCGAGCTCAATCTCACACCTTGTAACATAGGCAAGAACCCCTTCTTGGACTGATCCATTTTGAACCTCTTCAAAATCTTATCAAGGTATGTGCTTTGTGAAAGACCTATGAGGCGTCTCGATTTATCTCTATAGATCTTGATGCCTAATATATAAGCAGCTTCTCCAAGGTCCTTCATTGAAAAACACTTGTTCAAGTAGGCCTTAATGCTGTCCAGGAGTTTCGTATCATTTCCCATCAAGAGTATGTCATCTACATATAATAAGAGAAATGCTACAGAGCTCCCACTCACTTTCTTGTAAACGCAGGCTTCTCCATAAGTCTGCGTAAACCCAAACGCTTTGATCATCTCATCAAAGCGAATGTTCCAACTCCGAGATGCTTGCACCAGTCCATAAATGGATCGCTGGAGCTTGCATACTTTGTTAGCGTTCTGAGGAACGACAAAACCTTCCGGCTGCATCATATACAGCTCTTCCTTAAGATGTCCATTAAGGAATGCTGTTTTGACGTCCATCTGCCATATCTCATAATCATAGTATGCGGCAATTGCTAACATGATTCGGACGGACTTAAGCTTCGCCACGGGAGAGAATGTCTCGTCGTAGTCAATCCCTTGAACTTGTCGATAACCCTTAGCGACAAGTCGAGCTTTATAGATGGTAACATTACCATCCGCGTCCGTCTTCTTCTTAAAAATCCATTTATTTTCTATCGCTCGCCGATCATCGGGCAAGTCTGTCAAAGTCCATACTTTGTTTTCATACATGGATTCTATCTCGGATTTCATGGCCTCAAGCCATTTGTTGGAATCCGGGCCCGCCATTGCTTCTTCATAGTTCGAAGGTTCATTGTTGTCTAGCAACATGATTTCCATGACAGGGTTGCCGTACCACTCTGGTGCGGAACGTGTCCTTGTGGACCTTCGAAGTTCAGTAGCAACTAGATCTGAAGTACCTTGATCATCATCAACATTTTCCTCTTCAGTTGGTGTGGGCATTACAGGAATGGTTTCCTGCGCTGCACCACTTTCCCGTTCGAGAGGTAGTACTTCATCGAGTTCTACTTTCCTCCCACTTACTTCTTTCGAGAGAAACTCTTTCTCCAGAAAGCATCCGTTCTTGGCAACAAAGATCTTGCCTTCGGATCTTAAGTAGAAGGTATACCCGACAGTTTCCTTAGGGTATCCTACGAATACGCATTTTTCCGACTTGGGTTCGAGCTTTTCAGGTTGAAGTTTCTTGACATAAGCATCGCATCCCCAAACTTTTAGAAACGACAGCTTAGGTTTCTTCCCAAACCATAATTCATACAGTGTCGTCTCAACGGATTTAGACGGTGCCCTATTTAAAGTGAATGTAGCTGTCTCTAGAGCGTATCCCCAAAATGATAGCGGTAAATCGGTAAGAGACATCATAGACCGCACCATATCCAATAGAGTGCGATTACGACGTTCGGACACACCGTTTCGCTGAGGTGTTCCAGGCGGCGTGAGTTGTGAAACGATTCCACATTTTCTTAAGTGTGTACCAAATTCGTGACTTAAGTATTCGCCCCCACGATCTGATCGTAGGAACTTTATCTTACGGTCACGTTGATTCTCTACCTCACTCTGAAATTCCTTGAACTTTTCAAAGGTCTCAGACTTGTGTTTCATTAAGTAGACATACCCATATCTACTCAAGTCGTCAGTGAGAGTGAGAACATAACGATATCCTCCGCGAGCCTCAACGCTCATTGGACCGCACACATCGGTATGTATGATTTCCAACAAGTTGGTTGCTCGCTCCATTGTTCTGGAGAACGAAGTCTTGGTCATTTTGCCTAAGAGGCAAGGTTCGCATGTGTCAAATGATTCATAATCAAGAGACTCTAAAAGTCCATCAGCATGGAGCTTCTTCATGCGCTTGACACCAATGTGACCAAGGCGGCAGTGCCACAAGTATGTGGGACTATCGTTATCAACTTTACATCTTTTGGCATCCACACTATGAACATGTGTAATATTACGCTCGAGATTCATCAAGAATAAACCATTGACCATCGGAGCATGACCATAAAACATATCTCTCATATAAATCGAACAACCATTATTCTTAGACTTAAATGAGTAGCCATCTCGTATTAAACGAGATCCAGATACAATGTTCATGCTCAAACTTGGCACTAAATAACAATTATTGAGGTTTAAAACTAATCCCGTAGGTAAATGTAGAGGCAGCGTGCCGACGGCGATCACATCGACCCTGGAACCATTCCCGACGCGCATCGTCACCTCGTCCTTCGCCAGTCTCCGTTTATTCCGCAGCTCCTGCTGTGAGTTACATATGTGAGCAACGGCACCGGTATCAAATACCCAGGAGTTACTTCGAGTACTGGTAAGGTACACATCAATTACATGTATATCAAATATACCTTTGGTGTTGCCGGCCTTCTTATCCGCTAAGTATTTGGGGCAGTTCCGCTTCCAGTGCCCCTTCCCCTTGCAATAAAAGCACTCAGTCTCAGGCTTGGGTCCATTCTTTGACTTCTTCCCGGCAACAGGCTTACCGGGCGCGGCAACATCTTTGCCGTCCTTCTTGAAGTTCTTCTTACCCTTGCCCTTCTTGAACTTAGTGGTCTTATTGACCATCAACACTTGATGTTCTTTCTTGATTTCAGCCTCTGCTGACTTCAGCATCGAGAACACTTCAGGAATGGTCTTTACCATCCCCTGCATGTTGTAGTTCATCACAAAGCTCTTGTAGCTTGGTGGGAGCGACTGGAGGATTCTGTCAATGACCGCCTCATCTGGGAGGTTAATGTTCAACTGGGTCATACGTGCGTGCAACCCAGACATCTTCAGGATGTGTTCACTGACAGAACTGTTCTCCTCCATCTTACAACTGTAGAACTTGTCGGAGACATCATATCTCTCGACCCGGGCATGAGCTTGGAAAACTAGTTTCAGCTCTTCGAACATCTCATATGCTCCGTGATGCTCAAAACGCTTTTGGAGCCCCGGTTCTAAGCTGTAAAGCATGCCGCACTGAACGAGGGAGTAATCATCAGCACGAGTTTGCCAAGCGTTCATAACGTCTTGGTTCTCTGGGACGGGAGCGGCACCTAGCGGTCCTTCTAGGACATATTGCTTCCTGGCAGCTATGAGGATGATCCTCAGGTTTCGGACCCAGTCCGTATAGTTGCTGCCATCATCTTTCAGCTTGGTTTTCTCTAGGAACGCGTTGAAGTTCATGTTGACATTAGCGTTGGCCATTGATCTACAATACATATTTGCAAAGGTTTTAGACTAAGTTTATGATAATAAAGTTCTTAATCAAAATTATGAACTCCCACTTAGATTAGACATCCCTCTAGTCATCTAAGTGTTACACGATCCGAGTCGACTAGCCCGTGTCCGATCATCACGTGAGACGGACTAGTCATCGTCGGTGAACATCTTTATGTTGATCGTATCTTCCATACGACTCGTGTTCGACCTTTCGGTCTCCGTGTTCCGAGGCCATGTCTGCACATGCTAGGCTCGTCAAGTTAACCCTAAGTGTTTTCGCTGTGTAAAACTGTCTTACACCCGTTGTATGTGAACGTAAGGATCCATCACACCCGATCATCACGTGGTGCTTAGAAACGACGAACTGTAGCAACGGTGCACAGTTAGGGGAGAACACTTCTTGAAATTTTGTAAGGGATCATCTTATTTACTACCGTCGTCCTAAGTAAACAAGATGCATAAACATAATAAACATCACATGCAATTATATGGTTGTGACATGATATGGCCAATATCATCAAGCTCCATTGATCTCCATCTTCGGGGCTCCATGATCATCTTGTCACCGGCTTGACACCATGATCTCCATCATCATGATCTCCATCATCGTGTCTTCATGAAGTTGTCACGCCAACGACTACTTCTACTTCTATGACTAACGCGTTTAGTAATGAAGTAAAGTAGTTTACATGGCGTTCTTCAATGACACGCAGGTCATACAAAAAAATAAAGACAACTCCTATGGCTCCTGCCGGTTGTCATACTCATCGACATGCAAGTCGTGAATCCTATTACAAGAACATGATCTCATACATCACAATTCAACATTCATCACAACTTCTGGCCATATCACATCACATGATCAATCGCTGCAAAAACAAGTTAGACGTTCTCTAGTTGTTGTTGCATCTTTTACGTGGCTGCGATTGGGTTCTAGCAAGAACGTTTTCTTACCTACGAATCACCACAACGTGATTTTTGTCAACTTCTATTTACCCTTCATAAGGGCCCTGTTCATCGATTCCGCTCCAACTAAAGTGGGAGAGACAGACACCCGCCAGCCACCTTATGCAACTAGTGCATGTCAGTCGGTGGAACCGGTCTCACGTAAGCGTACGTGTAAGGTTGGTCCGGGCCGCTTCATCCCACAATACCGTTGAGCAAGAAAAGACTAGTAGAGGCAAGTAAGATGACAAGATCAACGCCCACAACAAATTGTGTTCTACTCGTGCATTAGAGAACTACGCATAGACCTAGCTCATGATGCCACTGTTGGGGAACGTTGCAGAAAATTAAAAAATTTCCTACGGCTTCACCAAGATCCATCTATGAGTTCATCTAAGCAACGAGTCATGGGAGAGAGTTTGCATCTACATACCACTTGTAGATCGCGTGCGGAAGCTTGCAAGGTGATGATGGAGTCGTACTCGAACGTGATTCAGATCACCGATGCCAAGTGCTGAACGGACAGCACCTCCGCGTTCAACACACGTACGGCACGGGTGACGTCCCCTCCGTCTTGATCCAGCAAGGAGGAAGGGGAGGTTGAGGAAGACAGCTCCACCGGCAGCACGACGGCGTGGTGATGGTGGAGAAGCAGTACTCCGACAGGGCTTCGCTGAGCACACAACGGAAGAGGAGAGGTGTTGGGGAGGGAGAAGGAGGCAACCAAAGGCCAAGGACTCAAGGTATGAAGTCCCTCCTCTCCCCCACTATATATAGGAGGGCCAAGGGGGGGGGGTGGCCGGCCCTAGGAGATCCAATCTCCTAGGGGGGCGGCGGCCAAGGGGGGTTTCCCTCCCCCCCAAGGCACCTAGGAGGTGCCTTCCCCTCCTAGGACTCTTCCCCCTTGAACCCTAGGCGCATGGGCCTATGTGGGGCTGGTGCCCTTGGCCCATGCAGGCCAAGGCGCACCCCCTACAGCCCATGTGGCCCCCCGGGGCAGGTGGCCCCACCCGGTGGGCCCCCGGGACCCCTCCGGTGGTCCCGGTACAATACCGATAACCCCGAAACTTGTCCCGATGCCCGAAACAGGACTTCCCATATATAAATCTTTACCTCCGGACCATTCCGGAACTCCTCATGACGTCCGGGATCTCATCCGGGACTCCGAACAACATTCGGTAGTCACATACTTGACTTCCTACTAACCCTAGCGTCACCGAACCTTAAGTGTGTAGACCCTACGGGTTCGGGAGACACGCAGACATGACCGAGACGACTCTCGGGCAATAACCAACAGCGGGGTCTGGATATCCATGTTGGCTCCCACATGCTCCTCGATGATTTCATCGGTTGAACCACGATGTCGAGGATTCGATCAAACCCTGTATACAATTCCCTTTGTCAATCGGTACGTTACTTGCCCGAGACTCGATCGTCGGTATCCCAATATCTTGTTCAGTCTCGTTACCCGGCAAGTCACTTTACTCGTACCGTAATGCATGATCCCGTGGCCAACACCTTGGTCACATTGAGCTCATTATGATGATGCATTACCGAGTGGGCCCAGAGATACCTCTCCGTTATACGGAGTGACAAATCCCAGTCTCGATCCGCGTCAACCCAACAAATACTTTCGGAGATACCTGTAATGCACCTTTATAGTCACCCAGTTACGTTGTGACGTTTGATACACCCAAGGCACTCCTACGGTAACCGGGAGTTACACGATCTCATGGTCGAAGGAATAGATACTTGACATTGGCAAAGCTTCTAGCAAACGAACTATACGATCTTTTATGCTATGCTTATGATTGGGTCTTGTCCATCACATCATTCTCCTAATGATGTGATCCCGTTATCAACGACATCCTATGTCCATAGTCAGGAAACCATGACTATCTATTGATCATAACGAGCTAGTCAACTAGAGGCTCACTAGGGACTCATTGGGTCTAAGTGTTCACACGTGTATTACGATTTCCGGATAATACAGTTATAGCATGAACAAAAGACAATTATCATGAACATTGAAATATAATAATCCTTTTATTATTGCCTCTAGGGCATATTTCCAACACACACACACTAACAAAGGTCCAGAACCCACTCCTTCAAGACAACCACACGAAAGTAGAGCGAGCTCTGGCCTCTCTCAAGAGAGGGCGGTGGCCGGCCAACTATGTTTGAGTCAATTGGTATGGCACCGCGAAGAATTATCCTTGGTCCCATGACCAAAACTCGTCTTTGAATCACAAGTACCATCAAAAATGGCTAATGTGAAAGAGTTGATCGTTTTATGCATAATGGGGGGAGGGAGAGTTCATTGAGAGAAAAACACTCCCCCTATGTCCATGCCTACACCTAAACTAGACAACAAGATGAGTGTGGTGGGGGGTGCAAGGGTTCAAGTCACATTGCTCGAATCAATGATATTTAGCTCATGCCATAACTCGCGAAATCTTGCTTCATCCAAGGGCTTCGTGAAAATATCTGCAAGGTTATCATGAGTGTTGACATACTTGAGCTCGATCTCCCCTCGCCTAATGTGATCCCGGATGAAGTGATACCGAATCTCAATGTGCTTCGTCTTGAAGTGTTGCACCGGGTTGAGAGAAATCTTGATGGCACTTTCATTATCACACCAAAGAGGCACTTTGTCACAAATGACACCGTACTCCTTTAAAGTTTGCCTCATCCATAGGAGTTGAGCACAACAACTACCGGCCGCCACATATTCCGCTTCGGTGGACGAAAGAGACACACAACTTTGCTTCTTGGAAGACCAACTTACCAAAGAGCAACCAAGAAATTGGCACCCTCCGGAAGTGGACTTATCCACTTTGTCTCCTGCCCAATCGGAATCCGTAAATCCTTCAAGCTTGAAGTTTGCCCCTCTTGGGTACCATAAGCCAAAGTTTGGGGTATGAGCCAAATATCAAAAGATTCGCTTGACCGCCACATAGTGACTTTCCTTCGGTGCGGCTTGAAACCGTGCACACATCCCCACACTCAACATGATATCCGGTCTAGATGTACAAAGGTAAAGCAAGGAGCCAATCATGGAGCGATATACCTTTTGATCCACCGCTTTACCATTGGGATCAATGTCAAGTTGGCACTTGGTGGGCATTGGAGTAGTAGCCGGCTTGACATCACTTAGCTTGAATCTTTTTAGCATGTATTGAGTGTATTTGGCTTGATTGATGAAGGTTCCTTCTCTTCTTTGTTTGATGTCAAAACCAAGGAAGAACTTCAACTCTCCCATCGAAGACATCTTGAACTTGGAGGTCATGAGAGCGGCAAATTCCTCATTGAAAGCTTTGTTAGGAGAACCAAAGATAATATCATCAACATATAGTTGGCATACAAACAACTCCCCTTTGACCTTCTTAGTAAAAAGAGTGGGGTCGATTAGCCCCATCTCAAATCCACGATCTTGTAACAACTCGGTAAGGTGGTCATACCACGCACGTGGGGCTTGTTTAAGGCCATAGAGTGCCTTATCGAGTTGATACACATGATCCGGAAAGTAGGGATCCTCGAACCCGGGGGGTTGCTTGACATAGACCAACTCATTAATAGGACAATTAAGAAAAGAACTTTACACATCCATTTGTTGCAACTTAAAGTTGTGATGGGAAGCATAGGCAATCAACCAACATATGGATTCAAGACGAGCAATGGGAGCAAAGGTTTCACCGTAGTCGATACCCTCGACTTGGGAGTAGCCTTGTGCTACCAATCTTGCCTTGTTGCGAACGATGTTCCCATGAGCATCTTGCTTGTTCTTGAAGATCCACTTGGTTCCAATGACGTTGTGGTCCCCTGATGGCCTTGGCACCAATCTCCATACTTTGTTGTACTCAAAGTTGTTGAGTTCTTCATGCATGGCATTGAGCTAATCCGAGTCTTCGAGCGCCTCTTAGACCTTTTGGGGTTCAACACAAGAGACAAACACGTGATGTTCACAATAGTTTGCTAATTTTCTACGAGTGCTTACCCCCTTTCTTAGGCTTCCAACCACATTTTCCATGAGATGGCGTTGAGTGGTGAGCTTGGAAGCAATCTTTGCGGCACGATGCTCTAATTCCTCCTCGGGTGTGGAAGGAGGAGGGTTGACTTGATCATCTTGAGCGCCGTGTTGAGCTTGTTCTTGATCTTGAGCTTGCTCTTGATCTTGAACTTTCTCGAGGGGGAGAACTTGACCTTGGCCATCATTTAGAGGTTCACCACCATCTTGAGGTTGATCTTGCCCTTGGTCTTGTTCATGAGGTTGAGGGCCTTCACTTAGTTCTTCGGAAGCGTGTGGGTCTTGGTGAGGTGATGGCTCCACTTGAGTAGAGCATTGTCCTTCTCCTTCGGCTACAAGGGGTTCCTCAATGGGTAGAATTTGACCAATACCCATTCTTCTTATGGCTTGGGGAGGAATTTCATCACCTACATCACAAGTACCACTTTGCTCCACTTGGGAGCCATTATTTTCACCAAACTCCACGTTACATGTCTCCTCAATGAGTCCGGTGGACTTGTTGAGAACACGGTAAGCATGAGAGTTTGTAGCATAACCAACAAATATGCCCTCATGAGCTCTAGCCTCAAATTTAGACAAACGAACACCTTTCTTGAGAATGAAACACTTACAACCGAACACCCGGAAGTACTTGAGGTTGAGCTTGTTGCCAGTGAGTATCTCATAAGGGGTCTTGTTCAAGCCTTTGCGGAGATAGAGCCGATTGGATGCATGACATGCGGTGTTGATGGCTTCGGCCCAAAAGTTGTATGGAGACTTGAACTCCGCCATCATGGTCCTTGCCGCATCCATCAACGTCTGGTTCTTCCTCTCCGCTACACCATTTTGTTGAGGGGTATAAGGTGGAGCATATTGATGCTTGATCCCCTCATCACTAAGAAACTCATCCAAGGTGTAGTTCTTGAACTCGGTGCCGTTGTCACTTCTTATTGTCAAGATCTTTGCATTATGTTGACGTTGAGCTTCATTTGCAAAGTCGATGACGGTTTGTTGAGTCTCACTCTTCCTCTTGAAGAAGTATACACAAGTGTATCTTGAATAGTCATCCACAATCACCAAGCAATACTTTCTACCTCCAAGACTATCAAAAGATGGAGGCCCAAAGAGATCCATGTGAAGGAGCTCCAAGGGTCTCTTCGAGTAGATGATGGTTGAAGGAGGGTGAGCCTTTTCATGAAGCTTTCCTTCGATACAAGCACTGCAAGCACGATCTTTGGCAAAACTAACATTTGTTAGTCCATGGACATGGTCCCTGTCGGTGTCAAAACCGGTGGATCTCGGGTAGGGGGTCCCGAACTGTGCGTCTAGGCGGATGGTAACAGGAGACAAGGGACACGATGTTTTTACCCAGGTTCGGGCCCTCTCGATGGAGGTAAAACCCTACTCCTGCTTGATTGATATTGATGATATGGGTAGTACAAGAGTGGATCTACCACGAGATCAAGGAGGCTAAACCCTAGAAGCTAGCCTATGGTATGATTGTTGTAATGGATGTTCGTCCTACGGACTAAAACCCTCCGGTTTATATAGACACCGGAGAGGGCTAGGGTTACACAAAGTCAGTTACAATGGTAGGAGATCTACATATCTGTATCGCCAAGCTTGCCTTCCACGCCAAGGAAAGTCCCATCCGGACACGGGACGAAGTCTTCAATCTTGTATCTTCATAGTCTTGGAGTCCGGCCGATGATGATAGTCCGGCTATCCGGACACCCCCTAGTCCAGGACTCCCTCAGTAGCCCCTGAACCAGGCTTCAATGACGATGAGTCCGGCGCGCATATTGTTTGGCATTGCAAGGCGGGTTCCTCCTCCGAATAATTCATAGGAGATTGCGAACACCAGGATAGTGTCCGGCTCTGCAAAATAAATTCCACGCAGCACCGTGGAGAGAATAGTATGTACACAAGCTCAATCTGCTGACGTATTTTGTGGCATGAGGTCACACCACCACCAAGCCTTTACTTAAATCATTTTTATTATACCACCTCATCGCGTTTAGTGAAGCGGTTTCCTTGGCACGTCTTGTCGAAGCAGAGATCGTGTTCCCCTTATTCCGGGATTCCCATCAATACGGACGTGGGTAACCCAACCGCGCCCGTAGCCACGCCTCCTCTATCGAAGGCGAGTCCCAAACGGTCACAGAGACTTCCCTTGGTATTCTCCCTCTTTATAACGGGACCAGGGCTCGTTTCTTTTCTTCAATCCTCAATCGAATCTGCCCCTCGCCCCGAGTTCCAACACCCAGAGCCTCAGGTTCGAGCGCCTCGGACCTTTCATGATGTCCGGATCCGACCTTCAGGGCCGGTGGATGCCCTCCTCCGTTACGGAAGAGGACGTGCAAAAGCTGAGAGAAGCCAAGTACTTGACCTACGAGATTTCGCATAGGCTGCCCGCCAAAGGGCAAGTCATTCCCACTCCCGAGCCCGGCGAAATCGTCGTGTTTGTGTCCCACCTCCGTCGGGGTTTAGGCTTCCCGATGGATCCTTTTGTGAGAGGGCTCATGTTTTACTATGGGTTGGATTTCCATGACTTGGCTCCGGAGTCCATCCTCCACATCTCGTCATTCATTGTCGTCTGCGAGGCCTTCCTCCGCACTACCCCCCACTTCGGTTTGTGGCTCAAAACTTTTAACGTGGAGCCGAAGATGATCAAGGGGCGCCAAGCAGAGTGCGGCGGGGCGGTTGTAAACAGGAGGGCCGATGCTCCATGGCCCGAGGGCTCTTTCCAAGAGGAGCTCGGCTTGTGGCAACAGGAGTGGTTTTATATTACCGCTCCCAGGGGCAGCAGGCAAAAGCTGCCGCCCATCTTCCGCTCGGGACCTCCACGACGGCTGATGTCATGGGTCAACCAAGGGCTCAACTGGGGGCCGTCAAAGGACGTGCCCCTATTGCAGGGCCGGATTCGAGACCTCAAGCGAGGGAGATCGATCTGGTCGTGGTGATGAAGGTCATGCTGATTAGGCATCTCCTGCCCTGCAAACATCGTCCTCTCCGGCTATGGGAATTTAATCCGGAGGGACCATGAATTCTCCAACACTTCATGGGTACGACACCCGTGGAGATGTACAAATTGTTCTTCGGATCACAAGAGGTGTGTCTGGAATTGACCGAGGACGCTGGCCTAAGCTGCAATCGCTCGGATACACAAGTAAGTAGCTCTGTGTCCGGACATATCGTTTGTTTGCATTTCTACGATTCGCCTTTTAACCAACTATCCTCTGAACAGGAGTGGATAGCGCAAGCAAAACTGATACGGTGTCCGACCCCCCTCCCAGAGACCGCGCCGGATCCCATGCTGGTCAGGATGCTGGATGTTGCGCCTTCAGAAGAAGGCGAAGGGGAGAACAGAGGAACTACCGCCTCTACCAAGGAGGCTTTTGAGAAAAGGGGGATCGAGAATCCCTCCTTCCAAGGGGAGAAGAGGACCGCTTCCAAAAACCCGGAGGCCAAGGCCCCGAAGCGGGGGAAGAGATCTTCACCAGAGGGTCCTGCGTCCGGGGAGGCCCCGGCCGCACTATCTCCCCTAAGGAATCAGCCCTCCAGCGAGCCGTAAGTAGAAAAATGGGAGTTTTGTAATAAGGGACATCCCTATTTGCGCTTCTGAGGATAACTTAAGTTTTTACCTTGTAATTCGGATCTCCGTCCTTCTCAGATGAGCTCGTCTTCGGGGGACCTTCGTCCGGAGATGATGGAGAGCGAGATGCCACCATCCGCCGCGCCGTCAGGTGGAGCGGACGACCCTGAGGTGTCATCACGGAGGGTATCCCCAAGTCCGGCAGGGCCGAAGAGTTCGGCGCCAACTGGTGTACGGCCGGGGGAGCTGAAGGATCTGCTTGAGAGGGCGTCTATCTCAGAAGATCACCATACATTGATGAGTATGGTGATTGGAAGAATTTCGTCCGCCGAAGGCGGGTTGCATGATGTCGTCAGAAGCTTGCTGGCGGGGTTTGAGGTACGTAAAAATGACATACCTTTTGACAGTTTTACACATAAAGTGCGCCCTGTATAGATAGTAGCCCCTGAGACTCGGTACGTTGTCGAGAGCGACAGCGTGCCGAGGATCAAAATCGCAGGTATTGATTTTCGCCTTTCCTATGCAAGTGGCGGATAGTCCGGTGGCCAGCCGGACTGATGGAGTTGCCGAACTAAAGCGGCAACTCGACGTTGCGGATGCGGACATCGCGCTAGTCAACAAGCGACTTGACGAGTCGCAAGGTAAGTTTTTTCTCCGTGGTCACCTAGTAAGGGAGCTGAAGCCCACTCCTTACAACATGTGTGCTCAATGCAGATGGTGCCGCTGCTGTGGAGAGCCTTCAGGCAGAACTTGCTCGAGCCAAGGAGCAGGCCAGAAGGAGTGATACGGTTGCCTTAAGGGCGGCCGAAGAGCTAGAAGTCGAAAGGGCTGCTCACTGCCGAAGCAGGGAGGAGATGGCCGAAATGGCCGTGAAGTTGAAAGATGCTACCGACCGCTATGAGGTTCTTGAAAAAGAATGCCGAGCGGAGCAAGAAGACCTGAGGAAGGCCACCACCGAAGCCAAGGATGCCCGTTCTGCAAGGGCTATAAAGGAGGAGTTGCGCCAGGCCGGAGATATTGTGGCTGGCAAGCCCTTTCTGCTGCGCAGGAGGTTTACAGATCCGAAGTACGCTCAGCTTTTCCAGCTGTGGGGTCCGGAGGATCCTTATATGGACTTAGCGGCGAGTGCGGCAGATGCTGTTGTGCATTTCCGAAGTCAAAAGGATCACGAGACGGAAGAGCTTTTTGGTCTCAATTCCATAGTCCGGAGCATTCACTTCCGCTGACCGATCGGTTGGCTGAGTGGGCTGAGCTGAATAGATTGTCCGGACTTGCCATGACGGATATCGTGGCTCATGTCTGGCCGGATAGGCCCAAGCCGAAGAGTTATTTTGGCTTATTGCAGCAATTCCTTGGGGTGGTGCCGCATATCAAGGCGATGAAGCGGTCGGCCTGTATAAGGGTGGACGGATGGCCCTCGCCCGTGTGAAGACATACTGGACGGAGATGGATGCCACCGCTGTTGCGACCCAGGGTTCGGACGAGAGTCGGTTACCCGCCGAGCACTATTTTGGGGAAGTTTTGCGTGGTGCTCGTGTAATAGAGTCGTAGTGCTCAAAAAATGTCATGTTCAAATGAAATTTATGGTTTGTAAGACGATATATATAATATAAGTGCTTTTTATACTTGTGCGTTCAAGTATTGAAATATCTCCTGTGCGGCCGTTAATGTATACTTGTGTATAACCTGAAAGATGGCAGTCTTCGGCTTCAGCCCCCACGCACAAGGTGCGGGGGTGTTTGCAAAAATAGCGCATTTTCACACTTAATCCAACGTCTCGGTCCTGTGAAGGAGGTGGTAGAGTAGCAAACGAGGCAACCGGACTATAATGCTTTATCACTTTCACTTAGCCATAGGAGTTCGAGGGTGGGGCTACGACATAGCCCCTAGGGGCACCGCGCTCTCCGAATTCGAGGCGCGTATGTGCCTGACCGGGAAACGGTCCTTCGTCAAAGCGGAGGAATTCTAAACATTCCGGTAGTCGATCGAGTGGTTGACCAGTCTCTCGCTGTATCATGACAGTCAGTTTTCGGCTTTCTCTACTGAGGTGCTCGCCCGGACGAACCAGGGCACAATCGCAGTAGTTCTCCTGGTGTCGCGTTAGCCGATGATACGGAACGTAAGGCAGCAAAACACAGGAGCCGGGAAAACCCAACATTTGACCAAAGACATGATTCGGAGCTAATGCATATAAGGCCTAACTCGAGACACCGAACACTCCCTAAGGTATTCGGTCTTTATGATAACGGGCAGAACAATGCCCTAAGCCCCTAGTGTCCAGGTACGGGCAAGAATTTCTGGCGCGGCCGATGCCAAAACGCCAGCCTCCTCGTTGGTTATGGTAAAAAACCGTGGGATGTGAATTAACAAGAGACAGTAAGAAAGGTCTACGCAGGGTCTTAATCTGAAAAGAATCCTCACGACGGGTGCCTGCTGCACGTCTGCGCCTGTGTCTCCATTGTGCCGTATCCTGGACGGGTGTACGCGTTGTTCATCTGTAAAAAGAGAGGAACTTAGTTTGAAAAGAAATTGTGCAAATAATGTATTAAAAATCGAAATATGAATGAATGAATAAAGCTGAGCTTTTATTAGCTCTTTATTGTTTATACGCACAGCCCCTTGTGAAGGGGTATGCGGCTAGGGAGCCCCTAGTTTATTTATGCCGGACTCGTCTAGCCGTGTTCGGGGTCTTGAACGACCTTTTAATGAGATGATGCCGCGTGGACCGGGCATTTTAAGTGTAAGAGACGCGTAGTGCGGTATTGCGTTAAAGCGGACGAAAGCTTCACGTCCCAACAGTGCTTGATGGCTACTTTTAAATGGGGCGATATGGAAGATTAGCTTTTCACGACGGAAGTTGTCGGGTGATCCGAACACAACTTCTAGTAGTCAGGAGCCCGTGCACTTGGCGTAAGGGCCTGGCGTCACTCCTTTGAAGGAAGTGCGGCTATGGTGAACTTTAGTGGGGTCTATACCCAACTTGCGGATTGTGTCCGGATATAGCAGGTTTAAATTGCTGCCGCCATCCATCAGGACTTGTGTAAATTGTAGTCCGTCGATTATAGGATCCAATATCAGAGCAGTCCATCCTGCGTTTCGAATACTTCTGGAATAGTCTAGGTGGTCGAAAGTAATTGGTTTTAACATCCAATCTCGTGGTTCCGCTGGGGTGGATTGTGCGACGCGTGCTTTAGCGGGTGCCGCACTATTGTTCCATATTATCACATGAAGTGAATTTACTGTTTTGACTTCTTGTGGGAAAGTATTTTGTTTTCCGGCGTTCTGCTGGTGGGGTTCGTCGTCATCCTCGCTTGGCGCGTCGAGCCCCTTGTGTTCGGCGTTGAGTCAGTCGGACTGTTTGAAAACCCAACAATCTCGGTGGGTGTGGTTTGCAGGCTTCCCGGAAGTACTGTGGATTTGACATATCCGATCCAAAATTTTGTTTAGGTTGGATAGCTCATCACTGTTGTCCTTAAGAGGCAGTGTTTTATTGTTCGGCCGCGAGCTTTTGAATCCGGCATTGACTTTTTTCTTTATTTCGGCGCTGGTCCTTTCTGCGCCGTGATTTTCCATTTCCATCTCTGATCTCGGATGTACTCGGGTCGCTGGTGCTGCATCTTGCTAGCCAGCTATCTTCCCCCGCGCAAAAGCGGGTCATGAGGCTTGTTAGCGCGGCCATTGTTCTTGGCTTTTCCTGGCCGAGGTGTCTGGCGAGCCATTCGTCTCGGACATTGTGTTTGAAAGCTGCTAAGGCTTCGGCGTCCGGATAGTCGACTATTTGGTTCTTTTTGGTGAGGAACCTGTTCCGGAATTTGCGCGCTGACTCTCCGGGCTGTTGGGTTATGTGACTTAGATCGTCTGCATCCGGAGGACGGACATAAGTCCCCTGAAAATTTGCTCTAAACGCGTCCTTGAGCTCTTCCCAACTTCCAATGGTATTTTCTGGGAGGCTTTTGAGCCAATGCCGAGCTGGCCCTTTGAGCTTGAGGGGCAAATATTTTATGGCGTGGAGATCGTCTCCTCTAGCCATATGTATGTGCAGGATGTAATCCTCAATCCAGACTCTTGGGTCTGTTGTTCGGTCGTATGCTTCTATGTTTACGGGCTTGAACCCCGCTGGAAATTCATGATCCAACACCTCATCGGTGAAACATAGTGGGTGTGCGGCGCCCCTGTACTTGGGTGTGCCGTTATCTTCGAACACTCGTTGTGTTGTGTTGCTTCCTGGGGCCCTCTTTTTTGGCCCATAAATAGACCTGACCGGGCCATCTGTTTTGCGAGGATCATGTGTCGGCTTGTGTGCGGCGCCGCTTTTCGCTTTTGTCCTGTCGTCTGGTCGTCTATCCGGCCAGGCGGCCTCTTTGCTTTTTGACTGTGGGGGCTCTACGGCCTCCTCGTCGAATTCGGGCAGTAGCTTGCGCTTCAGGTAGCTCTTTGTTTGGTGGCTGTTGCCATATTTGTCCGCGGTCTTGAGTACTTTGCTCCATCTCATTCTGAGTATGTCTTCCACTGTTTGGAGCTTCCGTTTCTGTTTCTTCAGACTTCTTGCAGTGGTGACAAGTCTTTTGTGAAGGTTCTTATGCTCCGGTGGTGTGTCCGGCGTGAGATCGTCTGGACGGTTGTTTTCACCGGGGATGGATTGATTATCCGATTCATCCTGTTCGGATGGTTGCTTGGTTGCATGTTCGTCGCCCACTGGTTTGCCCTGCTCTATTGCTGGGTCATTAGGAGTGATGTTGTTGTCGAGGCGGGACTTAGAGCGGCGCCTGCGTCGCTGTTTTGGTTGTTTTTCGGCGGAATTATCCTTTGCCGCGTCCCGTTGTTCCTCGTTATCGCTTCCTTTTAGGGTGTCCACCATGTATACATCATGAGTTGAGGTGGCCTTCCAGTGCTCGGTAGGCGCTGGTTCTTGGTCGTCTCCGGCATCGTCGTCCATACCGTCGATGTCTTCGGAGTCGTAGTCTAGCATGTCGGTTAGATCTTTGACAGTGGCCACAAAGTGGGTGGTGGGTGGGTTATGAATTTCTTCATCCGCATCCCAACCGTCCTGACCGCAGTCCGGCCAGGGCTCTCCTGATAACGAGAGATGCTTTAGCAAATTCAAGATGTCGCCAAAGGGTGAGTGCTGAAAGATGTCCGCAGCGGTGAACTCCATGATCGGCACCCAATCGGATTCGGTTGGCAGGGGCGCAGGAGGTTCGGAGTCCGGCAAGGAGTCCGGCACCTCGGAGTCACGAGCTTTGCCAGGGGCAGGGTCAGTGTTTGGCTCCATCGCCGTAGAGATTGCAGCCCCCGAGGCGGTGTCCAACCACTTGTCCTCGATCTGTGCGGTCGGCTCCGAACTAGGGGTCGGAGCGGACTCATGTGTGGCTTCCAGGGCATTGTCCGGCGGCAGAGCTAAATCATGCCCATCGTGACAGTGCGGCATGCTTGGCTGTGGCTCGAATCCATCGAAGCTCAAGTCTCCGCGGATGTCGGCCGTGAAGTTTAAGCTTCCAAACCTGACCTGATGGCCAGGGGCATAGCTTTCGATCTGCTCCAGATGGCCAAGCGAATTGGCCCGCAGTGCGAAGCCGCCGAATATGAAGATCTGTCCAGGAGAAAAGTCTCACCCTGGACTGCGTTGTTGTTGATTGAAGAAGCCATCAAGCCTATCGATGATGACACAGAGGAACTCTCAATGAAAGCACCAATGTCGGTGTCAAAACCGGCGGATCTCAGGTAGGGGGTCCCGAACTGTGCGTCTAGGCGGATGGTAACAGGAGACAAGGGACACGATGTTTTTACCCAGGTTCGGGCCCTCTCGATGGAGGTAAAACCCTACTCCTGCTTGATTGATATTGATGATATGGGTAGTACAAGAGTGGATCTACCACGAGATCAAGGAGGCTAAACCCTAGAAGCTAGCCTATGGTATGATTGTTGTAATGGATGTTCGTCCTACGGACTAAAACCCTCAAGTTTATATAGACACTGGAGAGGGCTAGGGTTACACAGAGTCGGTTACAATGGTGGGAGATCTACATATCCGTATTGCCAAGCTTGCCTTCCACGCCAAGGAAAGTCCCATCCGGACACGGGACGAAGTCTTCAATCTTGTATCTTCATAGTCTTGGAGTCCGGCCGATGATGATAGTCCGGCTATCCGGACACCCCCTAGTCCAGGACTCCCTCAGTCCCCCTTGAGAAGACTTTGCAAAGATCTCATATTGACGTGGGCTAAACGGTGATGCCAAAGCCATCCCACGTCAACTTTAGCCATTAGGCATGTCGCGGTCTTAGTGGGTCGCTCCAAAAAGTTAATCACATAGAGACCGTTCTCGACATGCCCAACAAAGGCTACTTTAAGAGTCTTGCTCCACAAGAGGGCCACCGTATCAATGTCAAAGAACGTAGCAAAACCCATGAGTGCAAGTTGACGAACGGAAAGCAAATTGTATGCAAGGGACACAACAAGCATGACTTTCTCGATTGTTAGATCATGAGAAATGACAACCTTGCCGAGACCCAATACCTTAGAATGTGATGCATCACCCCACTCGACATTGGTGGGCATAGATGGAATCTCTTGCACGTCCACCACCAAGTCCTTGCTCCCGGTCATATGATTTGTTTCTCCACTATCGAGCAACCATGATCCCCCACCGGAAGCAAACACCTACAAGAGATCAATGCTTGGTTTTAGGTACCCATTTGGTAATGGGTCCTTTGATGTTAGTAACAAGGGTCTTGGGAACCCAAATAGACCATTCAATGTACTCATAAGGAGAACCAACAAATTTAGCATAAACATGTCCATCACTAGCACGGCACAACACATATGACGGGTTAAAGTCGCCGGCTTTGTTTGAGGAAATGCTTTTGCCCTTTTGGACGTCAACTCCCTTCACTTTTTCCTTCTTCTCCTTAGGAGCACCCTCTCCCTCTTTCACAAACGTTTGCTTGAGAGGAGGAGGACGTTTGGTCTTGTTGTTCTTCTTCTTCTTGCTCTTGGACTTGGGTGCAAACCCAATTCCTTCCTTGGCCACAACTTCCTTTTGATTGCTCAAAAGGTCGTTGAGGTTCTTCTCACCTTGAATGCATGTCACAAGGCCTTTCTCAAGTTGATCCTTCAACTTGGCATTCTCCTCCACAAGATGCACATGCTCACAACACGGGTTAGTAGCACATGCATTATCAATTAATACCATATGAGGAAAGGTGGCCTTTTCCTTGATTAGCTTACCTTGGAGTTGAGCATGAGACTCCTTGAGGTTAGCATGAGCACCCTTCAAGACCTTGTGGGCCTTGTCAAGTATCTCAAACTCCTCTTTGAGTCTAGCATGATCAACCCCAAGTTTAGCCTTCTCGGAAGTTAGCACACGAGACACGACAAGAGCATGATCAAGATCTTTCTTTAACTTAGCATGGTCATCATTGTGTGACTCCTCAAAAGTCAAACGATGCACACGCTCTTCCTCGAGAGCATTAGAGAGATCCGATATCTCATCGGCATAGTCACGACTATGACCCTCCATCTTAGAGATGGTTTCTTCGTGAGCCTCGATCATGTCATTGGCCTCACCAAGTTGTTCCAAGAGAGCAACAAAGTGCTTCTTGGACTTACCCTTGAGTTTACTCATAAAAGACTCAAATTCATTCACTTCCTCATTAGACTCAACATGTTCATCAATGCAATCCTCCAAGGAGGGATTAGTAATGATGGTGGTTGTGATGTTGGGGGTTACCTTGCTTGAAGCTTTAGCCATGAGGCACTTGGCGGTGATGTTTTCATTGGGTGAATCAAAGAGAGACACCGGGGGAGTAGTAGCAATGGCAATGGATGCCATGGCCATTGCTTCTCCACTTTCATCATCATCGTCATCCTCTTGGTATTCTTCTTGAACCACCAACCCACGAGTTGGAGTCTTCTTGGCGAAGTTGTTCTTGTTGGGGAAGGACTTGGCTTTGTCTTTTCGAATGAATTTGCCACCATTGTCTTCCCGCTTCTCCTAAGGACAATCCGCAACGAAATGGCTCACATTGCCACAGTTGAAGCAAGTTCTAACTCGTTGCTTGCCCTTGACGCCACTTGAGTTGTTCTTGTTGAAGTTGGGTCTTGTATTCTTCTTGCTCCAAAATTGTCTTGAAGCAAGGGCCATGTGCTCATGATAATCATACTTGGTGTCTTCGGGATTGCTCTCCTCATCTTCCACTTCTTCCTCTTCTTCCATGATGACCTTGGCCTTCAAAGCAAGGTTGGGCTTCTTTGCCCTTTGAGAACGGAGCACCGCATTATCGGCGGTCTTGTCCAAGATGCTCATTGCAACGAACTCATCCAACACTTCACTTGAGGTCATGGAGTGGAAGTCCGGTCTTGGACGAATGTCAGAGGACATGGCCTTGTTGTAGGGCATCATGGCCTTGAGGAACTTGCGCTTGATCCAATTGTCATCCGTGTCCTTGCTTCCATGATCTCGGAGTGAGACCGCGAGTTTGGTCACTCTTCGAAAGAGCTCACGAGGTTCTTCGTCTTCTTTCATTGCAAACTCATCGGCTTCATCTTGCACCACTTCATAGTTGGAGCGTTGAATGCTAGCACTTCCTCGATAGAGAGGCTCAACACATTTCCATGCTTCTTTAGCCATGGCATGAGGTCGAAGATGAGGGAGATCTTCGGGAAGGATTGCATCTTGGATGATGAAGAGAGCACTCTCATTGAATTGATTGTCCACGGCTTCTCAAGGGGTGAAGTTGCTTGGGTCATGAGGATAGAAACCTTCTTCAATGATTCTCCAAAGGTTAGTGTTCACATGTTTTAAATGACGCTTGAGGCGATAAACCCAAGAATCAAAATCTTCATGTTTCTCATATTTAGGAGGAGGACCGGCATGACTCAAATGCGTGGAGGGGATCGGCCCTCCATAAATTGGGGGTTCCACATGGGCAAAGATGCTGGTGCCATTTCTACCACTATTAGAAGGACTCTTTTCACTGTTAGCTTCCCCCTTGCCGGGGGTAGCATCCGTCACCTTGTTAGTTGGATCACCCACTTTCATCGGCGAGGTAGATTGTTTGAGTCCTTCTAGGAATTCCTTAAACATGCCCTTGACCTCGGTCGTCATGGAGGTTTTCAATATTTCCAAAGCCACATTGAATTCCTCACGTGAGATCGAGTTACCCCCATCTCCCGTAGATGATATCGGATTCGCACCGGAGTACTCTCCCACATCATCTACGACATCAACCATACTCTTCGGACGGTAAAGTCCTTAAAAAGAGACGAGGCTCTGATACCAATTGAAAGGATCGATATGGTTGACTAGAGGGGGTGAATAGGCAACTAATTTTTTTTAAGCTTTTCTTTACCAATTTAAACTTTGCAACAAATAGGTTGTCTAGATATGCAACTAGGTGAGCAACCTATATGATGCAAATACAACTAGCACATAAGCAAGCAATGGAAACAACTAGGCTTGCAAGATTAAAGGCACGAAGTAACCAAGAGTGGAGCCGGTGGAGACGAGGATGTGTTACCGAAGTTCCTTCCTTTTAAAGGGAAGTACGTCTCCGTTAGAGCAGTGTGGAGGCACAATGCTCCCCAAGAAGCCACTAGGGCCACCGTATTCTCCTCACGCCCTCACACAATGCGAGATGCCGCGATTCCACTATTGGTGCCCTTGAAGGCGGCGATCGAACCTTTACAAACAAGGTTGGGGCTATCTCCACAACAATTGGAGGCTCCCAACAACACCACAAAGCTTCACCACAATGGAGTATGGCTTCGAGGCGACCTCAACCGTCTAGGGTGCTCAAACACCCAAGAGTAACAAGATCCGCTAGGGATAAGAGAGGGAATCAAATTTCTCTTGGTGGAAGTGTAGATCGGGGCCTTCTCAACCAATCCCGAGCAAATCAACAAGTTTGATTGGCTAGGGAGAGAGATCGAGCGAAAATGGAGCTTGGAGCAACAATGGAGCTTTGGGGGAAAGAGGTAGGTCAACTTTGGGGAAGAAGACACCTTTATATAGTGGGGGAATCAATCCAACCGTTACCCCACTGTACATCCCCGCATAGAGCGGTACTACCGCTAGGGCAGGGCGGTACTACCGCTGAGAGTGGTACTACTGCTCCCACCCAGCGGTACTACCGCGCTGAAGAGGAAGACAGGGCCCTGGCCCCCAGAGCGGTACTACCGCGGGAGTAGGAGCGGTACTACCGCTTGGAGCGGTACTACCACCACTACTACCACTCCTAGTACCGCAAAACCCGACACGAAAAACATCGGTCTCGAATCGAGGCGGTAGTAGCCCGAAACTACTGCGGTACTATGGCCAAAGCCCGCAAGCGGTACTACCGCTCTGGGAGCGGTACTACCGCTGGAGAGCTTCGGCGGTACTACTGTTGTTGACCGCGGTACTACCGCTGGGACAGAATGGAGCAGGTATGGAAGAAAAGGGCAGCTCCAAAGATGCGGAAGGAAGACGACGGGTGTGATAAGGATGTGTACGTGTTGATTCCACCCTAGTCTTACCAAAGCGGATCCCCTCTTGATAGTATGGTGACTCCTACGAAACTAGTCCACCAACCACGAAACGAAGGAGCTACAGCATCTTGAATAAAACACCGAGGGGAGGTAATCGTCTCGTGCCAAAGGATGAATCTCTGAAAGAACTTAACGCACACGATTAGTTCGCAAAAGCATTGTCATCAATCACCAAAACAACTTGGGGATAAATATGCCCTTACAGCCAATATTCAAAGCCCCTGAGAAGAGCTAATCAAAAATCCATATAACCTACATTGGCTCAATATTATTCGAATAATATTCAGATATGGTGAATTGAATGGGCAGTATAAAGGAAAAATAATGTGTAAGCAAATAATCGGGAAAATACTCAGAATCATTAGAGGCCTTTAATCTGTGGCTGAATGAATGCATTCAAGGAGTTGCCAATTCAGTTGTTCAACTAAACCAAGGTAAAGTGCTCCAGACCATTGACTTCATCTACATATGTTGATCTGTAGCGAGTGACATGATCAGAAAAGTTTCTGCACAAATCACTAATGAAGAGTGCCCATCGGCAGTGGCACGGAATGAAAAACAAACATTATGGTTCTCAGGAGGAGAACATACCGATCAATATGAAAAGAAGTGACACTGGAATGACTAATGCCACGCACCCACAACAAACAATGACACTCACCTATGTTAGGGGAGGAAAAGTGAAGGTGATCGATTGAGATGAATAGATCAGGACGCGAGGCCCCGCATAAGAGGGAGGTGTTGGGGAACGTAGTAATTTCAAAAAAATTCCTACGCACACGCAAGATCATGGTGATGCATAGCAACGAGAGGGGACAGTGTTGTCCACGTACCCTCGTAGATCGAAAGCGGAAGCGTTAGAACAACGCAGTTGATGTAGTCACACGTCTTCACGGCCTGACCGATCAAGCACCGAAACTACGACACCTCCGAGTTCTAGCACACGTTCAGCTCGATGACGATCCCCGGATTCCGATCCAGCAGAATGTTGGGGAAGATTTCTGTCAGCACGATGGCGTGGTGACGATCTTGATGTTCTACCGTTGCAGGGCTTCGCCTAAGCACCGCTACAATATTATCGAGGACTATGGTTGAGGGGGGCACCGCACACGGCTAAGAGATCAAGAGATCAATTGTTGTGTCTATGGGGTGCCCCCCTCCCCCATATATAAAGGAGTGGAGGAGAGGGGGCCAGCCAAGGGGGTGGCGCGCCCTAGGGGGGGAGTCCAACCCCAACCGGGAGTAGGACTCCCCCCTTTCCTATTAGGAGTAGGAGAGGGAAGGAAGGGGGAGGGAAGAAGGAAAAGGGGGGCCGGCCCCCCTCCCAATTCAGATTGGGCTTGGGGGGCGCCCCCTCCTTTGCTTCTTCTCCCTCCTTTCCACTAAGGCCCAATAAGGCCCATATACCTCCCGGGGGGTTCCGATAACCTCCCGAAGATCCGGTATTGTCCCAATCTCACCCGGAACCTTTCCGATGTCTAAATATAGTCGTCCAATATATCAATCTTTATGTCTCGACCATTTCGAGACTCCTCATCATGTCCGTGATCACATCCGGGACTCCGAACAACCTTCGGTACTTCAAAACTCATAAACTCATAATAAAACTGTCAACGAAACTTTAAGCGTGCGGACCCTACGGGTTCGAGAACTATGTACACAAGACCTAGAACTGTTTCCGGTCAATAACCAATAGCGGAACCTGGATGCTCATATTGGCTCCTACATATTCTACGAAGATCTTTATCGGTCAAACCGCATAACAACATACATTGTTCCCTTTGTCATCGGTATGTTACTTGCCCGAGATTCAATCGTCGGTATCTCAATACCAAGTTCAATCTCGTTACCGGCAAGTCTCTTTACTCGTAACATAATGCATCATTCTGTAACTAACTCTTTAGCTACATTGCTTGCAAGGCTTATAGTGATGTGCATTACCGAGAGGGCCCAGAGATACCTCTCCGACAATCGGAGTGACAAAACCTAATCTCGAAATACGCCAACTCAACATGTACCTTTGGAGACACCTGTAGAGCTCCTTTATAATCACCCAGTTACGTTGTGACGTTTGGTAGCACACAAAGTACTCCTCCGATAAACGGGAGTTGCATAATCTCATAGTTATAGGAACTTGTATAAGTCATGAAGAAAGCAATAGCAACATACTAAACGATCAAGTGCTAAGCTAACGGAATGGGTCAAGTCAATCACATCATTATCCTAATGATGTGATCCCATTAATCAAATGACAACACATGTCTATGGTTAGGAAACATAACCATCTTTGATTAATGAGCTAGTTAAGTAGAGGCATACTAGTGACATCAAGTTTGTCTATGTATTCACACATGTATCATGTTTCCGGTTAATACAATTCTAGCATGAATAATAAACATTTATCTTGATATGAGGAAATATATAATAACTTTATTATTGCCTCTAGAGCATATTTCCTTCAGTCTCCCACTTGCACTAGAGTCAATAATCTAGATTACACTGTAATGATTCTAACACCCATGGAGTTTTGGTGCTGATCATGTTTTGCTCGTGGAAGAGGCTTAGTCGACGGGTCTGCAACATTTAGATCCATATGTATCTTGCAAATCTCTATGTCTCCCACCTGGACTTGGTCCCGGATGGAATTGAAGCGTCTCTTGATGTGCTTGGTCCTCTTGTGAAATCTGGATTCCTTTGCCAAGGCAATTGCACCAGTATTGTCACAGAAGATCTTCATTGGTCCCGATGCACTAGGTATGACACCTAGATCGGAAATGAACTCCTTCATCCAGACTCCTTCATTTGCTGCTTCCGAAGCAGCTATGTACTCGACTTCGCATGTAGATCCCGCCATGATGCTTTGTTTAGAACTGCACCAACTGACAGCTCCACCGTTAAATTTAAACACGTATCCGGTTTGCAATTTAGAATCATCCGGATCAGTGTCAAAGCTTGCATTGACGTAACCATTAACGACTAGCTCTTTGTCACCTCCATAAACGAGAAACATATCCTTAGTCCTTTTCAGGTATTTCAGGATATTCTTGACTGCTGTCCAGTGATCCACTCCTGGATTACTTTGGTACCTCCCTGCCAAACTTATTGCTAAGCATACATCAGGTCTGGTACACAGCATTGCATACATGATAGAGCCTATGGCTAAAGCATAGGAAACATCTTTCATTTTCTCTCTATCTTCTGCTGTGGTCGGGCATTGAGTCTGACTCAACTTCACACCTTGTAATATAGGCAAGAACCCTTTCTTTGCCTGATCTATTTTGAACTTTTTCAAAACTTTATCAAGGTATGTGCTTTGTGAAAGTCCAATTAAGCGTCTTGGTCTATCTCTATAGATCTTGATGCCCAATATGTAAGCAGCTTCACCGAGATCTTTTATCAAAAAACTTTTATTCAAATATCCCTTTATGCTATCCAGAAATTCTATATCATTTCCAATTAACAATATATCATCTACATATAATATCAGAAATACTACAGAGCTCCCACTCACTTTCTTGTAAATACAGGCTTCTCCAAAAGTCTGTATAAAACCATATGCTTTGATCACACTATCAAAGCGTTTATTCCAACTCCGAGATGCTTGCACCAGTCCATAAATGGATCGCTGGAGCTTGCACACTTTGTTAGCACCTTTTGGATCAACAAAACCTTCCGGCTGCATCATATACAATTCTTCTTCCAAAAATCCATTCAGGAATGCAGTTTTGACATCCATTTGCCAAATTTCATAATCATAAAATGCGGCAATTGCTAACATGATTCGAACAGACTTAAGCATCGCTATGGGTGAGAAAGTCTCATCGTAGTCAACCCCTTGAACTTGTCGAAAACCTTTCGCAACAAGTCAAGCTTTGTAGACAGTTACATTACCATCAGCGTCAGTCTTCTTCTTGAAGATCCATTTATTCTCGATGGCTTGTTGATCATCGGGCAAGTCAACCAAATTCCATACTTTGTTCTCATACATGGATCCCATCTCAGATTTCATGGCCTCAAGCCATTTTGCGGAATCTGGGCTCATCATCGCTTCCTCATAGTTCGTAGGTTCGCCATGGTCAAGTAACATGACTTCCAGAATAGGATTACCGTACCACTCTGGTGCGGATCTTACTCTGGTAGACCTACGAGGTTCGGTAGTAACTTGATCTGAAGTTTCATGATCATTATCATTAGCTCCCTCACTGATTGGTGTAGTTGTCACAGGAACTGGTTCTTGTGATGAACTACTTTCCAATAAGGGAGCAGGTACAGTTACCTCATCAAGTTCTACTTTCCTCCCACTCACTTCTTTCGAGAGAAACTCCTTCTCTAGAAAGGATCCGAATTTAGCAACAAAAATCTTGCCCTCGGGTCTGTGATAGAAGGTGTACCCAATAGTCTCTTTTGGGTATCCTATGAGGACACATTTCTCCGATTTGGGTTCGAGCTTATCTGGTTGAAGTTTCTTCACATAAGCATCGCAGCCCCAAACTTTAAGAAATGACAACTTTGGTTTCTTGCCAAACCACAGTTCATAAGGCGTCGTCTCAACGGATTTTGATGGTGCCCTATTTAACGTGAATGCGGCCGTCTCTAAAGCATAACCCCAAAACGATAGCGGTAAATCAGTAAGAGACAT
Organism: Triticum timopheevii; assembly: GCA_963921465.1. Taxonomy (NCBI): domain Eukaryota; kingdom Viridiplantae; phylum Streptophyta; class Magnoliopsida; order Poales; family Poaceae; genus Triticum; species Triticum timopheevii. Next base: position 227,958,512 of record OY997270.1, on the reverse strand, counting down.
CATAGATTGCACCATATCTAGTAAAGTACGATTACGACGTTCGGACACACCATTTCGTTGTGGTGTTCTGGGTGGCGTGAGTTGTGAAACTATTCCGCATTGCTTCAAATGTAAACCAAACTCATAACTCAAATATTCTCCTCCACGATCAGATCGTAGAAATTTTATTTTATTGTTACGATGATTTTCCACTTCACTCTGAAATTCTTTGAACTTTTCAAATGTTTCAGACTTGTGTTTCATCAAGTAGATATACCCATATCTGCTCAAATCATTTGTGAAGGTGAGAAAATAATGATACCCGCCACGAGCCTCAATATTCATTGGACCACATACATCAGTATGTATGATTTCCAACAAATCAGTTGCTCGCTCCATAGTGCCGGAGAACGGCATTTTAGTCATCTTGCCCATGAGGCACGGTTCGCAAGTACCAAGTGATTCATAATCAAGTGATTCCAGAAGTCCATCAGTATGGAGTTTTCTTCATGCGCTTTACACCAATATGACCCAAACGGCAGTGCCACAAATAAGTTGCACTATCATTATCAACTCTGCATCTTTTGGCTTCAACATTATGAATATGTGTATCACTACTATCGAGATTTAATAAAAATAGACCACTCTTCAAGGGTGCATGACCATGAAAGATATTACTCATATAAATAGAACAACCATTATTCTCTGATTTAAATGAATAACCATCTCGCATCAAACAAGATCCAGATATAATGTTCATGCTTAACGCTGGCACCAAATAACAATTATTTAGGTCTAAAACTAATCCCGATGGTAGATGTAGATGTAGCGTGCCCACCGCGATCATATCGACTTTGGAACCATTTCCCACGCACATCGTCACCTCGTCCTTAGCCAATCTTCGCTTAATCTGTAGTCCCTGTTTCGAGTTGCAAATATTAGCAACAAAACCAGTATCAAATACCCAGGTGCTACTGCGAGCATTAGCAAGGTACACATCAATAACATGTATATCACATATACCTTTGTTCACTTTGCCATCCTTCTTATCCGCCAAATACTTGGGGCAGTTCCGCTTCCAGTGTCCAGTCTGCTTGTAGTAGAAGCACTCAGTTTCAGGCTTAGGTCTAGACTTGGATTTCTTCTCTTGAGCAGCAACTTGTTTGCTGTTCTTCTTGAAGTTCCCCTTCTTCTTCCCTTTGCCCTTTTTCTTGAAACTGGTGGTCTTATTGACCATCAACACTTGACGCTCCTTCTTGATTTCTACCTCCGCAGCTTTTAGCATTGTGAAGAGCTGGGGAATAGTCTTGTCCATCCCTTGCATATTATAGTTCATCACGAAGCTCTTGTACCTTGGTGGCAGTGATTGAAGAATTCTGTCAATGACACTATCATCAGGAAGATAAACTCCCAGTTGAATCAAGTGATTATTATACCCAGACATTTTGAGTATATGTTCACTGACAGAACTATTCTCCTCCATCTTACAACTATAGAACTTATTGGAGACTTCATATCTCTCAATCCGGGTATTTGCTTGAAATATTAACTTCAACTCCTGGAACATCTCATATGCTCCATGACGTTCAAAACATCGTTGAAGACCCGGTTCCAAGCCATAAAGCATGGCACACTGAACTATCGAGTAGTCATCAGCTCTGCTCTGCCAGACGTTCTTAATGTCGTCAGTTGCATCTGCAACAGGCCTGGCACCCAGCGGTGCTTCCAGGACGTAATTCTTCTGTGCAGCAATTAGGACAATCCTCAAGTTACGGACCCAGTCTGTGTAATTGCTACCATCGCCTTTCAACTTAGCTTTCTCAAGGAACGCATTAAAATTCAACGGAATAACAACACGAGCCATCTATCTACAACAAACATAGACAAGCAAAATACTATCGGGTACTAAGTTCATGATAAATTTAAGTTCAATTAATCATATTACTAAAGAACTCCCACTTAGACAGACATCTCTCTAGTCATCTAAGTGATAACGTGATCCAAATCAACTAAACCATGTCCGATCATCACGTGAGATGGAGTAGTTTCAATGGTGAACATCACTATGTTGATCATATCTACTATATGGTTCACGTTCGACCTTTCGGTCTCCGTGTTCCGAGGCCATATCTGTATATGCTAGGCTCGTCAAGTTTAACCTGAGTATTCCGCGTGTGCAACTGTTTTGCACCCGTTGTATTTGAACGTAGAGCCTATCACACCCGATCATCACGTGGTGTCTCAGCATGAAGAACTTTCGCAATGGTGCATACTCAGGGAGAACACTTCTTGATAATTAGTGAGAGATCATCTTAAAATGCTAGCGTCAATCAAAGAAAGATAAGATGCATAAAGGATAAACATCACATGCAATCAATATAAGTGATATGATATGGCCATCATCATCTTGTGCTTGTGATCTCCATCTCCGAAGCAACATCGTGATCACCATCGTCACCGGCGCGACACCTTGATCTCCATCGTAGCATCATTGTCGTTACGCCATCTATTGATTCTACGACTATTGCTACCGCTTAGTGATAAAGTAAAGCAATTACAGGGCGTTTGCATTTCATACAATAAAGCGACAACCATATGGCTCCTGCTAGTTGCCGATAACTCGGTTACAAAACATGATCATCTCATACAATAAAATATAGCATCACGTCTTGACCATATCACATCACAACATGCCCTGCAAAAATAAGTTAGACGTCCTCTACTTTGTTGTTGCAAATTTTATGTGGCTGCTACGGGCTGAGCAAGAACCATACTTACCTACGCATAGAAACCACAACGATAGTTCGTCAAGTTAGTGTTGTTTTAACCTTTGCAAGGACCGGGCGTAGCCACACTCGGTTCAACAAAAGTTGGAGAAACAGACATCCGCTAGTCACCTGTGTGCAAAGCACGGCGGTAAAACCAGTCTCGCATAAGCGTACGCGTAATGTCGGTCTAGGCCGCTTCATCAAACAATACCGCTGAACCAAAGTATGACATGCTGGTAAGCAGTATGACTTGTATCGCCCACAACTCACTTGTGTTCTACTCGTGCATATAACATCAACGCATAAAACCTAGGCTCGGATGCCATTGTTGGGGAACTTAGTAATTTCAAAAAAAATCCTACGCACACGCAAGATCATGGTGATGCATAGCAACGAGAGGGGAGAGTGTTGTCCACGTACCCTCGTAGACCGAAAGCGGAAGCGTTAGAACAACGCGGTTGATGTAGTCGTACATCTTCAGGGCCCGACCGATCAAGCACCGAAACTACGGCACCTCCGAGTTCTAGCACACGTTCAGCTCGATGACGATCCCCGGATTCCGATCCAGCAGAATGTCGGGGAAGAGTTCCGTCAGCACGACGGCGTGGTGACGATCTTGATGCTCTACCATCGCAGGGCTTCGCCTAAGCACCGCTACAATATTATCGAGGACTATGGTGGAGGGGGGCACCGCACACCGCTAAGAGATTAAGAGATCAATTATTGTGTCTATGGGGTGCCCCCTCCCCCGTATATAAAGGAGTGAAGGAGAGGGGGGCGGCCAAGGGGGTGGCGCGCCCTAGGGGGGAGTCCAACCCCAACCGGGAGTAGGACTCCCCCCTTTCCTATTAGGAGTAGGAGAGGGAAGGAAGAGGGGGGAGGGAAGAAGGAAAAGGGGGTCCGGCCCCCCTCCCAATTCGGATTGGGCTTGGGGGGGGGGGGCGCCCCCTCCTTTGCTTCTTCTCCCTCCTTTCCACTAAGGCCCAATAAGGCCCATATACCTCCCGGGGGGTTCCGATAACCTCCCGGAGATCCGGTATTGTCCCAATCTCACCTGGAACCTTTCTGATGTCCAAATATAGTCGTCCAATATATAGATCTTTATGTCTCGACCATTTCGAGACTCCTCGTCATGTCCATGATCACATCCGGGACTCCGAACAACCTTCGGTACATCAAAACTCATAAACTCATAATAAAACTGTCAACGAAACTTTAAGCGTGCGGACCCTACGGGTTCGAGAACTATGTAGACATGACCTAGAACTGTTTTCGGTCAATAACCAATAGCGGAACCTGGATGCTCATATTGTCTCCTACATATTCTACGAAGATCTTTATGGGTCAAACCGCATAACAACATACATTGTTCCCTTTGTCATCGGTATGTTACTTGCCCGAGATTCGATCGTCGGTATCTCAATACCTAGTTCAATCTCGTTACCGGCAGGTCTCTTTACTCGTAACATAATGCATCATTCCGTAACTAACTCTTTAGCTACATTGCTTGCAAGGCTTATAGTGATGTGCATTACCGAGAGGGCCCAAAGATACCTCTCCGACAATCGGAGTGACAAAACCTAATCTCGAAATACGCCAACTCAACATGTACCTTTGGAGACACCTGTAGAGCTCCTTTATAATCACCCAGTTACGTTGTGACGTTTGGTAGCACACAAAGTATTCCTATGATAAACGGGAGTTCCATAATCTCATAGTTATAGGAACTTGTTTAAGTCATGAAGAAAGCAATAGCAACATACTAAACGATCAAGTGCTAAGCTAACGGAATGGGTCAAGTGAATCACATCATTCTCTTAATGATGTGATCCCGTTAATCAAATGACAACACATGTCTATGGTTCGGAAACATAACCATCTTTGATTAATGAGCTAGTTAAGTAGAGACATACTAGTGACATCATGTTTGTCTATGTATTCACACATGTGTCATGTTTCCGGTTAATACAATTATAGCATGAATAATAAACATTTATTATGATATGAGGAAATAAATAATAACTTTATTATTGCCTCTAGGGCATATTTCCTTTAAGAGGGTAGAAGCATGGCGGCCTCTAATGGCAGCTCGCCTAGAGACTGCAAGGTGCAACTTCAAGATGAGCTATAAATGCGAGTTGGCAAGGCACGGGTGGCTCTGCTGCTGGAGGTCAAGTTCGCGGAAGGTGCGCCGCCGATCCCGCCTAGCGTCGGCCGCCACTCTAGGGTTTGGTCAAGAATGGAGGAAGAGCGATGCAGCCTTTTTTAGAAGAAAGGAGGAGCGACACATGGAATGGTACAACAGAAAGCCCATTTGGCCCAAATTTACACCATCCCGCTGAAATTGTCATCGGAGTAGCGGCCCAGCACCGTTAGCACTCGTTCCTAGCGATTAGTGTGAGCGGACGTGGGATTGATCACTAATGTTACGGCCAGAAACGCATCAAAGTGATGATCCGACGCTATGGGTGCTAATGGTCTGGGAGGGCTGGAAGGTTGCACAATTTTAATGTATCTAAATATGTTGTTCTTCTGTACACAGAGCATAGATGTTGTGCAGACAAAGCATATCACATCGCACATAGACCACACTAGCTAACCCGTCGGTGATGAATTCATCAATCGCAAACGGTTATATACTAGCAAGCGTTTACCCACAACACACACGGGTTATTTCATCACAAACAGCTCAGATGGATCAACTGTATGCCACATATCGCACACGTAACTCTATCTAATTTGTGCTTGATGTCTCTGTCATCGCTCACACAATTCGTCTTATTTGCCATGTATCACTATGCCAGCCTCTGCTCAACGTTAGGCGCCGCAGCGTGTTGTGCTCGCTGTTAGGCGCCGCGGCGCGCTCTGCTCGCGTACCTCCACGCGCTCGGCTTGTGGACAGCTTTTCCTTCCGTGCTCAACTTCTATATGCATATATATGGTTGCTCATCATTGAGGCGCCGCGGAGCACTCTACTCGCGTCCCTACACACTTGCTCTGCCAACGTTTGGGCCTGCACACGATCATGTTGGGGGCCCATATGCATGCGGTTGCGTCGCGCGCGTCGCCACGATACAGTTACGTGTAGCACGATGGAGTTACGCGCTGCAAATTAGAACTGCCATCTGGGCGTGTGGATATACCAGTCCGTCTGTCTTCCCCATTAATTCATGCGGCGATCATAACCTTAGTCCCTTCAACCTTTCAATCGCGCCCCACAACACAACAAGCACACCCACAACGACACATACAGAGAGGATATCTAGCGGCGCTCCAATGGAGTTCGATGAGCATAAAGTCGAGACCCACACAGGGAGACGGATCTCTCGATGGTGTACACCATTGACCCGGCCGTGGTGGAGGACTACATCAACACCATGGAGCAGTGGCTTGCTGGAGACAAGTACAGGGTGGTCGGCATCGACCTCCAGTATACCACCGGTCTTCCCGGCAAAGATCAGAAGGTTGTCGTCGCCCAGTTGTGTGTGCGCCATCATGTCCTCATCTACCACCACTGCATGGCTACAAAGCCTTGCGACCATTTCGCCAGGTTTGTCAACAACACTGACTACAAGTTCGCTATGGTGGAAACCACCGACAATGTAAAAGCGCTCAAGGTTACGGGCTTAGCCTACAAGAACCTTGTCGAAATCCGTGAGCACTACAGGGTCTGGGGCAGCACGAAGAAGGACTCCTTGGTTGAACTCGCTTCAGCCATCATCGACCCCTACTACGAAAAGATGAAGCGGGATGCCAAGAGAACAAGTCTCGTATCCTGGCACGGGGCCTGGATGCGGCAACTGGATGAACCTCACCTCAGGTTCGCGGCCAAGAGCGCGTACACATGCTATGAGATGCACATGCGGCTCATTGACATGAGGAAGTGTTGGGGGACGTGGTAATTTCAAAAAAATCCTACGATCACGCAAGATCTATCTCTAGGTGATGCATAGCAACGAGAGGGGAGAGTGTCGTCTACGTACCCTTGTAGACCGAAAGCGGAAGCGTTATGACAACGCGGTTGATGTAGTCATACGTCTTCACGATCCGACCGATCCTAGCACCGAAGGTACGGCACCTCCGCGATCTGCACACGTTCAGCTATGGTGACGTCTGCTACCTCTTGAGCACTGCGTTGGATTTCCCCGAAGAGGAGAGGATGATGTAGTAAAGTAGCGTAAGTATTTCCCTCAGTTTTTGAGAACCAAGGTATCAATCCAGTAGGAGACCACGCACAAGTCCCTCGTACCAACACAAAACGATAGCAACTCGCAACCAACGCTTAGGGGTTGTCAATCCCTTCACGGTCACTTACGAGAGTGAGATCTGATAGAGATAATATTTTTGGTATTTTTGATAGATAGATGCAAAATAAAAAGTAAAAACAAAGCAAGTAAATAAAGTGATATAAATTGATATGATGAGAATAGACCCGGGGGCCATAGGTTTCACTAGTGGCTTCTCTCGAGAGCATAGATTTTCTACGGTGGGTGAACAAATTACTGTTGAGCAATTGACAGAATTGAGCATAGTTATGAGTATATCTAGGCAATGATCATGTATATAGGCATCACGTCCAAAACAAGTAGATCGAAACGATTCTACATCTACTACTATTACTCCAGTCATCTACCACTATCCAGCATGCATCTAGAGTATTAAGTAAAAAACAGAGTAACGCCTTAAGCAAGATGACATGATGTAGAGGGATAAATTCATGCAATATGATAAAAAACCCATCTTGTTATCCTCGATGGCAACAATACAATACGTGCCTTGCAAGGATAGATCTAGGTATTGCCATCTTTGGTAGGCAATCCATAAGTGGCTCTCATGATAGATTCATATGGTAATTTTATTTTCTTTCTAGGGAAGTGTTCCATACCCTTCTTTAAGGGAAATTGGAATCTAATATTCCCTTCCTTCATATCAATAATTGCACCAATCGTTCTAAGGAAAGGTCTACCAAGAATAATAGGACATGAAGGATTGCAATCTATATCAAGAACGATAAAATCTACGGGCACATAATTCCCATTTGTAACAATAAGAACATCATTAATTCTTCCCATAGGCTTTTTAATAGTGGAATCCGTAAGATGCAAGTTTAGAGAGCAACCATCAAAATCACGGAAATCTAGCAAATCACATAAGGTTTTGGGGATAGTAGAGACACTAGCACCCAAATCACACAAAGCATGAAACTCAAAATCTTTAATTTTAATTTTAATAGTAGGTTCCCACTCATCATAGAGTTTTCTAGGTATAGAAACTTTCAACTCAAGTTTTTCTTCATAAGATTGCATCAAGGCATCAACAATGTGTTCGGTAAAGGCCTTATTTTGATTATAAGCATGAGGAGATTCTAGCGCAGATTGCAACAAGGAAATACAACCAATCAAAGAGCAATTTTCATAATTAAATTCCTTGAGATACAAAATAGTGGGTTTAGCGACATCACGGTTTTTATTTATGTCAATCCCACTTTCATCAATTTCATCATCAAGATCTAGAAACTTTGAATTCTTAGAATGCCTTCTAGGTAAAGGAAGATAATCTTCAGATTCATCAAGATTCATATTGCAAAACAAAGATTTAATGGGGGACACATCAATAACTTTTAGATCTTCATCTTGATTTTCATAGGGATTGGAAGAACACGCTTTAATAAAGGCATCTTTGGAAGCACGCATCCTAGCGGTTCTTTCCTTACACTCATCAATGGAAATTCTCATGGCTTTGAGAGACTCATTGATATCATGCTTAGGAGGAATAGATCTAAGCTTTAAAGAATCAATTTCAAGAGAAATTCTATCAACGTTCCTAGCCAAATCATCAACTTTAACCAATTTCTCTTCAAGCAAAGCATTAAAATTCTTTTGTGAATTCATAAACTCTTTAACACTACTCTCAAATTCAGAGGGCATCGTATTAAAATTTCCAAAAGAGTTATTGTAGGAATTTCCATAATTATTAGAAGGATTACTAGGATAAGGCCTAGGATTAAAATTCCCTCTATAAGCGTTGTTTCCGAAACTATTCCTACTAACAAAATTCACATGCATAGATTCATTATTATTCTCAAGCAAAGTAGATAAAGGCATATCATTGGGATCAAGAGGAGTATTTTTAGGAGCAAACATCTTCATAAGTTCATCCATCTTTTCACTCAAAACATTGATTTCTTCTATAGCATGCACTTTTTTACTAGAAGATCTTTCGGTGTGCCATTGAGAATAATTAGCCATAATATTATCAAGCAATTTGGTAGCATCCCCTAACTTAATTTCCATAAAAGTGCCTCCCGCGGCCGAATCTAAAAGATTTCTAGAAGCAAAATTCAATCCGGCCAAAAAAAATTTGTATGATCATCCATAAATTCAAACCATGAGTAGGGCAATTGCGAAGCATCAATTTCATTCTTTCCCAAGATTGGGCAACATGCTCATGATCAAGTTGTTTAAAATTCATGATGTCGTTCCTAAGAGTGTTAATCTTAGCGGGAGGAAAATACTTAGAGATAAAAGCATCTTTGCACTTGTTCCAAGAATCAATACAATTTTTAGGCAAAGACGAAAACCAAACTTTAGCACGATCTCTAAGTGAAAACGGAAATAACTTCAATTTGACAATATTGTTATCCGTATCTTTCTTCTTTTGCATATCACACAAATCAACAAAATTGTTTAGATGAGTAGCGGCATCTTCACTAGGAAGGCCGGCGAATTGATCTTTCATAACAAGATTCAACAAAGCGGTATTGATTTCACAAGACTCATCATTATTAAGAGGTGCAATCGGAGTACTAAGGAAATCATTATTAGTGGTATTAGAGAAATCACACAATTTGGTATTATCTTGCGCCATGGCAACAAGTAATCCAACATGCAAGCAAATAGAAAGGCAAAGGGAAAAAGGCAAACGGGAAAGAGAGGAGGAGATTGCGAAAGAGAGGGCAAATAAAACGGCAAGGGTGAAGTGGGGGAGAGGAAAACGAGAGGCAAATGGCAAATAATGTAATGCGAGAGATAGGGATTGCGATGGGTACTTGGTATGGTTGACTTGCTTGTGTGAGCCTCCCCGGCAACAGCGCCAGAAATTCTTATTGCTACCTCTTGAGCACTGCGTTGGATTTCCCCGAAGAGGAGAGGATGATGCAGTAAAGTAGCGTAAGTATTTCCCTCAGTTTTTGAGAACCAAGGTATCAATCCAGTAGGAGACCATGCACAAGTCCCTCGTACCTACACAAAACGATAGCAACTCGCAACCAACGCTTAGGGGTTGTCAATCCCTTCACGGTCACTTACGAGAGTGAGATCTGATAGAGATAATATTTTTGGTATTTTTGATAGATAGATGCAAAATAAAAAGTAAAAACAAAGCAAGTAAATAAAGTGATATAAATTGATATGATGAGAATAGACCCGGGGGGCATAGGTTTCACTAGTGGCTTCTCTCGAGAGCATAGATTTTCTACGGTGGGTGAACAAATTACTGTTGAGCAATTGACAGAATTGGGCATAGTTATGAGTATATCTAGGCAATGATCATGTATATAGGCATCACGTCCAAAACAAGTAGATCGAAACGATTCTGCATCTACTACTATTACTCCACTCGTCGACCGCGATCCAGCATGCATCTAGAGTATTAAGTAAAAAACAGAGTAACGCCTTAAGCAAGATGACATGATGTAGAGGGATAAATTCATGCAATATGATAAAACCCAATCTTGTCATCCTCGATGGCAACAATACAATACGTGCCTTGCAACTCTTTCTGTCACTGAGTAAGGACACCGCAAGATTGAACCCAAAGCTAAACACTTCTCCCATTGCAAGAACTACCAATCTAGTTGGCCAAACCAAAAAGATAATTCGAAGAGACTTGCAAAGATAACTCAATCATACATAAAAGAATTCAGAGAAGAATCAAATATTTTCCATAGATAATACTGGATCATAAACCCGCAATTCATCGGTCTCAACAAACACACCGCAAAAAGAAGATTACATCGAATAGATCTCCATAAGAGAGGGGGAGAACATTGTATTGAGATCCAAAAAGAGAGAAGAAGCCATCTAGCTACTAGCTATGGACCCGAAGGTCTAAAGTAAACTACTCACACTTCATCGGAGGGGCTATGGTGATGATGTAGAAGCCCTCCGTGGTGGATGCCCCCTCCGGCGGAGCTCCGGAATAGGCCCCAAGATGGGATCTCGTGGATACAGAAGGTTGCAGCGGTGGAATTAGGTTTTTGGCTCCTGTTCTGATCGTTCGGGGATACGTAGGTATATATAGGAGGAAGGAGTACGTCGGTGGAGCTCCGAGGGGCCCACGAGGTAGGGGCGCGCGCCCAGGGGGCGCGCCCTCCACCCTTGTGACCTCCTCGGGCACTGCTTGGAGTAGGGTCCAAGTCTCCTGGGTCACGTTTGGTTGGAAAATCACGATCCCGAAGGTTTCATTCCGTTTGGACTCCGTTTGATATTTTGTTTCTTCAAAATACTGAAAAAGGCAAAAAACAGCAATTCTGGGTTAATAGGTTAGTCCCAAAAGTAATATAAAAGTGGAAAATAAAGCCCAATATAGTCCAAAACAGTAGATAAAGTAGCATGGAGCAATCAAAAATTATAGATACGTTGGAGACGTATCAACATCCCATGAACTCTAGATTTAGCTGAGGTCGAGGAAGAGTTTCGTCAGTACGACGGTGTGGTGATGGTTATGAGAAATTACCGGTGCAAGGCTTAGCCTAAGCACTACGACGATATGACCGAGGTGTGTAACTGTGGAGGGGGGCACCGCACACGGCTAAAACAATTGTCAACTTGTGTGTTCTAGGGTGCCCCCCTGCCCCCATATATAAAGGAGCAATGGGGAGGCCGGCCGAGCCTCCTTGGGCACGCCCCCGAGAGGGGAATCCTACTAGGACTCCAAGTCCTAGTAGGTTTCCACCTAAAGGGAGAGATGGGGGAGGAAGGAGAGGGAGAGGGGGAAGGAAAGGGGGGCGCCGCCCCCCCTTCCTTGTCCTATTCGGACTCAAGGGGAGGGGGCGTGCGACCTGCCCTAGACGGCCCCTCTCTCTCTCCACTAGGGCCCATCGAGGCCCATTAGTTCCCCCGGGCATTCCGGTAACCCTTCGGCACTCAGGTTTTATCCGAGACTTCTCCGGAACACTTCCAGTGTCCGAATATAGTCGTCCAATATATCACTCTTTATGTCTCAACCATTTCGAGACTCCTCGTCATGTCCGTGATCACATCCGGGACTCCGAACAATCTTCAGTACATCATATCACATAAACTCATAATACCAATCGTCATCGAACATTAAGCGTGCGGACCCTACGGGTTCGAGAACTATGTAGATATGACCGACACACGTCTCCGGTCAATAACCAATAGCGGAACCTGGATGCTCACATTGGTTCCTACATATTCTACGAAGATCTTTATCAATCAAACCGCATAACAACATACATTGTTCCCTTTGTAATCGGTATGTTATTTGCCCGAGACTAACTCATTAGTCACAATGCCGCAACTAATTCATTAGTTCAATCTCATTACCGGTAGGTATCTTTACTCATTCCGTAATACTTCATCCCGCAATTAACTCATTAGTTACAATGCTTGCAAGGCTTGTAGTGATGAGTATTACCGAGAGGGCCCAGAGATACCTCTCCGAAACACGGAGTGACAAATCCTAATCTCGATCTATGCCAACCCAACAAACACCTTCGGAGACACCTGTAGAGCACCTTTATAATCACCCATTTACGTTGTGACATTTGGTAGCACACAAAGTGTTCCTCCGGTATTCGGGAGTTGCATAATCTCATAGTCTGAGGAACTTGTATAAGTCATAAAGAAAGCAGTAGCAATGAAACTAACACGATCATAATGCTAAGCTAACGGATGGGTCATGTCCATCACATCATTATCCTAATGATGTGATCCCGTTTATCAAATGACAACACATGTCTATGGTTAGGAAACATAACCATATTTGATTAATGAGCTAGTCAAGTAGAGGCATACTAGGGACTATATGTTTTGTCTATGTATTCACACATGTACTAAGTTTCCGGTTAATACAATTCTAGCATGAATAATAAACATTTATAATAAATTAAGGAAATAAATAATGACTTTATTATTGCCTCTAGGGAATATTTCCTTCAGGAAGTGCCTCATTACCGAAATTGCGTGTTCAATTGCTATATGCATATATATGGTTGCTCACCATTGAGGCGACCACGGAGCGCTCTGCTCACGTCCCTGGATCGCACTCTGCCAGCGGTTGGGGCCTGCACACGATCACGTTGGGGGCCCCATATGCATGCGATTGCGCCGCGCACGTTGCCATGATGCAGTTACATGCGGCACGATGGAGTTACGCGCTGCAAATTAGAACTGCCATCCGGGGGTGCGGATATTCCGAGCCGTCCGGCTTCCCCATTAATTCCCGCGGTCATTATAACCTTAGTCTCTTCAACCTTTCAATCTTGCCCCACAACACAACAAGCACACCCACGACAACACATACAGAGAGGATATCTAGCGCTGCTCCAATGGAGTTCGGCGAGCATAAAGTGGAGACCCACGCGAGGGATACAGATCTCTCAGTTCTGTACACCATCGACCCGACCGTGGTGGAGGACTACATCAACATCGTGCAGTAGTTGCTTGCTCGAGACAAGTATAAGGTGGTCGGCATTGACATCCAGTACATCGGTGGTCATCCACAAAGATCATAAGGTTGCCGTTGCCCAGTTGTGCGTGTGCCATCATGTCGTCATCTTCCACTACTGCATGGCCACAGAGCCTTGCGATCGTTTTGCCAGGTTGTCAACAACACCGACTACAAGTTCGCTACGGTGGAAACCTGCAACGATGTAAAGGCGCTCATGGTTACGGGCTTGGCCTGCAAGAACCTTGTCGAAATCTGTGACCACTACAAGGTCTGGGGCAGGACGAAGAAGGACTCCCTGGTTGAACTCGCCTCGGCCATCATTGACCACTACTACAAAAAGATGAAGCAGGATGCCAAGAGAACAAATCCCTAGACGCGGCCTGGACGCGGCAACTAGATGAACCTCACCTCAGGTTCACGGCCAAGAGCGTGTACACATCCTATGAGATGCACAGGCCGATCGTTGACATGAGGAAGTGCCTCATTACCGAAATCGACGAGGCCGGATCAAGCCACAAGCAGAGTAGTAGCGGCAAGCGTCACAAGAAGTAGATGATGATCAGATGATCGTTTATCCTAGTTAATTATGCATGTAATATATAGTTTACTTTGGTGTGTGGAAATGTCATGTGTATAGTATCCACCTATGTAATTATGCATGTAATAGTTTACTTTGGTGTGTGCAAATGTCATGTGTGTAGTAGCCACCTATGTAATTGGATGTTTAATTTGGTCATGTAGCCATGTCCTTATAAGTGTGTGTATATATATGTTGTTGTTCTGTATGCAATCTCGCACAACACACACGTCTTATTAGCAGCAATCGTCTGTATTATTATCGGTCTTCGCACACATTTCTGATTACACACATGTTTGGCGCGTATCACACACATCTTGTTAATTTGAACCGTTTCTGTTCTCTTGGCTCAACACAAATAGTTCATACAAGTGAACTGTTTGCCCTCTATGGCACACACCTTGATCTGGCTGACTGTTTCTTTTGTTTCGCCTAATCACAAACAGGTCATCCGAGTGAACTGTATGTCGTATATCGCACACACCTTCATCTGGTTGCCCGTTTCTGTTGTTCTGACTCATCACAAATAGTTCATTGTACTGAATCATATGTGTCGCATCACACACGCAACTAAAATCCAAAACTTGTTTGATGTATCCGCCATCGCAAACGTTTTGCATCTTTTTTGACTTTTTTACATCACTGTTTGTGATTATTGCATCGCACACAGTTTCGTTGAAGGGTCTCTGATTGTAGTGTCGCGTTAGCAGCATCCTGCAGTAGTGATAGTCCAAATCGGAACAGCCAAGAAGATCAAAAGATGACCTTTTAGGATACCAAATGCCAAAGTTTGGTGTATGAATTAAATATCTCACTATCCTTTTCACGACCTTAAGATGACACTCTTTAGGAGCCTCTTGATATCGTGCGCACATGCACACACTTAGCATAATATCAGGACGGGAGGCACATAGATATAACAATGAACCAATCTGTAACGCCCCGGATGCAACTTTCCATATTCGTAACTCCAACTCTTGCCTTTTCCGGAGGTGTGTTATTTTATTTCCTTCGTGGTTGGGTTTTTGCCTGTTGTTTTGCATTTTGTTTTGTTATGCATCTCATCTCATAGCATCATGCGCATTGCATCTGCATGTTTTCATAAAACATGCACCCGTCCGTAGTTGCCGCATCCCCCCCTTTCTTTTGTTGACCGCCCCGAGACCAACTGTGTTTTCGTTTCCCTTTTGTCCGACCCCCTAACCTCTCTTGCCAGCTCGCAGCCCCCCTCACGCGCGTCCGAAAACTTCTCCCGGACCCGACCCGAGCTGTCGTTACCGATGGGTCCGGATCATCCCCAAACATCTATAAAACATCTCTGTTTTCTTATTTAGACTCCCTAGCTATTTTTTCGCGACCGTCCATTTCCGATCCGAGGGACCAAATGACCCTAAGCCTACCCACTCGCTATATATAGCAGTCTAACCCTAGATCCTAGGGGCTTGTCCCATCCATTCCCCTCCTTGCGCCACCACTAGCTCCACCTGGTCTCCCCCACCTCGGGATCTTGCCCGATCCAAAAATCCTCATCGGGATCCCCTGCCCGATCCACCCAACCAGCTCGCAGCCGCCTCCCCTTCCCTGCTCCCGTGCGTGTCCAGCACCACAGGAGAGGTGCTCCTCGAGCCCTCGATCCAGCGCACAGATGCCCGAGCGCTCCTCCTCGTGACCCGCCTCCCCGGCGAGCCGCCGCCGTCGAGCTCCTCCCTGCTCACGCGCCGCCGCCGCAGTAGCCCCAGGCGAGCCCTCGTCCCGCTCCTCTCCTCCCATGTATCTCCCCTTCCTCCCCGTGCTTCCCTCTCTCACGTCTCCCTCTCGTTTCTCTGGCAGGAAACCCCATGACCGAGCCTGACCCGTGCCAAGCTCCGCCGCCGCCGTCCCGTGCGCGTCTCCGGTCTTCCCCACCTGGATCCGGCGCCCTTCGTCCGTCCTCGCCGGAGTCGCGCCAGGTTCCCCTGTATCGAGCGGGACAACCCCGCGTTGACCCCGCGCCTTGCCCGTTCCATTCGAGACGCTCGAATCTCCTCTGCTTCGCGCCGCCTGTCAGCGCCGCCGCCAAGACCTTGCCTCGCCGGATCCGCCTCCCACTGCCGGGAATCGGTTCCCCTCGTTCTTGCCCCGCCTCCGGTGGTCGTCCCGCCGTCTGCCGTCGCCGGAAACACCAGCGCCACCACCACCTACCTTCCTGGAACGCACACAACCCCAAGCCCGGGGCTCGCTCATGCCCGTTGACTCGGTCGTCCCGCGCCTTGGGCCAGATCAGCGCCAAGACCCAGTGTGGGCCAGCGCCTCCCCAAGGCCCAGCCTCCTCTCCACCAACGGGCCGTGGCCCATGGGTGAGCGCCCCTCCAGATCCCTCTCCTGTGCACTGCTGGGCTAGCCAGATTCGGCCCACGCATATTTTTTTCCGTGCCCTGCGAATTTTGCCATTTATCCTAAAACTGCATATTTACAGTTTGGACCCTAAACTTCATGCATATAATAACTCACAAACCATGCATCTTTTGTAAATAATTTATATATGTAAAATGCTTAGAATTTTGTGTAGATTAATAATATCCTACTTTCATCCATGTTTAATATGTTTAACTTGCTGTTTGTTTAAATTTGCTAAATGCCATGTTAAAATGATTTAATTCATAACTAAATAACCGTAGCTCCATTTTAAATAAACTTTATATGTAAATGGGGTGGAAAATGCATAGATTAACTTGGTGCACTTTGTTTTCCTGTTTAACAACATTAAAATATGTTTTAGGGCAGAACAGTAGCAAATTCATAAATTGCATATGAGGATTTTCCGGAATTGTTGTTTGTTATTCCGGCCTCATTTAAACTTGTCTAGATAGGTAGTTTTTCATATGCTTCACCCCTTGCCATGTTTAATAACATTTAATGTTGTTGGGTACATAAACGAGAGAGAACTAAATAATTGATGTGGTGTTTTGTCAATATGCAACTCGTTGCATATGAAGCTCCACTTAATTTGTAGTGTTGTGTGTTGCACTTTGCCATGCCTCATTAAACCGGACATGCATCATACTTGTTTGTGCATCATGCCATGTTTATGCTTGTGCATTTACCATGTTGTTTGTTTCTTTCCGGTGTTGCTTCTTAGTCCCGGTAATGTTGTGATTGTGAGGATTCGTTCGACTACTCCCGTCCGTCTTCTTCATGGACTCGTTCTTCTTCCTAGTGGGATTTCAGGCAAGATGACCGCTACCCTGGATCTCACTACTATCATTGCTATGCTAGTTGCTTCGTTCTATCACTATGCTGCGTTACCTATCTTTTGCTCATCAAGCCATCCCATATTGCCATGAACCTCTAACCTTTGACACCATTCCTAGCAAACCGTTGTTTGGCTATGTTACCGCTTTGCTCAGCCCCTCTTATAGCGTTGCTAGTTGCAGGTGAAGTTGAAGATTGCTCCATGGTGGACAGGGTTATGTTGGGATATCACAATATCTCTTATATTATTAATGCATCTATATATTTGGTAAAGGGTGGAAGGCTCGGCCTTATGCCTGGTGTTTTGTTCCACTCTTGCCGCCCTAGTTTTCGTCATACCGGTGTTATGTTCCCGGATTTTTGCGTTCCTAACGCGGTCGGGTGATTTATGGGACCCCCCTGACAGTTCGCTTTGAATAAAACTTGTCCAGCAAGGCCCAACCTTGGTTTTACCATTTGCCTCACCACCACCTATACCCTTCCCTTGGGTCGGCCAACCCAAGGGTCATCTTTATTTTAGCCCCCCCCCCCCCCCGGGCCAGTGCTTGTCTAAGTGTTGGTCCGAACCGAGCAGCCTGCGGGGCCACCTCGTGGCAACTCGAGGGCTGGTTTTACTCGTAGCTTGACTTATCCGGTGTTGCCCTGAGAACGAGATATGTGCAGCTCCTATCGGGATTGTCGGCGCATCGGGCGGCTTTGCTGGTCTTGTTTTACCATTGTCGAAATGTCTTGTAAACCGGGATTCCGAGACTGATCGGGTCTTCCTGGGAGAAGGTCTATTCCTTCGTTGATCGCGAGAGCTTGTCATGGGCTAAGTTGGGACACCCCTGCAGGGTATAAACTTTCGAGAGCCGTGCCCGCGGTTATGTGGCAGATGGGAATTTTTTAATGTCCGGTTGTAGATAACTTGACACCAGATCCGAATTAAAACGCATCAACCGTGTGTGTAGCCGTGATGGTCTCTTCTTGGCGGAGTCCGGGAAGTGAACACGGTTTCTGGGTTATGTTTGACGTAAGTAGGTGTTCAGGATCACCTCTTGATCATTGCTAGCTTCACGACCGTTCCTTTGTTTCTCTTCTCGCTCTCATTTGCGTATGTTAGCCACCATATCATGCTTAGCCGCTGCTGCAACCTCACCACTTTACCCCTTCCTTACCCCTTTAAGCTTTGCTAGTCTTGATACCCATGGTAATGGGATTGCTGAGTCCTCGTGGCTCACAGATACTTCCAAAACCAGTTTGCAGGTGCCTATGTTACCGAGCAGGTGACGCAACCAAGCTCAAGGAGGAGCTCGATGAAGATCTTGCCCTTTGTGTTGTTTCGTTCTAGATGATCAGTAGTAGAGCCCAGTTGGGGTCGATCGGGGACCTTTGTCGCATTTGGGGTTCTTCTTTTATTTTGGTTCCGTAGTCGGACCTTGATTGTATCTGTATGATGTAATGCTTTATTCATGTATTGTGTGAAGTGGCGATTGTAAGCCAACTATGTATCTCTTTCCCTTATGTATTACATGGGTTGTGTGAAGATTACCTCACTTGCGACATTGCTTTCAATGCGGTTATGCCTCTAAGTCGTGCTTCGACACGTGGGAGATATAGCCGCATCGAGGGCGTTACACAATCATAGAACGGTAACCGTTTGGTCAACCGGATTGCCATCCTTAGTCAAGTCAAGATGTCCACTAGTAGGCATGGGTGTTTTCATACCTTTGCTTTCTTGCATGTTGAACTTCTTGAAAAGATCCTTGGTATACTTTGTTTGTGATACAAAGGTACCTTCCTTAGTTTGCTTGATTTGCAATCCAAGGAAAATTTTGAGTTCACTCATCATAGACATCTCATACTTCTCCAAAATTAGCCTTCCAAACTTTTCACTAAAATGGGGGTTAGTAGAACCAAATATGATATCATCCACATAATTTTGGCACACAAATAATTCACCATTAACCCTTTTAGTAAAAAGTGTAGAATCAACTTTCCCAATTTCAAAGCCTTTTTCAATAAGAAACTTAGTTAAGCATTTATACGAAGCTCTACGGGCTTGCTTAGGAAATGGCTCCTTCGCGTCTGCGCGTCATGACGTGCGATCAGCTTCATGCCTACGCGCTTCGGACAGGGCAGGGGGTCCCACCAGTTGTCTTTGCAACACATGAATACCCTCCCCCCCCCCCCCCCCCGTGATTTCAACTGTTGGGGCTTGGGCGTGTAATTCCATATTAATCTTCTCCCCCATGATTTCTACTGGTGGGTCCCGGGCGAGGCCGTGAATTCAAGTCTGGTGTCCACTTGTCTCTTCTTTTTCTCAGATGCCTTGATTTAAAAAGGAAACTTTACTTCGCACCTGCCTTGTCGGAAATCGACCGCTGCGACGCGCGCGCGGAATAGCATCGCCCACTTGTTTAAGACCATAAAGAGCTTTATGAAGTTTGTAGACATGATTAGGTTTCTTGGGATTAACAAAGTCGAGAGGTTGTTTAACATAAAATTCCTCCTCAATTTCTCCATTTAGAAAAGCACTCTTAATGTACATTTGGTATAAAGTAATATCATGGTGATTGGAATAAGCAAGTAAAATGCGAATAGACTCGAGTCTAGCAACGGGGGCATATGTCTCACCATAGTCAACACCTTCAACTTGAGTGTAGCCTTGAGCGACGAGAAGGGCCTTGTTGCATACAATTTTTCCATCTTCATCTTGCTTATTCTGAAACAACCATTTAGTTCCAATGACATTATGATCGTCATTGGGCTTTTCTACTAATGTCCACACTTGATTCCTCTCAAAGTTGTGTAGCTCTTCGTGCATAGCATTTATCCAATCCGAATCTTCAAGAGCTTCTTCTACCTTCATAGGTTCAACACTAGAAATGAATGAGTAGTGTTCACAAAAGTTAGCCAAACGAGTTTTAGAGCGAGTGATTCTCCCGGATTGAATGTCATCGAAGATTTGTTCGACGGGATGATCTCTTGTGACTCTTGCTTGAACTCGTGGGAGCTTTTGCTTGGGTTGGGGGGGAGACATCCTCATCATCTTCTTTTTCTTCATTGTTGGTGACATTGTCGTTCTCTTCTGGAGGTGGAGAAGGAGGTCGAGGGGGTTCATCTTGTTGTACTTCCTCATTTCCTCCGTCTTGACGTGTTTCACTTGTGGATGCCTCCAAGTAAACTTGTGGTTCACCTTGATGTGAAGTTGATGCTTCCACTTGAATGGACAAAGTACTCTCCTTCACCTCCGTTGGGCGAATTTTGCCAACGGAAAAATCTTGGATTGCTTCCGATGGATCTTTGTCTCCTACATCAATTGGCAATTGCTCTACTTGCGATTCGTTAGATTCATCAAACTTCACATCTACCATCTCTTCAAACTTTCGGGTGAAATTGTTGTAGACACGGTAAGTGCGAGAGTTTGAGCTAACCACAAGTAGGAAACCTTCATGAGATTTAGGAGCAAATTTCGAGCGATGATGCTTATCAAGAATGTACCATTTTGAGCCAAATACTCGGAAGTATCCAACTTGGGGTTTGTTACCGGTGAGTAGCTCATATGCCATTTTACTGAGAAGCTTGTGAAGATATAGTTGATCATAGCATGGCAAGTTGTCTCAGCCGCTTCCGCCCAAAAGTGTCTTGGCGTCTTGTATTCATCAAGCATCATTCTCGCCATCTCGATAAGTGTCCGGTTCTTCCTCTCAACAACTCCATTTTGTTGAGGCGTGTATGTAGCCGAGAACTCATGTGAAATCCCCTCTTCGTCAAGAAAGGTATCCACATTGGAGTTCTTGAACTCCGTTCCATTATCACTTCGAACCTTCTTAATCTTCACTTCAAATTGGTTTTGGGCCTTCTTGGCGAAGTTCTTGAAGATCTTTTGGACCTACGGTTTGTCATTGAGAAAGAACACCCACGTAAATCTTGAAAAGTCGTCAACAATGGCCAAACCGAACGAGTTACCACCGAGACTCTTGTAGGCGCTGGGACCGAAAAGATCCATATGAAGTAGCTCGGGCGGTCTTCTCATGGTCATTATGTTCTTCACGGGATGACTTCCTCCAACCTGTTTTCCTGCTTAACAAGCACTGCAAAGTCTATCCTTGTCAAATATGACATCTTTAACACCAAGGATATGATCACCTTTAATAGGCTTATCAAGATTTCGCATGCCCACATGACCTAACCTTCTATGCCATAACCATCCTTTAGAAGATTAGCAATTAAGCAAGTACGAGACTCTTAATGAAATCGACAATGTATAGATCACCTCTATGAATACTGGCAAAGACCATATTATCTCTAGGAAACACTTGGCAATCTACTTTGGTAATAGAACATTGAAACCAAAGTCGGCTAGTCTAGATACGAAAAAGGAGATTGTAACCAAGAGATTCAACGAGCATAACATTTTGGATAGAGCTATCATTGGAAATGGCCACCTTATCGAGGCCAAGTACCTTACCCTTGGAGTTATCTCCGAAAGTTACATACTTGCGTGGCCCGTCATTTTTAGCAAGCTTATCTCTGGTCATATGAGCAGTACATCCACTATCGAGAATCCATTCTTTCCCTCTGGCCATGTAGTCACGAAAGTTGGCCATGAGACTAAGATTTCACATAGTCTCCTCAAAGTCAATGTCACTATCTTCATCTTCATCATAATAGCCATGCTCAATATCATCATCATGCGTGTGATCATTACCTAGAGCAAGTGATTCATTAGATTTATGACCATGGCAATGTGCAAGTTTATGAATTCTAATTGTCTATGAAATGATGTTACTAATGACTCCAACATTTCCTTTGGCACACATAAGATCACAAAGCTCAAATAGACATTCATCAAACTTGGGATCACTAAGCTTCATTTCATGAAAAGCAATAGACTTTTGAAGAATCTCATCTAGATTTTTCAAGGAATAATTCGGAAAGCATTCCTCAAGATAATTCCATATAGTATATGCGCAATCAAAAGTAGGCAAGCACACAGGCAAATTTCTAGGCAAACTCTAATGATAAGATCAATAGTTCTAAGATTGCAAACCATGTCAAGATACTCATCGGGGGTAGGATGCAAATGATCAATAGGAGGCACATAAGGGCTAGTAATATACTTGTTCAAATCATATTCATTGAAAATCTCAAGCATCTCATTCTTCCAAGAACTATAGAACTCCCCATCAAGCATATGTAATCTACGTCTAATACTCCCGATCGTAACTCATCCATCTTCCTCCAATGGTGATTAAACGAAAGCAATGGAGACCAAAGCTCTAATACCAATTAAGAGGATCGAGAAGAGGGGTCTAGAGGGGGGTAATTAGACCCTTAACAAGCAAAAGTGTTAGTTTTTAAATTCTTCAAGTTAAGGTTGAGTTTTAACACAAGTTAAAGCATTCACAATACTCCCTCCGTTCTAAAATAGATGACTCGACTTTGTACTAACTTTATACTAACTTTATACTAAAGTTAGTACAAAGTCGAGTCATCTGTTTTGGAACGGATGGAGTACATTTCAAGTAAGCATGACAAGAGTATATGCAGCAAAAATAGTAAAGCATGCAAGTTGCTAGAAAGTAAAGGGATGGGATCGGAGTTTGCAAACGCAATGGAGACGCGGAGATTTTTGGCGCGGTTCCGATAGGTGGTGCTATCTTACGTCCATGTTGATGGAGACTTCAACCCACGAAGGGTAATGGCTGCGCGAGTCCACGGAGGGCTCCACCCACGAAGGGTCCACGAAGAAGCAACCTTGTCTATCCCACCATGGCCATCGCCCACGAAGGACTTGCCTCACTCGGGTAGATCTTCACGAAGTAGGCGGTCTCCTTGCCCTTACAAACTTCTTGGTTCAACTCCACATCTTGACGGAGGCTCCCAAGCGACACCTAACCAATCTAGGAGACACCACTCTCCAAAAGGTACTAGACGGTGTGTTGATGATGAACTCCTTGCTCTTGTGCTTCAAATAATAGTCTCCCCAACACTCAACCCTCTCTCTCTCTCTCATATTTGGCTATGGTAGAAACATGATTTGAGTGGAAAGCAATTTGGGGAAGGTTAGAAATCAAGATTCTTGTGGTAGGATTGGAATATCTTGATCTCAACACATGAGTGAGTGGTTCTCTCTCAGAAAGTGTATGGTGGAAGTGTAGGCACGTTATGATGGCTCTCTCACAAATGGAGAAGAGGATGGAGGGGTATATATAGTCTCCACACAAAATCCAACCGTTACACACATTTGACTCATCTCGGTGGGACCAATTTGTTAAACTCGGTGGCACCGATCTGTTCAAAAATGTGAACGTTAGGAATCCCGGTGGGACCTATGTGCTAGGGCTTAGGGCAAACATCATCTCGGTGGCGCCAATTGCATCAACTCGGTGAGACCGAAGTGAAGCATTAAGACAACAAAGAATCTGTCAGGCCAACTCGGTGAGACCGAAATAAATGCAACAAGTCATAGAGTGTTGGCAAGGCCATCTCGGTGAGACTGAGACCCGTATCGCTGTGACCGAACTGCTAGGGTTTCTGGCTATGGCTATGTCATATGAACTCGAAGTCTCCGAATAGAAAGAGTCGGTGGGGCCGAGTTGGAGTTTAGGGTTTTGACATATTTGGATGGAGAAAGTGACTAATGGTTTTGAAGCAATATCACTAAGCATTTGAGCAAGCAAGCCATTAAGCAACACCTCATCCCATTTTAATAGTATTAGCTTTCCTATGGACTCAATGTGATCTTGGATCATTAAAATAAAGATGAAGAGTCTTGACCTTTTGCCAATGTTTATCCTTAGCATTTTGAAGGGGTTCCACATCCTCTTGTCCTTGCCATGACATTGTCGAAATTATCTGAAACATACTAGATAAAACCATCAGTACAACAAGGCATATGTTGACATTAATTAACAAAATCACCCAGGAAGCACTTGTGCTTTCATGCATTCATCAGGGCCCCCAAATTTGGTCTTTCAATCAAATGGGGATTAAGTGCAACATGAAGCACAAACATATC
Source organism: Triticum timopheevii (assembly GCA_963921465.1). Lineage (NCBI taxonomy): Eukaryota > Viridiplantae > Streptophyta > Magnoliopsida > Poales > Poaceae > Triticum > Triticum timopheevii. The sequence goes on along the minus strand of OY997270.1, from coordinate 227,934,256 downwards.
CAGAGATATGCCCTCTAAGTTCATCCTCCTAAAAATAGTGTTTGCAAGGAAGGTCATGAAGTAGAGAATGGTGGATCACCGTCTACATCTGCCACGAGGACTCTTCGCCCGTCGCGGCAGCCTTAGCGGGGAGGGGCTTCTACTCCTCGTCATCCGAGGAGATGGGCTCTGGCTTCATCTTGGAGGGAGCGGTCAATGCCAATGGGCCTGGGTAACGCAGTCGGCGGCGCCAGGAGCCAAAGCTCCCTCCGGATCCGGAGGGGCGTGCGGAGAATCAGTTTGAACCGTCAGACTTGACGATCACGGTGCCCGAAGTTGGAGGTTTGCGGATTTGTGGAGAGGAGAGGCGGCGGTGTAATGTTTTAGGGTTTGCGTCCGCGGGCGGTCGGCTTAAATAGCCGGGGCAGGTGGACCAGCTTTGCTTCAGTGCGGGCAACGACTGGAGTAGGCTACTCGGTCGCTGCACCGGCATGAATGCGACATGGCAAGTAGAGTGAGGGTTCTGGAGCGAAGGAATGATTTCTTGACATGGGCCCACGTTGTGGGAAGCTATATCAAGACCACCACAAACTTTTTTTTATTGATTTTGGATGTGCAGACCGGTCCGAATAATTTTGATGAGTGCTTTTGTATTAGAAAGATGGAAAATTCCCTAAAAAAAGATGGAAAAAAAATGTCTGGACTGTGCGATGCCGTACATCTGGGAGCGATTTGGCGATCCGCGTCGCCTTATTATGGCGTGATGGTTCCATAAACAGCAAACATCCTACTCGATACTCGATAGCTCTCAGATCCCCCGCCCCCACCCCTACCCCTACCCTCAGCAACGCGGAGGCGACCTCGCGATGCCGCCGCCGCCGCCGCACCCAAACGGGGGCAAAGTAACGCCGAACCTGGCCATGGACGCCGAGGGCACGCGCCTGCTTAACCTCACCGTCCTGCAGCGCCTCGACCCCGCCGTCGAAGACATCCTCATCACCGCAGCGCACGTCACGCTCTACGACTTCAACATCGACCTGAACCAGTGGGTGCGGGCTCCTCTCCCATCCGATGCCTTTTCTGCACTCGACCACGATCCGATCCGATCTGATTTTATTTCTGTTTCGTGCAGAGCCGGAAGGACGTGGAGGGATCGCTCTTCGTGGTGAAGAGGTGAGGCAGATTGGGGGAAACGTGTTCTGGGTTTATATGTGGGTTTTGTGTGGTGTAGCAGCTAATTGTATCAGGATTGTGTTGGATTGCGTGTAGGAACTCACAGCCGAGGTTCCAGTTCATCGTCATGAACAGGCGCAATACGGGTACGTGCATCTTTGATCTAAGTTGGTTGGTTGATCTCTCGTAGTACACCGGGTCCTTAAGTAGGATAGAGGCCACGATGGAACATTCTTTTGTGGCAGTGGTCCCTAAATCCTAAGATTGACTTGTGTTAAGTAGATTAGATCATTATTGATGGAGTAATGCAGTAGTTACATGAAAATTACTTGGTTATAGTACGTTGGTTGCTTCAAACCAATTTGGGCCCTGAAAATTTTCATTTTTTTATCGTCGATGCTGAGCCACATTGAAAAACCAATAATTGGTTTTTATGACACTGCTTTTATTCAGCCTGATAGTTAACTCTTCAGTGATATGGTTACAAGGGACCTGAGATGATCTGAGAGTTGCCAAAAAAGAAGAAGATCTTAGAAAATTAAGGATCTTGCAGTAGCTCTATGACTGCATACAAGCCTGACGGGGCCTGTAGCACTAGTTCTTGGTCAATGGATCCACTGGAGAAATCCGATAGATATCAAGATAACATCGATCTAAATTCTTATGTTTCAGATTTAGTATAGAGAAAAGCTGTGAACTGTCACATGCACACAAAACAGATGCCCATGTGAACACACTGTGAACAAGATTCGTCAGTCACGTCTATGAGTAGCCGAAATTTTTGGGATTTGGGTTCTGTTTCTCACTGTAGTAAGATTGGTTTGTTCATGATTTTTTTTAAACGAGGCAAAAGATTTGCCATTTTCATTGATTAAGAAGAAGAGAGTTGCCCGGTTAATTGGGGGAAACCGGGCGAAAACCTAGATACAGCCCCACACGGGGCACACACGGACGACCTGGCCACAAGCGCCAATCAGTCGGCTGAAGCGTCGAGAACATGGCAGCTCCGATTTTGAAGAAAAGCTTCACAGGAGAAAGTTGCAAGCCTCGCGTCGACCTAGCTCAGTGCACACCCGAAGAGCACCATCCGCTGGAAACCCCCCTCATGGAGTCATCGTTGCCACACTGGCGCCGCTGCCTGCAGCTCCGTGCGTTCATGATTTGTATTTTACACAAGGTTGTTAGAGTGTAGTCATAGACTGACAACTGCTAAGATTATGTAGATGCTAAATTTTTCTATGGTATACAGTAAAATGATTGGCCCATGATAAGATTGTGTTACATATTTGACAGATAATCTCGTGGAGGATTTGTTGAGTGATTTTGAATATGAACTCCAGCCTCCATACTTGTTGTATCGGAATGCCACACAGGAAGTAAATGGCATTTGGTTTTATAACCAACAGGAGTGCGAAGCTGTTGCTAGTTTGTTTGGAAGGTAAAGTTTGTCTACACCCCCACCCCCCCTCTCGGTTCAGTGGTTTATTTTTTTCTTTTTATAAGTGTGTAGTCAGTGTACTCGATGACCTGACTTTTGATATCTTCGGTACTACTATATTTAGTAGTGTTCAGATTACGTACTCGCACACAATGTACTCCCTCTGTAAACTAATATAAGATCTTTTAGATCACTACTGTAAAAACACATAGATATTGTAAAAAGTAGTCAAAGTTCTCTTTTTTAAGATCATGCAAACATTAAAAAATGACATCTTTAGGAAAGCAGAGAAAGAATTGGATTTTGGAAGTTTTGTTTACTCTGTTTGAACTGCTGAATATTTAGCTGAAACTGCTGAATATTTGAACTTCCTAACTGAGAACTGTCGAATACTCTATTTGCATTTAGGCATTGAACTGCTTAAGTAGTCCTTAGAGTATGGGGTCGTTTGAACTATTTGTTGTCTTGGTACACATTCCCCAATTTCTAAATCAGTACTCCCTCTGTAAACTAACGTAAGACTGTTTAGATCACTTAGTGATCTAAACGATCTATATTAGTTTGCGGAGGGAGTAGTTGGAATAAATGATTATGTCCTATCGGCAGGAATTAGTACACAATATAGCTGTTGTTTGCTGCTATTCATTTTGCAGTAAGAAATTTTGTTTCAATCCTTTTTGGGCAGGATACTGAATGCTTACGCGAAAGTGCCCCCAAAGCCGAAAGTGCCATCGATAAAAAGGTTCTCTCCTGTACCTGTGAACGTTAAACTTGTTTCATCTCTTGAATTCATTTGTCCAATTTTATTGTATTCGGAGCTTTGTTTTGAGTTCTGTATTAAATGTACTTCTGCTGAATCATTTTGGTGTGTGACAGTGAGTTTGAGGAATTAGAGGCTGTTCCTACATCCTCTGCCATAGATGGTCCCCTTGAACCTCCTCCATCATCTACCGCTGTAGTTTCTGACACCCCTGATGAATCGTTTGCCAGTTATTTTAGTGTAAGTTTTCTCTGAACTTTACCATTGTTTCATTCTAATTTGTTTTTCACATTGTTCATGAGATGATACATATTTGCAATAGTTTGGTCATCGTTTGGGGGGGGGGGGGGGGGGGGTGTTGTTAACTCGGTCTTAACAGAACTCATTCCTCATTTGTTATTTTTTGTTTGAGAAAATGATACGAGGTTGGTTCATCACCACCTCATCCCTCACAAGCAAATGCTAGTAAAGAGAGAGGAATGGGTGATCCTGGAAATCCCCCCTAAATTTCCTTGCTTAAGCTCAATTGTGTACCTTAATTTATCTGGTTTGTGAATTCATTGTCTATCGTGGTTCTTGAGTTATAAATGTATACCAGTGCTATGCTTTTTGCTGGTTACAGTTCTATGTTTGGTACTTTCACTGCTATTCATAGTGTCAAACGCGGCTGTTGAATTCTATCTGGGCAAAACTTACAGGGTGTTGCTAACGTTGGGAATGTACCAACTATACCAATGACTGGAAGAGCTCACCCGCCTGCTGAGTCTGTTGCATCATCCCACGTACCAATGATCATTTCATCTGCTGCTCCAACACATCAGATGAGTGCTTCATCAGCTCCACCACTGCCCCTCCACACTAATGCACATGCTGGCCGCTCGACAGACCTTGTAACTCCTGCATTCTTCGTGCCTCCATCATCCTCTTCCACATCTTTGGTGCAACCGGTTTCATCCTTGATGCCTACAGCGCCACCTCTTCATCCAACTTCCACATCCAGCCAACGTCCACCATATGGTACCCCACTTCTTCAACCCTTTCCACCACCAACTCCGCCTGCATCCCTTACCCCAGCACACAATGATGGACCTGTTATTTCGAGGGATAAAGTTAAGGATGCCCTCCTGAGACTTGTTCAGGTATGTTCTGCATTGAAAAAAACAAACAAGGTGTAATCTTCCTGCTTTTATATGCTTTTAACACTTCTTCTATTGCCTAACAGAGTGACGAGTTCATCGATTTACTCTACCGGGAGTTGCTGAATGCTAGCTAGTCCTTGTGAAGTATTTGTTTGTCACAAACATGAAAGGAGTGCTTCCGTTCTTTGTGAGTTTTGTATGCCTCTTAGCCTTTAGTCCTCAAACTACTGTATAGCTTTGTCCTAAGGTGTTGATGTAGAGTCCTTCACTCCTTGATAGCAATGGTTGGTCGTATATCGCGGTATCCCTTGTTTCCAATATCTTTGTTGTCGTACAGTATATTTATGTAATTGAAGACACCGAGATGAAACAGGTCATGTGACAGACAGTGGACCATGACAGTCATATACCATATTTTTCGTTTAACAGGTACTCCCTCCGCTTCAGACGGAGGGAGTATTTCATATGGTTTATTCTTTGTGTTGCCTCTGGTTTTGCTATGGGACTCCCAAGCAAAACAGGGAATGTGGTTCTCTATGGCATTGCTTGGCACTCGAAGCTTTTACAACGTCATGCATGGACAAACATTTGAAGAACGGTGAGCAGATGGTAGGCTAGATATTTCGGGAATAGATGGTCGGGTTGAATTTGGCTCAAAGGGGCAAATATACCGCTACATAGAACTGAAGCAGAATTGAAACGTGGTGAACTGAAGCAACAGCATTCCCCATCAGATCTTGCTGCCAGTGAGCCCCTCTTTGGGCATGTTGTCTTCACGGCCACCAGCAGCAGCAGTCGCTGCCGGCGGCAGCCTCTCTGGTGGCGTGGCATATTGGGCATATTGGGCAGGACTCTGAACTCCAGTTGTGGTCGCCTATCTAACTGCTGGAGGAGATCTAACGACGCGGCTGCTACCGCCGTCGGTGAGCACGATGGAGGCCGAGGCATGAGTACGAGACATAGCACAGCCTTGGAACGACACGGTGTAGCAGGGGAGGGAGGCGGCAGCCGCGTGGGCAGGTGTCCGAGACGTGGATCCTATCCCAAGGAATCATGGGGATCGGGCAGAAAAAACCTAGGATGCGTTTGGTTACTCATCAATTTTGGTTGCCTGTGTTGTTTGGTTATACACAACACAAGTGATGTGGTGACCTCTTGTAGGAGTGGCGAGATTACCAACACACAGCACACACACCATAAACAATGGCATGACCACAAGAATAGCGTAACCATAACCGTACCATAAGCATAGCAGTTCAAACATAGCATGACAACGGAAACACAATCTTCAAACCTAAGCAGCACCCACATCACCATCAAGCCCAGCAGCACCCTCATTAGCACCTTCAGCATCCATGTAAAATGCTGGATCGTGCAACACGCAATTTGCCACAACATGAATGCCTTGGTTGTTGAAGGCGAGGACACTCAGGTTGGCGGGGCTCACCAGCTTGAAGGTGTTCCTAAAAAATACAGCTTGAAAGGTGAGAAGGCTTTTGATGCTGATGTCGTGGGCTACACAGAAGGCAGCCCAACCCTTATCAAGGATGAGCCTGGCATTCATCATCTTCATGGTGACCTTCTAGGTCCAGTATCGTTGTGTGTTGTCAGCCTGAACATCTCTGAGACGGGGACGGGGTACTTCCTAAAGGATGTGGGCATCTACAGAACCTCCAACTTAGTCTGAAGATGGTCTTGCAGAAGTGCGTCGAGCCGACATTCTCCTGGTAATGGTCGTACTTCTTCACCGTCTTCGGGGCAAGAGGGGGGGGGGGGGGGGGCGACCTCCATCCTCAGCACTTTCTCCTTCTTGCCGGAGGCGATCTCCTTCCCCTTCACTGCAGAGGTGATCTCCTTGCCCTTCCAGGCACAATTGATCTCCTTCTCCTTCCAGGCAGATACGGACTCCTTGCCAGCCTTGTTGTTGCCTCCATGGACGAGTTTCTCATTCTGCATTGAGCATGCACATATAAACTACTACTTGAATGAAAAACTCATTGCATGTATGATCAGGTAAATTTCTCAGCCTGGCTCTAGGCTACCACCAGTCCGACTACAAGCTCATCGAGGTGGATGACTACAAGCTCTATCACCAGTCTGTTTAAACCCTCGGTCCATCCAAATTCGAAGCACGTGGGTGTGAAAACCATCGAATCGATTCGAGGGTTTATTCAAACCGTCGATGATTCGAGGATTTGTTCAAACCATCGATGATTCGAGGGTTTTTTTTGACCAAAGAACAGTAGGGTAAACCCCCTACTGTGAGTCATTTTCATTTATGAAGAAAGGAATCCAAATTACATAATCTAGTGGTTGTTGGGGGGACAACCAAGGAGGTACAATCAGGGGGGGGGGGGAAGAAAGAACTTATTGAGAAATTAAATATTGTCTATCCAAGAGGACATGCCCTCTTTTAGAGTGGGTTTAGCCCTCAGCATGGTCATTTTGAAATATCTAATGAAGTCACTCTTGCATTCATTTGTTGAGCAAGGTATCCCCTAAAAAATTAGGCCATTCCTTTGGTTCCATATGCTCCAGCATCCAAGAATCATGACTTCCATAAAGTGGTCAATTTTATATCTGTGTTTAGCATCAATGATCATAGTGTTGATCTCCAAATCAGAGTTACATTCAATGCCAATGTTCCACCAGAATCCTTGACTAAATGGGCAAGTGAATAGGAGATGAGTTCTGTCTTCATATTCTTCAATGTTGCATAGATTACATACAGTGGAATCTAGGTGCATGCTCTTTCTGATCAAAAGGTCACATGTATTGATCCTGTCATTTAACATAAGCCAACAAAAGAATTTGTGTCTTGGTAGACAACATGATTTCCATATCCATTTAAAGGTTGCAGGAGCATCCTCACCATTCATAATGTACCCATAAATCTTCTTTGTAATGTTCTGACTGTTACCCCATTTGAATGTCCATATGTCCTTATTATCTGAATTTCTGATATTATTCAGATCATCTGATAGCAAATGAAATTGCTGGTGGGCCTGAATGGAAAGTGGTAATTGGAATAGACTGTAAAGGCTCTCAAGTTCCTTGGCTTCTTTGATTGATATACTTTCTTTTTGTGTAAAAGAGTGAAGCTCAGGGTATTTGATTTTCATAATACCACCATTCCATAAGTCTTCCCATAGCATATTAGTGCAGCCAGATTTGATATCACAATTAGTCATTTCTCTGAATAGGTCATACATTTTCATGCAGTCTTTCCACCAAAATGATCCTTTGCTCCTGTTGGAATGAGGGACAACATTGTCATGGTAATGAGCTTCCCAGATTAATTTTACCCATGGAACATCCACTTTGTTATAGAATTTGAGGGTTTTCACAGACTAGTGTTCGAACCCTTGAAATCCCTATCCGTATGTGTTCGAACCCTAAAATCAATTGCTCCAAATCACAATGGATTCAACCGATCCCCAACCGAAGCCTACTAATTGTCAATCTAGTAGGTGCAATCTACAATCCACGGTAAAGCGAGCGTGACACCTTACCTATGCTACAAAGGGGGACGAAGTAATACCGCCATTGACAAGGAGGGAGTGCTCACTATGCAGATCTTGTGGTCGCGTCTGGGGAGAGATGGAAGGGAGATTGAGCGATGGGAGGAGGGAGAGTGAAGGGGTGGGAGAAGGGGAGAGTGAGCGGTAGGACGGGGTGAGGGAGCTATGGCGCCACGATGGGAGCCAGCGCAGTTTCTACCGTGTGTCCCCGCGCGTGCAGCCTGTCGTTCCCACGTGCGCTCCCTCGCAGGCCACGGGCCAGGCTCACTGGAAATGGCCGTTTCCAGCAAGCTAGGCCTAGAGTTGCTTTAAAGTTTGCGCAGGCCCAAATTTTGATGCAACCCATGCTACCAAACAAGCCAAAACTACACCCCTGCGGGGCGGGCCTGGATGACCTAATGCAGGTGACCAAATGCATCCCTAGTCTATTTCAGCGTCCAAATGTCCAGGCACATGACCCGGGGCTGATTTTGCGCTTGGGCTTTCCACCCAGGGAATGAGGCAGAATCCTCAAGGGATCCCTGGCTATCAAACACGCCCTTAGGTCTTGCTTGGTACGAGTGCATTTCCAACCCCAAGCGGTTTGAGGATGGGAGGGATTTGATGAATCCCTCTCCTCCACCTAATTCCCTTCCGGTCCACAATCCCTTCTCATTACAAAAATGTTGGTGTTAGATCCTGGTGGGGATCCAACAAAATTGACAAAGTAATTAAGTAATTTGAAGAACAAAACTAGGGTTTGAGTCCAATTGAGGAGGCCATATTCTATTACTGTAACTATAACGTATTAGGTTCTAGGCATTGAAGCATAAATAACAAGGGAATAACCGGGAAAGATGCCACAACCTCGCGTTATATAGGCATATGTATATTTGAGAGCAATTGTCGAAGTGAAAGTAACTTTAGTTAATCTGGAACGGTGACTTTGCTCGAAGCCATCCTAGCAGAGCGAAGCGAGATAGGCCATCCGATAACTGAACTTTATTGACTTTGAACATCCTCAAGGAGCTTCATGTCGAGGCATGCCATGCTTCGGTGGTTGTTCTAAATACTGCAAGGAATTTGACAAATCGGCGTCTTCCTATGTAGCATCTTTCGGCGATAAGTTTTGCCACTATACCGCCCATTTGATTACTTCTTGATTGTGCCGAGGAATTTGACAACCTTCCAACACCGTAGTCGGGGCCATATTAAGAGTAACATCCACATTAACAATGGGTAAATGTGGGAGATGGTATAGTCCGAGAGCCAAAATACTTTTTAAGTTGATTGACATGAAGAACTAGGTGAATCTTCACATACTCTGGGAATTGCAGTTTGTAAGCGAGGCTCCCTACCTTCTGAATGACAAGAAATGGACCACAATACTTATGTTGCTGCTTCAAAGCATCTTGAAATCCAATTGTTGCCAGCCTTAGGGTGCCATTTTTAGATATACCAAGTCTACAACAGTGAATTGTTGGTCTACTCTCTTAAGATCAACATATTTCTTCATTCTTGATTGTGCTTGTTGCAAATGGAATTTGAGTTGGTCCAGCCCGGGTTGCCTTGCAGTCAAAATATCTATGGAGCCATGCTTTGCGTGCTCCAGTATAGTGAGCTCACTAATTAAGAGAGCTGGAACCCAATAAAGGGCTTGTAAGGGAGAGAGCTTCAGAGATGTATGGTAAGTGGAATAATTGTACCACGGCTCTACTAAGGCTGCTCCCAATGCATCGGTGCTTAGATGAGGTGCTAAGCACATTAAATAGCTTAGTAACTATACTCCCCAATGCATAGGTGCTTAGCTTATGGTAGCTAAGCTTGCTTCATTTAATGATTTAGCAACTAAAACTCTTCATGTATTGGTGGGCTCCCTTCATTTAAATGTTTTGCCTAGGTTCACACGCTTAGCATTGTTTCTTCCTGGGTCACCACACTCATCTCTCTCCTCTTAAATAATTTGCCACATCAGATTTTTTGCCTACGTGGAAGGCTTAGCACCTATACAAGGTGGAGCATTAGGAGGGGCCTAATGGGACCCATGGCACCCACTTTTTAGGGTCAATGTTGTCCATCCACCCGAGGTAAGTTGTTAAGCATTTATTCACACACTCCGATTGCGCATTAGTTAAGGGGTGATAGGCCATGTTGTACCTTAGTTCCACTTTCAGACTAGAAAATCTCTCTCCACAAGTTAATAGTAAAAATTCAATCCATGTATGAGATAATGAGCAGAGGTGGACCATTTAGCTTGATTATGTTGTCAATAAAAGCCGTTGATATAGTTTAAATTGTGTAGGGTATGAAGTGGGCATATTTCGTGAAGCGATCCACTACAGCAAAAATTACCTCTTTACCTTGAGGGTAGTCCTTTGACGAAATCCGTCATAATGGTTTGCTAGGCCATATTAGGAGTAGGTAGGGGATCAGCGGGCCTGGAGGCAAACAATGCTCACTCGTAGATTGTTGATAGATAGAACACTAGGAAATGAAAATCTCAACATCTTTCTTTAATCTACGCCAATAAAGATGTTCTTAACTCTCTGATATGTTGCCTTCACACCAGAGTGTCCTCCAAATGGGAGAGGAATGCAAGGCAATAAGTAGTTTAGTTTTTAAATCACTGTTGTCCCCTACACGTTTGCCCTTATGTTTGATAAGGTTGGATGACAAAGTATAATGAGAATTTGGGTCTGAGGGTTGCACTAGTAGTTTCTCTAGTAGAGGTTTAAAAGTGTCATCCTGCAAGTACCTATCCACTATGTCCTGAAACCAAACAAGTTGCACCTGAGAAATAGAAAACAATGAGCAGAATTGTCTTGATAAAGCATCAACCCTATTGGTCATGCCCTTTTTGTACATTATGAAATTGAATTCCAAAAGGTCATCATTAACTTATGTTGAATGCCCTTGGTTAGTTGATGATCTAAATAAATCTGAGACTATAATGGCTTGTTTTGATAATGAGTTTCCTTCCTAGGAAATAGTGACACCAACTCTTTAGTGCTTCCATTATTGCTAGGGCTTCTTTTTCATAGGTTGAGAGGGCATCACTCCTAGGACACAGAGTTGAACTACAATAAGCAATTACCCTTCCTTGTTGAAGCATGACTGCAGAAGCATCGGGCTCTAACACAAATGGTTTGGAGAGATTTGGTAGTGCAAGGACTGGGCAGACATGAGAGGTCGTTGTAATGTGTGAAAAGCATTATCATGAGTTGGAGACAAGTGAAAAATCCCTTTTTTAGCAGTGCATGTAGTGGTTTTCAGAATTAATGAATCTTATGTAATATCCGACTAATCCCAGAAAGCTCCTAAGCTGAGTGACACTTGAAGGAATTGTCCAATCAACAATGGCTTTAATATTTTCAGGACTAGTAGAGACACAAATCCTGGAAATTAGATGACCACGATATTCCACTTACCTGACACGAAAGACACATTTTGATAGTTTGGCAAAAGTTGGTGTTGTTGTAGTAAGTATAGCACAGTTTGTAGGTGTTGGAGGTGTGCTTCTTTTGTTTGGTTGTACACTAGCATCTCATCAAAAAAGACTAGAATGAACTTCCATGCATAGAGGCCAAAAATGTCATTCACGAGTGCCTGAAATGTGCCCGGTGCATTTGGAAGACCAAAAGGCATGACTAGTAATTTATAATGGCGAAAGTAGGATCTAATGGTTGTTTTGTGTATGTCAGCCCCTGCGATCCTTATGTGGTGGCAAATTGACTTTCTATCCAATTTATAAAAATATTGTGCTCCAAATAATTCATCTAGCTAATCCTCTATCACTAGGATTGGGAATTTGTTTTCGATAGTCAGATCATTGAATTTTCGATAATCAATGCAGAGTCGCCATGTGAAATTCTTTTTCTTTACTAAAATTGCACGTGAAGCATATGGACTTTGACCGGGTCTGATAATCTAATTAGCTAATAGAGTATGCACCCGGCTTTCGATTTCATTCTTCTAAATATGGGGCACTCAATATGGTCAAATATTTTGGTATCTCCACCTTCACGGTCGATGGCAGCTAATCACCCCTTTGTCGGTCATCGACAATGGTGGCAGACAAAGAGGAGGCAGTGGACTTTGCGAGCTCCAGTTTTCGGGTCTTGTTGCTCATGGTGACCGAGAGCAAGGCGATGCTAGGGCTCAATGTTGGATGTGCGCAGCGAGGGGAAGACAAAGAGATTTGGGGACGAATGGTTTCTCTTTCTCTCTCACCCGCTTATAAATGGGCTCAATTGGTAACCATCCCGATAATTACGCTCACGACGCGATCTGGGAAAGGAAATGGCTAATCAGCGCTGGACCCCAAAAATCATCAAATAAATTTCACTCCAACACTCAATATCATTGGTCGCTCAGGCATCTGTCGTGCGCGGGAATGGGAGATAACCCTGGCTAACTGGTAAAATTCAAGCATTCAATGAGAAATATTGATGTGACAAATCATTTGAGATTCATTGCAACATCATCCACAACCACGATGCTTCGGTTTCCCTTCAGTCAGTGCCAAGACGGTAGTATGGTTAGTCCCTAACCAATGCCATAGTGAAGGCATGATGAATTTCAAGTGGCACAAGCTACATCACTAGGGACATACCTGCTCTGCAGATGGGTGGTGATACTCCACCTCAACGAGGTTGCCAGATTACTGGCGAGAACAAGCAATGAATTTAGCATCCCCCGTAGCACAAGTTGGACTCAAGCAAAGAGCCAAACGCTAAAATTCGTAGACTTGGATCTGATTTCGAAAATTGAATGATGCTCCTCCAAGATAATGACCGGCACCCATTAGGGCAAATAAACCCAAGCATCCTCTTTATCATTCGAATTTAATGATACACCCTCAATCGGGCCACCAGCCAACCTCTTTCAAAAGATGATAGAGTATCATAGAGCCTTTCTGCACCTTGTTTATAGTTAACCTTTGCATCCATTTTTGCTCCTTTGAGTTTGCAAGGGTTTCTCTACGAGCAAGTGGTTCTTCGAGTCTGATTGCTAGTCAGATGCCTTTTCCATTGATGGCTCAGTCGGTTTCTCAGCGAGACGCATAGACTTGGGGGGCTAATGACGAGGGAAGACCTACGAAATAGACCCATGACAACATAGGGCCCAGCTAAAGGCCCAGACTCATATACGCTACGGTCTAGTTAGTTGTGATAAAGAAGGGTCGTACCAAGTCTAGGTGATGCTAACAGTCAGACATGATTCTTGAGCGCGGCATGATCCATCAGTCGGACAAAGCTTCTCGGCAAGTATTAAGGCATCAGTTAGCCAATAGCAGATCAACCGGGGATGTCACGGGAGGCATCTCCAGCATTAACTACAGACTTTACCTTCTGTAATAACCATATGTTGTACTCCCTCCGTCTGGAAATACTTGTCATAGAAATGATTGTATCTAGACTTATTTAGTTATAGATACAACCATTCTATTTATTTTTAGGACAAGTATTTCTGGACGGAGGGAGTATTATTTTAAGTCATCTACACGTTGCTAACCACACCTATTCTACTGACCATTGCTGCTCCTCTTCATGCACACTATGAGGGTGTTTGTTTCCAGGGACTTATTGGCTTAGGGACTTAAAAAAGTCCCTATAAGTCCCATCTAAACTAAACAGGAGGGACTTATAGGGACTTAAAGTGGGCATTTGGGACTTATGAAATAAGACTCTCAAGGAGAGACTTATAGGGACTTATAGTTGTAATATGGTCTTATAGAGACTTATAAGTCTCAGGAACCAAACAGGTAGAGACTTTTTAGGGACTTGGGACTTATAAGTTGGGACTAAAAAAAGTCTTAGGACTTATGAACCAAACAGGGCCTATATAAGCCTGGAGGGGCACAACGTCAAGGATTCACACCATTTCATTTATAATTGCTCTATACACAAGAGAGAAAGTAGCACGCATGAAGTAAGGTGTTATCTTCACAGTTGTCGGCTTACGCCCGCGGACGCGGACATACAGGTTCAGATTCGTCCATTCCCATTTATAGATGCTGTGAGTTTGAGCAAATCCTTGTCAATTTCGGGCTGTTCGTTTGCCACCTCTTCCCAACGAACGTCAGCGAGATAACATTACCGAAATAAAAAAGAAGAAACTAATGAAAACTGTATATAATTTACATCCAGCCGTCGCACTGTCACTGGAACGTCAGCATCACCAAGAAAGCCAGGAAAGCTGCAGCGCCCACGCCTGAGCAGCAGAGGTCAACGATGCCCTCCCGCCTCTCCTTCCGTTCCTTCCTTTCCCGCTTCCCCTTGGCGAACTCCTCGTAGAGCTGCCTCGATGCTTCCTCCGCTCCACGGCGCTGCCTCGCGCTGGCCATGGCCGCGGCCACCGCGGCCAGCCCGTCCTGCCCGCTCACGCCGCCACCCTCGGCATCCGCCGCGCACAGGCTTATTTCCCTGATATGCCCGTGCCGTTCGTCGCACATAACCGCCGCTTCCAACGCGACGCCACCGCCGAGCACCACAGTGAACCGCGCCACGGGGTCCCCGGTCACCCACCTCCGTTCGATGGACACGGGACGCCGGCTGGAGACGTTCACGGCGGCGCCGGTTGCCGGGTCGATCAGTATCCAGCTCAGCCTCAGATCGCCTGGCGTGACCGGCGACGGCGACGTGAAGCCCTCCTGGACGAGCGCGTCGACGCGGAACGGTGACCCCAGGAACCACGTCGACGAGGCGTCCGTCTCGACGACGCGCGACATGATGGAAACGCCGTTGTGGTGCAGGTCAACGGCCGAGACGAGGCGCGCCGGGAGGGAGCTCGACACCGCGGGTGACGCGGCCGGGAACGGGAACGCGTCAGCGTAGAGCGCCCGGTAGCCGCCGTCGCCGCCGCAGCTGACGACTTGACGTAGCGACGGCCACATCTGGAGGCAGAGCGCCCGCCACGCGTCGGGGTCGTTGGCGAGCTCCCGGAATCCCGCGCTCGCGCACCCAGCTGCCGCCAGCGACGCGCCGTCGAGACAGCGGAGCACGATGCCCAGGACGTCCGCGGGGAGGTCATCGATGACGGTCTCAATGCCGCCGTCGTGGTCGCACGCCGGCGAACAACCCCTCGTGGTCTCCTCAACGCGAGTTCCCGCCATGACCGCAGGGTTGATCGATCGCAGAGGTAAACACGCAGCACCGCACGCACGCGGAACCGCGGTGCAACTTTTGATGGTCGCGCTGCGAACTGCGATCGACCGGCGAAACCGTGACGTTTCTCAAAATCTTGTGTAGGTTGTGATGTCTGGCTCCTGCAAGCTCCTGACGCTTCTTAAGATAAGATCCCGTGTACGATGCTTTTGGGGGTTTGATTGGGTTTGAAGCTAATAATAACTTGGTTATATATATTTGTCTGGAGGGTGAGTGATCACGGTCTGAAAGCGAGGCGACCGCCGGGTCGGCTCGTTCGTTTCTGGAGAACGGAGACGCCACGGTGACGCTCCGGGGCGTCTCCCAAACGCAAAGCTGACTTGGAAGCTTCATGTGGCGACGATTTCGCCTCCCGCTTCAATGCGTTCGTGTTGGTGTGTGCACCTACATTTCACTGACTGCGGGGCCAGGCCGTGCAGGACGCACGCATGGCTGCTTCGACCGGCGCGGCAGCGAATGGGATTAGAGCAACTCTACCGCGCATAATTCCGACTAATATACGGGCCCAATTTTATGGCCAGAGCAGAGCCCATATACTCGTCCAGTCTATAAATTTTTTTGCCGCAGCCCGACAAATGTTACCCCCAAAGCAGTATAACTGCAAGTTTGTGGGGCAGACGCGGGTCGAAACCCTATCCCCACAGCGTTTCCCCCAGATTCCCTACCGCGCCGTTCGATTTTTCGCTGCCGGCAAGCCTGCGAAAGCCATGGACGACTCTGGGGATGAGGCGGAGCGCCGCCGCTGCGCCAGATCTGACGCCGCGTGCAAGCGTCCCCATTCCCCATTCCCCCGCTGCCCGACGTCGATGTGCGCCCCGACCAGTTCGCCGACGAGGTCGCCCGTGTGCGGGCATCTCTGACGGAGGAGCAACGGGCCCTCCCGCAGTACGACGCCGGCAAGCACGCGGCCTGGGCGGCGTACTTTCAACACCGTCAGGCGCATCGGCTCGCCTACACCAACAGGGCGCCGGTGGTGCGGGGGTTGAAGAAGAGCGACGTCCGCCGCCTGTGGTGGGGTGCCCCCGACCGGACTCTGCACGCCGTCCTCAAGCACCTCAAGGGCGGCAACGAGCCGCCATTGACGTACCCTGCCGCCCCGGGTCCCCGCCGGAGCGGCGGCCAATGGATGCCGCGGCGGACCGGCTCCTCCTCTTCCTCCTCCCGCCGTCCTCCCGCTCCTCCGGCTCGTCTGCGTTGCTCGGCGTCAAGGCCGAGCCAACGGAGACCACTGAGACGCCGCTCGGCCGGCGCACCCGCAGCGCCGGCATCGTCATCAACGAGGGCGGGCGCGCCTCCTCCTCCTCGGCTCCTCCCCGTTTCGTCAGGCCGAAGACGGAGCCGGGCCTCACCGTCGTGAAGACGGAGCCAGGGCTTGCCGACGAGCCAGGCCTCGACGACGAGGCAGCCTTGAAGTGGGCACGCGAAGATTGGGCGCGGACGGAGCTGGAGCCCCAGCGCCGCGCCCTGGAGTAGTACTCCACTTGCCGCCGTAGCCGCGACGAGGGAGGCGTCGTCGTCCTCGACGACGACAGCAGTGACGACGCGCCTCCTCCGCCGGTCCGCCTGGGCGACCCCGGTCAGGGGTCCAGCAATGCAAGTGGCATCCACGTCAATGAGGAGAAGAAGGATGAGGACGACAGCGGCGACCTCGGCGACCTCGCCGCGTTTTTCAGCCTGTAATCGCGACCCTATTCTGTTTTTTAAGTACTCCCTCCATCCCAAAATTCTTGTCTTAGACATGTCTAGATACGGATGTATCTAACACTAAAACATAACTAAATACACGGAAATCCCTTTTGGAGCTCGGGCTCCAGTGAGGCCTCCAGATTCAGATTTGAAATTTCATTGAAATTCGTATTTTTACATCTCAAAAAATTCTGAAAAAAATCACAGATATACATGAAGGCATAATACACATGTGTGTAAATTTTCAGTTCAAAATACATTGAAATGAGGGCTGTGCAAAAAAGACAAATATGGGGCTGTTTAACACATGATACTATTCATCCTCCCAGGCCATGGATTTGTCTTTTTTGTACAGGTCGCAACTCAAGGTATTTCATCATGAATTTTTACACACATGTGAGTTACATCCTTACATACACGCATATTTTTTTTCAGAATTTTTTGAACCATAAAAGTTTGAATTTGAATTTTTTAAAAATAAAGGCCTCCATGGAGCTCGGCCTCCAAAACGCCTTTCTCCTAAAGACATCCGTATTTAGACAAAACTAAGACAAAAATTTTGGGACGGAGGAAATACTTTATTTATGTAAAAACTATTTCAATTCGCCGGAATAATATAAATGTTTCGTCGAATATTTGTCCAGTTCGCCGAATTTTAGGTTTAAACATTTTAAAAACAGCCGCCTCGACCATGGGCCGTCGGCTGGGAACCAGATCGCCCCAGGCCGATTTTTAGCGCCGGTTCGCCCCTAGGCGGCGATTTTTCGAGCCGCCTGGGGGGCCAACGGCTGGAGATGCTTTTATACGTACTAATTTGTTCTCGTGCTCACAAATTTGTACATATTATTTCACGTTCTCGTGTTTAGAGAAATGACGATTGCATTTGCAGGAATGGTACGTTAAACTACGTTTATGGTGATGGACAACAACACATGGTCCCATTTTTCTCCCACACTAATGCTCCTACCTAAACGCTCTGATTTCTTCAAAGATGGGCGTGTCTCCCTGTGCTCAACACACGGTTTGTCGCTGGTATTTGACATGGGAGGCTATCCTTTTGAGAATGTTTGACATGTGAGGTTTCTTATTTTACACGTGTGCTATTTCAAATTTTGAGGGAGCTAACCGCCTGTGTCTTTGTACCTGCAGCTAATGCTCCATCCGATGACAAAGACAGAGCAACTCAAATGGTTACCGCAACCCAAAAAACAAACTACCGTTTACAAAAAGCATGGGAGAAAAGGCCTCCAACAACTTCAGTAAACCAGAAATATTTTTATAGGATCCCATATAATCACCTTCATTCTCCCTCATGTTTAAGGAAAGTTAGCCTCCCTGTAAAAATTGACGGGCCTAGAGCATCTCTAGCCGAGTCCCCAACACGGCCTCCCAGGCGATTTTTTCGCGTCGGTGCCCAAAAAACAGCACAGTCGCCTTCTCAGGAGCCCATTTTTTGCCGGTTTGAACCAAAATTAACGCCGGCCGACCCAGGCTGAACCCGGCACGCTGGGGAGCACCCGAGGGCGCCGGGGAACTCGATTTTGGCGCGAACGAGGATGGGCCCGCCGAGTCAGCGAGACGCCGCTTCGTCACCCTCATCGCCTCGGTTCCCGCGGGAATCAATGCCAAGACTGGCCAAGGCTTCCGCGCCGGTCAGCCTCCATTGATGCCTTACGGACGGCGCAGTGAAGGCGCAGCGGACGCGCGTCCCGCCCGCTCCCGCCATGCATCGCCCGGCATGCAGCCTCTCGCCGCCCCGCTACGGCTATAAAAGGCAACCCTCCCCGCCGGTGAACACCACAACCCCCCGCATCCGCCTAGAAAAATGGCCGAGAGGTTTCCAGGCGACGGCGCAGCGGCGAACGGCTTCGGCCGCCGCCATCTCCAAGAGCCGGAGGCGTGCCTCCTCTATGAGGCCGAGTATGTGCCACCGGTGCCCGAAGGGGCGGCACGGCGGGCAGAGATCGCCCGCATCCGCTCGTCCCTGCCGGAGGAGCAGCAGAACGAGCCGAGGTACGCCGCCGACAGCGAAACGCTGTGGACGATGTACTTCGAGCGCCGCCGCCAAGAGCAGATCGCCTCCGTCAACGGCGTCATCCCCCGCGGCCGCCTCAGCGCCGAAGGACGGCGCGAGTGGTGGGGCGTCCCAGGCCGCACCCTCGAGGCCGTCCTCGACCACATCGAGACCGGAAACATGACGCGCCTCGAGTACCCGGCGCGGCCGTCCTTCTCTCGCCGCCGCGGCAGTTTCTGGACGCCGCGGTGAATGGAGGCAACGTCCTCGTCGTCGGGCTCCGGCTCGCTCTCCTTCGGCTTGCCGGCTCTCCGTCCTGTCAAGCCGGAGCCGGAGGAGACACCGCAGCGGTGCCGCACCCGCAGCGGCGCCCTCGTCGTCAAGGAGGGTGGCCGTCCCTCCCCGCGCTCCCTTCGCCTGGTCCGGCCGATGCCCGAGCCGGGCCTGCTCCCCGTGAAGCCGGAGCACGTCGACATGGTGGCCCCAACGACGAGGCCACCCTAAAATGGGCAAAGGAGGACTACGTCCGCGAGCAGGTGCGCCGCCAGCACCAGGCATACGCGGAGCTCCAGGCCCGGCGCCGCGGGCGCGAGGAGGGCGGCTTCATCGTCCTCGACAGCGACGAGGAGGACTAGACCGGGCCGTCCAGTGCCCCTCCGTGCGTCGGCGACCCTGGGCAGGGGTGCAGCAAGGACGGCCGCGGCTCTGGCGGGGCGCGTGACGACGACGATGACGGCGACGGCGACTACACCCATTTCTACAGGCTTCTCGGCATGTAGATGACGGGCGATGGACGCGGCGTAGTGGCTAGTGTGGCGTAGTTTGCATGTTTTTACTTTTTTTGTAAAAATTTCAATGAAATTTCGCCAAGTTCGTACCAAATCACCGAGTTTGCACAAGTTTGTACGTAATTTCGCCGAGCTCGCGCCATATTGGCGGCGACCTGGTAGGCGACGACTGGAAACAGAGTCACCCCCACGCGCCAAACTTGCGCCTGTTCGCCCCCAGACGGCTTTTTTTGCCGCCCAGGGGGGCCGAACGGCTGGAGATGCTCTCAAGTCTCATGATAGGAGCGTTGCGCTCAACTCATACACGCACCACTGCCACGCCGGCTGGCCGCCGCGTCGCCACCACGCAGCCCTGCCTCCTCCCCTGCCATGCGTCCTGCTTTGGCCGCTGACGACACTCCTCCACGCACAGCTCCGCCTCCCGTATTCCACCTCCTCTCCTGCCCTGCCACGCGCAGCTCCGCCCCCCTCCGTGCAACGAAGGTATTTGATGATTTTAATGACCCAATATTTTTTCATGTTTGAATGGAATTTTTATCACAATATTTGTGCTCATATTTTTTGACATCGTGTTTATTTACAATGAACGCTCTTGCTCAATTTTTTTTCAAGGACTCATCCTCAGACGAGGACGAAGAAATCAAATTGGTAGCAACTTTGTATGCAGACATGATGACAAAAGAGAAGCGGAAGTGGGGATGTTCCGTGTATGGGCATCTTGTGCTCCGTCAAGCTAGTAACCAAAAGCCGTTGGATGATTACTTTGGTGAGAATCTGGTACATGGTTTAAAAAAATTAGGAGAAGATTATGAATGTCAGTTGGTTTGTTCTTGCGCATTGCTTGTGCCATGGAAGATCATTGCTTGTTCTTTACACAAAGAAGATATGCAGCTGGTCAACAAGGTCACAGTGTTAGACTGTATATATACGTAGCCTCTGTATAAATACTGTAACATTGTATTGTATCTTTTGGTACCTCTATATAATGAGATAGCCACACCCCGTTTAGGGTGTCGAGCAGTTCCTCAAAATACTTGTTTTACATGGTATCAGTTTAGGTTACGTTGTCTTCCGCTGCTCCCGCCGCGGCCGCCGTCGCGCCGACCTCCGTCGTCGCCGCCGCTGCCATAGCACCAGTTCTCGCCCCCACGTCGCCGTTCCTAGCTTCTCAGCCTCTCGCGGCGGCCTATGGGGCCCTGCCGCCGCCCGGTTCTCCGATCGGATCCAACCCGTACGGCGCTTCCCCGGGTGACCCTGCCTCGACCGCGGCTGAGATTGCTGCGCAGCCGTCCTATGGCGTCGCTGCACCACCACCGTACGGCGCCACCTCATCGATGCCCTACGGTGTCACCGCGCCGCCGCCCTACGGCTCTAACCCGTACGGCGCCTCCCCGGGGGCCCCTGGTGCGCCGCCGCCGCCGCCTCCTCACCAACCCTACGCGGCGCCCCCGCGACACCCGTACGGGCCGCCGCCATCGCAGCCGGCCTACTCCTTGACGCCACCGCAACCCTACGCGCCCTACCCAGCGCCACATGGGGGTGCGGCCTCTTCGTCGCGTCAACCCTACCCAGGGGTCGCGGCCGTCTTGCCCTATGGGGCTCATGCTGCGCCGAACTACGGCGCCCTCGCCCTCATGCCGAGATGGCTCCGTCGATGGGCCTTTATGGACCACCGACACATGCTCCTGCCGATCAGGCCGCCGTGTCGTCGCCGTTCTATTTCTCGCATCTGCTGCCGGTGAAGCTTGCACCGGATAATTACTTGTCCTAGCGCGCTCAGGTGTTGCCTCTTCTGCGGAGCCGCTACTTGGAGGGCTATGTTGACGGATCCATCCCGTGCCCGCCCCCTCATCACCCGGCGTACCACACTTGGGTGGCCCAGGATCAGGCCATCCTCTCCGCCATCCAGTCTTCGCTCACTCCGAGCGTCTCGTCGCTGGTCATCTTTTCCGCTATGTCCAGGGAGGCGTGTGCGGCCCTTCACACTAGCTTTGCCTCTCAGTCTCAGGCGCGTGCTCATTCCATACGCACCGAGCTGGGTGAGACCAAGCTTGGTGACCTCAGCATCACCGACTACTTCAACAAGATGACTGGTCTCGTCAACACGCTGGCCTCCATGGGCCAGCAACTGCAGGATGATGAGTTCACTACCTACGTGTTTAACGGGCTCGATGATGATTATGACAATCTCATTGAGAACATTCATGGCCGTGATGATCCACTTCCACCTCGTGAGCTTTATGCACGACTCCTCGGACGTGAGCAGCGCATCAAGGCGCGTCGTGTCTCCCTCGGCTTTGTCTCTGCCAACGCCGTGACTCGCTGTAAACCTCTGAAGTCGTCGTCATCCGGTGGCAAAACAGCGCCCTCACCACAGCAGGCCTCCCGGGGCAACGCGCCAACCATCACCGGCGGTAACCGGCGGGTGGCTTGCTGTCCCTGCTGTGGCGCTCAGCAGGCCTGTCAGCTATGTGGCATTGAGCGCCACATTGCTTCCCGCTGTCATCGTCGCTACAAGCAAGACTTCCTGGGCCTGGGCAACAATGGCAAACGGAATGATAAGCAGGCCGCAGCCGCGGTGACGGATCATGAGCACGGTCGCACTCCGTCCTATTCCATTGATCCCACGTGGTATATGGACACCGGAGCTACCAACCACCTCACCGGCGAGATGGGCAAGCTGTCTACTCAGGATCCATATCGTGGTCATGATCAGGTCCACATCGCCAATGGAGCAGGTATGCGCATCCCCCATGTTGGTCAGGCTTCTCTTCTCACACACAATTTTCGTAAATTGCATCTTTCCAATGTCCTTCGAGTACCCTATGCTACACATAGTTTGTTGCCCATTCCTCAACTTACTCGTGATAATAATATCCTTGCTGAGTTTCATCCTTTTCGTTTCTTTATCAAGGATCGGGACACGAGGGCCGTTCTGCTTAGCGGTCGTCTTCGCCATGGCCTGTATGCACTTGATGCACCGTGCACATCTCCCATGCAGTTTTCTCCGGACACGTTCAGTGGTGTTCGTGTGTTGCCTACGCACTGGCATGCACGTCTTGGTCATCCTGCGGCTCCTATAGTTCATCATGTGTTGCATCGTCATGAACTACCAGTTGTGTCTAATAAATCTGCTGAAACTATTTGTGATGCCTGTCAGCAGGGCAAGAGTCACCAACTTCCGTTTTCAGAGTCTAGTCGTGTTGTGAAACATCCTCTTGAGCTTGTGTTTTTTGATGTATGGGGTCATGCCCAGACGTCTGTTAGTGGCCACAATTATTATGTCAGTTTTATTGATGCTTATAGTCGGTTTACTTGGCTGTATCTTATTAAGCGCAAGTCTGATGTGTTTGATGTTTTTATCCAGTTTCAAGCACATGTTGAGTATCTCCTTAAGCAGAAAATCATCCATGTTCAATCTGACTGGGGGGGGGGGAGGTGAATACCACAACCTCAACTCCTTTTTCTAACAACTTGGGATTTCGCATTGTGTGTCTTGTCCACATACACATCAGCAGAATTGAACTGCCAAACGTAAGCATCGTCATCTTGTTGAAACTGGCCTAACCTTGCTAGCTCATGCATCCGTTCCGTTTCGGTTTTGGAATGATGCTTTCTCCACAGCCTGTTTTCTCATAAACAGGCTTTCCTCACGACTCCTGAAAATGCAAACCCCGCTTGAACTCTTGCTCAAAGAAATTCCAGACTACACTTTTTTCAAAGTGTTCGGGTGTGCATGTTGGCCTCACCTACGTCCATACAACAAGCGTAAGCTAGAGTTTCGGTCTAAGAAGTGCATCTTTCTGGGGTATAGTTCCCTTCACAAAGGGTACACATGCTTTCATGTTCCTACCAATCGCGTCTACATCTCTCATGGCGTTGTGTTTGATGAAAACGTGTTTCCTTTTCGTGCACTTCAGACAAACTCTACCACTCCCTCACCACCAGTGCACATGTCCATACCTTTGCCTGATCAATTTGTGAATGTTGCATATGCCCCTGCGTTGTTGCCTAATCATGCTGCAGGTATTGGACGCGGCGCTCGCCTTGAGCTTCTTGATGAACAGGAAACAGACGCGGCGGCTCCTCATCGGGACGTGCATGCACCATGCATGTCGGGTGAGACCCGCGTACCTGCCCCTACACCGCCTGTGGAGGCTGCCATGCAGGCGCCGATCTCGCCTGGCCCACGGGTGCTGGCCTCGCCTGGCCTGCCTGGCTCGACGGCTGGTGCCTCGCCTGGCCCACAGGCGCTAGCCTAGCCCAGTCTGATGCCGGCCTTGACTGACCCGATGCTGGCCTCGCCCGACCTGGTGGCATCCTCGCCTGGGCCAGCTGTTGCTTAGACCGGCCCTAAGCTGGATCCGGTCAGCCCCGCCTCGGCCTCTAGTGGGCTGGCCTCGCCCGACTCATCGTCGCCAGGGAGCTCTGGTGCGAGATCCTCCGATGATGCAGCTTCGTCTCTGTCACCTGTTGCATCAATATTGCCGGCACAACCTGTGGCCCCCCTTCGTCCTCGTACACGGAGTCAATCTGGCATTTTTCATCTGAAGGAACGCAAGGATGGGACTATGGCATGGCTCGCCGCGTGCATGGCCCATACTGCTGCTGATCCCACTGCAGAACCTCGTCACTTCCAGGCTGCACTGAGTATTCCTCACTGGTGTGCTGCTATGGAACAGGAGTTTCAGGCTCTCCAGAAAAATGACACTTGGCAGCTTGTTCCTCCAGTATCTGGTGTCAATGTCATTGACTCCAAGTGGGTTTTTAAATTCAAGAGACATGCTGATGGTTCCATAGAGCGCTACAAGGCACAGCTCGTTGCCAAGGGCTTCAAACAGAGGTATGGTCTTGATTTTGAAGACACGTTCAGTCCAGTCATCAAGCCTACTACCATTCGCTTGCTGTTGTCTCTTGCTGTTACTCGTGGATGGTTTGTTCATCAGCTTGATGTGCAGAACGCTTTCCTACATGGAATTCTGGAGGAGGAGGTTTATATGCGTCAGCCCCCTGGATTTGTTGATCCTGCACGTCCTCGTCATCTCTGTCATCTGGCTAAGGCACTGTATGGACTGAAACAGGCTCCTCGTGCATGGCATGCCCGCCTTGGCTTAGTTCTTCGGGCGCTTGGGTTTACTCCCTCCACTGCAGACACATCGCTGTTTCTCCTTCAGCGTCCTGAGGTTACGATGTATCTCCTGGTTTATATTAACGATATCATTCTCATTAGTTCATCCGATGCTGCTGCTGATTGTCTTGTGGTTGCACTTAGTGGTGACTTTGCTGTCAAGGATTTAGGTGCTTTGCATTTTTTTTCCTTGGCCTGGAGGTTTCACGTTCTTCTGCTGGTTTGACTCTTACACAGAAGAAGTACTCCTTGGACTTGTTGCATCGTGCTGGCATGCTGAAATGCAAACATGCTATCACTCCGATGTCTGCTACTGATCGGTTGTCTGCTCTTGATGGAGATTCTCTCTCACTGAGGATGCTACTGAGTATCGCAGTCTCATTGGTGGTCTGCAATACCTTACTATTACCAAACCTGATATCTCCTATGCAGTCAACCATGTGTGTCAGTTTCTTCATGCACCCAGGACATCCCATTGGTTAGCTGTGAAGCATATTTTGCGTTACATCTGCCTTACTGCCTCCTATGGTTTGCTTCTTCAGCCTACGCCGTTGTGTGATCTCTCAGCTTTTTCAGATGCGGATTGGGCTGGTAGCCCTGATGATAGGCGATCCATGGGGGGGTATGTAGTATTCCTGGGTTCTAACTTGATCGCCTGGAATGCTCGTAAGCAGGCCACAGTGTCTTGCAGTAGTACTGAAGCTGAGTACAAAGCAGTTGCCGATGCGACTGCTGAGATCATATGGGTCCAGTCTCTGTTGAGAGAGTTGAGAGTCTCTTCAGCTCGTCCTCCGGTTTTGTGGTGTGACAACATTGGTGCTACATATCTTTCATCTAATCCGGTGTTTCACGCTCGGACGAAGCACATTGAAGTTGACTATCATTTTGTTCGGGAACGTGTTGCACAGAAGCTACTTTGTATCAAGTTCATCTCGTCAAAGGATCAACTTGCTGACATCTTCACGAAGCGTCTTCCATAACCACAGTTTGTAGGCTGTAGGCGCAATCTTAACTTGCTTTGTACTTCAAGCCATAGTTAAGATTGAGGGAGGGCGTTAGACTGTATATATACATAGCCTCTGTATAAATACTATAACATTGTATTATACCTTTTGGTACCTCTATATAATGAGATAGCCACACCCCGTTTAGGGTGTCGAGCAGTTTCCCAAAATACTTGTTTTACACACAGTAGTTTGGAAAAGATTTATGTTGTCTTTTGAGTTCTTGCATATGGTTGTCCAGCCAATTCTATTGACTGGATTGGAATCCAAATAGTACTTTAATGATCTGTTTGAAAACATTGTGAGGTCCATCATTGAGATATTTAGAGAAGAATATCTCCCAGCTCCAAATGATGAGGACATTGTAAGACTTTCTTAGATGGGTGCATCGAAAGGCTTTCCTTTAATGCTTGGAAGCATTGAATCCATGCACTAGAAGTGGAACCCTTGTCCTAATGTATGGACAATTCAAAGGAAAAGGTAAAGATGCAATTATAATTCTTGAAGTTGTGACAACACATGACCTCTCGATTTGGCATTCATATTTTGGTTTGACAGGATCTAATAATGATCTGAATGTTTTGCAAAGATAGCATTTGTTTGCAAGGCTTTCTATTCGAGAGGCACCTCAAGTGAATTTAAAAATCAATAGGCGTCAATGACATGGGCTACTATCTTGCTGATGACATATATCATGCATGGTTAACTTTTGTGAAGACAATATCAACCCTCAAAGTAACAATCATATTCACTTTGCTAGGACAAGAAGCATGTAGAAAGGATGTTGAATGGGCAATTGGGGTTCTCGAAGCTCGTTTCACCATTGTTCATGGTCATTCACGCTTTTGGGATCAAAAGGACTTGTGGCGCATCATGACTGTGTCGTCATATTGCATACATGATCATAGAGGACTAGAGGGAACAACCGCCTGATTATCGCTATGAGAATGAGGGAAACAAAGTTTACATACCACTAGTTCAGCCACAAAGGGATGAACGATGACCGCATGAATTTCTTGAGATACATCAACTGATCGAAAACCACGCTGGTCATGAACAGCCCCATGATGATCTAGTTGAGCATTTGTGGGTTCTTCAACGTCAATAAAATGTATATTTTGTTCTATTTGTAATGATTTGGACCATCCATTGTGTTCAAATTCGAACCGGTTTTCATATATTGTGGATTGGAAATTATTATCAAGTATGAATGTTCGATATAACATGGTTTGAATTTTGATGATGATATTACACGCATGTATGTGTGATTTGTACGGTTCTTTAAGGGGAAAATAGAAAAAAAAGATTTATGGGGAAGAAGTTTACGAGAACTGAGAAAAGTAGGTCTCAGTCTCTCAGACAACTTCCCTTAAATTTTACGGTCATCCCGTAAAACAACTTTTATGGGAAGTTTTTTAGTAGATCTATTGGGGTTGCTATAAGTACTGGTGCAGTAATTGCCAACAGTTTGATCGAGCACATCGTTGTTCTTCCCCACTCTCATGCTCCCGCACGCTGAAAATTCCCCCTTTTTCCCAACAAAGGGTAATACATTAATATTAAGAGGATACTAATTATATTTGGCATCTGCAATGACACAATATAAAGACCAAGTCAAAATATCAACAATGCATATAGCCAAAAAGACTAAAAAATAAAATAAAATAAAGAGAGCCGACGGGGCAAACAACTAGCAGCACATAAGAAACAATACGATCCATCATCCTTGACAACACTTGAACTACTAGAAATGGTTCTCCAAAGCAACTCGCTGCAGGATGGAAACTGTCGAGGGACGTTTATTCGATCCTAACAACGGTACAATAGGGAGTATGTGGAATTTGTAGTCAAGGGGATGCCACGTCAGAGACAAGAGGGTCTTGGACATAGATCACACAAACACACAATGTACCTAGGTTCAGGCCCCAATGTGGGTAAAATCGTAAAAGCCCTACTTTCTGCCTTACGCTTTTCCTGTATGTAACTAGAGAGTGCAGAGGTTATAATGTTGAGGGGAGGATCTCGATGAGATAGAGTATCTCGGCGAGATGAGATGGCGGATATTTGGGTGATAAGCGTCGATTCCTTTCTAGGTGGTCCAGACTACAATGGAGCGGGACAAGCCCCCCCCTCTATAATGCCCCCAGTGCCCCTTTTGTAGCACAACATGTTGAAGGCTCCAATGACGATGCATGGGCATGCAAGCTCTGGAGTCTAGCCCTTACATCGGTTCACAAAGGGTATAGGGATCCTTCTTTCTTATTTGTAGAGTCGTTCCTTCTTTCATTATGTCATATGACAGTTGATAGTACACTATATTGGGGTGGCCCATTGGTCGGGAAGCCCGCCACTAGGCTGGCCTCAGGGCCCGGAAGTCCTAGCTAGAGACTAGGCCCTTCTGTCGCCATAAGGCTCGACTTCTAGATAAGACATCATCTTGGTGTGCAATCCAAGACCCTCACGAGGCTTGGTTAGTTCGCGAACCTGTAAACCCTAGCTCTCATCCCATTTATAAGGAGAGGCTCATGGTAGATCGAGGGCATCTGTTTGGTAGCTCATACCTCAGTAGCAATTACCACCTCCAATCTCTACCCCCGTCACATGAGGTGTTTCCACCATTAGTCAAAAGCAAAGCAAGAGTAGGGTATTATCTCAACCACGAGGCCCCAAACTTGGTTAGAACCCCATGTGTGGTCCCTTTGGTACTTCCAGTCATGCTATATGCCATACTGAGGGCAATAATGGTTTTTTGTATCATTTTGGTGCACCAGTAAAGAGTTGCGCTGGTCCAAGACCGACTCCAGATAGGATCTACAGTCAAATTTATCTTCAACTCTCTCACGTTCATCGTGAATGGGCCAGAGCCCATGACCTTCGACTCTGCGTTCCATCGCTTCATCGGGCAACAAGTGTGGCTTCCATGCACTACTGCAGGATGCTGCTAATGCGACACTACAATCAGAGACCCTTCGACGAAACTGTGTGCGATGCAATAATTGCAAATGATGATGTAAAAAACCCGTCAAAAAAGATGCAAAACATTTGCGATGGCAGATACGTCAAACACGGTTTGGATTTTCGTTGCGTGTGCGATGCTAGGCATACGGTTCAGTACAATGAACTGTTTGTGATGAGGCGGAACAACAGAAATAGACAACCAGATGAAGGTGTGTGCAATATACGACATACAGTTCATTCGGACGAACTGTTTGTGATTCGGCGGAACAAAAGAAACGGTAAGCCAGATCAAGGTGTGTGCGATAGAGGGCAAACAGTTCACTCGGATGAACTGTTTGCGTTGACCCCAGAGAACAGAAAAGGTTCAATTTAACAAGATGTGTGTGATACGCGACAAACAGGTATGTAATCAGAAATGTATGCGAAGACCGATAATAACACAGACGATTGCTGCTAGACGTCGTGTGTGTTGTGCGATGGGATTGCACACACACACACACACACACACACACACACACACACACACACACACTTATAAGTACATGGTTGCATAACCAAATTAAACATCCAATTAACTACACACATGACATTTGCACACACCAACGTAAACTATTACATGCATAATTACATAGGTGGCAACTACACACATGACATTTCCACACACCAAAGTAAACTATATATTACTTGCACAATTAACTAGGATAAATGATCATCTAATCATCATCTACTTCTTGTGACGCTTGCCGCTACTACTCTGCTTGTTGCTTGATCCGACCTCGTCAATTTCGGTAACGAGGCACTTCCTCATGTCAACGATCTACCTGTGCATCTCGTACCATGTGTACACGCTCTTGGCCGTGAACCTGAGATGAGGTTCATCTAGTTGCCGCGTCCAGGCCGCGTCTAGGGATTTTTTCTCTTGGCATCCTGCTTCATCTTTTCGTAGTAGTGGTCAATGATGGCCGAGGCAAGTTCAACCAGGCAGTCCTTCTTCATGCTGCCCCAGACCCTGTAGTGGTCACAGATTTCTACAAGGTTCTTGCAGGCCAAACCCGTAACCATGAGCGCCTTTACATCGTTGCAGGTTTCCACCGTAGCGAACTTGTAGTCGGTGTTGTTGACAAACCTGGCGAAACGGTCGCAAGGCTCTGTGGCCATGCAGTAGTGGAAGATGAGGACATGATGGCGCACACACAACTGGGCAACGACAACCTTCTGATCTTTGCCAGGATGACTGCCGATGTACTGGATGTCAATGCCGACCACCTTCTACTTGTCTCGAGCAAGCAACTACTACACGGTGTTGATGTAGTCCTCCACCACGGTCGGGTCGATGGTTTACACAACTGAGAGATCCGTCTCCCTCGTGTGGGTCTCCACTTTATGCTCGCCGAAACTCAATTGGAGCACCGCTAGATATCCTCTCTGTATGTGTCGTCGTGGGCGTGCTTGTTGTGTTGTGGGGCAAGATCGAAAGGTTGAAGATACTAAGGTTATAATGACCGCGGGAATTAATGGGGAAGCCGGATGGCTTGCAATACCACACCCTTGGATGGCAGTTCTAATTTGCAGCGTGTAACTCCATCGTGCCGCATGTAACTGCATCGTGGCAACGCGCGCGACGCAACCGCATGCATATGGGGCCCCCAACGTGATCGTGCGCAGGCCCCAACCGCTGGCAGAGTGCGAGCGCAGGGATGTGAGCAGAGTGCTCCGCAGTCGCCTCAATGATGAGCAACCATATATATGCATATAGCAATTGAACACGCAAGGAAAAGTTGTCCATAAGACGAGCGCGTGGAGGTATGCGAGCAAAGTGCACCAATGTACGTGAGCATAGCACGCCGCGGCGCCTAACGGCAAGCAGAGCGCGCCCCGGTGCCTAAGTTGCATGTGCGATATGTGGCATGCAGTTGATCCACCCGAGCTGTTTGTGATGGAATAAGCCGTGTGTGTTGTGGGCAAACGCTTGCTGGTATACAACTGTCTGCGAATGATGAATTCATGACCGATGGGTTCCCTAGTGTGGTCCGTGTGCGATGTGATATGCTATGTCTAAAGAACATCAACATATATACTTATAAGAACATCATTGAATAACCAAATTAGGCATACCATTACATAAGTGACTACACACATAGCATTTCCACACACCAAAGTAAGAAATTACATGCATACTAAACTAGGAGAAACGAGCATCTAATCATCTACATCTTGTTGCGACAACGCCTGCCACTCCTCTGCTTCCGACTGGATCCCTGGTCGTGAATGGTTAATAAAATCTAAGTCTATTGGATATTAAGGTCAAAATAGTACTACCAATATACGAGTCTCATACGATGCCATTTCAACGATTGTACCATAAAAGCCCGAAATATTACAAGGTTCAAATTCCAGAGTTACATGGCCCAAATTCAAATATTACAAGGTTCAAACTGATATTAAAAATGATATTCAGCTCATTCAGCTGCAAACGTCCGTGCTGATCAGCTGAACATGGATATAAGAGAGGTTCAAACTAAAAATACAAATAGTAAGGCTGGTTTCGAAACCTCATCATCTCTGCAAAGGGATCAACCGCTGACAAGTCATGTATGGGTTGACACAATGACTTCCGATTACTTTGTCATATGCAGTTCCAATACGAAGTTTAGCTTTTTTGGAACCTTTTCCATTCTGCAATAGCTGCCGGTGCTGATCAATAAATCATTCATTTTTTCGATATAAATGCATGTTCGATCTCATTACCTTCAGCACCCTTGCTCTGACAACAAAGAGCGTGGCGAATATAATCTCCGTTAAGGTCCCTTGGTAGGAGTTCAAAGTAATTTTTGAGAGATGCAGATCTAGGCATTCGATGTGGTTGTCGTTATATTATATCACGTTATCCACTACCGGGCCTATTATTATCTGCAAAAGAAGAGAACGTGTTAGTGCCTACTTGCAGTTTTGAACACTACTACAGGCCTATTTGGTTTGCATGATTTGTAAAATGCACCAGCGTGCCATCTTTGATCTGACATGATTAACATGGGAATTTGATTAAAATATAGAAAAATGTAGCCTTCTTCACAAGAGGTTGGAGTGGATGAAAAATTCCCTAAGAAAACTAGTATAGATGTATCCAAAGGAGAAATGCTTATGGATTGTAACCAGATGAATCAAGCAACCAATATGGGGTGGTGGGATGTATGTCCCGAAATCCTTCAAAATTCCTTCAGAAATTGTAGTACATTGTCATTGTAAACTTGAACTCCCTTATGGTTAACATTTAACAGGAAAGGAACATCGCCTCGATATACAACTTCTTCAGGCATGGAAAGCATCTCAGGAAACTAACAACTTCATGCAGGTTGGGGACGAGAGATTCTAGTGCCAAAACCTTCACTGTGCGCAGAATCTGGGTCAAGCTTTTCTTGATGACACACAAACATAGATATCAAGAAGGAGAGGTAGAAGGCGACTGTTGTACCTGAATGGGTGTGGATCCAATAACAAGTTCGGAGTATTTGACAGACGAGTAGCCCACCACTGTTAAGTTCGGCGTAGAAATGACATTGATTCTTGTTGGACCTTGTTGATCAACTACAAGTAATCTCTCAAGTGAAGGTGTGTCCTCAATGACCATATTGTGGTCCACCTTTTGTGATCTCTTGTTGCAACACCAGCAACACACATAAATAGTCCGGAGAGTCATGGAGGTGATGTGGAAGCTACTCGACCAATTCATCGCCTGAAGACGAAGGAACTCGAGTGCAGTACAGTCGTGGAGCAGGTGCTCCATGTCATCCTTTAGGATGCAGACAACGATGAGCTCGAGATGCTTCAATCGTGGTAGAAAAAGAGCGGGGGCATCATTAAGGGGGGGGATGGCAGTTCATGAATTTGGCGAGGCACGGCATGGGCGTGAAGCGGAGCACAGCCGTTGGCAGCGAGCGCATATGCACATCATTAAAACTGAGCTCCTCGAGCTGATCTATGTTGGGGGATCAGAACCGCTCGTCAAGCTTGGTAATGTCCTTGCCGTTGGAGCGGAACTTGCCCGTGATAAGGCCTCTGATTGGGTCATGGTGACTGTCGAGGATCTGGGAGAACGCATCCAAGCTTTTGCGATAGCCATGGCAGAGCTCGTGTGCATCGAGGAGGTCGAGTGGGGCGGAGAGCCATAGGGGGCGCCACCGGCGGGAAAGGACGGTTGTCCTCGCCCCATATCTGATTGGGAGGAGGGATATGATGACTGTCAACATATCATCGGGGAGGCTGTTGATGAAGTCTAGGCCTGTTGGAGTCGCTTGCGGTTCTTTCTCGACCCGCCTCCGCTTGTTGGCAGCCTCATTCTCCACCTCGTCGGCGGTGATGAAAACCTCTATCTCCATATTCACGCCGTGCTCCGGTGCTTCAGCAGCCCCGACGTCGCCACTCCCTTCGATGGGGCGCTTCGGCGGCATCATCATACACTGACGACTTTGAGGACTGAGGGCGGCGTCGAGGATGCGGGCGGAGAGAGAGGATTGTGTGTGTGGCGAGGATGGGGGATGCGGCTGCTCGGGCGCGCCATTAATACGAACCAGTGGGAGCGAGGCGGACGGTGGTCAAAGGTTGTCGCGCTTTCGGGTGAGCCTTCGCAGCGGACTTCTGGCATTCCTATACCATCATTTCACACACCTACTCGCATGCCTCCCGGCTACAATGCGCAGCGAAAATGCCTCCCGTCAATTCACACGCCTGCACGCACGCATCCCAGTCTGCCTGCGTGGCGGACTGCTCGCATGTGTCTCGTCAACTCATGCCTGCTCGCATGCCACACGGGGTGCGTGGCACTATATTTTGTTTTTGTTTTTTGATGATTCATTCTGCCACTTTACTGCTTAATCGAAGCATGGCATGGTCTAACACACATGGTCCGAATAAATATTTCGTATGAGATATTGGTTGACAGTTATTAACAATCTCCTGTTTATAAGTAGATTATATCAAAACTTGTCTCAAATTTGACGAAAAATACAATATCACAGTCTACTGGTGTCCATATATGACACCACGATAAGTTTCTTGAATTTCAACTAAGTTTTGGATTTACTGAATTTAAAAATCAATATTCTCAATGTTTTGAAATTTCTTTCACGTGGAAACATGCACCGAGGGACACACATGTGATTTTGCAATCCATTTTGGTGCACATGTAGCTCAAATTTGATTTTTGCACATTAAATCCCAAGGAAATCAATCAATTTATAAAATGGGTCGAATGATCTCTTTTTTTTCAAACTTTAACATGACACTCCTTTGGTCACATGTTCACTGCAGAAAAAGTTTGACATGCCTCAGAGTGGAGGTGGTGGTGCGGGATATGTGTTTGTGTGTGTGTGGGGGGGGGGGAGTCCATGAGTACACTACCAGTCGCGAGCCTCCGTGACGTGGGATTATTGATCATTTTGTGAGTCATGTATATATGCCACATCAAAGTCATGAATTGGTTATTTAAAGCATTACACAACCCTTTCATACATACATGTTCGGGCCACATGCATGCATTGGTGGTCCTCTCAGACACTCCCTCATGTAGTTAGCAGTGACATGCCCATTAATTAGCCCGCAAAGGTTTTTAGTTTCCACCGACAACAAGAGGCATCGGACTGAAGGTGGATTCATCTTGGCATGTGTGTTACGGTGTGGATCATGGTGAGATTCCATATCAAAGTTAGGGCATCTGCGTACACATGAGTCCCTCCCACCGGCTCGAAGTGAGGGGGCTAGCTACTACGCACCGTGAACCTCTGTGTAGTGTGTTTCCGGTTTGCGAAGCATGTGCCATGTCAAAGTTGTGCATTGGGTATTCAAACATCACCACGACAACATGCACGCGGTGGTTGTCCTATGACACTCGATCGCATGTGACTCTCTGTGGGCCCGTGAGGTCTTCATCGATCAATTGAACATACAATGAGAGAGAGGTTAATTTGACCAACAAGGATGGTTCTTTTTTTGGGTTTGTGTTACATATATGCACAGTAGGAGTATGTAGTACATGTCAAAGAGGGGGAAACATGTATACTCTCTCTCTCTATATATATATATATATATATATGTGTGTGTGTGTGTGTGTGTGTGTGTGTGTGTGTGTGTGTGTGTGTGTGTCATAACCTCGCTCCACATGGGGACTTTCCGGTTCCCGAGGCAGGTGCCACATCAAAGTTGTGCATTGATATTCAAACATCACGCTGTACCATGCAAGCGGTGGTTGCCCTATAGGAACTCACTCGCGTGCGGCGCTTCCATCTATGGGCCTGCGAGGTCGTTCTCCATCACTTTGACCCAACAAGAGAGAGGCACATTTGAAGAACAAGGAGGATTAATTCTTTTAGGGCGGTGTTAGGGTAGGAGTATATATATAGTACGTGTAGAAGGGGAGATGGGACCAACATATACTAGGTGTCACACATGAACCTCACTCTGTGTGGGGACTTTGCGGTTTTTGAGGCAAATGCCACATCAAAGGTTGTGCATTTGGTATTTAAAACATCACAACCACACACCTCTCCATATATATGTTTTGGCACACATGCAAGCAATGGTGGTTGTCCTGTGGCACTAACTCACGTGGTTATCGGCGATGTTTCCATGTGTCGGCCCGTTTGGTCCATCACTTTCATCGATAACGAGAGAGGTTAATTATTTTGACTCATGAGGGGATTAACTTTTCGTTTGTATCGTGATATAGGTGATATTACATATATAATAGCGCATGTGTACACATGAATCCATCCCATTGGATTGAAGGGGGGAGGGGGCGAGCACATGACATGCCATGAACCTCTTGCTCTATGTGGGGACCTGTGGGATTTTGAATGCATGCACCACATCAATGTTGTGCATTAGGTATTCAACACATATGCATGCATCACACACCTCCATAAATATGTTTGGGACACATGCATGCAATGGTTGTCTTTGCACACTCTCACTCGCTTGGTTATATATGGGCGGCAAGCCTATATATATTTGTGGGCCCATGTGGACGTCCATCATTTTGACCGACGACGAGAAAGGTTACGAGGGTGGATTCTTCTTCTTTGGTTCGTGTTACCGTATAGTAGGTCGATCATTCTAGGCCTAATTAAGTTGGAGCGCATGCATGCTACGCATCGTGAACCCTCGATCGGTGTGGGGATTTTATGGTTCCAAAGCATGGTGCCACATCAAATTTGCGCATTGCGTATTCGAACACCACACACACCACTTTATATACGTAATTGGGCTACATGCACAGAGTGGGTTTTGTCTTCAGATAGTACTCCCTCGTGATTTTATCCGTGACAAGCTAGCCCATTTTGCGGGGCTGTGTGGACGTCCATCACTTTGACCAACAACGAGCAAGAGAGGTTGTACGATCAAGTTGGACTGTTTGGTCCGTGTTACAAAACATCTTGGTGAGATGCCCTCCCCCCGACACGTGTGTGTGTCTGGGGGGGGGGGGGCTACTTCGCACTACCCGCAACCTCCGTGGGGTCGGGGAAGTCCGGTTATTTTGCGAGGTACACGTGCCACGTCAAAGTTGTGAATGGTAATTAAATATCACACCACACCCTTTTCATACATATAGTATAGGGCCACCCGCAGGTGGTTCATATGTGGTCTCACCCATCTCCTGCCACAAACACACATTTGTGGGTCAGCACAGGGGCCACCTTTGTCCGGAAGCGAAAGGGGAAGTTTGACCATATATATGATGGACTCCTATAGGTTTTGTGTTACAATAGGGTAAGATTTCAAACCTAACTGTCTGGGGGCATGCATTCGTAGCTAGGATTCCCTTACCACCGACACGAAGTGGGGTTCGTAGGGGGTGGCTGACTAGCAATACTGTGTGCTTTGTGCGACAGGTGCCACATCAAAGTTGTGCATTGGGTATTCGAACATAAAACCACCCTTTTCATACATATATTTGGTCCATGAAGTGTGTTCGTGTTATGACCCTTTCCCGCGTTATTCTTTTTGCCAAATTTATAAACAACACACGAGTTGGATGCAGAAACCGTCTACGATTGGGTATGAAACAGACACAGTTCGGTCAAACTACCTATGTGCTACGCCCGTGCCCCTGCAGTCACTCACATCAGCACAGTACATTGGGCTCCATGAGGCTTGCCTCCTGCTCCCGAAAGTATCTACTGCCTCATAATCTCGAAAATATCTAACCACGTAGAGGATTTTTCTGTTTGATAGCACACGATTCGTATGTGTGGACCATGTGCGATGTCTGTTACTCCCGCTCTGCTTCAGTCAGCTGATCCAAATTTTCAGTAGCCCCAGATTTTTTTGAACTGGAGCGCCGGCATTTTACTCCTGCCTGCATCCCACGCAATCTCAAAAATATCTGCTTTGCTGGAGTGGTTTTCTATTTGATAGCACACGATTATTATGTTTTAACCATGTGTTATGTTCGTTACTCCCGCCCAGCTCTGCTTCGATCCCTTGATCCAAATTTTTGGTAGCCCTGCCATTTTACTCCCGCTATCGGTGCAACAAACCTTCACGTATGTTGCCCGAACTATACACAGGCACGTTGGAAAGGAAGAAAACTTCACCAAGCATCCAAGTCAAGACCAAGCCAGATGAACAGCTCTTTTAGGGATCAGAGGGCGGATCAAGAAGACCAAGACTAGCCGAGGCAGTAGGATATCACTAAGGGAAAGCCTACCTTACCGGGAAGGCGAGCATGGTTAGGTCGAGGCTGCCCCGAGGACGAATCCCATGTTTCCCCGGCAGGCTTGCCGAGGCCCCAAAGGCAAATCTCCCCGCCAAGACTGCACCGCTCCACCGCATCGCAACGCAAGTCATCTGTCAGTGCGGTGCTGTAGGATCGAAAGTATGTCTAGAGGGGGGTGACTAGACTACTTGACCAAATAAAAATCTATCCTTTTCCCAATTTTAGTTCTTGGCAGATTTTAGAAACTTAGCACGGTTCAAGCAATCTTAACACAATTGAAGAAAACATGCAAAGAGTATATGAGCAACGGAAAGTAAAGCATGCAACTTGCAAGAAAGTAAAGGGAATGGTTTGGAAAGTGCAAACGCAATAGGAGACACAGATGTTTTTGTCGTGGTTCCGATAGGTGGTGCTATCGTACATCCACATTGATGGAGACTTCAACCGACGAAGGGTAATGGCTGCGCGAGTCCACGGAGGGCTCCACCCACGAAGGGTCCATGAAGAAGGAACCTTGTCTATCCCACCATGGTTGTCGCCCACGAAGGACTTGCCTCACTAGCGGTAGATCTTCATGAAGTAGGCGATCTCCTTGCCCTTACAAACTTCTTGGTTCAACTCCACAATCTTGTTGGAGGCTCCCAAGTGACACCTAGCCAATCTAGGAGACACCACTCTCCAAGAAGTAACAAATGGTGTGTTGATGATGAACTCCTTGCTCTTGTGCTTCAAATGATAGTCTCCCCAACACTCAACTCTCTCTCACAGGATTTGGATTTGGTGGAAAGAAGATTTGAGTGGAAAGCAACTTGGGGAAGTCTAGAGATCAAGATTCATATGGTAGGAATGGAATACCTTGGCCTCAACACAAGTGTAGGTGGTTCTCTCTCAGAAAATGTATGTTGGAAGTGTAGGTTCGTTCTGATGCTCTCTCCACGAATGAAGAGGAGGTGGAGGGGTATATATAGCCTCCACACAAAATCTAACCATTACACACAACTTGCAAATCTCGGTGGGACCGAATTGAGAAACTCGGTCGGACCGGTTTAGCAAATCTAGTGACCGTTAGGATTTTCGGTGGGACCGACATGCAACTCGGTAGGACCGATATGGTTAGGGTGAGGGCATAACGTAATCTCGGTGAGACCGATTACACAAACTTGGTGAGACCGATTTTGGTAATAAGCTAACCAGAGAGTTGGTCAGGTAAACTCAGTGGGACCGATTCGCTCATTTTGGTGAGATCGAAATGTTACAAAAAGGAAACAGAGAGTTTACATTGTAATCTCGATGGGACCGATCGCTCATCTCGATGGGACCGAAATGTTATGTAGGGAAACATAGAGATTACAATCCCATCTCGATGAGACCGAGATCCCTATCGGTGAGACCGATTTGCCTAGGGTTTGTGGCAGTGGCTATGACATCTGAACTCGGTGGCACCGATAGGAAGAATCGGTGGGGCCGAGTTTGACTTTTGGTTTAGGTCATATGGGGATGTGAGAAAGTAGTTGAGGGCTTTGGAGCATATCACTAAGCACTTTGAGCAAGAACCTCATTAAGCAACACCTCATCCCTCCTTGATAGTATTGGCTTTTCCTATAGACTCAATGTGATCTTGGATCACTAAAATAGAAAATGTAGAGTCTTGAGATTTGAGCTTGAGCCAATCCTTTTGTCCTTAGCATTTTGAGGGGTCCACTTTTCTCATCCATGCGATGCCAATCATTGAGCTTTCCTGAAATATTTATCTTGAAATAGCATTAGCTCAATGAGCTGTATGTTGTTAGGAATTACCAAAACCACCTAGGGATAGTTGCACTTTCAGGTGTCAAGCACCCAAGTGATTAAGTGGTTGTCATTTGGCACGTGGCAGCCATTTGGAAGGTAGATTACCTCTATATGACACCCGTCCAGAGGCGTGTCAAGCAGATAGGTAGAAGACAACTAAGTGGCGCGACAGGCTTGCCCGGCTGCATCTTCAATGTGACACCTAGCAGTGCATTTAACGCACTTTGTCCTAACTGTCAGAGTTAGGTATGATAGCACTATTGGCTATCTAATCACTAGATAATGACTGTTTTGCCATGGTGGTTACCCCTTATCCTATAAAAGGAGGGCCATGGCAACCTAGAAAAGGATTCGGACCTTTGTACACTCATACGCGCATAGCTTCTCTCCCCGAGGCGACCTTGCCGGGCTTGAGCGTTGCGGGTTCATCGCAGTCCTTCCATCAATCCACAAAAGCAGGAGTAGGGTTTTACGCGCGGCCCGAACCTGGGTAAAAACCACCAGCCACCTCTATCATGTTGTCCCATGGCTTCTGCTCTTTGTGCAACGTGACCTTCCCCCTTGCTGAACCACAAGGGGCTGATGGCCCCATAGGTGATTGTGTTCCACCGGGACATCTTTGGCATGCCAGGTAGGGGGAAGCGCATGCACAAACCCGAGGTTGTGAACATCGTGTCAACCTTCATCATCGTCTTCTTCATCATTGGCTTCATCATCCATGGTGCCCAAGAAGAAGCCCGGTGCCACTGCTCTTCCTTCCACCTCGAATGCCCCCTCACATGGAGCCGCTGATACTATGGGTGCTGTAGTGGCATTGCGGGGGTGCGGTGCCGTAGGGGACGTGACCGGGACTGGCGGCACTGTCATCGTTTCCCCTGCGGCCGAAGCGGGAGCGGAAGACTCCTGGGGATGGCGGCATCAACAACATCCCGACGGCCATGTTCCACAAGGCGCGGGCAGGGGGGATGTTCAGTCTCCACCTCCCCACCAAATTGGTGGGCGCAACCGCAACGTCGACGCCTGCTCTGGTGCGAGTCATGACCCCCTAGTTGTCCCTGTTATAGGCACAGCTACGGGGCACACCCCTTGCCCATGGCAGGGTAACCAAGACGAGGCGTCAAACGGGGTCGTCAACCCCCAGGCGCACCCCTCTCGCCACCGCACTGTCGTGGCAACTGGCTCATAGCGACGAGAACATGGCGCCGCCACTACTGGTACTACCAGGAGTAGGGCGACGCCGCGATCTGCCTCATCATCTATGCCAAGCACTGCTTTGGAAGCCATGGTGCAAGCTCAACTACTACTGAGATTCCTGCCAGCGGCCGATCAAATGGATGAGTGGAGAGTCACTAAGGGAGTCCTGGACTAGGGGGTGTCCGGATAGCCGAACTATCATCATTGGCCGGACTCCAAGACTATGAATATACAAGATTGAAGACTTTGTCCCGTGTCCGGATGGGACTTTCCTTGGCGTGG
Source organism: Triticum timopheevii (assembly GCA_963921465.1). NCBI lineage: Eukaryota > Viridiplantae > Streptophyta > Magnoliopsida > Poales > Poaceae > Triticum > Triticum timopheevii. Next base: position 227,893,546 of record OY997270.1, on the reverse strand, counting down.
AAGGCAAGATTGGCAATACGGATATGTAGATCTCCTACCATTGTAACCGACTCTGTGTAACTGTCAGGACCCCGACTCAATGTCACATCGATCTAGCCTGTAACACCTCATATCACTTTGCGGCCTCACGCACGGTATCCCCACGGGTGTCGCCTTACCTTTGCCTGGGACCGTTTGCGCCTTTTGGCACACGTATATGATAGTGTCGCTAGCATCCATATGAAAAAGGAGCCCGGGCTGACATGGCTAGTTGTAAACCCAAAGTGGCACCGACTTACAGGGACAGACATCCATGACCCAGTATCGAACGTGTCGGTCATCAGCAAGTAAGTTCCGGGCTGTAGCACTGGGCTAGCAGGACTCCGGTAAACCGGGCTGTAGCGGGCTAACAGGACTCCGGTACTCAATGCGTGACACTTCCCCGAAGGGACAGACACAGGAACGAAGAAGGACACATGCCGGCCAGCCAAGTGTTCCGGAGCAGTAGCAAGCTACCATGGCTCGGTGGAATCACTAGGAGACATTTCCCGGTAAGAGAGGCTACTAAAGATAAACAACTAGATAGTCAGATCCCACACATACCAAGCATTTCAATCATACACACAATATGCTCGATATGTGCAAATACAACAAGGCATCACAACATGACTCTATGACACAAGTACTTTATTTAAAGGCTCAGAGAGCCATACATAGCATACACACAAGTACGGGCCACACGACCCAGCACTCAAGTCATACAGTCATACAAACCAGCAGCGGAAGTAACATGTCTGAGTACAGACAACTAGTAAAATACAAGAGGCTTAGAAAGCCTAACTATACTACGTGGTCCTTCACAAGCTCAGGATCACCACCTGGGCCTTAGCCTACTCATTGATGTCAACGTCTACGAAGAACCCATCAGAAGGGGTTGCAGCGTCTTCTGTAAAAATGTAAATTATAGCAACATGAGTACAAAGGTACTCAGCAAGACTTACATCAGATCCTACATACATGCACATTATCAAGAAGGGTTGGTGGAGTTATTGCAGCAAGCTAGCTTTGACTCTTGGCTAAGCTATCCTACGAGACTCCAACTTGAAATGGTTTTGCGCACACGAGTCCACTACTCACCACTCAATACACTACCGAGAATCCACCTCCGTCTTCCTACGGAAGAGCCATCCTCGGCACTCACGCTTATCTGGAGGCTTTTAGTAGTTTCCATTTACTTGTCTATGAACTGTATAGGCAACCAAGTAGTCCTTTACCGCGGACGCGGCTATTCGAATAGATTAGGTTAACCCTGCAGGGGTGTACTTCTTCATACACGCTCTCACCACTTACCGTCGTTTACACGACATGTACTCGGCAACCTTCAAGCGGAAGCCCAACGTGGGTGTCGGCCACGACCTACCTAAACACCTAAGTCTCTAGTCCAGGTTTATCGCCTATTTGGGTTCCATCCATGAGGAGATCCGGCCGAAGTTTCGCTCACGGCCCCAAACGATGTGAACAGGGTTCCCGAGATACCAAACGGGCATCTGGTACACCCGGCCACGTACCTACCGCATCACAGCCCACCCCTACGGTCAGCGCTGTCCACGGCCTCCAGTAGGCTACAAACACCAGAAACTACTTGCAACTCCTGGACAGAAGACTAGGGTGAATAAGAAGCCGAGAGGGTCCATTGGTTTCGGGCCCAATGCATGGTAGTAGCTAAATCTTAAATCACACATACATATCTCAGTGCTTAAGGACGGCCTCAATGAAACAACCCACCATGTACTCCTACATGGCCTCTCATCGATACCTTTACCAAATCGTGTTCAACACACCACTCTCAAACTGATATGATCATTTCACTCTAGCCCATCACCCAGATGAACCAGACCTGACACGACTCTAAGCATAGCAGGCATAGCAAGGTAGGAACAACACATACATATGGCTCAATCAACTCCTACACATGCTAGTGGGTTTCATCTAGTTACTGTGGCAATGACAGGTCATGCAGAGGAAATGGGTTCAACTACCGAAGCACACAGCAGTTTGAAACGCGTTTTCTTAATGCAGTAAAAGAGAGCAAGAGCGAGAACATGGGATTGTATCGATATGATCAAACGGTTGGTTGCTTGCCTGATGGGTCGATGCACTGATACGGTTCTTCGCTAGGGTAATCACGGTACTCCTCGGAGGCAGAACCTGCCGCAAAGAACACCGATACATAGCCATCACCAAACGATGTGCGACAATATGATGCATGCATGAAACATGGCAATATGAGTGTGTTGGGCTAGTGCAACTAAGACCAGAAGGGTTTGAACCAATTTGAACCAAAGATTCAAATTTCAAACTCATACATTGCCCTTTAAAGTGTTTTATCTTGTTTTGCATTAAACATCAAGTTAACTTGTTTAATCATGCATGAAAACAGTACAGATGGAAAGATTGGATTTTTCTGATCATTTTACATATATAACTTGTCTGATTTGGAGTTACAGATTAAAAGTTATGAATTTTTGAAGTTTAAACTATATTCTGGAATTTCCTGTATTAGAATAAATCCAGAAATTGATTTATTGCGTCAGCATGAGGTCATGCTGACCTCAGCAAGTCAACAGACCCGGTCTAGTCAAACCTGACGCGTGGGGCCAGGGTGTCAGGGTCATTAGATTAGTTAAAGTTTAATTAAAACTAAACTAGGTTAATTAACAGGGCTGGGCCCCACCTGTCAGCGACTCAACGGAGTCAACCAGGGCCCTCCCGTGGTCAAAACAGGTCAGCGGCGCCGGCGAGCCCGACGCGGCGGAGGAAAGTGGTTTTAGCCGTTCCGGCCACCAAATGGGTCGCGGAGGGCATCGGGATGGAGCTGAGGACGAGCCGGAGCTCTTGGCGGAGTCAGTTGGGGTCGGGGTGGCCGAAGTTGGTGCCGGCGACGACTTTGGCGGCGACCGGAGCTCGGGTGAGAGCGAACTCGGGCTAGGGTGTGCGGAGAGGTGCGGGGAGTGCATGGTTAGGCTCAGCGCGGCGTGTTGAGTGCGTTGGACACCGTGGAGTGGCCGGAGGATGGCCGGGAGCACGTCGGCGACGAGATCCGCGGCGGTGCGTGCGGGTGATCTTTGTGTGATGGCTACACGGCTCGGGAGTGGGAGGGGAAGGGTAGGAGGAGTAGCTAGGCTCACTGGGCACTCGTAGAGGCCACCGGCGGGGTCGGGGACGAGCTGAGACGGCGGCGGCGTTGAAAGGGATCTTCGGCGACGGCGAACTCGGGCGAGGTCGGTGCGGTGGACTCGGCCTTGCGAGGGCTCGGGGCTTGACTAGCTCGACGAAGTGGACGGCGGCGGAGCTCCTGGACACGGCGGCACGGCGTGGGGTTGACGGAGGGCGTGGCTACGGCGAGGGGGTGGCGGCGATGGCGTCGGCCATGGCTGGGGAGCGCGAGGGGGAGGTGCTGGAGAGGAGAGGGGGTGTCTGGGGGGTTCAGGGGAGAGAGGGGGAGCGATCCACGGCGTTAGCCGGGCGAGAGAAGCAACGAGGCGGCGAGCAGGTGCGTGGCACCCATGCGGTGCTCGCCATCGAGCACCTGCCTGCCTGCCTGGCCGGCAAGCAGCTCGCTGGCGCGGCGCTGGGCCGGGCCGGCAGGTGGGCTGGTTAGCGGGCGCCAGGTAAGTTTTCCTTTTCCTGTTTTTTTCTTTTTCTATTATTCTGCAACTTTGTTGAATTAATAAAAATACTTAGGCAACTCCTAAAATCACCAAACTACTCCTGGTCCATAGTTGGATTATTTCCAACATGAAACATTTTAGTTTGGAGATATTTGAGCACTTGAAATATTTTATATAATTTTAAGTGCCCAAACTCAAATATTTATGATTTAATTCAGAGACCCTAGGATGACCTAGGAAATTGTGCATCACTTTTGGCAGAGGTTCTGAACCAAGACAAAAATGATGGACATTTTAGAAGGGCATTTCAGGTTCATTGAAAAAGTTTTTAGTAAACCCTAGTTGGTTTCAGAGGGGGCTGGGGGTTCTGTCATCCCCATTTCAAGTTTCTGATGAAAAAATAGACATGATGCAACACTCTAATGCATAACTAGCTAGGGTGTGACAACTCACCCCCCACTCAAAAGAATCTCGTCCCGAGATTTGGGTTCCTCCGGAAGAAGGCGGGATACTCAAGTCGAAGACGATCCTCCCTTTCCCAAGTTGCTTCCTTCTCAGAATGGTGCGACCATTGAACTTTGAGAAACTTGATATTATGACGTCGAGTGGTACGCTCGGCCCGATCGAGGATACGAACGGGGTACTCTCGATACGTGAGATTATCTTGGAGATCAAGCGTTTCGTGGTCCACTCCACGGATAGGATCCGAGAAGCAACGCCTGAGTTGAGAAACGTGGAAGACATCGTGGACTCTGGAGAGATGCGGAGGTAGTTCCAATTGGTAGGCAACTTCTCCTCGTTTAGCGAGAATGCGAAAAGGTCCAATGTAACGAGGAGCCAATTTGCCTTTGATACCGAAACGATGGGTTCCCTTCAGAGGAGTAACCCGAAGGTAAGCCTTCTCGTCAACCTCGAAAGTCATAGCCTTATGTTTTCGGTCATATTGACTCTTTTGACGAGATTGGGCTGTTTTCAACTTTTCACGAACGATGCGAACTTGCTCTTCTGCTTCCTGGATCATATCCGGGCCAAAGGATTGTCTTTCCTCGGTTTCTGACCAATTAAGGGGTGTTCGACACCGTCGTCCATAGAGAACTTCAAAAGGGGCTTTACCCAAGCTAGACTGATAGCTGTTGTTATAAGCGAATTCGGCAAATGGGAGGCATTTCTCCCAATCCATTCCGAATGAGATAACAGAAGCTCGAAGCATGTCTTCTAGAATCTGGTTGACGCGTTCTACTTGACCACTTGATTGAGGGTGAAAAGCGGTGCTAAAGGAAAGGCGGGTTCCCATAGCATTTTGGAAACTTTCCCAAAATCGAGAGGTGAAAAGACTTCCTCGATCCGAGTTAATTTCCAACGGAACACCATGGAGAGACACTATTCGGGAGATGTACAAGTCTGCTAACTGACTAGCAGTTATACTCTCACGAACAGGTAGAAAATGGGCCACTTTGGAAAGGCGATCGATAACGACGAAGATAGCATTATACCCTCTATTGGTCCTGGGAAAACCGGTGATGAAGTCCATACCAATTTTATCCCATTTCCATTCAGGAATAGCTAGGGGTTGAAGGGTGCCAGCAGGCCGTTGATGCTCTGCTTTTACACGACGGCAGACGTCGCAATTAGCAATATACTGAGCAATTTCTCTCTTCATCCTAGTCCACCAGAACCTCTGGCGTAGGTCCTGATACATCTTAGTGCTACCGGGATGAATAGTGAGAGGAGATTCATGAGCTTCCTTAAGGATCAATCGCCTCAGGTTTCGCACCTTGGGAACCACTAGCCGATTCCCGAAGTATACGACCCCTTGATCATCAATGGAGAAACAATTCGCAACTCCTTTATGGATGTTTCTCTTGATGCGGGAAATTCCCGGATCTACTTTCTGTGCTTTGATGATCTGATCCGTAATGGTAGGTTTCGCCACCAAGGTGGAAAGGAATCCTTGAGGAACAATGTGGAGATTAAGTTTCCGAAATTCCTCATGGAGAAGTGGTTGACTTTGTTGCAACATTAGGTTATTGCAATAAGATTTACGACTTAGCGCATCAGCCATGACATTGGCTTTCCCTTGGGGTGTAAGTTATTCCTAAGTCGAAATCTGTGATCAACTCGACCCAACGTCTTTGCCTGAGATTCAAATCCGGTTGGGTGAATATGTACTTCAGACTTTGGTGATCAGTGTAGATCTCACAACGATTACCGAGGAGGTAATGTCGCCAGGTTTTAAGTGCATAGACTACAGCTGCAAGCTCTAGGTCATGAGTAGGATAATTCTCCTCATGTGGGTGCAATTGCCGTGAAGCGTAAGCAATTACGTGTCGATCTTGCATGAGAATACAGCCTAGTCCTTGTCGCGAGGCGTCGCAGTAGATAACAAAGTCCTTAGAGAAATCTGGCGGTACCAGTACGGGAGAAGATGTTAGGCGTCTTTTCAGCTCCTGAAAGCTGTGCTCACATTGTGGAGTCCATTCGAACCTTTTATCTTTCTTGAGGAGTTCGGTTAGAGGTTTAGCAACTTTGGAGAAATTCTCGACAAAGCGACGGCAATAGCTCGCTAGGCCAAGGAAGCTCCAAACTTGCTTAACCGATTCAGGTGGAGTCCAATTAAGGACGGCTTGAACTCGCTCAGGGTTAACGGCAATACCTTTACCAGATATTACATGACCCAGGTAGGTTACTTCTGACAACCAAAATTCGCATTTAGAAAATTTGGCATAAAGGCGATGCTCTCGAAGTTTCTTCAACACTAGCCTTAGATGTTCGGCATGTTCTTCCTCGTTCTTGGAGTAGATGAGTATATCATCGAGGTAAACCACGACGAATTTATCCAAATACTCCATGAAGATTGAGTTCATTAACCGGGAAAAGGTGGCTGGAGCGTTGGTTAAACCGAAAGACATGACGGTGTACTCGTATTGGCCATAACGAGTAACAAAAGCCGTTTTCGGAATGTCCCCGTTCCTGATTTTGATTTGATGGTAGCCCAACCTCAAATCCATTTTAGAAAAGACTGAGGATCCAGCGAGCTAATCATACAGGTCGTTGATCCTGGGGAGCGGGTACTTGTTCTTAATTGTGACCAGGTTAACCGGTCGATAATCTACAACCATCCGGTCCGTACCATCCTTCTTCTTGACGAAGAGAACGGGGCAAGCCCAAGGAGATGAACTAGGTCGGATGAAACCCTTTTTCAAGGACTCATCGAGTTGTTTCTTAAGCTCGGCTAGCTCTAGTGGTTCCATCTTATAGGGTCTTCTAGCAATCGGGACGGTTCCTGGAATGAGGTCTATTACGAACTCAACATCCCTGTCGGGTGGAACACCTGGCAATTCCTCTGGGAAGACATCCGGAAAATCACGGACTACCGGAACATCCTCAAGGTCTGGCAAAGGGCTGGCGTTAAGGGAATATAACTGTTGCTTGGCTATTCGGGTCAAGACATTGACTATCTTCCCCGAAGGATGGGTGAGTTGAACAGTCCTAGAGAAGCAATCAATTTTGGCATGATGGGCTGACATCCAGTCCATACCCAAAATGATATTAATATCCGAAGATTTGAGAGCTATCAAAGATGCAAGGAAAACAAGTCTGTCGACTTGGATTTCATTTCCATGGCTTACTCTAGAAGTTTGCCATCTAGAACCAGGAGTGGAAATTTCCATGGTAGAAGGCATGTCACAGAAGGCGGTGTTATGCAAGCGAGCATAGTTTTCGGATATGAATGAATGAGATGCTCCAGTATCGAAAAGAACAGATGCCGGGTGGCAATTAACAAGGAGCGTACCGAGAACGACGTTGGGGTCCTCTTGAGCTTCTTCGGCAGAGATACAGTTGACATGGCCACGTGCAGCAGTGGCCGGCTTGGCGTAGAACACTTTCCCTGTCGGCTTGCCACGGCCAATTGTTTTTGCTGTCTGGTTGGGGTTGGTTTGGGGGCACTCGCGCATATAGTGGCCTGATTCCCCACACTTGAAACAAGTCACGGAACTGGTGCGTGGAGGAGCATTATTGGTTGGACCACCATAGGGCTTGGCTGGTGCATATTGTTGAGCTGGGCGAGGCGCCTGAAAGGATGGCCTCGGTGTATATCTGGGTGGCAGGGCAGTGTTAGGCACCCACACGCGGCGCTTCTGGGGTCCAACACCGGATGAAGAACCCAAATCACGGCCATGCTTGCGTGATGCATCGAAATCAGTCTGTCCCGTCTCAGCACTGATGGCTTTATTCACAAGCTTCTGAAAAGAGGTGCACTCATGCAGACGGAGGTCACGGCAGAGCTCAGGACTAAGTCCCTTACGGAACCTTGCCTGCTTCTTGGCATCGGTAGAAACTTCCTCAGTTGCATAACGTGCAAGGTTACCGAACTCCCTGCTGTAAGCGTCAACAGAGAGTCGACCTTGGGTGAAGCTACAGAACTCCTCACGTTTACGATCCATGAGACCCTCCGGAATGTGATGTTCACGGAAAGCCTCGCTGAATTCAGCCCAAGTAGTGACGTGGCCCGCTGGGCGCATAGCTTCATAATTCTCCCACCAGAGACTGGCGGGGCCTTCAAGATGATATGCAGCAAAGGTGACCTTATCAGCCTCAGCTACCAGCGCAGAATGCAGTTTGTGAGTAATGCTGCGAAGCCAGTCATCGGCGTCGAGAGGCTCGACGGAGTGGTGGAAGGTAGGCGGGTGTAACTTGATGAAATCACTGAGTGACACCAAGTTATTTCTCTGATGGTGTGCTGTGTTCTGTTCGATGCGCTCCAACAAACGGTTGGTCTCCCGCTTGTTTCTCTCGGCTTCCAGCATAACTTCGGCTAGAGAAGGAGGGTGAGGAAGATTAGCATTCCTGACTTCACTGCCTTCGGCCTGCTCTCGGGGAGCAGGGTTTTTGCGCGTGTTAACCATCCTAGGAAAAACAAGACAATGGTTAGGTCCAGGATGATAAGATTTGGCACAGAAATGTAGAATGTAATGGATAACTCGGAATGCAGGATGATCATCTGTATGACATGGTAGATATAGAACTGCTTCTTTATTCCATCGTCATACACACCATACAAGGTTTTAGTACAAGACCAAACAAAGTACTACTACGGTGAAAGGGAGATTACATCTCATCGAAGGCATTCCAAGCTCCTATACATTATTTTTCATACACCTCCGGAATGACTACACACTAAGTCATATTCCACAAGTCACGCAGGACAGCGGAAATACAACTGTTACATTACTAGTGGAACTGCTACTAACTCAGACGTCTCCGTAGTAGTCCTCGTAGAAGTCACCTCCATAACCTGGAAGTTCAACATGAGCATCCGGAAATAGACGATCTCGTAGAGCTTGTGGACCAAAAGGGCTAGGGTGAGGTCTTGGACCAACAAACGGTGGCCTGCGGGGACCACGAGGTGGGGTGATGCCTCCCACATCACGCCAATCCATCATGTCCGGCAGAGCAGACCTAACAGGATACAGATCTCTCATATCCATGTATCCAGCTTGCACAGCCGGTGCAAACCGAGTCAAGGTGGCCCAATGATCAGCGCGGGTATTGAAGAGCTCCATTCTCAAGGCCCGGTTTTCACGGTCCCTGTCCTCGAGCAACTCAGCAGTGGTGCGAGTTAGTGAATCCTCCTGAGTGGGGTCAGCATAGATAGCCTGGAGATACCCTTGTGCTCCCGGAAGTGATGATGGCATATACCGGAAATCAGAGTCCCGAAATTGGCCAGTCCTGACTCGCATGATGGTCATCATAGAGTAGGCGGCATCCTGCACAGCCATCTCAACAGTAACCCCGAGTCCGTAGGAACAGTGAAGAGCCTCGGTAGAACCAGGATAAGATGGAAATATCCTGACAGTGCAAAGATACTGGCTTTGATTAAAATCTCGAAATTGCTCTTAGACCGTGTACTCAGGATACCAACGGTATCCAGCCTCAGTCATTACCCTGACCAACATAGCAGTATGGCCGGGTACATCAATGCATCGGGTCAGGCGAACCACTTGATTTTGGTCGCAAGTGGCCATCTGAAAGCACAACCATAATGCAAAGGCATTAGAATTTCTAGCAAAATTTCGACAGCATAACAGCTGTAAATGCTCAAAAAGGATTTTGAGACATTTGACAAGGATTCCATACACACTCAACAGCATCATATCAAAGTTCCAGGTCCAACTTAGCAACATAATGTGGAAGTAGAACTGAACTAGGCTTGTATCCATCAAACCTATAAGGTACTACTGATTAGTAACACGTGAACCTGATAGAGAGAAGAGATCCTAATTCCTTAACCCCCGGTGGAAGAATAGACTGACTCAGATCAGAATGTCATAAGATAAAGGAGTAAAAAGAGCCTTACGTACCAACCCACAAACAATTCCCCTACATATAACTAAAGAATTTCTAGACTCAACATCGACCAGTTTGGCTTGGAGAACCTACAGGCAGTCCGGCTCTGATACCAACGCTGTCAGGACCCCGACTCAATGTCACATCGATCTAGCCTGTAACACCTCATATCACTTTGCGGCCTCACGCACGGTATCCCCACGGGTGTCGCCTTACCTTTGCCCGGGACCGTTTGCGCCTTTTGGCACACGTATATGATAGTGTCGCTAGCATCCATATGAAAAAGGAGCCCGGGCTGACATGGCTAGTTGTAAACCCAAAGTGGCACCGACTTACAGGGACAGGCATCCATGACCCAGCATCGAACGTGTCGGTCATCAGCAAGTAAGTTCCGGGCTGTAGCACTGGGCTAGCAGGACTCCGGTAAACCGGGCTGTAGCGGGCTAACAGGACTCCGGTACTCAGTGCGTGACATTTCCCCGAAGGGACAGACACAGGAATGAAGAAGGACACATGCCGGCCAGCCAAGTGTTCCGGAGCAGTAGCAAGCTACCATGGCTCGGTGGAATCACTAGGAGACATTTCCCGGTAAGAGAGGCTACTAAAGATAAACAACTAGATAGTCAGATCCCACACATACCAAGCATTTCAATCATACACACAATATGCTCGATATGTGCAAATACAACAAGGCATCACAACATGACTCTATGACACAAGTACTTTATTTAAAGGCTCAGAGAGCCATACATAGCATACACACAAGTACGGGCCACACGACCCAGCACTCAAGTCATACAGTCATACAAACCAGCAGCGGAAGTAACATGTCTGAGTACAGACAACTAGTAAAATACAAGAGGCTTAGAAAGCCTAACTATACTACGTGGTCCTTCACAAGCTCAGGATCACCACCTGGGCCTTAGCCTACTCATTGATGTCAACGTCTACGAAGAACCCATCAGAAGGGGTTGCAGCGTTTTCTGTAAAAATGTAAATTATAGCAACATGAGTACAAAGGTACTCAGCAAGACTTACATCAGATCCTACATACATGCACATTATCAAGAAGGGTTGGTGGAGTTATTGCAGCAAGCTAGCTTTGACTCTTGGCTAAGCTATCCTACGAGACTCCAACTTGAAATGGTTTTGCGCACACGAGTCCACTACTCACCACTCAATACACTACCGAGAATCCACCTCCGTCTTCCTACGAAAGAGCCATCCTCGGCACTCATGCTTATCTGGAGGCTTTTAGTAGTTTCCATTTACTTGTCTATGAACTGTATAGGCAACCAAGTAGTCCTTTACCGCGGACGCGGCTATTCGAATAGATTAGGTTAACCCTGCAGGGGTGTACTTCTTCATACACGCTCTCACCACTTACCGTCGTTTACACGACATGTACTCGGCAACCTTCAAGCGGAAGCCCAACGTGGGTGTCGGCCACGACCTACCTAAACACCTAAGTCTCTAGTCCAGGTTTATCGCCTATTTGGGTTCCATCCATGAGGAGATCCGGCCGAAGTTTCGCTCACGGCCCCAAACGATGTGAACAGGGTTCCCGAGATACCAAACGGGCATCCGGTACACCCGGCCACGTACCTACCGCATCACAGCCCACCCCTACGGTCAGCGCTGTCCACGGCCTCCAGTAGGCTACAAACACCAGAAACTACTTGCAACTCCTGGACAGAAGACTAGGGTGAATAAGAAGCCGAGAGGGTCCATTGGTTTCGGGCCCAATGCATGGTAGTAGCTAAATCTTAAATCACACATACAGATCTCAGTGCTTAAGGACGGCCTCAATGAAACAACCCACCATGTACTCCTACATGGCCTCTCATCGATACCTTTACCAAATCGTGTTCAACACACCACTCTCAAACTGATATGATCATTTCACTCTAGCCCATCACCCAGATGAACCAGACCTGACACGACTCTAAGCATAGCAGGCATAGCAAGGTAGGAACAACACATACATATGGCTCAATCAACTCCTACACATGCTAGTGGGTTTCATCTAGTTACTGTGGCAATGACAGGTCATGCAGAGGAAATGGGTTCAACTACCGAAGCACACAGCAGTTTGAAACGCGTTGTCTTAATGCAGTAAAAGAGAGCAAGAGTGAGAACATGGGATTGTATCGATATGATCAAACGGTTGGTTGCTTTCCTGATGGGTCGATGCACTGATACGGTTCTTCGCTAGGGTAATCACGGTACTCCTCGAAGGCAGAACCTGCCGCAAAGAACACCGATACATAGCCATCACCAAACGATGTGCGACAATATGATGCATGCATGAAACATGGCAATATGAGTGTGTTGGGCTAGTGCAACTAAGACTAGAAGGGTTTGAACCAATTTGAACCAAAGATTCAAATTTCAAACTCATACATGGCCCTTTAAAGTGTTTTATCTTGTTTTGCATTAAACATCAAGTTAACTTGTTTAATCATGCATGAAAACAGTACAGATGGAAAGATTGGATTTTTCTGATCATTTTACATATATAACTTGTCTGATTTGGAGTTACAGATTAAAAGTTATGAATTTTTGAAGTTTAAACTATATTCTGGAATTTCCTGTATTAGAATAAATCCAGAAATTGATTTATTGCGTCAGCATGAGGTCATGCTGACCTCAGCAAGTCAACAGACCCGGTCCAGTCAAACCTGACGCGTGGGGCTAGGGTGTCAGGGTCATTAGATTAGTTAAAGTTTAATTAAAACTAAACTAGGTTAATTAACAGGGCTGGGCCCCACCTGTCAGCGACTCAACGGAGTCAACCAGGGCCCTCCCGTGGTCAAAACAGGTCAGTGGCGCCGGCGAGCCCGACGCGGCGGCGGAAAGTGGTTTTAGCCGTTCCGGCCACCAAATGGGTCGCGGAGGGCATCGGGATGGAGCTGAGGACGAGCCGGAGCTCTTGGCGGAGTCAGTTGGGGTCGGGGTGGCCGGAGTTGGCGCCGGCGATGACTTTGGCGGCGACCGGAGCTCGGGTGAGAGCGAACTCGGGCTAGGGTGTGCGGAGAGGTGCGGGGAGTGCATGGTTAGGCTCAGCGCGGCGTGTTGAGTGCGTTGGACACCGTGGAGTGGCCGGAGGATGGCCGGGAGCACGTCGGCGACGAGATCCGCGGCGGTGCGTGCGGGTGATCTTTGTGTGATGGCTACACGGCTCGGGAGTGGGAGGGGAAGGGTAGGAGGAGTAGCTAGGCTCACTGGGCACTCGTAGAGGCCACCGGCGGGGTCGGGGACGAGCTGAGACGGCGGCGGCGTTGAAAGGGATCTCCGGCGACGGCGAACTCGGGCGAGGTCGGTGCGGTGGACTCGGCCTTGCGAGGGCTCGGGGCTTGACTAGCTCGACGAAGTGGACGGCGGCGGAGCTCCTGGACACGGCGGCACGGCGTGGGGTTGACGGAGGGCGTGGCTACGGCGAGGGGGTGGCGGCGATGGCGTCGGCCATGGCTGGGGAGCGCGAGGGGGAGGTGCTGGAGAGGAGAGGGGGTGTCTGGGGGGTTCAGGGGAGAGAGGGGGAGCGATCCACGGTGTTAGCCGGGCGAGAGAAGCAACGAGGCGGCGAGCAGGTGCGTGGCACCCATGCGGTGCTCGCCGTCGAGCACCTGCCTGCCTGCCTGGCCGGCAAGCAGCTCGCTGGCGCGGCGCTGGGCTGGGCCGGCAGGTGGGCTGGTTAGCGGGCGCCAGGTAAGTTTTCCTTTTCCTGTTTTTTTCTTTTTCTATTATTCTGCAACTTTGTTGAATTAATAAAAATACTTAGGCAACTCCTAAAATCACCAAACTACTCCTGGTCCATAGTTGGATTATTTCCAACATGAAACATTTTAGTTTGGAGATATTTGAGCACTTGAAATATTTTATATAATTTTAAGTGCCCAAACTCAAATATTTATGATTTAATTCAGAGACCCTAGGATGACCTAGGAAATTGTGCATCACTTTTGGCAGAGGTTCTGAACCAAGACAAAAATGATGGACATTTTAGAAGGGCATTTCAGGTTCATTGAAAAAGTTTTTAGTAAACCCTAGTTGGTTTCAGAGGGGGCTGGGGGTTCTGTCATCCCCATTTCAAGTTTCTGATGAAAAAATAGACATGATGCAACACTCTAATGCATAACTAGCTAGGGTGTGACAACTCACCCCCCACTCAAAAGAATCTCGTCCCGAGATTTGGGTTCCTCCGGAAGAAGGCGGGATACTCAAGTCGAAGACGATCCTCCCTTTCCCAAGTTGCTTCCTTCTCAGAATGGTGCGACCATTGAACTTTGAGAAACTTGATATTATGACGTCGAGTGGTACGCTCGGCCCGATCGAGGATACGAACGGGGTACTCTCGATACGTGAGATTATCTTGGAGATCAAGCGTTTCGTGGTCCACTCCACGGATAGGATCCGAGAAGCAACGCCTGAGTTGAGAAACGTGGAAGACATCGTGGACTCTGGAGAGATGCGGAGGTAGTTCCAATTGGTAGGCAACTTCTCCTCGTTTAGCGAGAATGCGAAAAGGTCCAATGTAACGAGGAGCCAATTTGCCTTTGATACCGAAACGATGGGTTCCCTTCAGAGGAGTAACCCGAAGGTAAGCCTTCTCGTCAACCTCGAAAGTCATAGCCTTATGTTTTCGGTCATATTGACTCTTTTGACGAGATTGGGCTGTTTTCAACTTTTCACGAACGATGCGAACTTGCTCTTCTACTTCCTGGATCATATCCGGGCCAAAGGATTGTCTTTCCTCGGTTTCTGACCAATTAAGGGGTGTTCGACACCGTCGTCCATAGAGAACTTCAAAAGGGGCTTTACCCAAGCTAGACTGATAGCTGTTGTTATAAGCGAATTCGGCAAATGGGAGGCATTTCTCCCAATCCATTCCGAATGAGATAACAGAAGCTCGAAGCATGTCTTCTAGAATCTGGTTGACGCGTTCTACTTGACCACTTGATTGAGGGTGAAAAGCGGTGCTAAAGGAAAGGCGGGTTCCCATAGCATTTTGGAAACTTTCCCAAAATCGAGAGGTGAAAAGACTTCCTCGATCCGAGTTAATTTCCAACGGAACACCATGGAGAGACACTATTCGGGAGATGTACAAGTCTGCTAACTGACTAGCAGTTATACTCTCACGAACAGGTAGAAAATGGGCCACTTTGGAAAGGCGATCGATAACGACGAAGATAGCATTATACCCTCTATTGGTCCTGGGAAAACCGGTGATGAAGTCCATACCAATTTTATCCCATTTCCATTCAGGAATAGCTAGGGGTTGAAGGGTGCCAGCAGGCCGTTGATGCTCTGCTTTTACACGACGGCAGACGTCGCAATTAGCAATATACTGAGCAATTTCTCTCTTCATCCTAGTCCACCAGAACCTCTGGCGTAGGTCCTGATACATCTTAGTGCTACCGGGATGAATAGTGAGAGGAGATTCATGAGCTTCCTTAAGGATCAATCGCCTCAGGTTTCGCACCTTGGGAACCACTAGCCGATTCCCGAAGTATACGACCCCTTGATCATCAATGGAGAACCAATTCGCAACTCCTTTATGGATGTTTCTCTTGATGCGGGAAATTCCCGGATCTACTTTCTGTGCTTTGATGATCTGATCCGTAAGGGTAGGTTTCGCCACCAAGGTGGAAAGGAATCCTTGAGGAACAATGTGGAGATTAAGTTTCCGAAATTCCTCATGGAGAAGTGGTTGACTTTGTTGCAACATTAGGTTATTGCAATAAGATTTACGACTTAGCGCATCAGCCATGACATTGGCTTTCCCTGGGGTGTAAGTTATTCCTAAGTCGAAATCTGTGATCAACTCGACCCAACGTCTTTGCCTGAGATTCAAATCCGGTTGGGTGAATATGTACTTCAGACTTTGGTGATCAGTGTAGATCTCGCAACGATTACCGAGGAGGTAATGTCGCCAGGTTTTAAGTGCATAGACTACAGCTGCAAGCTCTAGGTCATGAGTAGGATAATTCTCCTCATGTGGGTGCAATTGCCGTGAAGCGTAAGCAATTACGTGTCGATCTTGCATGAGAATACAGCCTAGTCCTTGTCGCGAGGCGTCGCAGTAGATAACAAAGTCCTTAGAGAAATCTGGCGGTACCAGTACGGGAGCAGATGTCAGGCGTCTTTTCAGCTCCTGAAAGCTGTGCTCACATTGTGGAGTCCATTCGAACCTTTTATCTTTCTTGAGGAGTTCGGTTAGAGGTTTAGCAACTTTGGAGAAATTCTCGACAAAGCGACGGCAATAGCTCGCTAGGCCAAGGAAGCTCCAAACTTGCTTAACCGATTCAGGTGGAGTCCAATTAAGGACGGCTTGAACTCGCTCAGGGTTAACGGCAATACCTTTACCAGATATTACATGACCCAGGTAGGTTACTTCTGACAACCAAAATTCGCATTTAGAAAATTTGGCATAAAGGCGATGCTCTCGAAGTTTCTTCAACACTAGCCTTAGATGTTCGGCATGTTCTTCCTCGTTCTTGGAGTAGATGAGTATATCATCGAGGTAAACCACGACGAATTTATCCAAATACTCCATGAAGATTGAGTTCATTAACCGGGAAAAGGTGGCTGGAGCGTTGGTTAAACCGAAAGACATGACGGTGTACTCGTATTGGCCATAACGAGTAACAAAAGCCGTTTTCGGAATGTCCCCGTTCCTGATTTTGATTTGATGGTAGCCCAACCTCAAATCCATTTTAGAAAAGATTGAGGATCCAGCGAGCTGATCATACAGGTCGTTGATCCTGGGGAGCGGGTACTTGTTCTTAATTGTGACCAGGTTAACCGGTCGATAATCTACAACCATCCGGTCCGTACCATCCTTCTTCTTGACGAAGAGAACGGGGCAAGCCCAAGGAGATGAACTAGGTCGGATGAAACCCTTTTTCAAGGACTCATCGAGTTGTTTCTTAAGCTCGGCTAGCTCTAGTGGTTCCATCTTATAGGGTCTTCTAGCAATCGGGACGGTTCCTGGAATGAGGTCTATTACGAACTCAACATCCCTGTCGGGTGGAACACCTGGCAATTCCTCTGGGAAGACATCCGGAAAATCACGGACTACCGGAACGTCCTCAAGGTCTGGCAAAGGGCTGGCGTTAAGGGAATATAACTGTTGCTTGGCTATTCGGGTCAAGACATTGACTATCTTCCCCGAAGGATGGGTGAGTTGAACAGTCCTAGAGAAGCAATCAATTTTGGCATGATGGGCTGACATCCAGTCCATACCCAAAATGATATTAATATCCGAAGATTTGAGAGCTATCAAATATGCAAGGAAAACAAGTCTGTCGACTTGGATTTCATTTCCATGGCTTACTCTAGAAGTTTGCCATCTAGAACCAGGAGTGGAAATTTCCATGGTAGAAGGCATGTCACAGAAGGCGGTGTTATGCAAGCGAGCATAGTTTTCAGATATGAATGAATGAGATGCTCCAGTATCAAAAAGAACAGATGCCGGGTGGCAATTAACAAGGAGCGTACCGAGAACGACGTTGGGGTCCTCTTGAGCTTCTTCGGCAGAGATACAGTTGACATGGCCACGTGCAGCAGTGGCCGGCTTGGCGTAGAACACTTTCCCTGTCGGCTTGCCACGGCCAACAGTTTTTGCTGTCTGGTTGGGGTTGGTTTGGGGGCACTCGCGCATATAGTGGCCTGATTCCCCACACTTGAAACAAGTCACGGAACTGGTGCGTGGAGGAGCATTATTGGTTGGACCACCATAGGGCTTGGCTGGTGCATATTGTTGAGCTGGGCGAGGTGCCTGAAAGGATGGCCTCGGTGTATATCTGGGTGGCAGGGCAGTGTTAGGCACCCACACGCGGCGCTTCTGGGGTCCAACACCGGATGAAGAACCCAAATCACGGCCATGCTTGCGTGATGCATCGAAATCAGTCTGTCCCGTCTCAGCACTGATGGCTTTATTCACAAGCTTCTGAAAAGAGGTGCACTCATGCAGACGGAGGTCACGGCGGAGCTCAGGACTAAGTCCCTTACGGAACCTTGCCTGCTTCTTGGCATCGGTAGAAACTTCCTCAGTTGCATAACGTGCAAGGTTACCGAACTCCCTGCTGTAAGCGTCAACAGAGAGTCGACCTTGGGTGAAGCTACAGAACTCCTCACGTTTACGATCCATGAGACCCTCCGGAATGTGATGTTCACGGAAAGCCTCGCTGAATTCAGCCCAAGTAGTGACGTGGCCCGCTGGGCGCATAGCTTCATAATTCTCCCACCAGAGACTGGCGGGGCCTTCAAGATGATATGCAGCAAAGGTGACCTTATCAGCCTCAGCTACCAGCGCAGAACGCAGTTTGTGAGTAATGCTGCGAAGCCAGTCATCGGCGTCGAGAGGCTCGACGGAGTGGTGGAAGGTAGGCGGGTGTAACTTGATGAAATCACTGAGTGACACCAAGTTATTTCTCTGATGGTGTGCTGTGTTCTGTTCGATGCGCTCCAACAAACGGTTGGTCTCCCGCTTGTTTCTCTCGGCTTCCAGCATAACTTCGGCTAGAGAAGGAGGGTGAGGCAGATTTGCATTCCTGACTTCACTGCCTTCGGCCTGCTCTCGGGGAGCAGGGTTTTTGCGCGTGTTAACCATCCTAGGAAAAACAAGACAATGGTTAGGTCCAGGATGATAAGATTTGGCACAGAAATGTAGAATGTAATGGATAACTCGGAATGCAGGATGATCATCTGTATGACATGGTAGATACAGAACTGCTTCTTTATTCCATCGTCATACACACCATACAAGGTTTTAGTACAAGACCAAACAAAGTACTACTACGGTGAAAGGGAGATTACATCTCATCGAAGGCATTCCAAGCTCCTATACATTATTTTTCATACACCTCCGGAATGACTACACACTAAGTCATATTCCACAAGTCACGCAGGACAGCGGAAATACAACTGTTACATTACTAGTGGAACTACTACTAACTCAGACGTCTCCGTAGTAGTCCTCGTAGAAGTCACCTCCATAACCTGGAAGTTCAACATGAGCATCCTGAAACAGACGATCTTGCAGAGCTTGTGGACCAAAAGGGCTAGGGTGAGGTCTTGGACCAACAAACGGTGGCCTGCGGGGACCACGAGGTGGGGTGATGCCTCCCACATCACGCCAATCCATCATGTCCGGCAGAGCAGACCTAACAGGATACAGATCTCTCATATCCATGTATCCAGCTTGCACAGCTGGTGCAAACCGAGTCAAGGTGGCCCAATGATCAGCGCGGGTATTGAAGAGCTCCATTCTCAAGGCCCGGTTTTCACGGTCCTTGTCCTCGAGCAACTCAGCAGTGGTGCGAGTTAGTGAATCCTCCTGAGTGGGGTCAGCATAGATAGCCTGGAGATACCCTTGTGCTCCCGGAAGTGATGATGGCATATACCGGAAATCAGAGTCCCGAAATTGGCCAGTCCTGACTCGCATGATGGTCATCATAGAGTAGGCGGCATCCTGCACAGCCATCTCAACAGTAACCCCGAGTCCGTAGGAACAGTGAAGAGCCTCGGTAGAACCAGGATAAGATGGAAATATCCTGACAGTGCAAATATACTGGCTTTGATTAAAATCTCGAAATTGCTCTTAGACCGTGTACTCAGGATACCAACGGTATCCAGCCTCAGTCATTACCCTGACCAACATAGCAGTATGGCCGGGTACATCAATGCATCGGGTCAGGCGAACCACTTGATTTTGGTCGCAAGTGGCCATCTGAAAGCACAACCATAATGCAAAGGCATTAGAATTTCTAGCAAAATTTCGACAGCATAACAGCTGTAAATGCTCAAAAAGGATTTTGAGACATTTGACAAGGATTCCATACACACTCAACAGCATCATATCAAAGTTCCAGGTCCAACTTAGCAACATAATGTGGAAGTAGAACTGAACTAGGCTTGTATCCATCAAACCTATAAGGTACTACTGATTAGTAACACGTGAACCTGATAGAGAGAAGAGATCCTAATTCCTTAACCCCCGGTGGAAGAATAGACTGACTCAGATCAGAATGTCATAAGATAAAGGAGTAAAAAGAGCCTTACGTACCAACCCACAAACAATTCCCCTACATATAACTAAAGAATTTCTAGACTCAACATCGACCAGTTTGGCTTGGAGAACCTACAGGCAGTCCGGCTCTGATACCAACGCTGTCAGGACCCCGACTCAATGTCACATCGATCTAGCCTGTAACACCTCATATCACTTTGCGGCCTCACGCACGGTATCCCCACGGGTGTCGCCTTACCTTTGCCCGGGACCGTTTGCGCCTTTTGGCACACGTATATGATAGTGTCGCTAGCATCCATATGAAAAAGGAGCCCGGGCTGACATGGCTAGTTGTAAACCCAAAGTGGCACCGACTTACAGGGACAGGCATCCATGACCCAGCATCGAATGTGTCGGTCATCAGCAAGTAAGTTCCGGGCTGTAGCACTGGGCTAGCAGGACTCCGGTAAACCGGGCTGTAGCGGGCTAACAGGACTCCGGTACTCAATGCGTGACATTTCCCCGAAGGGACAGACACAGGAACGAAGAAGGACACATGCCGGCCAGCCAAGTGTTCCGGAGCAGTAGCAAGCTACCATGGCTCGGTGGAATCACTAGGAGACATTTCCCGGTAAGAGAGGCTACTAAAGATAAACAACTAGATAGTCAGATCCCACACATACCAAGCATTTCAATCATACACACAATATGCTCGATATGTGCAAATACAACAAGGCATCACAACATGACTCTATGACACAAGTACTTTATTTAAAGGCTCAGAGAGCCATACATAGCATACACACAAGTACGGGCCACACGACCCAGCACTCAAGTCATACAGTCATACAAACCAGCAGCGGAAGTAACATGTCTGAGTACAGACAACTAGTAAAATACAAGAGGCTTAGAAAGCCTAACTATACTACGTGGTCCTTCACAAGCTCAGGATCACCACCTGGGCCTTAGCCTACTCATTGATGTCAACGTCTACGAAGAACCCATCAGAAGGGGTTGCAGCGTCTTCTGTAAAAATGTAAATTATAGCAACATGAGTACAAAGGTACTCAGCAAGACTTACATCAGATCCTACATACATGCACATTATCAAGAAGGGTTGGTGGAGTTATTGCAGCAAGCTAGCTTTGACTCTTGGCTAAGCTATCCTACGAGACTCCAACTTGAAATGGTTTTGCGCACACGAGTCCACTACTCACCACTCAATACACTACCGAGAATCCACCTCCGTCTTCCTACGGAAGAGCCATCCTCGGCACTCACGCTTATCTGGAGGCTTTTAGTAGTTTCCATTTACTTGTCTATGAACTGTATAGGCAACCAAGTAGTCCTTTACCGCGGATGCGGCTATTCGAATAGATTAGGTTAACCCTGCAGGGGTGTACTTCTTCATACACGCTCTCACCACTTACCGTCGTTTACACGACATGTACTCGGCAACCTTCAAGCGAAAGCCCAACGTGGGTGTCGGCCACGACCTACCTAAACACCTAAGTCTCTAGTCCAGGTTTATCGCCTATTTGGGTTCCATCCATGAGGAGATCCGGCCGAAGTTTCGCTCACGGCCCCAAACGATGTGAACAGGGTTCCCGAGATACCAAACGGGCATCCGGTACACCCGGCCACGTACCTACCGCATCACAGCCCACCCCTACGGTCAGCGCTATCCACGGCCTCCAGTAGGCTACAAACACCAGAAACTACTTGCAACTCCTGGACAGAAGACTAGGGTGAATAAGAAGCCGAGAGGGTCCATTGGTTTCGGGCCCAATGCATGGTAGTAGCTAAATCTTAAATCACACATACAGATCTCAGTGCTTAAGGACGGCCTCAATGAAACAACCCACCATGTACTCCTACATGGCCTCTCATCGATACCTTTACCAAATCGTGTTCAACACACCACTCTCAAACTGATATGATCATTTCACTCTAGCCCATCACCCAGATGAACCAGACCTGACACGACTCTAAGCATAGCAGGCATAGCAAGGTAGGAACAACACATACATATGGCTCAATCAACTCCTACACATGCTAGTGGGTTTCATCTAGTTACTGTGGCAATGACATGTCATGCAGAGGAAATGGGTTCAACTACCGAAGCACACAGCAGTTTGAAACGCGTTGTCTTAATGCAGTAAAAGAGAGCAAGAGCGAGAACATGGGATTGTATCGATATGATCAAACGGTTGGTTGCTTGCCTGATGGGTCGATGCACTGATACGGTTCTTCGCTAGGGTAATCACGGTACTCCTCGGAGGCAGAACCTGCCGCAAAGAACACCGATACATAGCCATCACCAAACGATGTGCGACAATATGATGCATGCATGAAACATGGCAATATGAGTGTGTTGGGCTAGTGCAACTAAGACCAGAAGGGTTTGAACCAATTTGAACCAAAGATTCAAATTTCAAACTCATACATGGCCCTTTAAAGTGTTTTATCTTGTTTTGCATTAAACATCAAGTTAACTTGTTTAATCATGCATGAAAACAGTACAGATGGAAAGATTGGATTTTTCTGATCATTTTACATATATAACTTGTCTGATTTGGAGTTACAGATTAAAAGTTATGAATTTTTGAAGTTTAAACTATATTCTAGAATTTCCTGTATTAGAATAAATCCAGAAATTGATTTATTGCGTCAGCATGAGGTCATGCTGACCTCAGCAAGTCAACAGACCCGGTCCAGTCAAACCTGACGCGTGGGGCCAGGGTGTCAGGGTCATTAGATTAGTTAAAGTTTAATTAAAACTAAACTAGGTTAATTAACAGGGCTGGGCCCCACCTGTCAGCGACTCAACGGAGTCAACCAGGGCCCTCCCGTGGTCAAAACAGGTCAGCGGCGCCGGCGAGCCCGACGCGGCGGCGGAAAGTGGTTTTAGCCGTTCCGGCCACCAAATGGGTCGCGGAGGGCATCGGGATGGAGCTGAGGACGAGCCGGAGCTCTTGGCGGAGTCAGTTGGGGTCGGGGTGGCCGGAGTTGGCGCCGGCGACGACTTTGGCGGCGACCGGAGCTCGGGTGAGAGCGAACTCGGGCTAGGGTGTGCGGAGAGGTGCGGGGAGTGCATGGTTAGGCTCAGCGCGGCGTGTTGAGTGCGTTGGACACCGTGGAGTGGCCGGAGGATGGCCGGGAGCACGTCGGCGACGAGATCCGCGGCGGTGCGTGCGGGTGATCTTTGTGTGATGGCTACACGGCTCGGGAGTGGGAGGGGAAGGGTAGGAGGAGTAGCTAGGCTCACTGGGCACTCGTAGAGGCCACCGGCGGGGTCGGGGACGAGCTGAGACGGCGGCGGCGTTGAAAGGGATCTCCGGCGACGGCGAACTCGGGCGAGGTCAGTGCGGTGGACTCGGCCTTGCGAGGGCTCGGGGCTTGACTAGCTCGACGAAGTGGACGGCGGCGGAGCTCCTGGACACGGCGGCACGGCGTGGGGTTGACGGAGGGCGTGGCTACGGCGAGGGGGTGGCGGCGATGGCGTCGGCCATGGCTGGGGAGCGCGAGGGGGAGGTGCTGGAGAGGAGAGGGGGTGTCTGGGGGGTTCAGGGGAGAGAGGGGGAGCGATCCACGGCGTTAGCCGGGCGAGAGAAGCAACGAGGCGGCGAGCAAGTGCGTGGCACCCATGCGGTGCTCGCCGTCGAGCACCTGCCTGCCTGCCTGGCCGGCAAGCAGCTCGCTGGCGCGGCGCTGGGCTGGGCCGGCAGGTGGGCTGGTTAGCGGGCGCCAGGTAAGTTTTCCTTTTCCTATTTTTTTCTTTTTCTATTATTCTGCAACTTTGTTGAATTAATAAAAATACTTAGGCAACTCCTAAAATCACCAAACTACTCCTGGTCCATAGTTGGATTATTTCCAACATGAAACATTTTAGTTTGGAGATATTTGAGCACTTGAAATATTTTATATAATTTTAAGTGCCCAAACTCAAATATTTATGATTTAATTCAGAGACCCTAGGATGACCTAGGAAATTGTGCATCACTTTTGGCAGAGGTTTTGAACCAAGACAAAAATGATGGACATTTTAGAAGGGCATTTCAGGTTCATTGAAAAAGTTTTTAGTAAACCCTAGTTGGTTTCAGAGGGGGTTGGGGGTTCTGTCATCCCCATTTCAAGTTTCTGATGAAAAAAATAGACATGATGCAACACTCTAATGCATAACTAGCTAGGGTGTGACAGTAACCCTAGCCCTCTCCGGTGTCTATATAAACCGGAGGGTCTTAGTCCGTATGACGAACAACAATCATACCATAGGCTAGCTTCTAGGGTTTAGCCTCCTTGATCTCGTGGTAGATCCACTCTTGTACTACCCATATCATCAATATCAATCAAGCAGGAGTAGGGTTTTACCTCCATCGAGAGGGCCCGACCCTGTGTAAAAACATCGTGTCCCTTGTCTCCTGTTACCATCCGCCTAGACGCACAGTTCGGGACCCCCTACCCGAGATCCACCGGTTTTGACACCGACATTGGTGCTTTCATTGAGAGTTCCTCTGTGTCTTCGCTCATAGGCCTGATGGCTCATTCGATCATCAACAATGACGCGGTCCGGGGCGAAAATTTTCTCCCCAGACAGATCTTCGTATTCGGCGGCTTCACACTGTGGGCCAATTCAGTTGGCCATCCGGAGCAGATCGAAAGCTACGCCCCTGGCCATCAGGTCAGATTTGGAAGTTTAAACTATACGGCCGACATCCGCGGAGACTTGATCTTCGACGGATTCGAGCCACAGCCGAGCACACCACACTGTCATTATGGGCATGATTTAGCTCTGCTGCCGGACAGTGCTCTGGAGGCCGCACAAGAGTCTGCTCTGACCCTTAACTCGGAGCCGACTACGCCGATCGAGGATGGCTGGCTAGACACTGCCTCGGGGGCTGCTACCTCTACGGCGATGGAGCCGAATATCGACCCTGTCCCTTGTGAAGCTCGTGACTCCAAGGTGCCGGACTCTTCTCCGGACCCCGAACCTTCTGCGCTCCTACCAATCGAACCCGATTGGGTGCCGATCATGGAGTTCACCGCTGCGGACATCTTTTAGCACTCGCCTTTCGGCGACATCCTGAATTCGCTAAAGTGTCTCTCTTTATCAGGAGAGCCTTGGCCGGATTATGACCAGGATGGTTGGGATGCGGACGACGAAGAAATTCAAAGCCCACCCACCACCCACTTCGTAGCCACTGTTGATGACTTAACCGACATGCTAGATTTCGACTCCGAAGATATCGACGGAATGGACAACGATGCCGGAGACGACAAAGAACCAGCGCCCACAGGGCACTGGAAAGCCACCTCAACTCACGATGTATATATGGTGGATACACCTAAAGGAAGCGATAACAAGGAACAACGGGACGCTGCGAAGGATAATTCCCCCAAAAAATAGCCGAAACGGCGACGCAAGCGCCGCCCAAAGTCCCGCCTCGACAACGACAGCACCCATACAGACCCAGCCATAGAGTAGGGCGAACCAGTGGACGACGAACATGCCACCAAGAAACCATCCGAACCGGATGAATTGGATAAACAACCCATCCCCGGCGAAAACAACAGTCCGGATGATCTCACGTCGGACACATCGTTGGAGCAGAAGAACCTCCCCAAAAGGCTCGTCGCCACTGCACGAAGTCTGAAGAAGCAGAAGCAGAAGCTCAAAACAGCGGAAGACGTACTCAGAATGAGATGGAGCAAAGTACTCAAGACCGCAGACAAATACGGCGATAGTCGCCAAGCAAAGAGCTACCCGAAGTGCAAACTATTGCCCGAATTTGACGAGGAGGCCGTAGAGCCCCCACAATCAAAAAACAAAGAGGCCGCCCGGTCGGATAGACGACCACATGACAAACAAAGAGCAGCAAGCGGCGCCGCACACAAGCTGACACGTGATCTACATAAGGATCCTCGCAAAAAGGATGGCCCGGTCAGGTCCATCTATGGGCCAAAAGCAAGCTCCAGAAAGCAACACAACACGTCGAGTATTCGAAAATCACGTCACACCCAAATACAGGGGCGCCGCACACCCCCTATGTTTCACCGATGAGGTACTGGATTATTAATTTCCAGCGGGATTCAAGCCCATAAACATAGAGGCATACGACGGAACAACATACCCTGGAGTCTAGATTGAGGATTACATCCTACACATACATATGGCTAGAGGAGATGACCTCCGCGCCATAGAATACTTACCCCTCAAGCTCAAAGGGCCAGCCCGGCATTGGCTCAAAAGCCTCCCAGAAAATACCATTGGAAGTTGGGAAGAGCTCAAGGATGCGTTTCGGGCAAATTTTCAGGGGACTTATGTCCGCCCTCCGGATGCAGATGATTTAAGTCACATAACTCAACAGCCCGGAGAGTCAGCCTGCAAATTCTGGAACAGGTTCCTCACCAAAAAGAACCAAATAGTCCACTGTCCGAACGCCGAAGCCTTAGCAGCCTTCAAACATAACGTCCGAGACGAATGGCTCGCCAGACACCTCGGCCAGGAAAAGCCAAGAACAATGGCCGCACTAACAAGCCTCATGACCCGCTTTTGCGCGGGAGAGGATAGCTGGCTGGCAAGATGCAGCACCAGCGACACAAGTACATCCGAGGTCAGGGATGGAAATGGGAAACCACGATGCAGAAAGGACCAGCGCCGGACTAAGGAAAATGGCACAAAGAGCATGGCAGTCAACACCGGGTTCAAAAGCTCTCGGCAGAACAACAAAACACTGCCTCTCAAGGACAACAGCGACGAGCTATCCAACCTAAATAAAATCTTGGACAAGATATGCCAAATCCACACTACCCCCGGGAAGCCTGCAAACCATACCCACAGAGATTGTTGGGTTTTCAAGCAGTCCGGCCGACTTAACGCCGAACACAAGGGGATCGACACACCAAGTGAGGACGATGATGAACCCCACAAGCAGAGCACCAGAAAACAAAAGAATTTCCCACAAGAGGTCAAAACAGTAAATTCACTTCAAGTGACAACAGGGAAAAATAGAGCGGCGCCCACTAAAGTACGTGCCGCACGGTCCACCCCAGCGGAGTCCCAAAACTGGATGTCAAAACCAATAACTTTCGACCATCAGGATTACTCCGGAAATATCCGAAACGCAGGATGGACTGCTTTGATATTGGATCCTATAATCGATGGACTACAATTTACACAAGTCCTAATGGACGGCGGCAGTGATCTAAACCTGCTATACCGGGACACAATCCGCAGAATGGGGATAGACCCAACCAAAATTCGCCGTAGCAACACTTCCTTTAAAGGAGTGACGCCGGGCCCATATGCCAATTGTACGGGCTCCCTACTACTAGAAGTTGTGTTCGGTTCATCCGACAACTTCCGTCGCGAAAAGTTAATCTTCCACATCGCCCCATTTAAAAGTAGCTATCAAGAACTATTGGGACGCGAAGCTTTCGCCCGCTTTAACGCAATACCGCATTACGCGTCTCTTACACTTAAAATGCCCGGTCCACGTGGCATCTTCTCATTAAAGGGTAACTTCGAGTGTTCCTCGACTACGGAAGAACGTGAGACTGCCTTGACAGCCACACACTAATCTGGCTTTGCTGATCAAAGCCCCTAAACAGGTCATTCAGACCCCGGACACGGTTAGGCGAGTCCGGTATAAATAAACAAGGGGCTTACCAGCCGCGTACCCCTTTAAAAGGGGCTCCACGCATGCACAAAAAGAGACAATAAAGCTCAATTTTATTCATTCTTTGAATCATACTCTGTTTATTTCAAAATACATCTTTCGCACGAACTCTTCTCCAACTAAGTTCTTCTCTCTTACAGATGAACACCGTGCGACTCCCGTCCAGGATACGGCACAACGGAGAGACAGGCGCAGACATGCAGCAGGGACCCGATGCAAGGATTCTTTTCAGATTAAGACCCTGCGTAAACCTTTTTTACTGTCTCTTGTTGATACACATCCCCCGGTTTTTTGCTATTACCAAGGAGGAATCTGGCATTTTGGCATCGGCCGCGTCAGAAATTTTTGCGCGTACCTGGACACTAGGGGCTTAGGGCATTGTTCTGCCCGTTTTCATAAAGATCGAATACCTTAGGGAGTGTTCGGCATCTCGAGTTAGGCCTTATATGCATCAGCTCTGAATCATGTCTTTGGTCAAATGTTGGGTTTGCCCGGCTCCTGTGTTTTGCTGCCTTACGTTCCGCTCTATCGGCTAACGCGGCACCAGGAGAACTATTGCGATTGTGCCCCGGTTCGCCCAGGTGAGCACCTCAGTAGAGAAAGACGAAAACTGACTGTCATGATATAGCGAGAGACTGGTCAACCACTCGATCGACCACCGGAATGCTTAGAATTCCTCTGCTTTAACGAAGGACCGTTTCCCGGTCAGGCACATACGCGCCCCAAAATTCGGAGAGCGCAGTGCCCCTAGGGGCTATATAGTAGCCCCACCATCGAACTCCTATGGCTAAGTGAAAGTGATAAAGCATTATAGTCCGGTTGCCTAGTTTGCTACGCTATCACCTCCTTTACAGGACCAAGACATTGGATTAAGTGTGAAAATGCGCTTTTTTTTGCAAACACCCCCGCACTATGTGCGTGGGGGCTGAAGCCGAAGACTGCCATCTTTCAGGTTATATACACATATACGTTAACGGCCGCACAGGAGGTATTTCAACACTTGAACGCCCAGTTATAAAAATCCCTTATATTATATTTGAAACATGGTTTCACAAATCATACATGTCATTTGAACATAATGTTTTTCGAGCACTGCGACTCTATTAAACGAGCGCCCTACAGGACTTCCTCAAAATAGTGCTCGGCTGGTAATCGGCTTCTGCCCAAATCCCGGGATGCAACGTCGGTGGCATCCATCTCTGCCCAATATGTTTTGACATGGACGAGAGCCATCCGTGCACCCTCTATGCATGCCGACCGCTTCATCGCCTTGATATGCGGCACCGCATCGAGGAACTGTTGCACCAAGCCAAAATAACTCTTCGGCTCGGGCCTTTTCGGCCACAAATGAGCCACATCATCCTTCATGGCAAGTCCGGATAACCTATTCAGCTCAGCCCACTCAGCCAACCGATCGGTTAATGGAAGTGGACGCTCCGGACTATGGAATTGAGACCAAAACAGCTCTTCCATTCCGTGATCCTTTTGGCCTCGGAAGTGTACGACTGCGTCCGCCGCACTCGCCGCCAAATTCAGATAAGAATCCTCCGCACCCCACAACTGGCACAACTGAGCATACTTCGGATCCGTGAATTTCCTACGCAGTAGAAAAGGCTTTCCAGCCGCAATATCCCCGGCCTGACGTAGCTCCTCCTTTATAGCCCTCATTGCGGAGCGGGCATCCTTGGCTTCGGCGGTGGCCTTCTTCAGGCCCTCTTGCTCCGCTCGGCATTCTCCTTCAAGAAACTCATAGCGGTCGGTAGCATCCTTCAGCTTCACGGCCATTTCGGCCATTTTCTCCCTGCTTCGGCAGTGAGCAGCCTGTTCGGCTTTTAGCTCTTCGGCCGCCTTCAAGGCAGCCGCATTACTTTCTCTGGCTTGCTCCTTGGCTCGGGCAAGCTCCGCCTGAAGGTCCTCCATAGCAGCGGCGCCATCTGCATTAAGCATACATGTTGTAAGGCACGGGCCTCAAGCTCCCTTACAAGGTGTCCGCGGAGAAGCCACATACCTTGTGACTCGTCAAGTCGTTTATTGACCAGCGCGATGTCCGCATCCGCAACGTCAAGTTGCCGCTTCAGTTCGGCAACTCTATCAGTTCGGCTGGCCACCGAACGCTCCGCCACCTGAATAGGAAGGGCGACATCTTATAACTGAGATTATGATCCTCGGCACGCTGTCGCTTTTGACAACGTACCGAGTCTCAGGGGCTACTATCTATACAGGGCGCATCCTATGTGCAAAACTATCAAAAGGTATATCATTTTCACGTACCTCAAACCCCGTCAGTAAACTTCTGACGGCCTCATGCAACCCGCTCTTAGTGGATGAAATCCTTTCAATCACCGTACTCATCAACGCACGGTGATCTTCTGAGATAGACGCCCGCCCGAGCAGATCCTTCAGCTCCTCCAGCCGTACACAAGTTGGGCCCCGCTGGACTCGACAAGACCCTCCGCAACGACACCTGAGGGTTGTCCGCCCCGCCTGACGGTGCGGCAGATAGAGGCGTTTCGCTCTCCATCATCTCTGGACGAAGATCCCCCGAAGATGAGCTCTGCTGAGAAGGGCTGAGATCCGAACTACAAGGTAAAAACTTCGGTTATCCTCAGAAATAAAAACAGGGATGTCCCTTATTACAAAACTCCCCTTTCTACTTACGGCTTGCTGGAGGGCTGATTCCCTTGGGGAAACAGTGCGGCTGGGGCTTCTCCTGGCGCAGGGCCCTTTGCTGAAGATTTCTTCCCCCGCTTTGAGGCCTTGGCCTCCGGATCTTCAGAAGCGGTCCTCTTCTCCCCCTGGAGGGAGGGATTCTCGATCTCCCCTTTCTTAAGAGCCTCCTTAGCGGAGGCGGTAGTTTTCCTGTTTTCCCCTTCGCCCTCTTCCAAAGGCGCAGCCTCCAGCATCTTGATTAACACAGGATCCGGCGTGGTCTCAGGGAGGGGGGTCGGACACCGTATCAGTTTTGCTTTTGCTATCCACTACTGTTCAAGGGATAGCTGCTTAAAGGGCAAGTTTATGGTAAATGTATGGACAACGTGTCCGGGCACAGGACTACTTACTTGAGTATCCGGGCGATTGCAGCTCAGGCCTGCGTCCTCGGTCAAGTCCACACACATCTCTTGTGATCCGAAGAACAATTTATACATCTCCACGGGCGTCGCACCCATGAAGTGTTGGAGAGCTTGCGGTCCCTCCGGATTGAATTCCCACAGGCAGAGGGGGCGACGTTTGCAGGGCAGAAGGCACCGAATCAGCATGACCTGCGCCACTACAACCAGATTGATCTCCCTCTCTTGGAGGTCTCGAATACGGCCCTGCAATAATGTCACGTCCTTGGACGGCCCCCAGTCAAGCCCTTTGTTGACCCATGACGCCAGCCGTTGTGGAGGGCCCGAGCGAAAGGCAGGCGGCGCCACCCATCTGGTGCCCCTGGGAGCGGTGATGTAGAACCACTCCTGTTGCCACAAATCGAGCTCCTTTTGAAAACAGCCCTCGGGCCACGGAGCGTCAGCTCTCTTGCCTATAACTGCCCCTCCGCACTCTGCCTGCCGCTCCTCGATCATCTTCGGCTCCATGTTGAAGGTCTTGAGCCACAATCCGAAGTGAGGAGTGGTGTGGAGGAAGGCTTCGCATACAACAATGAACGATGAGATATGGAGGATGGAGTCTGGATCCAAGTCATGGAATTCCAGCCCATAATAAAACATGAGCCCCTCACTAAGGGGTCCATCGTGAAACCTAAACCCCGACGGAAGTGAGACATGAACACCATGCTCTCACCAGGCTCGGGAGTGGGAATGACTTGCCCTTGGGCGGGCAGCCTATGCGAAATTTCGCCGGTTAGATACCTGGCGTCTCTCAGCTTTAGCACATCTTCTTCCGTGACGGAAGAGGGCTTCCACCGGCCCTGTAGGTCGGAGTCGGACTTGTCGAAGGTCCGAAACGCCTGAATCTGGAGCCTTGGGTGTTGGAACTCGGGGCAAGGGGTGGATTCGATTGAAGATTGAAGAAAAAGAACATGCCTTTGTCTCGTTATAAAGGGGTTGAATACCAAGAGCCGTCCCCGTAACCGTTTGGGACTCGCCTTCGATGGAGGGGGCGTGCCAACGGGCGCGGTTGGGTTACCCACATCCGTATTGATGAGAATCCCAGAATGAGGGGACACGATCTCTGCTTTGACAAGACGTGCCAAGGAAACCGCTTCGCTAAACGTGCTGAGGTGGAATAATAAAAACGATTCGAGTAAAGGCTTGGCCGTGGTGTGACGTCATGCCGCGAAATACGTCAGCAAATTGAACTTATGTGAATATTATTCTCTCTACGATGGAATGTGGAATTTATTTTGCAGAGCCGGACACTACCCTGGTGTTCAAAATCTTCTATGAATTATTCGGAGGAGGAACCCGCCTTGCAATGCCGAAGACAATATGCGCGCCAGACTCGTCGTCATTGAAGCCTGGTTCAGGGGCTACTGAGGGAGTCCTGGACTAGGGGGTGTCCGGATAGCCGAACTATCATCATTGGCCGGACTCCAAGACTATGAAGATACAAGATTCAAGACTTCGTCTCGTGTCCGGATGGGACTTTCCTTGGCGTGGAAGGCAAGCTTGGCAATACGGACATGTAGATCTCCTACCATTGTAACCGACTCTGTGTAACCCTAGCCCTCTCCGGTGTCTATATAAACCGGCGGGTCTTAGTCCGTAGGACGAACAAAAATCATACCATAGGCTAGCTTCTAGGGTTTAGCCTCCTTGATCTCGTGGTAGATCCACTCTTGTACTACCCTTATCATCAATATCAATCAAGCAGGAGTAGGGTTTTTACCTCCATCGAGAGGGCCCGAACCTGGGTAAAAACATCGTGTCCCTTGTCTCCTGTTACCATCCGCCTAGACGCACAGTTCGGGACCCCCTACCCGAGATCCGCCGTTTTTGACACCGACAGCCACCATCCAGAGTTTGATCGGTTTTGCTGAAGTGGAACGGTCGTAGCGGGCGGGCCCGCCCCGACACTCGCAAGCAACAACAACGACCCGAGCTGCTGACCGTGTTGGGGGGGGGGGGGGCATTCCAACGATGCAATCCCCTCCTCGACAGCCAGCGCAGAGGCTGCAACCAGAACAACGCGACTAGGAGCCCGATGAGGCGTCAATGGCTTCATCTAATCCTCGGGCCCGTCGAGATCAGCGGCAGCTCCAGGAAGATCGGTGGAGGGAAGATGCACGCGTCACTATAGAGCGGCGCCAAGAAACCCGCCTCCAATCTGACAGGCGCAATGGCCCAGACGTTGACGAACCCGCACCCAATGAAGGCGGATACTTGCCTTTCGAGGTTGGTTGCCCTGTTTTCACTCTCGAGCTGCGACAAGTCCATTGGCCATTTGCCCGTGTTTTCAAACCAGAAATACCACAAAAGTATGATGGAAAGCTGAACCCCACAGAGTTCTTGAGCATCTACACAATTGCTGTTCAAGCCGCCGGAGGAAGAGATGAGAAGGTGTTCGCCAACTACTTCCCTTTGGCACTCAAACCAAACATGAGGTCATGGCTGATGCACCTGCCAGAGCATTCCATTTCGTCTTGGGCTAACCTATGCAACGAGTTTGTTGGTGCCTTCATTGGAGGCCACCAAGAACCAGGACGGTCGAGTGACCTGGAACTCCTTCCATAGAAGGAACAGGAGAGTTTGCGGAAGTACATGCAAAGGTTTAGCCGGGTGCACATGAACATCCCAGATATCCACCCGGCAGCTATAATTGCCGCTTTCCAGTCGAACATGCGCAACAGGAGGATACATTCCAAAATGAACGTCCGGTTGCCCAAGATTGTGAATGAGCTATACTCCTTGGCGGATAAGTGTGCCCATACGGAGGAAGGAAGGCGACTCCCTAGAAAAGAGGATGGCATCCAAGTTAGCTCAGAGGATGACGATAATGCCATTGACCCGAAGAGGAAGAATAAAAAGCGCAACAAGAAGCGTAAAGAGAAGGCAGTGCTGGCTGTTGAGGGTTCTAACACCCCTAATACCGGCAACAAAGTCAAGACCGAAGCCCCCGGCAAGGAAGTTGCCGCGTGCACTAATTGCCGGGAGGCGGCAGCGGCCGAAAAAGCCGGAAGACAGACAGGCCGTACTGCAAGATCCACCAAACCAAGGGCCATGATCTCCAAGAGTGTCATCAGGTTAAGCAACTCATCAAAAAGAAGAAAGTTGAGTATGAGAAGTGCGACAAGGAGAGATACCAAGAAGGTGTTGGCGGGAAGGGCCGAGGCGGCAGAGGAGGCCGTCGTGGCAAGACTCCTCAGCAGCATGAAAAGCCTGCTAGAGGCCGTGAAAAAAGGAAAGTGATGATGAAACTGATGAAGGGAACGATGAGGAAAGCAGTGAGCAAGAGTTCTAGAAAGCAACTGAGGCCCTGTGCGTTGACGGAGGTGCATATTTGCACGCCTCTCACCGCCAGCTCAAACAGTGGGCATGTGAGGTCAACACCGTAGAGCCGGCAGCAGATTCCCAGAAGCCGCTCTAATGGTCCCCGCATGCCTATCATCTTTGCTGAAGAAGATCACCCTGACAGCACCACTGCGGTATGGTGTTTGCCGTTGTTGGTTTCGCCAACAATCCACAACCTCAAGGTCACAAACATGTTAGTTGACGGTGGGGCAGGGTTGAATCTGATTTCCCCCAAAGTGATTAGCAAGCTTCAGATATCTGATGAAAAGCTTAAGACTACTGGCACGTTTCAAGGAATCAACCCCAACAGGAGTCGTCCTAAGGGGAAGATTACGCTCTCGGTGAAATTTGGTGGAGAACTAAACTACCGGACCGAGAGAGTTGTGTTTGATGAGGTCGAGCTCCCCTTGCCGTACAATGGGATTCTTGGTCATCCAGCTCTGGCAAAACTCATGGCGGCATTTCACTATACCTACAATACACTGAAAATGCCAGGGCCAATGGGTGTCATTTGCATCCTGTAAGACAAGAAAGATGAAATCATATGTGTGGATAAGATGTAATAGGATGCGGTCGCTGCCGAGGCCGCAGAAGCGGCAGCTCCCGCCAAGGAAAACAAGAAAGGAAAGAAGGCTAGCAGGGATGCCAGCAAGGAATCTGGGAAGTGCGCCTCTCTGGAGTGCGTTGTACCCGTCGATGATTTGCCAGAGAGTTCCACTAGCAAGAGATCCAAAGTTGCCTCGCCTATTGTGACCAAGGTCCCGGCAGGGCTGGATGGCGCTGTGCTACCTCTTGAGCATGTGTTAGTTTTCCCTTGAAGAGGAAAGGGTGATGCAGCAAAGTAGTATAAGTATTTCCCTTAGTTTTGAGAACCAAGGTGTCAGTGTCAAAACCGGCGGATCTCGGGTAGGGGGTCCCGAACTGTGCGTCTAGGCGGATGGTAACAGGAGACAAGGGACACGATGTTTTTACCCAGGTTCGGGCCCTCTCGGTGGAGGTAAAACCCTACTCCTGCTTGATTAATATTGATGATATGGGTAGTACAAGAGTAGATCTACCATGAGATCAAAGAGGCTAAACCCTAGAAGCTAGCCTATGGTATGATTGTTGTATATCTCTATCGACTAGCCTGGCCTCAGTTTATATAATGCACCAGAGGCCTAGGATAACAAGAGTCCTAGCCGAATACGCCGGTGGGGGAGGAGTCCTTGTCTTGATCGCCAAGTCTTGCGGAATCTTCCTTGTATGCGGCAGCTGTCCGGACTGACCCATGAGTATACGGCCATGGGGGTCCTCGGCCCAATTTAACATATCGGGAGATGATGTGGTGAGTACCCCCTAGTCCAGGACACCGTCAGTAGCCCCCTGAACCGGTCTTCAAGTTTAGGGACGCTCCTCGATTCTTCCGAACCGTTCTTCATCTTCAGTCGTCGGTCTTGAAAACTGGTTCAACAAATCTTCTCATCTTCGATCTTGAGGATCGCCTAAATGCATTCGACGAGTTTACATGTCGGGTATCCGAGGAGCCGCTTTAAGTTTCCGGCCTTTATCAATGCCTTTTTATTTTTATGCCACACCTTAGGTTTGAAGTTGTTCCCGGGCGGCAGCGTCCTCTTGCGTCCGAGCTCCAACGCCGGACTGCATTCGAGGTATCTTTTGCAGCCGAGCACCAACGCCGGACCGCTTCCCGGCTCTAACGCCGGAATGTATCTGAGCTCCAACACCGGACTATGTATTCGAGCTCCAATGCCGGACTGTATCCGAGCTCCAACGCCGGACCGCTTCCCAGCTCTAACGCCAGAATGTATCCGAGGTGTTGTAAATCACCTTGGTTCAAAGAAGTTTGAAGGAGTTTAGCCGAGCATAATGCCGAAAATGCCCTCTATGGAGTCAGCCACTAGCGCCCGAGCCTTATGCCGGACAGCTTCCGAGGTGGTGCACCACCCCGAATGTGGGCCGATTTTTGCTAATATTTTTGATTGGTGCAATTTATTCTCTGCCGATATACATAGCCAGTAGCCCTCAAGGTGGGTATCGGTCTAAAACCCGAGATGCACTAGAAGGATGACATAAGACCGCTGATCCCCTTAGCCGCTGAGACTCAGGTTGATTTGCAAAATCGGTCTGAGGATCAAGTCCTAGCTCAGCAGAATACTTTGGGACACAAAAATCGGCGTGCTCAATCCTCAAGACTCAGGTTGGGTGCGGCCGACCAACCTGAGGATCAAAATCTCCTCGGAGACTGTATTACACTTAAAATTTTCTGCATTGGACAGGCAATGCAGTAGCCCCCGAGACACTGGTCGGGTGGCAACACCAGATCAGGGGATCGATGTGCCCCTTTAATATTTGTAAATAATAAGCCTGAAACCCAGTAGCCCTCGAGCCTTAATGCGGGCACGGGTGGTCGAATTAAGGATTGATATCCATAGTACAATCACAAATTATGTGTAATGACTCTATGTATCCAAGTACTTTACGTCATTAATGCTCGGATCCGCATTGTACAAAACTTTGTTGACCGACCACCTGCTTCCACCTCCTCGGCCAATAGCTGAGGAGTGTTTGTCTACTTTATAAAGCCATTAGGAGGGCAAAGATTTACAACAAACAAGGCAATCTGGCCATATGGTTTTATAAACAAAGGTACGCAGAGAGATATGTTATATTACTGTTTAACAGAAGAAATGTCTTCCAAAGAAAATAGTCCCACTATCGGTTCCTTTCTTTGGGTTGTCATGCTAAGCATGATCATGAAACCTCAGCTCCAATGTAAGAGCAAAATATCGAGGATTTAGTTTGGGAGGCAAGTTAATAGCCCCCGGTAGTGTTCGGCGACAGTCGAGGTCAAGCCATAAACACTTCGGCAATTGTTATGAATGGCCCGTCGTTTAACACCGTCATCGGATCGCTGACCAGTTTACGCTTATTGTGACAGTCAATTTTCGGCTTTCTCCACTGAGGTGCTTAACCATGTGAGCTGGAAGCACAATCGCAGCGGTTCTCCCTTTGCACACCTAGCCGAACAAAGCGGAACGTAGGAGGCAAGAGCAGGAGCCGGGCAACCCAACTATTGACCGAAGACACAATTCGAAACCGATGCATATATAGCAATATCCGAGAATGTTTTTGCCGAATCTCTAAAGGTGTCCGGCGTTGCACTGTGAGACTTGTGCTGAAAACACACAAATAGTTTAAAAAGTGCCATAAGCTTGGAAAACCAAAAAACGTCAGTAAAAACTTGACGTCCGAACGAGATCAAGTGTTCGGTGCCAATCCAAAAATTGGCCTTAGCAAAAGAAGTGCTTCTGTCGTGCTTTAACATGATACATCCTATCTCAAGACTTCAAGCGGGCCAGCCTATGGATTCAACCTCCTATCCTGAGGGCGGAGTACTTCTCATTAGGCCAGTTTAGCGAACTAAACTTTAGCGGCTTTGAGAGGGAAATTAGGCTCCCCGGCTAGTGACCACACGCTTGTGTCGAAAAAGGAGTGATAGATAATAATAGTAATAATAAAACTTTGCAACGACTAAGAAGAAGAACACTTATCATAAAACGGCTCATATAAATTTAAGAACCCCCAAGTGACTTGGGTAAAAGAATGATTGCATGTACCGAAGTACTTATATCATAACTATGTTCAACCGAACTTTAAACGCGTCTTAACCGACCGTCTGCTTCTCCCTCTTCGGTCAAGGACCGAAAAGTATTATGTACTCCATCTATCGAGAATATCGACGGTGTTTCCAATAACCAGGCAATCAGGCCATAAGGCTGTAATAGACAAAGCGCGCTCAGGGAACTTATGCTATATTACTGCGAAGTGTAAGAAGCATCTTCGAAGAAAATAGTACCCCCACCGATACCTTTCTTCGGTGCTCATTTTTATTAGGAGACTTGTGCAATAGATTTTTTGTACTCATGAGTTCCGTTGTGTGCCGACCATCATTGAAAACTATAAGAGCGCTAGCTTTCGGCTTCACCCAGTCTGAGGTCCGGCTCGGATGACCCGATCGTGACAATAGCAGAGGTGCTCCCTTTACTCCCTAGCCGAACAATCGGGAACGTAGGGGTAAACACAGGAGCGAGGCAACCCACCTTGCAAATCGCTTAAGTCAATATGGTGCATATTGTGGCGTAATACACGAACAAGGAACGAAGCCGTACAAGTATAATCATATACAAGAGGAAAAGCTTCATGAAGGAAGCCCCCAAATTAATTGGGTATTTGAATTTATGCGTCACAAACAAAGTTTGGACAAGAATTTTTTTTACAAGCAACATTTTTCCAAAAAAGTATAATGCTTGGTCGAACCGAACACAAGTTAGAAATTAAAGCTTTGAGCATGAAAGCGACTTAGCTGGTTAATGTGTTCGGTATTGATGACGCGGTCCGAGCTTGATACGGGACAAGGTTCCATCCCCCAAGCCGGTCCCGAGGTGGCGGAGCGGAGAGCTCGACACGCCGAAGTGGTGACATAGCACGGTCAATGCAGACTGGCAGAGTGACGCCGAAGTCCCCGGATCATTTTCCTGTGCACAAAAAATGGTGCAAACCGGAGACAATAGTAATAATGATAATTAAAAAAAATCGTTGCATAATAAATAATTTATGCAAAGTGAGTAATAAAAGAAATATGGCATGGCGCCGAAGTCAATGTCGATGCAGGGCGTCGGCGTGATGCGGTAAAGGCGTGGCAAAGCCTGAATTCACAGGTCGGTCCGAGCTCCGGATGCGGCGTTCGCCGGACTATGTACGAAAACTGACCGAACCACCATGCGACTGTCATTAACGCGGCCACCATTTGATAGACCTGTGTACATATGATGGGCAAACTAGAGTAATAATTTCTTGGGAAAAATGTACCCAAACAAGCAAAAAATACTGGGATTAATAGCACCTGGTTTATTTGTTGTAGCAATCCGAAGGAAGGTGATTCCCAAAATTGGGACTCGATCCGCGCACCCATTGCCTGATGGGCGATAAAACGACGGCATGGCAATGCTGGCAAAGTTTGGCTCGCCGAGGCAAAGCCCTCGGTCCAGCTAACGTGACGGAGCTGGTCGGCTAGCGACGCCGAACTGTCCGGAGTAGGTTGATGAAGAGATGGCGAAGCCCCCGGTCCAGCCGAGATGTCGAAGTAGGTCGGCGTGATGGACACCAGCTTGAAGAAGCAATAGTGCGGCCCTGCCGATGCAGGTCGTGACGTGGTCGATGCCGGCTTGATGAAACGACCGTGCGGCGATGCCGGTATGCCCGCTCCATGTAATCCGTGGGGCGGCGATGTTGGTGATGATTTATCCTTCGCGATGCCGGACTCTGTCGTGGGAAACGAGCACCTATGGGGCAGGGCCCCTTTTCGGTCCGGCAGGGAGCGGAGGGCGCACGAAGAGCGGATCGAGGCGGAGCACGCGAGCGATTTTTTCCCAGCTTCGGAGTTCTCCGGAGAGATAATACTCCTACTGCTGCTTTGTGATTGTATTCTGTTCTTGCTTGAGAGCGTGAGAGTGGTGTAGTTTTGAATGAGTCGAACCCCTTCTACGTTGCGCATGGGCCTCCTTTTATAGGCACAAGGGGTCACCGATAGGTGGCAACGCAGTCAAGGGTACAAATGTAAAAAGGGGGGTTGGTACAACTGCTATCTACAGTGTACCCTACCTAACTCTGACGGCAGGGGACAAGAGCAATTAATGCCCGTCCGCATCACCTAAACAGTGCAGAAAAGCGACCGTTAGGGGCGCCACCGCTTGCCACGATGGCCTTCTCGTCATCTCCACTTGCCACCTCGCACCGCTTGGCTGCACAGCTTCCCGCCACGTGCGTCTGGAATGGTCTCAGGGCAACACATCGAAGAGGTGCGCTGGAGTGTGGGCATAGAGTGGTGGCTTCGCCGCGGCAAGCGCCTTGCCGCGGTCGTTGTCTTGTCGCACCCGAAAGCTTGTTGCTCGTCGGGTCTTGCCGGGACGCGCGGTGCCTCGCGGCAAGTTCTTTGAAGTGCCTTGGTTGGCCTTCCCAGCAAGCTCCTCTTACCGGGGCCTTGTCCTTCCCGGCAAGCTCCTCTTGCTGGAGTCTTGTCTTCTCAGTTAAAACACTTTGTTCTTGAATGGCATCAATGGGAACTACGGAGGATCTTGGCGGACACCCGGCAAGCCTTGCCGCGGGACGCTGCGACTGCCCGTGCACAAGTTCGGGATACTAAGGTACCCCTACTTTAGTACACCGACAGGAGCCCCCGGGCCTGGGCCACACACGGTGCCGAGAGCTGTTGGGCCAGGCCCAAAACAGGGCACGGGCACACGCGGCCTGGGTCCACACCAAATCTAACTCCGTATCCACCGCGCCCTCCTGTAACGGCATGCGTCAAACGCGGCGTCGTGGGAGAGATCGTGGGTGATTCTTTAATCGAAAAAGGCGTAATGTTCGCCTCCTCCTCTTTATAAGCAGGGGAAACAGGGGCCGTTCCCCCACCTTCGCCACTTGCAGTTGCTTCCTCAGAAATCTCCGCCGCTCCCCTCCGCTTCCCAAAGCCGAAAGGGAGCAGCGCTCCGCTGCCCGTCGCCGCCGTCGCCGCCAACGCCCCCGCTCTCCCCCCCGCCTCCGCTATGGCTCCGAAGACCGGGAAGGGTGCGAAGTCGGCCGAGGCGCTGCGGCTTGAGGCGCTGCGCAAGGAGCGAGCACTCCCCCCCCCCCCCCGTGCTCTCCGCGAAGGAGCTGCGGGAGTGGTTCTATCTCTTCTGGTCGATGGAGACGCGGGCGCATCCGCGTACGCAGGTACTCTCTGCCGAAGCTTCTACCTCGAAACGTTGTCCAAAAGGATACCCCTTCTTCCCATTGTTCTTCTATTGCGGGCTCTGCCCGCCCTTTTCCGATTTCTTCTGTGATATCATGAATACCTACGGGTTTCATCTCCTTGACTTCACCCCCAACGCCGTTCTGACCATGGCGGTTTTCGCACATCTCTGCGAGAACTTCATCGGAATCCACCCAAACGTTGCCCTTTTTCGCCACTACTTCATGCCCCGGGCCGAGAAAGGAGAGCCCTTAGCTGGCGGGATCGCCTGGATCTCGAGAGTCGGCATGAAGGAGGTCTATCTGGAGGGGAAGCTCCGTAGCAAATGGGAGGAGTGGCGAGCGGAGTGGTGTTGGATTGTTGATGAGAACCCGCATCCATTTACCAACTTGCGCCAAGCCCGAGTAGTGCGCGGCAGCGACTGGAGCGCCCTGGCGGCGGACGATTCTAGATTGAAGATCGCCACCACCCGGATCTTGCGGCTCAGGCTTGCCGGGCTCACTATAGGGGCTGTTGGCGCGGACTTTCTTCGCCGCCGCATCGCCCCTCTGCAGGAGAGGGGGAGACCCGCCTGGTTGTTCGGGGGTCCGACGGATATCATGAGGCTGCGCCCAGGCCTCAATTTTAACTTTACTGTTTTGGAGTTGGACGGGACGCTCAAGGAACTGTTCAAGCACGACCCCAACCATCCCGAGTGGTTTAGGCTGCCGCAGGGCGTCGTCCCGTTGTGCAACAACTCCCAGCTCGACCGCATCCACGCAATGATGCCGGAGTGCAACTCGCATGGGATTATCCCAACTTGGCAGGAGCCCGCCGACGACGTCGTGCAGCAATTCTTCGACGACTTGGTGGAGGTGACGGTCCGCACCGACGAGCAGAGGCTCCTCACCTGCGACACCACCGATGACGAGATGCGGCGCATTGCCACCAGGGCAGAAGAGGCGGCGGCGGCCGCCGCCGCGGGCGAGTTCGGGTTTACTTTGGAGGAGGCAGAGGCAGCCGAGGCGGCAAGCCTTGCCGACCGAGAGGAGCTTGTCGGGGAGGTCGTTGGCGAGGGAGAGCCTGAAGCCGAAGCGAGCGAGCCCGCCGGGGGCGCAAGTGGCCAGCCGTCTTCAAACAACCTGCCGCAGGCGGAGCCCTCAGTGCAGCCCCCAGCTCAACCAAGAAGGTGCCTCCGCAGGACCGGAGACACAGCAGGGCGGCAGACGGGCCAACAGCCGCCGCGCTGCGGGACACGCTCCACCGCGCCAAGCACCGCTGCCGCGGGAGCATCTCACGCTGCACCGGCAACTGGAGCGAGGTCTTCTCGGGCCGCCACTTCCGATCCTGCTGCAGCTCCCGCCAAGCATCCAAGGGAGCCTACCCCTCCGCCTCGTCGCGCTGAAAGGGTACCAGACTTTGATCTCTCCGCGCTCAGCTCCGACGAGGAGGAAGAAGAGGAGGACGAGTAAGTCTTTTCTTTTTGTTGTACTTATGGTTGTTCAATTCTTGCTGTTTCTTGTCTTGTATCTGATCTGCTTCCCTCTGAACCTTGTTCCTTTCCAGGACTTTGGCCCAGAGAGCGGCAAAGAGGGCCAAGGTCCCCGTGGTTGTCATTGAGGACGATCCTGCTGTGACAACAGAGGACGCATCCGAGACCACCTTGTCGGACCCGGCAATCTCTCCCCGAAGCAGCCCCCAGCGCAGCCCCCAACGTAAGTACATAATTTTACTTCCCGCTGTCATGCGCGCATGGGTGTTCTTTCCTTGCTGATATCCTGACTGTTGGTTTGCTTGTGTAGGAGCAGAACAGGTTCACCAGGAGCAACCGGAAGCCGTTCCTGAGGTGACATCTGCTTCAACTATGTCGCCGAGGGCGGATTCCCCGGCAAGGGAGAGGTCCCCGGCAAGGGGCAGTTCTCCGGCAAGGGACGGGACCGGCGATCCCCCGGTGGTGGAGCCCATGATTACAGAGCCCAGCACAGGTAATCCTTCTTGTCAGAAAACTTCCCTTGGGTTCTTCTTCTGATCTTCTTTTTTGGATATTTGCTTGACTTTTTTCTCCCTCTTCATATCTTCAGATCCTCCTTCCACGGAGCCGATGGAGACCGATGCCACCGGCGAGGAGAACGTGCGCGGCAACACTGATGATGCCGCTGCCACCGAAGAAGAGGCCGGCGCTGATGATCCTGCCGACGAAGAGGCCGCCAAGGCTGCTGGTGCTAGAGCTGGCGAGGGGTCCGGCGATCGTACTGACGACCCGGGGGCCGCAAGAGAGCAAGGCGCTACGCCGACCGCCGATCCCTCCGCCGCTGATGCAGCGCCAGGCCCCGAAGAGCCCCAGCCCGGCGCCTACTTGAAGGCCGGCGAAGGTGTCTTCATCAAGCTCCCCTGGGCATCAAGCTCCAGGGCGCCGGTCGAGGGAGAAGCCTTTGACGGGGAAGTGCTCGCCTCCGCTGGGCTGATGGTGGTTGATGCGCCAAGCAGCAGTAGCGGCGAGTCTGAGAAGGAGTAGCTGCTCCGGAAGCTGGTGTCACTCTACCGCGCCCGACAAGCCAAACTGGAGTCCCGGGAAGCGCTTGTCGCGCAGGCGGGAGTGGACATAGAGAAGCATGTGGAGGAGCTCCAGAGCCGCAACCAAGAGGCCCTCCGGTCCATTGCAGAGGAGAGGGCGCAGCTTGCCGAGGCGTGGAAGGCCTTTCTGCTCGAGAAGGCTGAAGCCGAAGAGCAGCAACGGCTCGCCGCCGAGGAGATGTCCGTGCGAGAAGGCGAGCTGACGCAGAAGAAAGTTAACTTGGACGGCCATGAGGAGGAGCTTGCCGCGCGCGAGGAGACACTTGGCGGAGCCCTCAAGGAAGTGAAGGATGCTACTGCAGCTGCCGAGGCTGCCAAGAAGGAGCTGGAGGTGAGGGTGACGGAGCTAGAAGCCACCCTCAAGGCAAAGAATGAAGAGCTTGCCGTGCTCCAGCGCGAGCGCGAGAAGGACGCCCTTGCCCATGGTGAGCTGCAGCGTCGTCTCTCTGAGAAGGGCAGGGAGCTGAACGCCGCCAAGGACGCCAATGCCGATCTCGAGCTGAAGCTGGCTACGCTTACTGAGACGCTGGACGGTGCCAAGAAACGGGAGGAGGACTTGAAGCAGGAGCTCAAGGCCAATGAGGCGCTGCTGACGAGGGCCGCCGAGACCCAGAACACCTTCAGGGATACCGTGGAGCTCTGGACGGAGGGCCTCGTCAATATCGCCGCAGTTATTGACGAGGAGCTGACGCAGCTGGAACTGGAGGGCTTCGGGTACTCCTCCGACGAAAACCTCCAGCCCAGCGCCAAGCTCACTCTGTTCTTCAAGGGCGTGGTGACGGCTCTCCAGCAACTCCGGGAAAGGATCCCAAGGCA
The DNA here is from genome assembly GCA_963921465.1 of Triticum timopheevii. Classification (NCBI taxonomy): domain Eukaryota; kingdom Viridiplantae; phylum Streptophyta; class Magnoliopsida; order Poales; family Poaceae; genus Triticum; species Triticum timopheevii. The sequence goes on along the minus strand of OY997270.1, from coordinate 227,849,246 downwards.
GATGGCTGACGCTTCGCGCGCAATCTGCGCCAGAGTCCTGGAGAAGGTGTTGGTGAAGGTGCTCTTCCGCAATCCGGGCCTCAACCTCACCAACATCCTCAAGAAGCTGCCGGCGGGTGCTGATCTTGAAGAGCTCAGGGTCCTTGTCGCACCCATTGTGGACAAGGTGAATGAAGTTAGGAGGGTCGACGGTGATCACGTAGACTAGACCGCCTTTTTCCTCCTTTTTCTTGCCGCTGCCAGATATGTCACCGGAACAATCTATTAGAGCTCGGCAAGTCATTTTTGTAATATAACTTTATCTTGGGCAGTATTTGCTATGTTATTCCCTTTTACTTGATTCCTTCCTTTGTATGTTTTTACCCTTACGCTTTTAGGGAACTTGCCGGCGCAGGCACCCTTGCCGCGAGCGCTGAGTGCGGAACATCAGCAGCCTGCTGGCGGTGCTGCTTCCGGCAAGAAACCTTGTTGCAACTAGTCGCAGCACACTTAAGTTGTTGAGCAGACTCGAAACAAAGTAAGGGTGCAACTAGCTACGAGTTGGTTCCTCCGCGCACAGGTTTTCCATACAAAGCACGGTCGTTCAAGGAAGATAACTTAAGAAATTTTAAAACTGATTGTGCTCAAACTTTGGCAACTTAGCTTTTCTGTCGTCTGCGTCCCGGCAAGGCTATACTTCTTTGAACGACGCCTGGTCCACACCATTATCTTCTCCTCCCCCCCGGTGAACTTGTGGGCGAAGGAACCTTCTTTTTGAGAAAAAGAAAGAAGAGAAAATAAAAGATATGGAGCCTTAAGGCTCGTTATTGCTTACCGGGGGCAAGTGCTGCACAAAGTGTCAGATAATACATGCAAAAAAGAAAAAGGCATGAAATTTGACAAGATGTGCAAAGCACATGAGCTTTATTTATGCACGGGGTCTGCCCCCGGCTTTGTACAAAGGGTTACATGCAACAGCGGCAAGGCTTGTACAAAAGGTGGTTGCCGGAACAGGTTCTGGCAACCGCGCCTTATGGGTAATATTTACGAAGATGCTCAATGTTCCAGGAGTTGCTCACCGGAAAGCCATCTTCGGTCTCAAGGCGGACAGCGCCAGGCCTAGTGACTCGCTTCACCCGATAAGGGCCTTCCCACTTCGGCGTCAACTTGTTGGAATTCTTGGCAGACTGAACGCGCCGAAGAACAAGGTCTCCTTCCTCGAGACTTCTGGCATAGACTTTGCGGCTATGGTAGCGGCGCAAAGCTTGCTGATATCGAGCAGCTCGTACAGCAGCCTGAAGATGATCTTCCTCAAGGAGCAGTGCGTCGTTTTGCCGCAGCCACTCTTGCTCAAGCTCATCATAAGCGAGCACTCGAGGCGATCCGTATACGAGTTCCGTGGGGAGAACTGCCTCTGCTCCATAGACTAGAGCAAAAGGTGTCTGGCCAGTGGCTCGATTTGGCGTCGTCCTGATCGACCAAAGAACCACTGGCAGCTCCTCGATCCAATTCCTTCCGCACTTGTGCAGCCTGTCGAAAGTTCTGGTCTTGAGCCCGCGCAGCACTTCCGTTTGCCCTCTCCGCTTGACCGTTGCTTCTCGGGTGAGCAACAGAAGCGAAGCAGACCTTGGCACCAAGATCTTGGACGTACTGCATGAAGGTGCGGCTCGTGAATTGTGTGCCATTGTCGGTGATGATCCTGTTAGGGACTCCGAAACGACAAACAATTGACCTGAAGAACTTGACTGCTGACTGTGCTGTCACCTTCCTCACTGCTTCCACTTCCGGCCACTTTGTGAACTTGTCGATTGCCACGTACAAGTACTCAAAGCCCCCGACAGCTCGGGGAAAGGGGCCGAGGATGTCGAGCCCCTAGACCGAAAATGGCCAGGATAAAGGGATCGTCTGGAGAGCTTGAGCTGGCTGGTGTATCTGCTTGGAGTGGAACTGGCACGCTTCACACTTGGTTACTTGTGCAATTGCATCCTGGAGGGCTGTTGGCCAAAAGAAACCTTGCCGGAAGGCTTTGCCGGCAAGTGCTCTTGCGCCAATGTGGTGACCACATATGCCTCCATGTATCTCCGCCAACAGCTTCTGTCCATCTTCCCGGGGAATGCACTTCAATTTCACTCCGTTGAATCTCCCTCTGTACAGTATGTCATCGACAAACTGGTACATACTTGATTGCCGGGCTACTCCCTCTACTTCTTCTTGCTCTTCGGGAAGTTCTCCTGTTTGAAGGAAACGGACAATCTGCTGTGCCCATGCCGGAGCTTGCGGCTCAACAACAAGGACTAAAGGCATAAACGCTGCTGCGGGAACATCTGCTTCTACGGCAAGAACCTGCGGTTCAGCCGGAGCTTGATGTTCCCCGGCAAGCTCGCCGGAGCAAAGCTTGTCGGGAGCGTCTGCTTCAACGGAACAAACCTTAGGGCTTGTCGGAGCAGACTGCTCCTCAGCACTCTTGGTGTTGATCTTGGGGACCTTCTTGGCGGTGGCTTCGGGGAGCTCAGCCGGAAAGTAGTCACCGGAAATCAACTTTCTCTTCTTGCTCTGTCCAGTTGATGGTATCACAGATGGTTGAGTCAGCCTGAGAACAAAGATCCCTGGTTCCACAGGTAACTTGAGTGCAGTGCATTTTGATAGGCCATCTGCAATGTCGTTCTGGGCTCTCGGAACATGTTCCATCTGTAAGTCGTCAAAATGCTCTTCCAACTTTCTTACTTCATCAATGTAAGCTTCCATCAACGGACTCTGATAATCTTTGTTCAGTTGGCGGACGACAAGCTGCGAGTCACCCCTGACAATAAGCTTCTTGATCCCAAGGTCTGCCGCGATCCTAAGTCCGGCAAGCAAGCCTTCATACTCTGCAGTATTGTTTGTCGCTTGCTCCTTGGGAAAGTGCATCTGGACGACGTACTTGAGGTGCTCTCCGGTGGGTGCGACAAGTAACACGCCCGCACCGGCGCCTTGCAGCGAGAAGGCACCATCAAAGTACATGATCCATTCTTTGCTTGCTTCCTTGACGGGGATGCTCGTCTCTGGAGTTTCTTCATCAGGTGTTGGCGTCCATTCTGCTATGAATTCTGCTAATGCTCGGCTCTAGATAGTTGAAGTACTCTCAAACTTGAGGCCAAAGCTTGACAATTCCAGTGCCCACTCGACAATCCTGCCCGTTGCTTCTGGATTTTGCAATATCCTCTTCAACGGAAATCGAGTGACAACTGTGATCTCATGTGCTTGAAAATAATGGCGCAGCTTTCTCGAGGCCATGAGAAGGCCAAAAAGCAACTTCTGCACACCAGAGTATCTTGATCTAGCCCCCTGCAGAAGGGAACTGACAAAGTAAACTGGGCGCTGCACCATTTTCTTCTGCTTCTCTTCTTGTGGCTGCGCAGATCCATCCTTGTCGGGACCAGAGCTTGTCGGGGAAGCCCCCTGCTAGTCGCTGGATGCACTTGCCATGGCCGCTGGCTCATCATCCGCCTCCCTCTCTGCTACTAATGCAGCACTAACCACTTGATTGGTTGCCGCTAGATATAGCAACAACTTCTCTTGTGGTTTAGGTGCGACAAGTATTGGAGTGGAGGACAGGTATCTCTTCAAGTCCTCCAGCGCAGCCTCCGCTTCTGGAGTCCATTTCATTGGACCTGCCTTTTTCAATATTTTGAAAAATGGCAGGGCGCGCTCAGCAGACTTAGAGATAAACCTGCTGAGAGCAGCTACACAGCCGGCAAGCCTTCACACATCCTTGACGTGCTTCGGTGCTTCGATCTGCTCAATGGCCTTGATCTTGTCGGGATTAGCCTCAATCTCCCGTTGAGACACAAAGAACCCGAGAAGCTTGCCGGAAGGGACTCCAAACACACACTTCTCGGGGTTGAGCTTGAGATTGATCTTGCGCAGATTTGCAAAGGTCTCGTCCAAATCTTGAATCAGAGTTGCTCTGTCTTTGCTTTTGACCACTATGTCATCCATGTAAGCTTCTACATTTCTGTGCAACTGTGGCTCAAAAGCTTCGTGAACTACCCTTGCAAATGTTGAACCAGCATTCTTTAGTCCGAAAGGCATCCGTACAAAGCAGTACGTGCCACATGGAGTAATGAATGCGGTTTTCTCCTCATCCTCTTCCGCCATGAAGATCTGATGATATCCTGAATATGCATCAAGAAATGAAAGCAAATCACATCCTGCCGTGGAGTCGACAATCTGGTCAATGCGCGGCAAGGGAAATGGATCCTTGGGACAAGTTTTATTAACATCAGTGAAGTCTATACAAAGCCTCCATTTTTCGTTCGCCTTGCGCACGACTACAGGATTGGCCAGCCATGTTGGATGGAGCACTCCTCTGACCAGGCCTGCTGCTTCCAACTTCTTGATCTCTTCTGCAATGAATTCTTGGTGTTCCACTGCTTGTTTTCTGACTTTCTACTTGACGGGCCGCGCGTGTGGACAGATGGCAAGGTGGTGCTCAATTACTTTCCTGGGAACACCAGGGATGTCAGATGGTTGCCATGCAAACACATCAACATTCGCCCGCAGGAAAGCAACGAGCGCGCTTTCCTATTTAGGATCAAGCGTGGCACTGATGGTGAAGGTACCACCAGTGCCGTCCTCCTTGGCGGCCACTTTCTTGGTCTCTGGCGGAGCTGCCTTCGCCTTCTTACACTTGCCGGTGGAGCTCGATGGCGCGTCCTCGACGGTAGCGCAGCACTCCGAAGAGGTGCGCTTGCCGGAGTGGGCACCAGAGCTCTTGCCAGACTTGGTCTTCTTCTTCCCCCCGGGAGCTTCAGCGGCAAGTGGTTTGCGATCTGCTGCGGCTGCTGCTTCCTGGTAGATCTTGTCGGTACAGATAAGGGCATCTTTCTTGTCGCCAGGGATAGAGATGACACTTATCGGACCTGGGATCTTGAGCACATTGTAGGCATAGTGCGATGCTGCCATGAACTTGGCGAGCGCTGGTCGGCCAAGTATCCCATTGTAGGGCAATGGGAAATCAGCAACATCAAAAGTAACTTTCTTTGTTCTGAAGTTAAGCTCGCTGCCAAATGTCACTGACAACGTGATCTTCCCCTTCAGCTTGCTCCTTCCCGGATTGATTCCCTAGAAAGTACCGGTCTCTTTGAGCTCGCTGTCGGGGATTTGGAGCTTCTGGAGTATCGCTGAGGAGATCAGATTCAAGCCGGCCCCGCCGTCAACTAGTATCTTTGTGACCTTGAGGTTGCGGATAGTTGGTGAAACCAACATCGGCAAGAACCCGACCGCAGTGATGCGGTCAGGGTGATCCTCAATGCCAAAGATGATAGGCGTGCTGGACCACTTCAGGGGCTTGCGTGACTCAACTGATGGTTCTGCTGCATTAACTTCTCGCACCCACTGTTTGAGTTGGCGGTGCGAAGTATGCAGAGAAGCACCACCGTCAACGCACAGAACCTCTATTGCTTTCTGAAACTCCTGCTCGTCGGCCTCGTCATCATCCATGTCCTCATCTTCATCTTCATCTTCATCTTTGTCGCGGCCGCGGGGAGGCCTGTCTCCTTGCCGCTGCTTGGCCTTGCCGCGGCGTCCTCCCCGGCCGGGACGCTTCTTGCCGGATCAGCCCGTACCTTCCTGGGCTTTTTCCTTATCGCGTCGCTCGTACTCAGCCTTTTGCAGCTCAACGAGCTGCTCGACCTTCTTGCAACTTTGGAGATCATGGCCCTTGGTACAGTGAATCTTGCAATACTGCTTGTCGGAGCTGCCCTGCTTGTCGGCGGCCGCCACAGGTTCTGCTTCCTTGGCGCCACCTCCGTTGCCGGACTGCTCGACAGCTGCCACATCTTTGCCTTTCCTTCTTCTGTTGTTCCGCCGCCGGTTTTTCTTTGCCGGGGCAGCATCCTCACTGTCAGACCCCGCTGCTCCTGTGTTCTCTCCGGGGAGTTTTCTTCCTTCTTCAGCACGTGCACACTTGTCGGCCAGGGCATATAGCTCACTGACGTCTCTAATCTTGCACATCGCCATCTCCTCCCTCATCCTGCGGTTTCGCACGTTCTGATGGAACGCGCTGATAACCGCAGCAGGGTGGACGTCTGGGATGTTGCGCTGCACCTGGCTGAATCTCTGAATGTACTTGCGCAGGGGCTCTCCTTCCTTCTGGGCGAGCAGATGAAGATCGCTCTCCTGGCCATGGGGCTTGTGGCCGCCTGTGAAGGCACCGACAAACTGATGGCACATATCTGCCCATGAGGAGATGGAGTTGTCCGGCAAGTGCATGAGCCAAGATCTGACGTTGGGCTTGAGCACCAACGGGAAGTAGTTGGCGAGGATCTTCTCGTCGCGCCCCCCGGCAGCCTGCACCGCGATGGTGTAGATGCTGAGGAACTCCGACGGATGCAACCTGCCATCATACTTCTCTGGTACATCTGGCTTGAAGTTCTTGGTGCTGGGCCACTGGACTTGCCGCAGCTCACGAGTGAACGCAGGGCAACCTACCGCGTACGGCAAGTCGCCTGGTTCCCCTGGTGCATGCATGTCGATAGTGGGCCCAGCGCGCTGGTCTGATTGACGCCGCGCTTCTCTCCGACGCTCGATGCGGGTGCGAGCGTCTTCGTGTTGTCGTTCTTGAAGAACTTGGCGTTGATCGCGACGAGCTCGTGGATCTGATGACGCCGTGGAGTCAGTGTCGTGGTTGATCCGGCGAGTCGGCGATCTTGGCCTTCGGTGCGGGGAGTGCACGGTGGTTGCACCTCCACCGGTCTTGTCGCCATTGGCTCGCGTCTGACAATCTTGCCGCGGCTGCGATGTAGCTGGCTGCCGTGGAGTGTCGCCGTTGGCGAAGCCGATGAGGCTCTGTATGGTGGCCCTCCAATCGTCGATCTTGTCCGCCGTTGGAGGGTAGTCCAGGAGCAGTTGAGCTCGAGCCAACGCTTCTTCTGGAGTTTTCGGTGGCGGCGGTGAACGGTGCGAGGAGCGGGATATGCTCGGACTTCCAACTGGGTTGGAAGGAGCAGTACCCCGTCCAGGCGATCGTACTTCACTCGTGCCAGCATGCTGGCGTGCATGCTGGTCTTGAACGCCCCGAGATCCACCAGCTTGGCCTTGTTCTAATGCGAGTACGGTGCTGCGAGCACCATGACGCTGTCGATCCCGCGCCTCCTGAGATGGGCGCGGTGCGTGTATGGACGCCGAAGTTTGCGGGGCCTTGTCCTTGGATCTGGTAACGACGTGAGCTCCCTCGTCGGCGCCTGCTCCTCCGCCGGCGTCTACCCCACCACCCGTTTGCTCCGGTGGCGGTGGGATCGACGTGGTCGGAGAAGCCACCTCCGAAGCCTTCTTCTTCGGTGGCATGTCGATGAAGATGATGATGAACTGGCTCGCGTGAACACCGGATTGGGTTCACACAACCTCGACGCCCCCTACCTGGCGCGCCAAAGATGTCGTGGGAAACGAGCACCTATGGGGCTGGGCCCCTTTTCGGTCCGGCAGGGAGCGGAGGGCACATGAAGAGCGGATCGAGGCGGAGCACGCGAGCGATTTTTACCCAGCTTCGGAGCTCTCCGGAGAGATAATACTCCTACTGCTGCTTTGTGATTGTATTCTGTTCTTGCTTGAGAGCGTGAGAGTGGTGTAGTTTCGAATGAGTCGAACCCCTTCTACATTGCGCATGGGCCTCCTTTTATAGGCACAAGGGGTCACCGACAGGTGGCAATGCAGTCAAGGGTACAAATGTAAAAAGGGGGGTTGGTACAACTGCTATCTACAGTTTACCCTACCTAACTCTGACGGTAGGGGACAAGAGCAATTAATGCCCGTCCGCATCGCCTAAACAGTGCAGAAAAGCGACCGTTAGGGGCGCCACCGCTTGCCACGATGGCCTTCTCGTCATCTCCACTTGCCACCTCGCACCGCTTGGCTGCACAGCTTCCCGCCACGTGCGTCTGGAATGGTCTCAGGGCGACACGTCGAAGAGGTGCGCTGGAGCGTGGGCACAGAGTGGTGGCTTCGCCGTGGCAAGCGCCTTGCCGCGGTCGTTGTCTTGTCGCACCCGAAAGCTTGTCGCTCGTAGGGTCTTGCCGGGACGCGCGGCGCGTCGCGGCAAGTTCTTTGAAGTGCCTTGGTTGGCCTTCCTGGCAAGCTCCTCTTGCCAGGGCCTTGTCCTTCCCGGCAAGCTCCTCTTGCCGGAGTCTTGTCTTCTCAGTTAAAACACTTTGTTCTTGAATGGCATCAATGGGAACTACGGAGGATCTTGGCGGACACCCGGCAAGCCTTGCCGCGGGACGCTGCGACTGCCCGTGCACAAGTTCGGGATACTAAGGTACCCCTACTTTAGTACACCGACAGACTCTTGTTCGGTTTTGCTGAGATAATGATCCGAAGAAGCTGAGCTTGGCTCAACAAAGTGACGACGTGTCTAGCGCAGGTCGGCAGCCGTGGAGCAATATTGCCGGACTGGTTTGACACCAGCATGATATTGAAGATCATGTTCAAAAGATTTTAAAGTTAGTGGGATGTGTTCGGGAAAAAAACACAATGCCCCATACAAAACTTCCTTCAAAAAGGATGTCCGAAATCCCGTTCATAAAGAGGACGAACTCGGGTCGGATTTGTTTTCGCGCAGAAGACAGATCCGAAAAGTGATGCACTAATCGGAAGGTTCCCGGAGTTTGGACGGTCGGATCGAGCTGAAACTTTGAGGGGCGGTAGATATAGGAATTCCGCAGTCGAGCAACGGTTGGATCTTCCAAAGGAAGTCCGAGCTAGAAGCTGGACACCACGCCCTAAACTCGTCCAGATTCTCGTCCAGATTTGTCAGGGCTCCGGTATATCGTAGATTGTCGGAGATTCCTCCATCGGAACTCGACGAAATTTAGCGTGGCTGTTGTAGACGTAATTCCGCACTATTCCACGAAGCAATCGTCAAACTGACGCTCGAGGAGGCGGTGATGGCGGATAAAAGTTCGCTGTCCAGAAAAACAGCATGGTCGCTCGAGGGCAATGTTGACGTTGAGCCCCTGGGCTCCCTGGATGATTCCTCCATGATCTTGATAGAGATCGGAGCTGATGTTGATGAAGGCCCTCATCCGAACATGACGATCGGAGGTAGGGTGCAGTCCTTGGTCGAACCAAGGTGACCAGTCGAGCTGGTGACGAAGATGCCGAAGTCGCAGTTAATCTGCAGGCGAGCCATCGACCTTTTGCCGAACACACAACGAAACTCTCAATGAAAGCACCAATGTCGGTGTCAAAACCGGCGGATCTCGGGTAGGGGGTCCCGAACTGTGCGTCTAGGCGGATGGTAATAGGAGACAAGGGACATGATGTTTTTACCCAGGTTCGGGCCCTCTCGTTGGAGGTAAAACCCTACTCCTGCTTGATTAATATCAGTGATATGGGTAGTACAAGAGTAGATCTACCACGAGATCAAAGAGGCTAAACCCTAGAAGCTAGCCTATGGTATGATTGTTGTATATCTCTATCGACTAGCCTGGCCTCGGTTTATATAATGCACCAGAGGCCTAGGATAACAAGAGTCCTAACCGAATACGCCGGTGGGGGAGGAGTCCTTGTCTTGATCGCCAAGTCTTGCGGAATCTTCCTTGTATGCGGCAGCTGTCCGAACTGGCCCATGAGTATACGGCCATGGGGATCCTCGGCCCAATTTAACAGATCGGGAGATGACGTTAAGCATGAGAGTTTGTAGCACGTTACACGTCTCCTCAATTCACCAAACTCCAGGTTACATGTTACACGTCTCCTCAATGAGTACGGTGGACTTGTTGAGAACACGGTAAGCATGAGAGTTTGTAGCATAACCAACAAATATGCCCTCATGAGCTCTAGCCTCAAATTTAGACAAACGAACACCTTTCTTGAGAATGAAACACTTACAACCGAACACCCGGAAGTACTTGAGGTTGGGCTTGTTGCCGGTGAGTATCTCATAAGGGGTCTTGTTCAAGCCTTTGCGGAGATAGAGCCGATTGGATGCATGACATGCGGTGTTGATGGCTTCGGCCCAAAAGTTGTATGGAGACTTGAACTCCGCCATCATGGTCCTTGCCGCATCCATCAATGTCCGGTTCTTCCTCTCCGCTACACCATTTTGTTGAGGGGTATAAGGTGGAGCATATTGATGCTTGATCCCCTCATCACTAAGAAACTCATCCAAGGTGTAGTTCTTGAACTCGGTGCCGTTGTCACTTCTTATTGTCAAGATCTTTGCATTATGTTGACGTTGAGCTTCATTTGCAAAGTCGATGATGGTTTGTTGAGTCTCACTCTTCCTCTTGAAGAAGTATACACAAGTGTATCTTGAATAGTCATCCACAATCACCAAGCAATACTTTCTACCTCCAAGACTATCAAAAGATGGAGGCCCAAAGAGATCCATGTGAAGGAGCTCCAAGGGTCTCTTCGAGTAGATGATGGTTAAAGGAGGGTGAGCCTTTTCATGAAGCTTTCCTTCGATACAAGCACTGCAAGCACGATCTTTGGCAAAACTAACATTTGTTAGTCCATGGACATGGTCCCTGTCGGTGTCAAAACCGGTGGATCTCGGGTAGGGGGTCCCAAACTGTGCGTCTAGGCGGATGGTAACAGGAGACAAGGGACACGATGTTTTTACCCAGGTTCGGGCCCTCTCGATGGAGGTAAAACCCTACTCCTGCTTGATTGATATTGATGATATGGGTAGTACAAGAGTGGATCTACCACGAGATCAAGGAGGGTAAACCCTAGAAGCTAGCCTATGGTATGATTGTTGTATATCTCTATCGACTAGCCTGGCCTCGGTTTATATAATGCACCAGAGGCCTAGGATAACAAGAGTCCTAGCCGAATACGCCAGTGGGGGAGGAGTCCTTGTCTTGATCGCCAAGTCTTGCGGAATCTTCCTTGTATGCGGCAGCTGTCCGGACTGGCCCATGAGTATACGGCCATGGGGATCCTCGGCCCAATTTAACAGATCGGGAGATGACGTGGTGAGTACCCCCTAGTCCAGGACACTGTCACAAGGTATCAATCCAGTAGGAGACAACACACAAGTCACCTAGTACCTGCACTAACCATCAAGAACTTTGCAACCAACGCGATAAAGGAGTTGTCAATCCCTTCACGGTCACTCGCAAAAGTGAGATCTAATAAAGATAGTAAAGTAAATATTTTTGGTATTTTTGTTGTTTAAATTAGAAAGTAAAGATTGCAAAATAGTAAACGAGATGCGATGTAAACAAAATAGATGTAATATAATACTCCCTCCATTCCTTGATATAAGGTGTATAGATTTTTGAAAAAAATCCAAAATATAAGGTGTATTGCGTTGCAACACTCGTTTGGATAATTTTTTTAGGATTTGATTACATTTCCTTATATCATGCAAGCTCCTCTATTTTCTCATGTCAATTAGTCAGGTGTAAACTTGCCCAAAACTTGTGAAATTTTGCCTTCACGTGCGTTCTTTAATTTCCGTGCCAAAAACTATACACCCTACATTTAGGAACGGAGGGACTAGGAAAGAGACTCGGGGGCCATAGGTTTCACTAGTGGCTTCTCTCAATATAGCATGTATTGCGGTGGGCGAACAAATTACTGTCGAGCAATTGATAGAAAAGCGCATAATTATGACGACATCTAAGGCAATGATCATGAACATAGGCATCATGTCCGTGTCAAGTGGACCAAAACAATTCTGCATCTACTACTATTACTCCACACGTCGACCGCTATCCAGCATGCATCTAGAGTATTATGTTCATAAGAACGGAGTAACGCATTAAGTAAGATGACATGATGTAGAGGGATAAACTCAAGCAATATGATATAAACCCCATCTTTTTATCCTCGATGGCAACAGTACAATACGTGCCTTGCTACCCCTACGGTCACTGGGAAAGGACACCGCAAGATTGAACCCAAAGCTAAGCACTTCTCCCATTGCAAGAAAGATCAATCTAGTAGGCCAAACTGCCGATAATTCGAAGAGACTTGCAAATATATCAAGTCATGCATATAAGAATTCAAAGAAGAACCAAATAATTGTATTGAGAATCAAAGAGAGAGAATAAGCCATATAGCTAATAACTATGGACCTGAAGGTCTGTGGTAAAATACTCACGCTTCATCGGAGAGGCAATGGTGTTGATGTAGAAGCCCTCCGTGATCGATTCCCCCTCTGGCAGATCGTCGGAGAAGGCCCCAAGATGGGTACAAAAGGTTGTGGCGGTGGAAAAGTGGTTTCATGGCTCCCCCTGATGTTTCTAGGGTATAAGAGTATATATAGGCGAAAGAAGTACGTCGGTGGAGCTACGAGGGGCCCACGAGGGTGGGGGGCGCGCCTACCCCCCCTGGGCGCGCCCTCCTGCCTCGTGGCCTCCTCGTAGAGTTCCAGACTTCAACTCCAAGTCTTGTGGATTGCTTTTGGTCCAAAAAAGATCCTCATGAAGGTTTCATTCCGTTTGGACTCCGTTTGGTATTCCTTTTCTGTAAAACTCTAAAATAGGCAAAAAACAGAAACTCGCACTGGGCCTTGGTTAATAGGTTAGTCCCAAAAATAATATAAAAGAGCATATTAAAGCCCATTAAACATCCAAAACAGATAATATAATATCATGGAACAATAAAAAATTATAGATACGTTGGAGACGTATCAAGCATCCCCAAGCTTAATTCCAGCTCGTCATCAAGTAGGTAAATGATAAAAACAGAATTTTTGATGTGGAATGCTACGTAGCATATTTATCAATGTAATTTTCTTTATTGTGGCATGAATGTTCAGATCCGAAAGATTTAAGACAAAAGTTTAATATTGACATAAAAATAATAATACTTCAAGCATACTAACAAAGCAATCGTGTCTTCTCAAAATAACATCGCCAAAGAGCTATCCCTACAAAATCATATAACCTGGTTATGCTCCATCTTCATCACACAAAGTATTTAATCATGCACAACCCCGATGAAAAGCCAAGCAATTGTTTCATACTTTTGATGTTCTCAAACTTTTTCAATCTTCACGCAATACATGAGCATGAGCCATGGACATAACACTATAGGTGGAATAGAATGGTGGTTGTGGAGAAGACAAAACGGAGAAGATAGTCTCACATCAACTAGGTGTATCAATGGGCTATGGAGATGTCCATCAATAGATATCAATGTGAGTGAGTAGGGATTGCCATGCAACGGATGCACTAGAGCTATACGTGTATGAAAGCTCAACAAAATAAACTAAGTTGGTGTGCATCAAACTTGCTTGCTCATGAAGACCTAGGGAACTTTTGAGGAAGCCCATCATTGGAATATACAAGCCAAGTTCTTATAACGAAAAATTCCCACTAGTTTATGAAAGTGACAACATAGGAGACTCTCTATCATGAGGATCATGGTGCTACTTTGAAGCACAAGTCTGGTAAAAGGATAGTAGCATTGCCCCTTCTCTCTTTTTCTCTCATTATTTTTTATTTGGGCCTTTTCTCCTTTTTTATGGCCTCTTTTTTTCTCCCTTTTTTATTTATTTTTCGTCCGGAGTCTCATCCCGACTTGTGGGGGAATCATAGTCTCCATCATCCTTTCCTCACTGGGACAATGCTCTAATAATGAAGATCATCACACTTTTATTTACTTACAACTCAATACTTAGAAAAAATATGACTCTATGTGAATGCCTCTGGCGGTGTACCGGGATGTGCACTGATTCAAGAGTGACATGTATAAAAAATTATGAACGGTGGCTTTGCCACAAATACGATGTCAACTACATGATCATGCTAGGCAATATGACAATGATGGAGCGTGTCATAATAAACGGAACGGTGGAGAGTTGCATGGCAATATATCTCGGAATGGCTATGGAAATGCCACAATAGGTAGGTAGCTGTTTTGAGGAAAGTATATGGTGGGTGTATGGTACCGGCGAGAGTTGCGCGGTACTAGAGAGGCTAGCAATGGTGGAAGGGTGAGAGTGCGTATAATCCATGGACTCAACATTAGTCATAAAGAACTCACATACTTATTGCAAAAATTTATTAGTTATCGAAACAAAGTACTACACGCATGCTCCTAGGGGGATAGATTGGTAGGAAAAGACCATCGCTCGTCCCTGACCGCCACTCATAAGGAAGACAATCAATAAATAAATCATGCTCCAACTTCATCACATAACGGTTCACCATACGTGCATGCTACGGGAATCACAAACTTTAACAGAAGTATTCTTTCAAATTCACAATTAATCAACTAGCATGTCTCTAATATCACCATATTCATATCTCAAAACAATCATAATCAAACTTCTCATAGTATTCAACGCACTTTATATGAAAGTTTTTATTATACCCATCTTGGATGCCCATCATATTAGGGATAATTTTATAACCAAAGCAAATTACCATGCTGTTCTAAAATAATCTCAAAATAATATAAGTGAAGCATGAGAGATCAATAATTTCCATAAAACCACCATGCTCTAAAAAGATATAAGCGAAGTACTAGAGCAATATTGTCTAGCTCAAAAGATATAAGTGAAACACATAGAGTATTCTAATAAATTCCTATTCATGCGTGTCTCTCCCAAAAGGTGTGTACAGCCAGGATGATTGTGGTAACTAAAGAGCAAAGACTCAAATCATACAAGATGCTCCAAGCAAAACACATATCATGCGGTGAATAAAAATATAGCCTCAAGTAATGTTACCGATAGATGAAGACGAAAGAGGGGATGCCTTCCGGGGCATCCCCAAGCTTGGGCTTTTGGTTGTCCTTGAATTACCTTGGGTTGCCTTGGGCATCCCCAAGCTTAGGCTCTTGCCACTCCTTATTCCAAAATCCATCAAATCTTTACCCAAAAACTTGAAAACTTCACAACACAAAACTTCAACAGAAATCTCATGAGCTCCGTTAATATAAGAAAACAAACCACCACTTTAAGGTACTATAATGAACTCATTATTTGTTTATATTGGTGTGACCTACTGTATTCCAACTTCTCTATGGTTCATACCCCCCGATACTACTCATAGATTCATCAAAATAAGCAAACAACACACGAAAAACAGAATCTGTCAAAAACAGAACAGTCTGTAGCAATCTGTAACTTTCGAATACTTCTGTAACTCTAAAAATTCTGAAATAATTGGTGGACATGAGGAATTTGTCTATTAATCATCTGCAAAAAGAATAAACTTAAAAGCACTTTCCAGTAAAAAATTACAGCTATTCTTGTGAGTGTAAAAGTTTCTGTTGTTTACAGCAAGATCGCAAAGACTTCACCCAAGTCTTCCCAAAGGTTCTACTTGGCACAAACACTAACTAAAACATAAAACCACATCTAACCAGAAGCTAGATGAATTATTTATTACTAAACAGGAGCAAAAATCAAAGAATAAAATTGGGTTGCCTCCCAACAAGCGCTATCGTTTAACGCCCCTAGCTAGGCATAAAAACAAGAATAGATCTAGGTATTGCCATCTTCGGCATGCAATTCTTTCCTCATCAAATCCTCCAAAACTCGTCGTAGTAAGTCTATACTTTCCCTTATTTCCCTTCTAGAAGAAGAACTTAAATCATGGAAAGGGCTTTGATTTGTAATTTTAACATTCATAAACCCATAATCAAGATCATCACCATATATATCATCATATAAAATACGTAGTTCATTCCTAATGGGTTCTTTCATATTTTTATTCAACCAATCCCTATTAAACCCTACATGAATTCCTCTAGTAATCCAGTCAAACTCCTCAAAAGCTTCAAGGTACAAAGATTGAGATATTTTAGAATGAGGAACTCTCTTTTTAACATTTTCACTATAAGATTGAAAATCTCTGGCTTCCAAACTACGCATGGTTTCCTTATCGTACAAAATATCTATAATAGGAGGGCATTCAACATCTTTTTTATAGAAAGCAAAAATACCCCTAGCTTCCTGTATTATAAAATCGAATTCGCGCATAAGGATAATAGTGGCAATCTTTTTAGCTATAGGGTGGTTGATGTTGGGGAGTTCATAAAACACGTTTTGCAAAGCGGGATGGATGTGCACAAATTTTCTTTCTAATTTCTCAACAAGCATAACAATGGCATCAGCATAACAATTGGTCTTGTGCAATCAAAGAATTCTTGGATAATACTTTTTCCAATAATATTACCATCACCCACATGAAAGATTTTTGTTTTATAATTAGATGGAGTTTCAGTATCACGATTTGAAGAACAATTCTCAAGAGCTTCTTCAAGATTTTCAATGATAACCTCCACAGTTTTAGACATGTTGGCAACAAACCGCACTAACGAACGAACACTCAAGAAGCAAGAGGAAAGAGACGAATGGAAGAGGGGCGAAGAAAAGGCAAAGATTTTTGAAAATCGTTTTAGAAGTGGGGGAGAGGAAAACGAGTGGCGAATGGCAAATAATGTAATGCGAGCGAGAAGAGTTTATGATGGGTACTTGGTATGGCTTGACTTGACATAGATCTCACCGGCAACGCTGCCAAAAATCCTTCTTGCTACCTCTTGAGCATGCATTGGTTTTCCCTTGAAGAGGAAAGGGTGATGCAGCAAAGTAGCATAAGTATTTCCCTCAGTTTTGAGAACCAATGTATCAATCCAGTAGGAGACAACACACAAGTCACCTAGTACCTGCACAAACAATCAAGAACCTTGCAACCAACGTGATAAAGGGGTTGTCAATCCCTTCACATGCACTCGCAAAAGTGAGATCTAATAAAGATAGTAAAGTAAATATTTTTAGTTTTTTTGTTGTATAGATTGGAAAGTAAAGATTGCAAAATGGTAAACGAGATGCCATGTAAACAAAAGAGATGTAATATAATAGGAAAGAGACCCAGGGGCCATAGGTTTTACTAGTGGCTTCTCTCAAGATAGCATGTATTACGGTGGGTGAACAAATTACTGTCGAGCAATTGATAGAAAAGCGCATAATTATGAAGACATCTAAGGCAATGATCATGAACATAGGCATCACGTCCGTGTCAAGTAGACCGAAACGATTTTGCATCTACTACTATTACTCCACACATCGACCGCTATCCAGCATGCATCTAGAGTATTAAGTTCATAAGAACGGAGTAACGCATTAAGAGAGATGACATGATGTAGAGGGATAAGCTCAAGCAATATGATATAAACCCATCTTTTTATCCTCGATGGCAACAATACAATACGTATGTTGCGTCCCGTACTGTCACTGGGAAAGGCACCGCAAGATTGAACCCAAAGCTAAGCACTTCTCCCATTGCAAGAAAGATCAATCTAGTAGGCCAAACTAAACCGATAATTCAAAGAGACTTGCAAAGATATCAAATCATGCATATAAGAATTCAGAGAAGAATCAAATAATATTCATAGATAATCTTGTTCATAAATCCACAATTTGTCGGATCTCGTCAAACACACCGCAAAAGAGTATTACATCGAATAGATCTCCAAGAACATCGAGTAGAACTTTGTATTGAGAATCAAAGAGAAAGAAGAAGCCATCTAGCTAATAATTATGGACCCGAAGGTCTGTGGTAAACTACTCACGCTTCATCAGAGAGGCAATGGTGTTGATGTAGAAGCCCTCCGTTATCGATTCCCCCTCCGGCAGATTGCCCGAAAAGGCCCCAAGATGGGATCTCATGGGTATAGAAGGTTGCGGCGGTGGAGAAGTGGTTTTGTAGCTTCCCCTGATGTTTCTAGGGTATAAGAGTATACATAGGTGAAAGAAGTACGTCGGTGGAGCTACGAGGGGCCCACGAGGGTGGGGGTGCGCCTACCCCCTGGGCGCGCCCTCCTGCCTCATGGCCTCCTCATAGAGTCTCGGACTTCAACTCCAAGTCTTCTGGATTGCTTTTGGTCCAAGAAAGATCCTCGCGAAGGTTTCATTCCGTTTGGACTCCGTTTGGTATTCCTTTTCTGTAAAACTCTAAAATAGACAAAAAACAGAAACTTGTACTGGGCCTCCGGTTAATAGGTTAGTCCCGAAAATAATATAAAAGAGCGTATTAAAGCCCATTAAACATCCAAAACAGATAATATAATAGCATGGAACAATCAAAAATTATAGATACATTGGAGACGTATCATGCTGGTGGTACGTTCACCATCAGCTCCACCCTTGATGACAAATAGGAAAGCATGCTCGTTGCCTGCATACGAGCGAATGTTGATGTGTTTGCTTGGCAACCATCTGACATCCCCGGTGTTCCTAGGAAGGTAATTGACCACCACCTTGATGTCTGCCCTCTTGCTCGGCCTGTCAAGCAGAAAGTCAGGAAACAAGCTTTAGAGTGGCAACAATTCATTGCTGAAGAGATCAAGAAACCTGAAGCGGCTGGTTTGGTCAAAGGGGTGTTGCACCCGACGTGGTTGGCAAACCCGGTGGTGGTGTGCAAGGTGAATGGGAAATGGAGGCTTTGCATAGACTTTATAGATCTAAACAAGGCATGCCCAAAGGACCCATTCCCCTTCCCGCGCATCGACCAAATTGTGGATTCCACTTCCGGGTGTGACCTGCTTTGTTTCTTGGATGCATACTCTGGGCACCACTAGATATTTATGTCCAAGGAGGACGAGGAGAAGACCATGTTCATAACCCCATGTGGCACGTACTGCTTTGTACGGATGCCCTTCGGGTTGAAGAGCGCTGGATCCACTTTTGCGAGAGCAATACAAATTGGGTTTGAGCCTCAGTTACACAGGAATATTGAAGCTTACATGGATGATATAGTGGTCAAAACCAAGGAGAAATCAACACTTATTCAAGACTTGGAAGAGACCTTTGCAAATCTGCGCAAGATCAACTTGAAGTTGAACCCTGGGAAATGCGTGTTAGGCGTTCCCTCCGGCAAGCTACTTGGTTCTTTGTATCTCGCCGGGGGATAGAGGCCAACCCCGGCAAGATCAGAGCAATCAAGCAGATTCAAGCACCCAAGAGAGTCAAGGACGTGAGGCGTTTAACTAGATGTGTTGCCGCGCTTAGTAAGTTCATTTCCAAGTCTGCCGAGCGCGCCCTACTATTCTTCAAAATTCTAAAGAAGGAATGGCCAATGAAGTGGACCCCGGAGGCAGAAGCAGCGCTGCAAGACTTAAAAGCCTACCTTTCCTCTGCTCCCACCTTGGTCGCTCCTAAACCACAAGAGCCGTTGTTGCTATACTTAGTGGCAACCAATCAAGTGGTTAGTGCAGCTCTGGTGGCATAGCGAGGAGTAGATGAAGGAGCAGCCAAAGCTGTTGGGTTCGAAGATAGGGTGCGTCGACTACAAATTAAAATTTTCCTAAGCGCAGAACAACCTAGAACATGCTACGGGAGATGGATCACAGTTTGTTACCACTAGACGCGCAGTGCCGTGCAGCGGAAGAAGAGTTGGGGCAGCGCGTCCGCGTGGATCGTCTCCTCCTTGTCCGATCTCCCTCGAACAGCCGGTTGTCTGATCCCACATACAAGTTCGCCGGAGCGGCACAAGTGCACCGCCTCTAACGGTATCCGCGCGTGCAGGATAAACACCGTGCGGCGGACTGCTAGGTCCGATCACACAACCGGCAGCGAGTGGAGGTGGCTATTCACAACACATGCAAACCCTAGTGACAGCACCAAAGCGATCAATCGAATAAGTGCACCGCAACTCCACTATTTATAGGCATCCGTCGCGGGCTCAACACTTGGGCCTTCCGTGGATCCTAAAGCCCAAAGTCTACTCGGTCGCGTTCCAAGTCCAGCTCGGATCACATCCGACCAGTGTCCTCCGAACCAACCTCGTAGTTTCCTTCCCTTAAGCGCGCGACCCCTTAGGTTCAAGTCGGCTTGGTCACAGTCCGGATCACCTCCGACCTACACGGTTGGTAGCGGCCTCTAGCAAAACGTGCCAACCACCAAGCAGACTATGAATCTGGTTAGGCGAACCTATACAACGTATCACACTTCTATTCCCTTTGCCTCATAATATGTGTTGTCAGGCTCAAGGCGAGACTGTCATCCTTGTGCTAGCCCGACCTCTTTCTCGTTCCAGTGATACCGACCACAAACCGGATTATCTCATAATCCCTGTCGCATGGCCATGCTTATCCTGATCGGATCACACGAGGGACCCAGAGTATATCTCTCCTGATCGGAGGGGCAAATCCCATCTTGCTCGACCATGTCTCACTGCATGGGACTGGACAAACCCGAAACCTACCTTTGTAACTACCCAGTCATGGAGTAGCGTTTGGTCGGCCCAAAGTAAGTCTGTCACCATCCCGAGTACATGCACCAGCTCAGGTCTTAGGACATAGAACGTATGTTGTACTAGAGACTCACAGATGACATATCGCTACTTCTCATAGATGGGTCTGTCCGACTCGGACCTTATCTCGACTCGGATTGGACTACATCGAATCTGACCAGATCCTTCCGAGTCCATATTATCCGGTTAGCGTCCAATGCTCCATGGCTAGTGAGACCAAGCCATCGACCGTGTCATGTGCTAGTCTAGTCTGACGTGTGCCCACACGTCACTTGCGACTAGGGACAATCTAGGATGTATCATACAACACAAGATCTCACAGACAAGTCATGTACTTGCCAACAAGTATCATTGATTACATCCAAGGACTATCTTTATTCATAAACATATAGGAAATATCATCATACATGATTGCCTCTAGGGCATATCTCCAACAGAAGCTACTGTCCTCCCCGGGGAAGGAAGTGAACCAGTCACGGCAAGGTCAGATACAGATCAGGAGAAAGAAGAGCAGGATAACAAGTGCAATCCCAAGACCACGACAAATAAAAAGGTAGTGCAGCGACCAGTGTACTTTGTTAGCTCCCTGTTGCAGGGGGCTAGGTCAAGGTACTCTAGAGTGCAAAAGTTGATCTTCGGCCTCATCATGGCCTCAAGGAAACTGCGCCACTACTTCCAAGCCCACGAGATCACAGCCGTCACTCGTTTTCCTTTGCAGCGCATACTGAGGAACCCTGAGGCCACTGGCAGGATAGTTGAATGGGTATTAGAGTTGTCAAGCTTTGGTCTAAAGTATGAGAGTACCTCAACCATCCAGAGTAGGGCACTAGCGGAGTTCATTGTAGAATGGACACCTACTCCAGATGAAGAGACACCAGAAACAGTTATCCCCGGTAAGGAGGTGCCCCAAGAATGGATCATGTATTTTGACGGTGCCTTCTCATTACAAGGCGCGAGGGCTGGCATGCTCCTTGTTGCGCCTGGAGAACACCTCAAGTATGTGATCCAAATGCATTTTCCCCGGGAGAAGGCCACCAACAACACTGCATAATATGAAGGGCTCCTTGCCGGACTTAGAATTGCAACAGAACTAGGAATTAAAAAGCTGATCATTCGTGGGGACTCGCAACTCGTGGTGAGACAAGTAAACAAGGATTACCAAAGTCCATTAATGGAGGCATACATAGAGGAAGTGAGGAAGCTGGAGGAGCATTTTGATGGATTACAAACAAAGCACGTGCCACATGCGGAAAACAGCATCGCTGATCATCTGTCAAAATGTGCTGCACAAAAGCTTCATGTGGAACCAGGGACTTCTTCTCTTAACCTGAATTAACCCTCAGTATCCCCGACAATGATGGCTAGAAAAAGGAGGAAATTGGGCTCCGGCAGGCATCTCCCGGCAGGGCTCCCCGAAGTCCCCGGCAGAGAGGCTGCCGGGAATAACTCCACTTCTCCTGGTGAGTAGCACCCTCCCGCTGAACTACAAGTTCTTGCGGTTGAGATATGCGCTCCCACAAATGAGGAGGCTCCATTTGTCCTTGTTGTCGAGCCTCAAGCTCCAACTTGGGCATGACACATAGTCCACTTCCTCCAAACAGGAGAACTTCCCGAAGAGCAAGAAGAAGCCGAAAGAGTACCACAGCGGGCCAGTATGTACCAACTTCTCGATGACACACTGAAGAAGAAGGCCCAACAACGTGAAATTGAAGTGCATTTGCCGGGAAGAGGGGAAGGAATTGTTGGCAGAAATACACGAAGGCATGTGTGGCTCCCATATTGGATCAAGAGCCTTGGTTGGAAAAGCTTTCTGGCAAGGTTTCTACTAGCCCGCGGCCCTCCAAGATGTGATTGAGCTAGTCACCAGATGTGAAGCACGCCAGTTCCACTCCAAGAACACCCATCAACTCGCTCAAGCTCTCCAGACGATCCCTTTGTCATGGCCATTCTCGGTCTGGGGGCCCGACATCTTGGACCCCTTCCCCCGTGCTACTAGGGGCTTTGAATTCTTGTACGTTGCAATCGACAAGTTTACAAAGTGGCCGCAAGTGGAGCCTGTGAGGAAGGTAACTGTCAGTGTCAAAACCAGCGGATCTCGGGTAGGGGGTCCCGAACTGTGCGTCTAAGGTTGATGGTAACAGGAGGCGGGGGACACGATGTTTACCCAGGTTTGGGCCCTCTCTATGGAGGTAATACCCTACTTCCTGCTTGATTGATTTTGATGAATATGAGTATTACAAGAGTTGATCTACCACGAGATCGTGATGGATAAAACCCTAGAAGTATAGCATGTATGATTATGATTGCCTCTACGGACTAAGCCCTCCGTTTATATAGACACCGGAGGGGACTAGGGTTGTACAAAGTCAGTTACAGAGAAAGGAATCTTCATATCCGGGCGCCAAGCTTGCCTTCCATGCCAAGGAGAGTCCCATCCGGACACGGGAGAGAGTCTTCTATCTTGTATCTTCACAGCCCAACATAGTCCGGCCGTCCGAGGACCCCTTAATCCAGGACTCCCTCAGTAGCCCCTGTACCAGGCTTCAATGACAAGGTGTCCGGCGCGTGAATTGTCTTCGGCATTGCAAGGCGGGTTCCTTCTCCGAATACTTCAAAATAGTCTATGAACACAGGATCATGTCCGGCTCTGCAAAACAAATTCCACACACAACCGCAGAGAGTATAATATTTCACGAGTCCAATCCGCTGACAACTTTTTGTAGCGTGACATCACGTCGCCGCCCAGCCATTATTTTGAACCGTTTTTCATCCTGCCACTCTATATTTCGAGATGCGGTTTCATTGGCACGTCTTATCAAAGCAGAGATCGTGTCCCCTTATTGCGGGATTCTCATCAATATGGGAATGGGTAATCCCACCGTATCGTCTGCACGACCCTTGGGAATAGGCGAGTTTTAAGGGCAAGTGGGGAGGCGCTTGATATTCACTACCTTTATAAAGAGATAAGGATTCACCCCTTTCACCCACGCCTTCTCTCTCTGCCTCCCCCACTCTCGAGCTCCAGTGCCCAAGTTCTCATCTTTTCCGCCCCAAGAAAGCACTCCAACTATGTCCAAATCCGGAGCGCAGGGCAAGTGGATGGTCTCCCCCGTCAAGGAGAAGGACATTATGAAGCTCCGGAAGGCGGGGTATTTGGCCAAAGAAATCGCCCACTGGCTCCCGGTCGAGGGGCAGATCATCCCCACTCCGGAGCCCCATGAGAGGATGGTGTTCATCCCCCACTTCGTCCGCGGGCTAGGATTTCCTCTCCACCCATTCGACCGCGGACTCATGTTCTACTACGGGATAGATTTCCATGATCTAGCCCCAAATTCTTTCCTCAACATCTCGGCATTCATTGTCGTGTGTGAGGCTTTCCTCCGCATCCCACCCCACTTCGAATTATGGTGAAAGATCTTCAATGTGAAGCCGAAGGTGGTGGGTGGCCAACACGCAGAGTGCGGAGGCGCCATGGTGAGCAAGATGCCCAACGTCACATGGCCCGAAGGCTCCTTCGTGGAGACCGTCGAAGGGCGGCAGCAATCGTGGTTCTATATCACAGAACCCTGCGACGCCACCTGGGCCGCGGCTCCCGAATTCAAGTCCAGAGCCCCAATGCGGCTCACCTCCTGGCTGGAGAAGGGCCTGAATTGGGCTGCGTCGGACGAGCTGACAGCACTGCAGATGTGCATCCAGAGCATGGCGGACAAGAACATCAAGCTTGTCAACATGATCCAGGTGATGCTAGTTCGCCGGATCCTTCCATGCCCAAGCCGGGCCTGTAACTTGTGGGAGTTCGATCCGGCCGAGCAGCAGACCCTGCAACATTTCTTCGGTGTCACGCACGAAGGCATTTGGAAGGTGCTCTTCAAGGCCAATGAGACGTGGCTGAAGGAAACTGAAGACCGTGGCTACAACTTGACTCATCCAGCCAGTCCGGTAAGTTTTTTGCATTTCAAGGTGAATCCTTTACTTACTTATCCAGGGAAGATGCCTGAGCCTCCTATTTATTTTTGCAGGGCTGGACAAAGAAATCGGAGCAGACCAAGTGTCCGGCTCCACTTCCCGAGGAACCGGGCATCCCGCTTCTGACGAAGATGCTGGTTCCGGCGCCTCGTAGGCCAAGGGGAAGGCCAAGGAGACCAGAAGCGGTCTCCGTCGCAAGGGTGGTTCGGACATGACATCCAAAGACACCAAGACTCACTCCTCTGCCACCAGGGATGAAGAGGAGGAGGAAAGCAACTCTCCCCCTGAGGGGGGAATGAAGAAGAGGGCGGCCTCCACAAATCTGGAGGCAGAGGCGTCCAAGAGGGGGAAGGGTTCCCTTGCGGATAACTTCGCGTGGGACATCGGCAGCAGCCCAGAGCGGCGCCCTCAAGACAAGCCCCTGGACGAATCATAAGTACTCAAAAATCCGGACGCATTCATATATCCGGCCTCTCTACTTCATAGTCTTAACATGTTGAAATCATGCATTTGCAGTCCGGCTCGGTCCGACCTCGAGCGATCCGCATCTTTGGGGAATTCGCTGGACCCGAAGGCAATGGACAGCGGGTCCCTTCCGGCGGCCTCCTCTCCCAAGGCCATGGATGACACTGAGGGGTTGTCCCAAAGGATCCCATGTCAGGGAGAGGCTCAGGAGGCTGTTAGGGCGGTGCCGGAGGGTGAAACCTCAGCCGCCGGACACATGGGGGAGCAAATCCCCATGGAGACTAGCGATGGGGGCCATATTCAGTTTGACCCCCAGCCGAATACGGTCCTGGAGACCTATGCAGCTCCGGAACCTGGCAAGTAGCCTCCTTCAAAAGGAGGAGGTGCGCCAATTCCGCCGGTGACCTATGTCCAGCCAGAGGCGCCGAACACTCTAACGGAAGCGCTGCGAAGTGCTTCCATTATTGAGGAACACCGTACCCTTATGGGTACGGTGGTTGAGAGGGTTCAGTCCGTGAAGAGCGGACTGACCGAAGCCTGCACAAGCCTTCTAACAGGCTTTGAGGTAAGCAACACAATTATGTAACAAGAATGTCACAGTATAGACAGTAGCCCCTTATACACTGTCCGGTGTTTGAAAAGAAAAGTCGGACAAAGGATCAAACAAGTTCCGTAGGAGACTAACCAGATGAGTCAATGTGAACAAGCAGGTGTCCTTACTGGCTGCTACCTCTCATACTGCTAAGTTTCTGGACTGAAGCAGAGTCTAGAGCGGGCCGAGGAAGAGCTCGGCCGCGTGAAAAAGCAGCTAGAGGATAAACAAGGTATGCAATGACCTTCTGTATATCAGAAAGGATAGATGATTTGTAATGACCGTAGTGCCATTTTATTTGTAGGAGCGGCGACCTAGGTGGAGGCTCTCAAAAGGGAGCTCATCGAGGCCAAAAATAAAGCGGCAAAGGAGCAAGCTGCCCGTGAAAAACACGAGGCCAAGGTTAATGAGGTCCAGCAAGAGCTCCAGGACGCCGTTAAGAAATGCGAGTCCTTGGAGTGCGATATTGCGGATCGAGAGACCGAACTCGCCAAGGCTTGCCACATCGCGCAAGATGCCAGGGTGGAAGCCCAGGGCACCCTCCAGGAAATCCAAGAGGCCAAGAAAATTATGGCGGGTAAGGCCTTCATTATGCAAAGAAAATATGTGAAGAAGAGGTATCTCTTACTAACCCGAATTTGGAGTTCTCCAGGGGCATTTGCGAATCTGCCGCACCGTGTTTCCGACGCTGCGGAGTTCTTCCGAGCAGAAGAGGGGAGCTCGATGGAGAAGCTGTTCTGGTCACAATACCTTGCGCCAGAACATCCGGTGCCCTTTAGCGGATAAGCTAAAACAGCTAGTCGAACTGCATAGGGTGGACGAACTGGCCATGAAGGATTTGATAGTCCGGCTGTGGCCTGCCGAAGCCATACCCAGCAGTACTTCGGGTTCATGAAGCGGCTGGTCAATGCCTGCCCCCGGCTTGACGTCCTCAAGCAGTCGGTCTGCATCGAAGGTGCGCGGATGGCCTTCGCCCGTGTCAAAGTTCAGTGGGCGAAGATGGATGCCGTCAAGCTCGCGACCAAAGGACCGCCCGCTGGCAAGGAGCATCGCACGCCCGAGCGGTATTTTGACGATGTCCTGGAGGGATCCCGCATTGTGGCGGAGCAATGTGCTAAGGATATTACCTTTGAATGAATACATTCATGTTATCCTGTCCTGTACTATGAAACAAGGCCGTGATGTAATATAATGCTTGTTTTTTATTTAAAATTTTACCTCCTGTGCGACCGTTTTCATTGAATATGAGAGTTGGCCAGTCGTCGGCTTCAACCCCCACATTGTTAGTATGGGGGTGTTCAAGATGGAATCTAAACACTCTTGATCCAAAGGATTGGTCCTTGAAGGAGGTGTTTAGCACAACGGACCAGGCAATCACTATGTGGCTTTATCACCCTCACTTAGCCATAGGAGTTTGACAATAGAAGTTTAGGCGCAGCTCATTAGCCCTAACTTGGGGTGTTGTAAGCACCTGATCGGATAAAAACCGATTCATCGCATAATGCGGAAAAAATCGCAAAAGATTTGTAACCTCTCAAACAGCTGACCGGCTCACGCCGCATCATGACAGTCAGTTTTCGGCTTTCTCTACCGTGGTGCTCATCCGGATAAACCAGGACATAATCGCAGTAGTTCTCCCTTTACTACCCTAGCCGATATATCAGAACGTAAGGTAGTAAGCACCGGAGCCCGGCAAGCCAACTATTGACCAAAGACATGATTCGGAGCCGATGCATATGATGCTAAAGTTCGGGGTGCCGAACTATACTATAAAAAATTGTTCGGACTTTGTTACCGTATTATGGGGCATAATGAAGCCCCTGGCGAACTAAGGCGTACCAGAGAGTACGGGTGCAATTAATAAGAATATAAAAAATGAAGTAATAGGCTAATGCTGCAGAAATTGGGCCGCACACTATTTTCCATCATAGTTTGATTAATACGTCAAAGCGTATTTGTACAAGTAGTGCGATATGAAACAGAGCTATTTAACATGCCAGGACCAAGGGAGAGCTGCGTGCGGGTCCTTAAAACAGGCATAACGATCGTTTAAAGAGACCACCTGGAAATTCCCTTATATGTCAATGCTTCTTGCCGTCTTGGTGTATCCGTCCCTTGATAGGTATGACAATCAGGCCACCAGGAAAGGCCTGGGAAAAAAGAAACCTAAAAAGAAAAAGAAAAAGTGAAAGTATGTGGGTCCAGGGGAGGTTAAGCCGTATTATGGACGACGATCTAGCTGTGCCTCCGTCTATGCCCATGGTATTTTGAGTGCGTAGTTATGTACGCGCGGTACGAATGCCGCCGTTTGGTCGGGACTGGGACGGAGGCCGAATTGCTAGTCAAGCTCTTGATGAGATGGACTGTCCTGCTGCAGAGTAGTTCGGACTCGTTTGACAGTGTCCGGGAGCTTGGCCGCCAAATTAAGGTTCTGCCTGAAAAGGCTGCTCTGTGCTTCTACTACGAGGGCAGCGGTGTGCTCCTCGGTATGGAGGGAGCGTTCCATGTTTCCATTGACTGTTATGGCACCGCGTGGTCTGGGTATCTTGAGCTTGAGATAAGCGTAATGTGGCACCGCATTGAATCGGGCGAATGCGGTTCGTCTAAGCAGTGCGTGATAGCCACTGCGGAAGGGGACGATATCGAAGATAAACTCTTCGCTTTGGAAGTTGTCCGGGGATCCGAAGACCATCTCTAGTGTGATTGAGCCCATACAGCGGGCCTCTACACCTGGTATGACTCCTTTAAAGGTGGTTTTTGTGGGCTTGATCCTTGAGGGATCAATACCCATTCGGCGCACTGTATCCTGATAGAGCAGGTTCAGGCTGCTGCCACCATCCACGAGGACTCGCGTAAGATGGAATCCATCAATGATTGGGTCGAGGACAGGTGCAGTCGAACCGCCATGATGGATACTGGTCGGATGGTCCCTACGATCGAAGGTGATCGGGCAGGACGACCATGGGTTGAACTTTGGGGCGACTGGCTCCATCGCATAGACGTTCCTGAGCGCGCGCTTGCGCTCCCTCTTGGGGATATGGGTAGCCTATATCATGTTCACCGTTTTAACTTGGGGGGGGACTTCTTCTATCCCCCTGTGTTCGGTGACCGGGGCTCCTCATCACCGTCCTCGCTTTGCGACCCCTTCTCTTTGTTCTCGGCATTTAACTTGCCGGCCTGTTTAAAAACCCAACAGTCTCTGTTGATATGATTGGCTGGTTTATCAGGAGTGTCGTGGATTTTACGTGGACGATCGAGTATGCGGTCCAAGCTGGACGAGCCAAGATTGTTTCTTTTATATGGCTTCTTCCGCTAACCAGTCTTAGAGCCACTGAATCCGGCGTTAACCGCCGTGTCCTCGGTGTTGTCACCGTTGCTTCGACGCTTGTGTCTGTTGCGTCGGGGCTTGCCGTTGCTATTTCTGGCTTCAGAAGTGCCAGGTTCGCTTGTATTGTTATTGCTACGGGCTAGCCAGCTATCCTCGCCCACGCAGAAGCGGGTCATAAGCGTCGTGAGGGCTGCCATAAACTTCGGCTTTTCTTGGCCGAGGTGTCGCACGAGCCATTCATCACGGATGCTATGTTTGAAGGCCGCTAGGGCTTCGGCATCCGGACAATCGACGATCTGGTTCTTTTTAGTTAAGAACCTAGTCCAGAATTTCCTAGCTGACTCTCCGGGCTGTTGAACTATGTGACTTAAGCCGTCGGCATCCGGAGGTCGGACATATGTACCCTGGAAGTTTCCAAGGAAGGCGTCTTCCAAGTCTTCCCAGCTACCAATTGAGTTTTCAGGCAAACTATTCAACCAGTGCTGAGAAGGTCCCTTGAGTTTTAGTGGGAGGTATTTGATGGTGTGAAGATCATCACTGCGGGTCATATGAATATGGAGGAGAAATCCTCAATCCATACCATGGGGTCTGTTGTCCCATCATATGATTCGATGTTCACGGGTTTAAACCCTTCCGGGAATTCATGTTCCATTACTTCATCAGGGAAGCAGAGGGGGTGTGCGGCGCCTCTATATCGAGCCAAGTTGCGACGTAGCTCGGATGGAGTTCGTCTGCGGTTTTTGGCCCGGGCGTGGTTATGTTTGTCACGTCCGGCCAGATGGCCATCGTCGTGCATCGGGGCACGCCCCCGCGATCCATAGATCGATCTGGTCTGACCTGCTCTGTTTTCCAGGTCATGTCGCAGGTCATATGTGTATCCCCGAGCTGTTGTGTCTCTGTTTTTACGGCGAGGTAGTGCGGGCTATTGTTTGGCTTGAGTTACCGCTTTGTCCCGGCCACGTGGTGGTCGGTTAGCCGCATTATGCGCTGGTAGGACGGGCTCCAGCGCCTCATCATTGAATTGGGGTAACAATTTGCGTTTCAAGTAACTTTTGGTTGGGCGCTCGAGGCCGTATTCCTCGGTTGCCAAGACATTAGTCCATCTGTCATTGAGTAGATCTTGATCAGCTTGAAGCTGCTGTTGCTTCTTTTTCAGGCTCCTTGCAGTGGCTATTAGCCGGCGCTTAAAGCGCTCCTAATCGACGGGCTCCTGAGGCACGATAAAGTCTTCGTCGCCGAGGCTCACCTTATCCTCAAAGGATGGAAGATAATTACTATCCTCCGAGTCTTCATTAACGACCTGTTCCTTAGGGCTGACTTGCCCATCCTCCCGTTCATCCTGTTTGGAAGTTGGCTCAACGGGGTCTTCGTTGTCTTCGGCTTATCCGGAGTATTATTTTCTCCTGTGCCAGTATTGCTATTTTTTCCACGACGTGGTTTAGAGCGGCGCCACTGACGTCGACGCTTTGGCTGTATCTCAGGAGGCTTATCCTCGACTGGATCCTTTTCAATGTCGCCGTTGTTCTCTTCAGGTGTATCCACCATGTATACGTCATACGTGGAGGTGGCCGTCTAGCGCCCTGTAAGCGGTGGTTTTTGTGCCTGCTCCTCTCCGGCATCGTCGTCCATACCGTCGATGTCTTTGAAGCCGTAATCGAGCATGTTGGTTAAGTCTTCGACAATGGCTATGAAGTGGGTGGTGGGTGGGAAGCAGAATTCTCCGTCATCAGCTTTCAATCCAAACCGGATATAGTTCGGCTGAGAGTACCCTGATAAGGAGAAGGCTTTTAATGAGTTTAGCACATCGCCTAAAGGTGAGTGCCAAAAGATGTCCGCGGAGCTGAATTCAATGATCGGCGCCTGATCAGGTTCGATGGGCGCGGATGCACGCGGTTCGGAACCTATGGCCAGAGACGAATCTGAGGTTCCGGTGACACAGGCCCAGCTCGAGGTTGGATCTGTGTGCGGCTCTAACGCCGCTAAGTCTGCGGCTTCCGCGGCGGGGTTGAGCTTCCCGTCCTCAGACGGCGCAATCTGCTCCGGATCCAGGGCCAGAGCAGTTACAGGCGCTATCTCCTGGGCACGGTCCGATGACAGATTTAGGTCATGTTCATGGTGGTGGCAGGGAGCGGCTACCATGGGCTCGAATCCATCGAAGATCAAGTCTCCGTGGATATCAAAAATGTAATTCAAGCTTCCAAACCTGACCTGATGTCCAGGGGCATAGCTGTCGATCTGCTCTAGATGACCAAGCGAGTTGGCCCGCAGTGCGAAGCCGTCGAATTTGAAGATCTGTCCGGGAAGGAAAACCTCCCCCTGGACTGCATTGTTGTAGATGATTGACAGAGCCATCAAACCTTTTGGTGATGATGCAGCGGAACTCTCAATGAAAGCACCAATGTCAGTGTCAAAACCGGCGGATCTTGGGTAGGGGGTCCCGAACTGTGCGTCTACGGTTGATGGTAACAGGAGGCGGGGGACACGATGTTTACCCAGGTTCGGGCCTTCTCTATGGAGGTAATACCCTACTTCCTTCTTGATTGATCTTGATGAATATGAGTATTACAAGAGTTGATCTACCACGAGATCGTGATGGCTAAAACCCTAGAATTCTAGCCTATGTGATTATGATTGCCTCTACGGACTAAGCCCTCTGGTTTATATAGACACCGGATCGGACTAGGGTTGTACAAAGTCGGTTATAGAGAAAGGAATCTTCATATCCGGGCACCAAGCTTGCCTTCCACGCCAAGGAGAGTCCCATCTGGACACGGGAGAGAGTCTTCTGTCTTGTATCTTCACGACCCAATAGTCCGGCCAACGCTACATAGTCCGGCCGTCTGAGGACCCCTTAATCCAGGACACCCTCAGTAACTGCACAATCAGCTATCAAGTTCTTGAAAGGATTGGTGTTCCATTTTCGAGTACCCGCCAGAGTTATCACTGACAACAGCACCCAATTCACAAGTCGTGCCTTCATGCAATACGTTCAAACCCTTAGAAGCAAGGTTTCATTTGCCTCTGTTGCTCATCCCAGAAGCAATGGATAGGCTAACAGGATGAACACTGAAGTGCTGCGTGGGCTCAAGACAAGGACTTTTAATAAGATGCAGAAGTGTGGCAAACGCTGGATCGACAACCTATTGGTGGTTCTTTGGTCCCTCTGTATGACACCAAATCGAGCTACCGGCCAGACTCCCTTCTCCCTAGTCTATGGGGTAGAAGTAGAGCTCCCCATAGAACTAAAATACGGGTCACCTCGAGTATTTTCCTACGATGAAGTGGAGCAAGAGCAGCACCGGCATGACGATGCCGTGCTCCTTGAGGAGAACCGTCTCTGGGCTGCTGTGCTTGCTGCATGCTACCAGCAAGCCCTGTGCCGCAGGGTCCAGGCCTAGAGCCTTGAGGAAGGCAACCTTGTCCTTAGGCATGTTCATTTCGCCTAGGGTACAAACAAGTTGATGCCGAAGTGGGAAGGCCCTTGCCGGGTAGTACGAGTCACCAGGCATGGCGCAATCCATCGGGAGAGCGAAGATGGCATCAAAATGCATAACTCATGGAATATTGAGTATCTTCGCAAGTTCTACCCATAAGGCGCGGCTGCTGGGCCCAGCCCCGGCAGCCACCCTTTTGTACAAGCCTTGCCGATGCGCATGTAACCTTTTGTACAAAGCCATGCGCAGACCCTAAGAACAGATAATAAAATGAAGCGTTGGCGGCCTAAAAACTTGCATACACGATTAGCTTAGCATAAATTTGCCATGATCATTTAGATGAGATCATATGTTGCTATGTTTTTCTCTGCACTAACTATAGGGCTCTTACTACGGGCTCGATCCCAAAAAGAAGAGATGGAAACAAGCCTACATATCGATCCCTGACAAGCCAAACAGATAAGTTTCTTTCTACCCATGAACATGTCTCTGTAAGAAGAAAACTTGTGCATAGAAAAACCTTGTCACCTTCAAAACATTTGTGCTCCCATCCCTTGATTCAAGGGACAGTTGCATTTTTACCCCTAGTTGGTTCCTACCCACGGGTTTTGCCCTTACTTTTCGAGCTTGCTTAGTTTTGCCCTTACTTTTTCCGTCGAGATCACTCAAATGCCCTTTGACCATTTGACCAAAACTTTGAAAATTCATAACTAATTCATATGAACTCAGAAAAATGCAAATAAGATATCAAAATGTTCAGATAAACATTACCTTTATGGGCATATCATTTGCATTTAGGACAAAAGCATCCTTTACACTACCCGAGGTAATTAATGTTATTAACATTATTAAAAATAAATTGGTATAAACAATATTTTTTTCGTCAATAAAAATTATATGCAAATGTAGGTGATGTTTTCTGAACATCCTGATACCTTATTTGCATTTTTTCAAGTTCGTATCAACTTGTTATGAAGTTTCCAAATAATGGTCAAAGTCGTTAGAACATTCATAACAAGTTGATACAAATTCATAAAAATGCAAAGAAGTTATCAGGATGTTCAGAAAACATCACCTACATTTGCATGTAATTTTTTTCATGAAAAAATATTGTTTATACCTATTTATTTTTAATAATGTTAATAACATTAATTACCTCAGGTAGTTTAAATGATGTTTTTGTCCTGCATGCAAATGATATGCCCATAAAGGTAATGTTTATCTAAACATTTTGATATCTTATTTGCATTTTTCTGAGTTCATATGAATTAGTTATGAATTTTCAAAGTTTTGGTCAAACGGTCAAAGGGCATTCGAGGGACCTCGATGGAAAAAGTAAGGGCAAAACTGAGCAAGCTCGAAAAGTAAGGGCAAAACCCGTGGGTAGGAACCAACTAGGGGTAAAAATGCAATTGTCTATTTTGGTCAAGATGGTTGTAGTGGCATTTGACAGAGAAGGTTCGACAAGGGGCTGGTTCCCTTCCATAGTTTTGAGCTTGGCAAGCCAAGCCCTGCGGCAACGATGGAAGGCATCGACAAGATAGCTTGCCGGGAAAACTTGTTTACTTGAAAGTATAGAGGCATTCCTCCTCTGCATGGATGTAGTACATGCACAAGAACTGGCAAGCATGTCTTTTTTTCATTAATATGTAGATAAACAAGTACAAGCCTTATAGAGTATAAACATGGGTAGAAGAAATTACATATTTGAGACTAAAATTTGGCAAATGCCTACATGTTTTAGATTGAAAAAGATAAGTGCCCCGTAATCCATTTCTTGTCCCTCTCTTCCTAGGAACTACAGTGGGAGACAAAGAGGGTAGAAGGAGTGCCTGGGCAGAAGCTCAGCCTGACCCTGTCAGGGCCCGCGGGACGCAGCCTGACAAGATAGAGAGTGCACGGGCGAAGGCGAGGCACCGAGAGAGCGGCTAGGCTATGCCTTGGTCACCACCACCAGGGCCAGCAGGGCACGGCGGCTCGGACACCGGCAAGGAAGACGAAGCCGGAGTCCACCGGGAAGCCTGCCGTGGTCCAGCTGGAAGACTGCCGGAGGAGGCGGGGACACCTTCCACACCCAACACCCCGACAAATTGCCTTGCCGGCGAGGAGATGCAGGTGCAGATGATGGTGCCGCCAGCTGACGATAAAGGTGCGGCTGGTGTTCAGCCGGTGTCGGAGTCGTCGTCCTCCCCCATCGGCGCCATCGTCATCGCCATCACTCTCCTCCTCGTCGCTATCGCTTGAGGAGGAGCTTTCATTGTCGGTCGAGTTCTCTACGCAACACCCGAATGCCCTAAGACCTTTATGGAGAGCAGAGTGGCATCCATTAACTTGAAGTGAAGGACATGCCCTACCGCCAAACTATGGGCACGGGCGAAGGTTTTCCAGCCACGCCGGGGAAGCATGACATGAGGCGCACGGAACTCTACGTCCGCCCACATGCTGCCATTACAGCAGCCCCTCATGTGCAGTCTCAACCCCTTCGGCTGTTCGACCTTCGTCACCCTTGCGAATGGAGTGGGAAGCCAAAGACCGCTGCGTGGAGGCCCACGCAGCTTAATGATGAATTTCAGTGGCTGGTTCCCGACTTGGCCTTTGTTCAGGTCCGGAGCAGCTGGAGGAGGGGCCATCAAAGCACCGCCCCGTCCTCCTCGACCCCGTGCGCCACGACGGCCGCGTCCACATCCTCCACCACCTCCTCTCACGATGGGCTCCGCCCCTGCATCCCCAACAGGAGGAGGGAGGCACTGTCGAGCAAAAGCCCTAGTCGCCACTGTTGGAACACTACCATGCCCTTTCCCCCTTGCCATGGTGGAGAGAAGAGGCCAGAAGGAAGAATGAGGAGAAGTGTGTGAGTAAGCACCTCGCCCGCGTCCCCTTTTATAGGCGAACATCGCCAGGGTCTAGCTCCTCACCCAGGGGGCAACCGCCTCGCTCCGCCAATCTAGCCCCTATACATCACCAACTGTGCACGGAATCAAGACCGCCCTCCTACACCTATCCATGATGCCTAGTTTACTGCCAGGGAAGTCATTCCTGCGCCCTCCGCGTCCGCCACCAACCCCGCGCAATGCATGCAGCGTACGTGGCAAAACAGTAGGAGCGGTAGAACGAGCAGAATGGCAGTTACCACCCCGTGAACGTGGGACGTGGGCAGCCGACGGATCATGGTATAAACCCACATTGTATCGCATGACGTAGAAAATCGGAAACTGACTCAAGCACAGGTTAATGAAGAAGCAAGGAAAATATCAAGAAAGGAGAGAATATCATCACAAGTGCCCTACCTGTGTACCTGATGGGGCCTACCCCAACGATGCTCGGCATCATGTTTGGACCAGGCTCGGGGGCTCCTGTTGGTGCAACAAACCTTCATGTATGTTGCCCGGACTATGCACATGCATGATGGCAAGGAAGCAAACTTCACCAAGAATCCAAGTCAAGACCAAGCCAGATGAACAACTCTTTGAGGGATCAAAGGGTAGATCAAGAATACCAAGACAAGCCGAGGAACTAGGGTATCACTAAGGGAAAGCCTCCCTTACCGGGTAGGCAAGCCTGGTCAGGTCGAGGCCGCCTCGAGGATGAATCCAATGTTTCCCCGGCAGGCTTGCCGGGGCCGCCAAAGGCAAATCTCCCCGCCAAGACTCCACCGCTCCGCCGCATCACAATGCAAGTCATCTGTCAGTGCGGTGTCGTGCCCCCAAGTGATTAAGTGGCTATCATTTGGCACGTGGCAGCCATTTGGAAGGAAGATTACCTCTATATGACACCCGTCCAGAGGCGTGTCAAGCAGAGGTAGAAGGCAACTAAGTGGCGCGGCAGGCTTGCCGGGCTGCATCCTCAGTGTGACACCTAGCAGTGCATTTAATGCACTTTGTCCTAACTGCCAGAGTTAGGCATGATAGCACTGTTGGCTATCTAATCACTAGATAATGACCGTTTTGCCACTGTGGTTACCCCTTAGCCTATAGACGGGCGACCATGAGAGCCTAGAAAAGGATTCGGACCCTTGTACACTCATACGCGCGTAGCTGCTCTCCCCGAGGCGACGTTGCCGGGCTTGAGCGTTGCGGGTTCATCGCAGTCCTTCCATCAATCCACCAAAACAGGAGTAGGGTTTTACGCTTCCCAGTGGCCTGAACCTGGGTAAAAACCACCAGCGTCACCTCTGTCGTGCTGTCCCATGGCTTCTGCACTTTGTGCAATGTGACCTTCCCCCTTGCCGAACCACAAGGGGCTGATGGCCCCATAGGTGATCGTGTTCCACCGTGACACCCCCTAGTAAAATTTTCAGTACCCACGACATTTCCCCAAAAACCACCTTGGACCCCCTCCACACACATGATATGTCTCCAACGTATCTATAATTAATGAAGTATTCATTCCTGGTTACAACAATTTTGTTTGGTTTTTGTATGATTTGATTAGAATTAACCCGGACTAACGATGTTTTCAGCAGAACTATCATGGTGTCGTTTTTTTGTGCAGAAATGAAAGTTCTCGGAATGGGCTGAAAATTTACGGTGATTTTTTATGGACCAAAAGAGACCCCCGAAGCACAAGAGCTGGGCCAGGAAGTGGATGAGGAGGCCACAAGCCCTCTAGGCACGTCCTCCCCCCCGAGGGTGCGCCCCTAAGTCTTGTGGGCCCCTCGGGCACCTCCTTGACATGACACCGACGCCCAAAATTCTTATAAATACAGAAACCTCTGAAAAGAACCCTAGATCGGAAGTTCCGCTGTCGTAAGCCTCTGTAGCCATGAAAAACCAATCGGGAGCCCGTTCCGGCACACTGTCGGAGGGGGAAATCATCACCGGAGGCCATCTTCATCATCCTGGCGGCCACCATGATGAGGATGGAGTAGTTCACCCTCGGGGCTGAGGGTATGTACCAGTAGCTATGTGTTTGATCTCTCTCTCTCTCTCTCTCTCTCTCTCTCGTGTTCTTGATTTGGCATGATCTTGATGTACCGCGAGCTTTGTTAATATATTTGGATCTTATGGTGTTCTCCCCCCTTTACCTTCTCGTGATGAATTGATTCTTGCTCTTTGAGGTTTAGTTATGTTGGATTGAGTATTGAATTTGAGAACACTTGATGTATGTCTTGCGATGGGATATCTGTGGTGTCAATGGGATGTTCTATTGATTCACTTGATGCATGTTTTGGCACTCAACTCGCGGATTCCCGAGGTGACATTGGGGTAATCTATGCATAGGGGTTGATGCTTGTTTTCATCCTACGTTCTCTGATAGAAACTTTGGAGTGATTCTTTGTTGCATGTTGAGGGATTGTTATATGATCCAATTATGCTATCATTGTTGAGAGATTTTGCACTAGTGAAAGTATGAACCCTATGCCTTGTTTTCAAGCATTGAAATGTCGTTTTTGCTCACTTTTGTTACTAGTTACATTGCTGTTTTTCTATTTTCAGATTACAAAAACCTATATCTACTATCCATATTACACTTGTATCACCTTCTCTTCGCCGAACTAGTGCGCCTACACAATTTTACCATTGTATTGGGAGTGTTGGGGACACAAGAGACTCTTTTCTATTTGGTTGCAGGTTTGTTTGAGAGAGACCATCTTCATCCTACGCCTCCCACGGATTGATAAACATTAGGTCATCCACTTGACGTAAATTTGCTATTGTCCTACAAAACTTTGCGCTTGGAGGCCCAACACGAGTCTATAAGAAGAAGGTTGCCTAGTAGACATCAAGCTCTTTTTTGGCGCTGTTGCAGGGGAGGTGAGTGCTTGAAGGTATATCTTTAGATCTTGAAATTCAATCTTTTAGTTTCTTGTTTATCACTAGTTTGGTTTATAAAAGAAAACTACAAAAAATGGAATTGAGGTTGCCACATATAATTCATCTTTATAATGTCTTTCTTGAAAACAATGGATCGAAAAATTGTGCCGAAGTGTTAGAAGAAGAAGTCAATAAAATGTTTGGCACTAAATCTTTGAATGATGAGCATGATTGCAATGTTGTTAGTATTAATTCTTTGAATATCCATGATGCTAATGATATGCAAAGCCATAAGCTTAGGGATGCTATATTTGATGAAGATGATATTTTTAGTAAGTTTTCATGAGAAAATTTATTATGATGAAAACATGCCTTCTATTGATGATTATATTGATGAAAGTGGATTTGAAGAGGTCATGAATTTATTTAGTGATGAATCCACTATTTTGGAAGATGTTTCAATTGATTATGAGAAAAAAGTTGCTATCTATGATGATTATTGTGATGACGTATATGCTATAACGAATAATGATAACCATGAAACATGTCATCATGATTTTAATTTTCAATTGTATTATGCCTCACATGATAGTTATTTTGTTGAGTTTGCTCCCACTATTATTCACGAGAATAAATTTGCTTACGTGGAGAGTAATAAAAAATTTATGCTAATGCATCATGAAAAGAATGCTTTATGTGATAGTTATATTGTTGAATTCATTCATTATGCTACTGAAAATTATTATGAGAGAGAACATATGCTTTTACATATTGCAAAAATATCAAGTTTCCTCTCTATGTGCGAAAAGTTTTGAAGTCATGCTTGTTTTGACCTCCTTTGCTAGATGATTCTTGTTCCCATAAATTGTTTTCTCACAAAATTACTATGCATAGGAAGTGGGTTAGACTTAAATGTGCTACTCATATTCTTCATGAGGCTCCCATTATGTTTCAATTCTTATCTTTTATGTGAGCATCATTGAAATCATCATGCCTAGCTAAAAAGGCATTAAAGAAAAGCGCTTGTTGGGAGACAACCCAATATTTAACCCTAATGTTTTTATGTGCTCACATGATTAAGATATTGTATTAATCATGTTTTATAGCTTTTGTTTGAATAAAGTGCCAAGTAAAGCCTTTGGGATAGTGTGGTTGATAGTTGATTTGATTCTGTGCAAAAACATAAACTTTTGCGTCCAGTAACAGAATTGTTAAAATTCACTGGAATGTGGAAAAACTCTGAATTTTTTTTACAGAGGATTGATATAGAAATGTTCTATGTTGTCCTAATTTTTTGAAATTTTTAGAGTAACGGAAGTATGAGCACAATTCAGATCTTTACAGACTATTCTGTTTTTGATAGATTCTCTTTTCGGTGCATAGTTTGCTTGTTTTCTAGTTTCTATGGCTTATATTGCTCAAATAAATTGTAGAAATGATAGGGTACAGTAGGAATCATGTGGAAACAATTAGGAATATTTTCTTTTATAGTACCCAAGTGAATTATTTGTTTTACTATGCTAACACATCTCACGAAGTTCCGTTAAGTTTTGTGCGATTGAAGTTTTCAAGTTTTGAGTGAGATATCGATATGAGAAGAATGAAGAGTGGAAATAACCTAAGGTTGGGGATTCCCAAGGCACCCCAAGGTAATATTCAAGGGAGACCCAAGCAACTAAGCTTGGGGATCCCCCGGAAGGCATCACCTCTTTCGTCTTCAACATTATCGGTAACCTCACTTGGAACTATATTTTTATTCATCACATGATATGAGTTTTGCTTGGAGCATCATTTTATTTTATTTGGATTTGCTTCCGGTTATTGATAATAATGTTTTCCATCTTTTAGTTCAATAAAAGTGTCAAGTATAGCCTCTACCATGCTTATTTTGCAAGTCTATATGTTGTTGTTTTGAAAACAGAAAGTTTTCTATCATTGTCTGAATTTTTCTGGAAAGTCAGAATGTGATAAAATCTTGAACTTTTTATACAATGAGTAAAGACAAATTTTCTACAGTGTGGTAATTTTTAAGAATTTTTGGAGTTAGGGAAGTGTGAGTAAAATTGCACTCTTTAAAGACTGTCTTGCTTAGACAGATTGTTGTTATGTTTGCATTGTTTGCATATGTTTGCTTGTGTAATGATTCTATTTTAGGATAGGAGTACTAAATATGAAGAGGTAGTTAGTATGCAATGTTAAATAATAATTTTAGTGATTTGCTGCAGTAGAGAATGATAAGGTGTTGCATTAATTCATATTAACTTTTCTCATGAGTTCTTGTTGAGTTTTGTGTGGATGAAGTTTTTAAGATTTAGGGAAACCGTGATATAAAAGGAATTAAGGAGACACAAAAGCTCAAGATTGGGGATGCCCAAGGCATCCCAAGATAATATTTCAAGAAGTCTCAAGCATCTAAGCTTGGGGATGCCCCGGTAGGCATCCAACCTTTCTTCATTGAGAATTATCGCACTATAAAAAAATACACTTCCGTGATGATACGTGTTTGTCACAGTAGATCGCGTTTTTTGTCATGCATGTACATCCATGAAAAATTTATGACAGAGTCAAGATAGTCATACCTGTGCTGTCGTAGAAGTGTTCCATGACATTACCAAAATTATCATCACGGAAGTGTCCACTTCCATGACGATAAATCGCGCGTCACAGAAGTGCTTTCGTCAAGGGTGACCGACACGTGGCATCCACCATAACGGAACGCCATTAAGCTATCGGGTCGGATTTTGGATCCGATAACCCGTTAACAGCCCCGACCAATGGGAATTTTCCACGTGTAAAATTCTGATTGGCCGAAGGGAACACCTGTCAGCTCGTTAGTGGGCCAGATGTCACCCGTCCATTGGAGGAGACATGCCTATGACATGTCGACATGTGGCTGGGCCCAACAGAGGCCCATATAAGTTAAAAAGGCCAGCCCAGTCAAAGGCCCGTAGAACTTAATCAGGTACTAGTGGGCCAGCCCAATAATGGCCTGCTTAATAAAGGCCCATTTACGGCCCGAAGCCAGATCTGGCCCGTTAATTGTTCGCCCAATATTTGGGCCCATTTACGTCCCAAAGCCAGATCTGGCCCGTTAATTATTCGCCCAATATTTGGGCCCATTTGCGGCCCGAAGCCAGATATGACCCGTTAATTGTTCGCCGAATATTTGGGCCCAACTACAGCCCACTGACTTTCGGCCTGTTAGAGGCCTGATGTAAACATGGGCCCATTTCAGCCCGGTGTGACTTTCGGCCTGGGAATGGCCCGTGCTGCCCATGGGCCATATATGGTCCGATGGGACATCGGGCCCACTAACGGCCCGTGCTAAAGGTGGCAACAGTTAAGCCCAACGTGACTTTGGTCCTGTTAAAGGCCTGTCGCGTAATTCGGCCCGTTGATGCCTATACTAAGCTTTCAGCCTCTTAAAGGCCCATGATATCAGTGGGCCAACTAAGGCCCGAGATATGTTTCGGTCTGGTAACGGCCCGTGAGCTAACTGGGCCCAAAACGGCCCGGTCTACATTTCGGCCTGCTGAAGGCCCGTTGACGACTAGTGAAAATTGAGGCCCAACATGCATTTTGGCCTGCTAAAGGCCTGTGGTTTCATCTCGGCCGTAATAGGCCAGTACAATATTCAGCCTGTTAATGGCCCAATGCTACCTGGGCCAAACTAAGCGCTGGGTCGACAAAAGGCCCAACTAAAATATAGGCCGGTGTAAGTTTGGGCCTGGCGCAATGTGTGAAGGCCCCAATCATTAGGGCCCAAGAAAGACGCAGGCCGGCCCAATTGTGGCCTGCTAAAAACTTGGCCCGTTAGAGTCGAATGTTTTGACCCGGTCGACTACATCTGATTTTTTTGTTCAGATAGCGAATGATGGCAGTAACTAGTAGGAATTAAGAACAAACCTACTCTATACAATAAAGAAATTATGGCATAGTAGCTAAGAATAAACCTACACTATACAATATAGGATTTAAGGCATAATACATCCACTAGGCATCGAAGTTCGCCACAAGTGATCATAAAGTGCAACGAAGAAGCAGATTACAAAAACTGGGCACCATTGCAGCGTAACAAAATAATACTGAACCGAGGCCACTTCCAAGACAGTTCAAGAAAGGTTAGCCTTGCGGGGGAACTGCTGCGCAAGCTTCTGAGCAAGGCTGTGAGACCGGCCTAGCATGTCGGTCATAGCTTCCAGGTGTAGCTGTTTAGCGATGAGGTTCTCATTGGTGTTCTCCGCAATCTTTCTTAGAGATAGGACTTCAAGTCAAAGTTGAGTTGCAGAATGCCTTTCTGCTAGTACTTGGGACTGAAGAAGTCGAACTGATTCAGACAACGAATTCTGTGAGCTTGTCTGACTGTTAGTCTCAAGTAACTTGAACACTGCATCAAGACAAGACTTTGGGGTTGTCTCGCTATCTTCAAGATGGTTTTCCTTCTTTGCTGCAATATATGTTGGGTTTGTCTCACAGCCTTCAGCAGACTTGTGCATGCCATCAGGCATATCACCCTGAAACAAAGCAGAGAGATGACAGGTTTTGCACGTGTATAAACAAAGATGATAACTGTTTTGTCAATTCTATCCAATTTCAAATTAGAAAATAAAGAGTAAGTTCAAAATATCAATAGCATAATTGGGCATTGTTCATAATGCGGGGAGCTTCACCACACTACTGGATTACCATGTCAACATAACAAGCATAGATGAAGGGCAAAGAATATCATTGTATCTATTTTGGATGATGTGCATGGCATGTTGTTCATATCATCAGCCACATCAGTAAGATAAAACAGGAGATGACAAGGTGCAAATGTGGGCTGCTTCACCACACACTGGATTATAGATCCAAAAAACCAAGCATACATATAGGGAGTATTAAGTAATGTGCATGGTATGAATAAGGAATTTGGTTTTACAAGTAAAACTTAGAACTTACGTTTCTTACGAACATGCATTTTGGTAGAAACAGCAAACTAAACAGCAGTAAACGATGGGGAGTATGAGCAAATTAAACAACAGTTGAGGATAAAGGCTTTAGAAGGACCGACTTACATTAACAGTTAACATCGGCTTTATAATGCCCTTCTCCATGTCAAGGGAAGGATAATTCAAGAATTTTAGCACAGAATCTTCTTCATAAGCATTGCCTGTACTCTACATTTTGTAGAGAGTAATTATAGATATGATAATACTGGAAGGGATAGAGGATAATGAAGATAAGATGAAGATTGATGCTACATAATCAACTACCAATCCCTGGAAGTACAAGCGTGACAGGACAAAATGCACTAACAAGAGCAATGGGCTACACTTTTGCACTGGCATTGTCTGTGTATTCTACTTGTTGGTAAGATTAAATATAGATCTGATCTTTTTTAGTAAATGGTGGGCGAGGGAGATAAGATGCAGAATGCTACAAAATGAAACAATCCCTCTTCCCATAATACAAGAGTGTTTTGAACACTGGTGTATTGTACAAAACGTTTTTATATTATGGGACGGAGGGAGTAGCTGTTAATGTAAGTACAGTGATAGACCACGTTCAGTCCTTACAAGAGGACTGCA
Source organism: Triticum timopheevii (assembly GCA_963921465.1). Classification (NCBI taxonomy): domain Eukaryota; kingdom Viridiplantae; phylum Streptophyta; class Magnoliopsida; order Poales; family Poaceae; genus Triticum; species Triticum timopheevii. The sequence goes on along the minus strand of OY997270.1, from coordinate 227,805,961 downwards.
GAGCTAAACCTCTTCAAAAGCATTGGGTTGACTCTAAATTTGTGTAAGAGTCCATAAGGATCTTATAATGTCCACCAAATGGACGATTACGAGGCTAACATGTGCAGTGATGCTACATAATCAAACAGCTATGAAAGTAAGTATGGTCATACAGGGCAAGAGGTACTCACAAGAGCAATGCAGTGTGCAGTATAGTTGCGATATTTTGTGGTCCCTTGAGAACGAATGTTCTTCTGCTAACAGTTTTCGTACAAGTGAGACATTAAGGCAAATGCAGAAATGTAGTTCAAATTGTGATGTGATATCATAGACAGTACCATACGCTGCAGCCGAGACCAATGTGTAACAAGATTATTCCAGTCACCATCGGATAAATGTAGCACCAAAGACTTTACAGAAATTTCATTCAGAGGCTTGCCATTGAAGTGCGCTTGCCTCGGGTAGGAATGATACTTCATCAATGAGTGCTTGAAAAGCGCAACCAACTCTTGCTCGTCATCACAATCCAGTTTGCTCCTCGCCTATTTAAAAGAATGAAATCTTGTGTCTTCTGTCAGCAGAAACATATGCAGTAATGACCATGAATAACATTAGTACATTACTTACGCGTAAGTTGTGGAGGAAGACTGGAAATTTTTCTGTGTCTGCGGTATAATATTTCCATGAAGGAAAGATGCGCACAAAGTTCCTGACAACAACATAAGCTTCATCTTCTAAACTGGGAAGAAATGGAACAGGGGTCCTATTTGCTGCAATTGGGGCTCTCTCTGGTTCGAAAAGGGATTTGGCAACTGGATTTGGTGTACTTTTTGCTGGAATGGGGGTTTTGCATCGTACATCTGGTGCTATGTCAACTGGCATAATCATACTGTTTGCTGCAGTTGGGGTCTGCTAAGTTGGGGCATCAGAAATGACCAGTGTAGTAGGGCTAGAGTCTGCTAGAGTTGGGGTATTTTGTGGGTTAGGTGATATTGCAACTACACCTAATGGGCTATTTGATTTATCAGGTGCCACTACCTTTTCCAAATACTTTGCTTGTGCTCCTCCACGATCAGCAATCACCCTCTTCCTTTTGAACGTCTGATACACAAGAACATCATTTGAATGGATAAATATGGTATGATGACAAATGGAATATGTACTGAAAATGGATAGTCAGGGCGTATTCACATACACGATGTGTAAACTAAGCTAATGGCAGTTTAACAAAGTAGAAGCAATGCAAAGCATCAGTTGCAAGATATGTGCGAGCAATGTAACCTTGGAAAGTTAGAGCAAGTACCTTGATGGGTGAATAAGATAGGGCATCTTCCTCTGACTCCTCCACTAGGGAGCTACATTGACTTAGGTCTCCCTCTAGCTCATAATCACTGTTAGGATCATATTATGAGCATGAATCTGTAGGTGGAGAGCATTTGCATTGCATTGCATCCAGACTTGATTTCAGTCCCTTAATGCCAAGTTTGACAGCCATGGCATTGTTCTGCTTTATTCTTTTCATGCGCGCAAGCTCATAATCATTATGATGCTGTTCAGAATCTGAGATTCATAAAAACATAAAAAGTAGTCAGATTATTTATGGAATGCATTGCGGATTCAACTCGGAGAATGTCTCCCTATAAACCCCTGCATATGCAAAGTTCACCTCCCCAACCATGCTGACCAGACCACACACAGAAATACAAACCCCTTATATCTCTATAACAGGCAGGCACACATTTCAAAACTGAAGTAGGAACATTAGAATCATATTAAATTCGTATTTGAACAAATAAACTAAGCAATTATGAGTGGCGTAATGTTTAGCTTCAAGGGTGGAGTGTTGGTAGTGTGACACAAAGCAAGTAGGCAGATTGTATTCCATGTAAAAGATCGAAACCTATGTAAAAGTTGGAAATGACACTTTCTTTCTATACAATGTAGTGTTCATTACCCACACATGATGGAAGAGATCACATAGAGAAATACTATTCACTCATGTCTACGGTTCCAGTATTTAGAAACAGGGTGGTCCACCCTAAAAGAATATTGACAACAAATATGACAAGGCAAGCATAGATGTAGTGAATCAATCATTTACTTGTGAGCTTATTAGGACAAGTATGCAGAATTGTAACTGCAGTAAGAGACCGTCCAAAATCTGAATGAAGAAGTTTGTCTAGCACTTATTGTTTGCAACTAATCGACGTAGATAATTGGATATTATATCGAATGAGTAAGAAAGACAAGTAAAATTGTCAACAAACCTGGCTTGCAGTAGTAATGTGGGTCAATGTCACTACGACCAACAATCCAAAATGACTAGTTTCTGTTCCGAGGGTCGGAATTTTGAAAACCCTGTGAACTTTAGAGGTACTAAGGATTACCGAAATACATCTGAACCATTAAGTGTAGGTAGCACTGAGCACACAACAAACCCTAATGACAGTCTTGCCTAATGAGTAATGAATCAATTATAAAATGGGTGATGAGGAGTGGCTGCTGAGTGTTGAGGACGTATCTCAGGATAAATCGGGTTGGCTTGGTGGGTGCTGCACGCTTAAGCCCTGAACGGACTAGGAAGGTAGGCACGGCGGCGCGCCCGGGCAGCGGCGACGCTGTTGGGCGAGCGGCTCCTGGCCTCCTGTTAATCCGGTGTCTCCTCCTAGAGTCATGTCGTCCGGGGACGGCAAGTCGCCGGTGAGGCAGGCGGCTGGGGGCGAGTAGAGATCGGAAGCGCGCAGCAGAACAGAGGGGAATCAGGGCCTGGAATGACCTAAAATCCCAGGGTGGGCCGGCCCACCGTGGGCACCCTGTAGAGATACACACCAGAGCGGCAAACATGCATTTTCAAAACTAATTTAGGAACATTTAGCTGACCAATTAAACAACTCTGTTTTAATAATACCAGATTCGTATTTGAACATCTAAGCTTGTTTAGCTTGATGGGTGGAGCAGTGTTATTATGACACAAAGCACGTATTCTGATCGTATAGTGATCATAAAAGGGGGAAACTCTAAGCATATTTTTTTAGCAAAAGAGGGTTTCCCCTCCGATTTCTATTAAAGAAACCACCACGGAACCAACATGATCAATTAAACACTAAGCATGATCAATTAAACCATATTATGGCTGTGCCATGGCAGATTTGAAGCTGCAAACCGGAGAAATGATTGCTACCTCTTGAGCACTGCGTTGGATTTCCCCGAAGAGGAGAGGATGATGCATCAAAGTAGCGTAAGTATTTCCCTCAGTTTTTGAGAACCAAGGTGTCAATCCAGTAGGAGACCATGCACAAGTCCCTTGTACCTACACAAAACGATAGCTCCTCGCAACCAACGCGATTAGGGGTTGTCAATCCCTTCACGGTCACTTATGAGAGTGAGATCTGATAGAGATGATAAACAATATTTTTTGTATTTTTGGTATAAAGATGCAAAGTGAAAAGCAAAGTAAAAACAAAGCAAGTAATAAAGTAATGGAGATTGATATGATGAGAATAGACTCGGGGGCCATAGGTTTCACTAGTGGCTTCTCTCAAGACCATAGATATTCTACGGTGGGTGAACAAATTACTATTGAGCAATTGACAGAACTGAGCATAGTTATGAGTATATCTAGGTATGATCATGTATATAGGCATCACGTCCAAGACAAGTAGATTGAAATGATTCTGCATCTACTACTATTACTCCACTCATTGACCGCTATCCAGCATGCATCTAGAGTATTAAGTTAAAAACAAAGTAACGCCTTAAGCAAGATGACATGATGTAGAGGGATAAACTCATGCAATATGATAAAAACCCCATCTTGTTATCCTTGATGGCAACAATACAATACGTGCCTTGCTGCCCCTTCTGTCACTGGGAAATGACACCGCAAGATTGAACCCAAAGCTAAGCACTTCTCCCATTGCAAGAACTACCAATCTAGTTGGCCAAACTAAAAGGATAATTCAAAGAGACTTGCAAAGATAACTCAATCATACATAAAAGAATTCAGAGAAGATTCAAATATTATTCATAGATAAGCTGGATCATAAACCCACAATTCATCGATCTCAACAAACACACCACAAAAAGAAGATTACATCGAATAGATCTCCACGAGAGAGGGGGATAACATTGTATTGAGATCCAAAAAGAGAGAAGAAGCCATCTAGCTACTAGCTATGGACCCGAAGGTCTGAAGTAAACTACTCACACTTCATCGGAGGGGCTATGGTGTTGATGTAGAAGCCCTCCGTGGTGGATGCCCCCTCCGGCGGAGCTCCGGAATAGGCCCCAAGATGGGATATTAGGTTTTTGGCTCATCTTCTGATCGTTTGGGGATACATAGGTATATATAGGAGGAAGGAGTACGTCAGTGGTGCAACAGGGGGGCCACGAGGCAGGGGGCGCGCCCTGGGGGGGGCACCCTTGTGACCGCCTCTTTTGTTCCTTGGAGCAGGGTCCAAGTCTCCTGGATCACGTTCGGTGAGAAAATCACGTTCCCGAAGGTTTCATTCCGTTTGGACTCCGTTTGATATTCTGTTTCTTCGAAACACTGAAATAGGCAAAAAAACAACAATTCTGGGCTGGGCCTCCGGTTAATAGGTTAGTACCAAAAATAATATAAAAGTGGAAAGTAAAGCCCAATATAGTCCAAAATAGTAGATAAAGTAGCATGGAGCAATCAAAAATTATAGATACATTGGAGACGTATCAATGATATTTAGCATCCATTGTTTGCTTCGAACTAAGAACTAAATTCTAAGAGCTGCAAAGAAAGTAGAGTAACCAAGTTAAGATCTATTTTCTAGTTGAGATCAAAAAGTTGAGGAGATATGAAGTACCACCTCTCTTGTGGTGCCGTGTAGGCATCGGGGGTGCTATGGCTGTCGGTGGCGTTGAAGCAAATCTGCGATGGTAGACGGGTGCATCGGGGGATAAGTCCCGTTGCGGTGGAAGAGAAGGTCGTGTGAGCAGCCCCGACAAAGAGGACGACGGCGCCGATGAAGCAAGAGGACGCGATGCAAGGCTATTGGTCCGTTTCCGTGGATGAGAAACGTCCATCTCTAGCAGTGGACGACGCGATCTTGGTAGGCGCTCCGGCATGGTGGAGGACGGTGGCGATGGATGTGGTGGAGGACGGCGGCGATGGATGGGGTGGCGGACGGAGGCTGGTGTGGGGATGGGGTGTTCTAGCGCGGACGGTGTATGAATGGGAAAATGGAGGAAGGGGTACGGGGAACCATGTTTTTGGGACGCGCCTGTCTGAAATATGGGAAAGTTACGAACTTAGCCCCCATTTAAAATTTGGATGTCTCCTCGGTTGGGGATAGGACGGTAATCTCGCATCTCGCCAATATTTGCCCAGAGCGATTTCGGGCGAGGAGAGGGTGGTTGGCACCCATGGTTGGCGCCCACGGTGTATGAACGGGGCTGACAGGTAGGGCGGTTGTGTCACGTCTGAGTGAAGTTACAAACCTGCCCCTATTGAAAATATTTGCCTACATCGATTTCGGCCGAGTCGAGTTTGTTTTGCCGCCCACCGTGTATGAATGGGGAATGGATGGAGAAACAAAGGTCTTTCGGACGAGCTTGAATCAAATGTGTTTTGCCGCCCATATTTGACGCCCACCGTGTTGGAATGGGCTTAGAGGCGGTCGTGTCACGTCTAATTGAAGTTACTAACCTACCCCTATTTAGAGCAGTGGAAATCAAGCCGATGGATTGTCCGTGTAATGGGTAGACAGTAATTTCCATCTCCCAAACACTTGGCTTTGGGCAGCCGGCGTGGGAGTGAACATTTTGCTGCTTCTTTCGAATTTTGGGACAATAAGCATCCACGTTTACCCTGGCAACTAAATTCGAATCCATTTTGTATTCCTATATGAATCTTTATAAATCATTCTATGTGTTTTTATATATCTTCAAAAGGACGACAAAGATGTATTCCACTGTCATATATGAATATGGTTTACAAATGCTGATACTCAAATTCAGAAACTAGAATCCAGTTTAAGGTGAATTCGAATATTTGGAACACTTCATGTCCAACTCAAATGTCACAGGCAGCATAATGTGTACTCCCATTTAGATATTTACACAAGCGATGTATCAAGATTCAAATACCGACTCAATCAACCAAGAATGTACAGAACTAACAAACATATAAACACTTATAGAGTATATGGATCAATAATATCAACTAACATACATAAGCCAGGCCACTGTACTTTTTTTTGGCTACAACAACATCCTTTTTTTAGCCAGCATCTTGGCCCTTTCCGATGCGTGCCACTTATGGTCCATCTATACTACTACTATTGCTGAATGCACATTCAGCCCGATTGGCATATTTGTAGGTCTGGCACAGCAATCCAAATGAAATGTCTCCGAGTCTTATCAATTAATACAGGCTTGTGCTCAAATAAAATTACAAACCAAAAAACAAAACAAAAACAATTATTACATGATCTCTAAAACAAATGGTTTGATTGATTACATGAACAGACAACACAAAGGTTATTCAACTATGGAAAGAACATTTCACCTATGATTTACCAAGTAGGAATTTAATTTCCTTTTTTCCTTCAGGACCTTAACAATCTGGTCAGTCTCAGCTTGCTTCGTTTTGAAATCCACCAAATATTTAATGGTTGTCTTGAGTACTGCTTGTGATTTGTTGTTTGCTTCCTCAACATGTCAACTTCATCTCTAAGTGCAGAAGCAGAATCTCTTTCTACCACTAGTTTAGCCTCTAGAGCATCAGCAGTTGGCAATTCATAATGCATGATTGGGCTGGTGCCACTGTTGTGGGATGATGCAATGTCCATGGGGACCTTGCTCTTTGATCTTGGGCTAATATGTTTTGCCATTAAAGTTCCGATTGGATTCAGAAAAGTTAAAGTTAGCAAAACATCTCAACTGGGAGTTATAACAGCAAACCAGTTAAACAAACAAGGAATTAAAGAGTTTCAATTGGATGCTGAAAAGTAGTTATTAACATCATTGTAACCCGCTGTTGCAGTAGCAAAGTAGTTAAACAAACAAGTAGATATTTAAGTTAAGGCAAACAGGTAATTCTTAACAGTAAGTATCAAACACATAGATAGGCGTAGTCTACAATATGATTAACAGGCTGTGCCATTATGTAATCAGTAGCAAACTAAATTAAGCCAAGCAACGTAATTGAACAATTTTGCAATAAGTGGCTAACTAAAATTCCGAGAAGCAGGTAACTGAACTTACGCTAGTTCTTTGTACAGGCGCACTGCAACTTCTTTTTCGCTTACAAGGTTGTACGAAGGAGTCCATGGCATCAATTGCTTGGATATGCAGTCCCAATACTTCTTTCTTCCCACACTGCATGGGTAAGTCGAATGGTTAATCTGGTAAGATGGTGCGTCCTTGATATGTTATATGAGGACGTGTAGTCAGACTAGTTGTAGCCAAACACATCACACTAGCTTTTACTGTATATTTCATGCGATTACTTTTGGCATATCGAGATCTAAGAAATCTACAATAGGATGAAAAGACTGGCATCCTTCACATTATTGGCGAACACAGTTCATAGAAACAAGCAATTCAACCATTTTGTGGGTAAATCAAAAGTGCCACTGGAATATTTTTCACTATCCAATCATACACGCAAAAAGGGGCGACGCCACCATAGGGGCTGGTATGGGCGGCCGCCTCAGGTGGCTGGAAAGTGTGCACCTAGTTTGAGTCGTCCAGGTTGGCCCACGCTAGTTTTGTTTGTCCCAACGCACGAGCAGGCAATATAAAAAATGAAGAAAAATGTTTCAATTTGGATGGGCTAATAACATAAGTGCAAGACAGCCCTATAGCAGGCTCGCGGCCCAAACGAGCGCCTCCCATATCGATCGACGGCAGGAAAAATCCCAATTCATTCGCTCTAGCCTCTAGTCTGGTTCGCTCCTAACCTAGCCGCCGCTGGATAGACCGACACAGCACTTCCTCGCACCCTGATAACCCACAAGTATAGGGGAACGCAACAGTTTTTGAGGTTAGAGTATTCAACCCAAATTTATTGATTCAACACAAGGGGAGCCAAAGAATATTCTCAAGTATTAGCAGCTGAGTTGTCAATTCAACCACACCTGGAAACTTAGTATCTGCAGCAAAGTGTTTAGTAATATGATAGTGGTGGTAACGGTAACAAAAGTAAAGATAGCAAAAGTAATGTTTTTGGTATTTTGTAGTGATTGTAACAGTAGCAACGGAAAAGTAAATAAGCGAGAACCAGTATATGGAAAACTCTTAGGCACCGGATTAGTGATGGATAATTATGCCGGATGCGGTTCGTCATGTAACAGTCATAACATAGGGTGACACAGAACTAGCTCCAATTCATCAATCTAATGTAGGCATGTATTCCGAATATAGTCATACGTGCTTATGGAAAAGAACTTGCGTGACATCTTTTGTCCTACCCTCCCGTGGCAGCGGGGTCCTATTGGAAACTAAGGGATATTAAGGCCTCCTTTTAATAGAGTACCGGACCAAAGCATTAGCACATAGTGAATACATGAACTCCTCAAACTATGGTCATCACCGGGAGTGGTCCCGATTATTGTCACTTCGGGGTTGCCGGATCATAACACATAGTAGGTGACTATAGAGTTGCAAGATAGGATCAAGAACTCACATATATTCATGAAAACATAATAGGTTCAGATCTGAAATCATGGCACTCGGGCCCTAGTGACAAGCATTAAGCATAGCAAAGTCATAGCAACATCAATCTCAGAACATAGTGGATACTAGGGATCAAACCCTAACAAAACTAACTCGATCACATGATAAATCTCATCCAACCCATCACCATCCAGCAAGCCTACGATGGAATTACTCACGCACGGCGGTGAGCATCATCAAATTGGTGACGGAGGATGGTTGATGATGACGACGGCGACGAATCCCCCTCTCCGGAGCCCCGAACGGACTCCAGATCAGCCCTCTCGAGAGAGATTAGGGCTTGGCGGCAGCTCCGTATCGTAAAACACGATGATTTCTTCTCTCTGATTTTTTCTCCCCGAAAGCCAATATATGGAGTTGGAGTTGGCGTCGGAGGGTCTCTATGGGGCCCATGAGGTAGGGGGCGCGCCAAGGAGGGGGGCGCCCCCACCCTCGTGGACAGGGTGTGGGCCCCCTGGTCTTCATCTTTGGCGAGGATTTTTTATTATTTTTATAAGATATCCCATGGAGTTTCAGGTCATTCCGAGAACTTTTGTTTTCTGCACATAAAACAACATCATGGCAATTCTGCTAAAAACAGCGTCAGTCCGGGTTAGTTCCATTCAAATCATACAAGTTAGAGTCCAAAACAAGGGCAAAAGTGTTTGGAAAAGTAGATACGATGGAGACGTATCACGCCCTCGTTGGAGGGCGGTCGCCGGGCTTCAAGCGAACGGAAGGACAAGAAGATGAAGATCCAACCCTGGGTGTAGCCTGCGTGGGAGGCAGCGGCGGTAGCACGGGCATGGCATCGAGCTTGCGCAAATGGACAGTCGCAGCTTGCAAGAATAGCATGAGCAACGAGCAGGTACATCACATCCCTGATTATATCTAATTCAACTCTTCAATTTCTGGCCAATAGTTAAACCTGATGGTGTTGTCAAACTGCTTGTTTGTAGGGAATCTATGAGAAAATGAAACCAATTTCTACTTATTTTATAACTCCCCCAATCAATACTGAACTGACTGAATCTGATGTATCTAATCAAGTTTCCGGTGCAAACATAAAAGCTCATGTTGTTCTTGAGCCTGAAGTGTCTAATGAACAGACTGCTAATGAAGGATTTGATGAAAACATTTTACATGCTCCTGGTGATGAACATATAGTGTCTAATGAGGGATCTAATGCAAGCATTTTGCAAGCTCATTGAAGGATTTAGTGTCTAATGATGATCTACTATGTTGAGAGAGACAGAGATTTGCAGGCATTGATGACAAGCAAATTATAGTGCATTTTCATAGCTTGAGGAAACGTCGAGGCCATCTACCAGAAAGTCCCCGTATCATGACAACATATTATAAATACTTTTCTAATCTGTTGTTTGAAACTATTGGCATACTTGTGCAAGATAGATATATTGATATGCAGTTTGCGCATTGGTTATACGTGCAATTACACTTCGATATTTTCAGCCAGAGAACGAATAATTCAAGCAGGTACAGACCATGTTTGTAGTCCTTGTACACCATGTTGCATTTTGTGTTTTTTGGTGCTTGCATCATTTAGTGTTTCTAATCTGAACTACTTTGGATCATTAGCTGGTTTTCAAAGTGCATGTAGCTTCACATTTCTCAAGTTATGTTGATTTCCGGAGTGCAAGTGCCTTCGTATTTTTTAAGTTAAATGTTCGCCCCTGGTAACTTGAATTCGTGGATCAGCCACTACACACAAATCATACATGAATGCCAGTACGAATTAAATGAAATGCAGGGACTTATGCTAGCTCATTGTACAAGCTCACTGCAGCTCTGCTTGCGCTTGGGATGTTCCATGTACAATCCATGTTACCACTTGCTTGGATGTGTAGGCCGTGTGCTCCTTGCATCCCCCTCTGCATTTTTGACACGGCGAATGGTTGATCAAATAAGAGGAATCGACCTTGATGTTGTACCGAAGGACAGATACTTACAAGGTTATACGGGTGTGCAGGATGTGTACCAGATCCCGTAGCGCCGTCATGCTTCGCTAAAAAAATGGATTTGCTTGTTTCAGATGATATCTCCAGAAGAAATAAGAGTTAAAGTCAGAGTTGCATAGGCGTGTAAGCTAAGAGAGCAGTGAAAGGATATCCAAACATCGTCGGAACAATGCACAAGGGAGTGATGTGTGGATACCTAGTTCGGGCCGGCATTTGGGCATGCTCGCCTAGCTAGAGTGCGGGTCACTTCAGAGCCGTTGAGGGTGATGCGCTGGCATTGGCTGGCTGCGCACTGATGCAGATCTTGAGTGGTAGTGGAGTGCTACGATACGGTGGACGAGACCATTGGTGAAGCCCCAACAGCCTCGGGGGGCGGAGGTGCGACGATGTGCTCGGTGAAGTAGCCCCGGTGAGCTGGGAGACGACGTCGGTGAAGCGCACCTGATGCGGTGGAATTCGGTGTCTGTGAGGCACGTCGGTTGCGGCGGCCGACATTGTCGGTGGACTACCCGGTGCGGTGGACGAGGGCGTAGATGAGGTAGCTCCGATGCGATGGTGAAGTGCGACTGTCGTCTTCGTCGTCTTCGTCCGGCATAAAGCTGGGGAATGGTGGGGAAAGAGACGAGACGAGGGGCGATTCGAGGGATGGCGGTGAATTAGGGATTTGAGCAATCTGGGCGCGGAAGGGGACGGTGGAGAAGAGAGATTTTGCAGGGCTGGAATTGGGGCCGCCAGATATTTCAATCCGAAACGTGGAAGCGCGAACTTATATTATCGTCGTCCTTTTTTGGGGGGGAGGGGGGTGGGTGGCTGGGTGCTATGCGTCCATCCGACACACGCGTCCACCCCGACAGGACTATGCTTCAGTGCCTTAAGGCACTTGCCTTTGTGTCCATGACATGTGGGCCCAATAGGTGGCTGGACCACATGTCAGTCACCCAAGGGCAGTTGCCTTTAAGGCACCGAAGCAGCGTCCACCCCGACACGTCCCTGGTCTGCTTGGTGCGCCTACATTTGAGAATGCAAACGCATCTTCTTTCATTTGCAAACGAATCTGTATGTATTACCATGCCCGTGTTTTCCTTGCAATAATTAGTCATTTGAAACGAGATACTCCATCCATTCACTTTTGTAAGTCGTTTCAGACAACTTAAAATGAACTGTTTTGCACATTGTCTGAAATGTCTTCAAGGTCTTATAAAAGTGAACATAGGGAGTACTATAAATTAATTAATGAGGAGTTATTTGAAAAAATATCAAAACGGTACCCACTCTAACGTGGATTAGAGTGTGTCACATAATTAGTTATTTGAATTAGAGTGTGTGTCACGTAGTTAGTTATTTGAATTAGAGTGTGTGTCACGTAGCGATCGCCAATTCTAACGTGGATTTCGCATTTCACTGTATCCACGCTACTTTTTTAATACAAATTCATATGTATATGATGAACACCATGGTAGTGAGAAAACTTTTGGATGGATTCAAACATATGACCTACAAAAGAGCACAACAAATTGAGTCAATGTCAACTTTTCAAAACTTAGTATGGCACGAATTCGAAATAATTACCCGTATGCCTGGTCCTCGGTTCAAATCTTACAATGTACACCGAATTGAAACATCAATATTAACTCTCGTACTATATACATTCAAATGTTGTTTTTAGCCCCCCCCCCTCGCACAAACGCTACATACTTCCTGTATCGGTCGATCTTCCTCTCCTAACCACCTTAGGAAGCTATCGGTTTCCAACACACGTTCATTCTTTCTCTCCATGTTTCGGTCTCTAAGTCTCTCAACTACACAACCCCTTTTTCCACTCCTGTTACCAAATGTATTTACCTCACACACCCGCCATTGCACCCCATGCCGAGCTCTCTCTCTCTCTCCCCTCTCCCTCTCACCCTCTCGCGCTAAATACATGCATTGCCTATCTAGCCCCCCCAACCTCTCGTGTGCACACACGCACGTTGTATATCTAGGTCACTCCCTCGAGACTGTCTCACTCTTTCTTCCGCATGGCGGGCCACACTCGCTCAATCTCGCTCTCTTTATCTGAGTCTCGTTTAACCTCGTTTTCTTTCACACACAAATGATATATCTCCCTGTTCGGGCCTCGATCGACACACTCTATACTCTCTCATGCAGATTGTCTATCTAGGTCAGTCCATCCAAGCCGCCGCCACTCTTTCGACCTCATGGTGGGCCACGCTCACTCAATCTCTCTCTCTCTCTCTCTCTCCGTATGTCTCGATTGACCTCGCTCTTTCTCGGACAAAAATGATATATCACCATGTTTGAGCCCAATTCGACCTATTCACATTGTATACTCTCTCACGCACATCGTCTATCTAGGTCACTCTCTCTAACCCATCTCACTCTTTCGATCGCACGGCGACCCTATGTGATCGGTTGACCTTGCTTCCTCCCTCGCACAAAATATATCTACACGTCTGTGACTGGATCATCTCTCAAGCTCTATCTTACAGCCCTCACCCTTGCCAAAAGCTCAATCGGACAATATCTCTCCGGAGCATATATATTTGTTCAATGAATGTCGGACCACACTCACTTTGTCTCTCTATCTATATGTCTCTCGATTGACCTCGCTTTTTCACACCGTATGTTCCACGCGTGGAAGCTACTACCTCTCCATCCCTTGCAAAGCCGGAGCTATTTACATTGCGAGGGGCACTCCAACCTTGGATTAATTTGTGTAGGCATTTATTCCGGTAGGTTTAGATTATATTTTCGTAGCATTCGGCCCACAACTACTCCAAACACCGTTGCAACCCATGCAACTCCCCTAGTTGATTTCCCTCTGGCTCGGTCATCGCTCTCTCGCACGTCCTTTCTCGCCTTCAACGTCGCACCATGGTATTATTGAAAAAACTATGTTGTTCTTTTTTATTATTATAAATAAGCTACAAAACTACACACCGATAGTCCACTTGGAATGGAACAAATTTTGACCCACAAATTAAAGTGCTACAAACTACACACCGAGGGGCCCACATGTCATGAAACAAATTTGGACCCATATACAAATTAAAAAATAAAGGACGAGGATCGAACATGCGACTGGGCCTTCAAGCCGCACGTCAATAGGCAACATATATGTAGAATAGCAATGTTTGTTGTACCCCCTTTGTTCACATTTTTTTTATATTACCACAGCCTAATTAATGGATAACATGTAATATTATTTTTAGTACTATTCGCCTTCACTTACTGATGGGTTCCATGTGTGCTCTCTCTCTCTCTCTCCTCCCCTTCTGCGTTTAGACGCACGGGCAAACAGGAAGAACTCGCGGGCGATGTTGCCGTTGACCATATCTGGATGCGTTCACAAGTCACGGCACCAGTTTCACGTACTAGCAGCACTAGTCAGTGTGTACGTGCAATGCACGTTAATTTGGAAGTATATTAAGTGCATGCGGATATTAACTACTAGGATATTATTTGCGTGTTGTCATGTGATTAGCACTATTTTTTGCATGAAATTAACTGCACGCTAAACATGTTAAGCGCTCGACATTGAAGCAGTCTAGGTCGTTGGATGACAAGGAATACATGTGGCTTGATGACATTTTATATTTAATTTGATACGGTTCTAGCAGAACATTCAATCAATCAAACCATACATTTCGCTCAGTCTGACTCCGACTTTAAATTATATGACGATCAATATAAAATAAACGGAAATGATAAACATTCAGATTTAAGCATGGCAATCCGAACATTTTTCATGGAAATTTTAGATTATGCGGCGGCAGCGGGGGCGTCTCGCGGTGGGAAGCGGCTCCTCTGCCGTGCTCTGTGTGTCGTCGGATCACTGACCGATGGCGACGGCGGCGTCTTGCACCATTGTTGGCGTACTCCTGGACGTTGGCCTAGCTTCAAGGAAGGCCAAAATGTTCTGGACTTCGGAGTGAGTCAACTGACGGGAGGAGGCGACTGGCGTTGGTGCAAGGAAGCGGTCGACGGCGGCCATCCATGCCGCTGAGGGGGGCACTGGCACCCGCGCGGGGACAGGCGCTGTCAACGACGCGGCAGAGACATTTGTGTGCACGGGCACCGGCATGGGCGCGCACATCAGTGCACACACAGGCGCATGCGCTGGCAGGTGCACGGGCACCGGCATGGGCATGCGCATCAGTGCACGCACAGGCACATGCGCTGGCAGGTGCACGGGCGCGTGAAAGTCGGCGGGGACCTCGTGGAACCCCGTGCATCAAGCTCGGCGACAATGTGCGGCTCCCAGCCCATCAATGCCACGGGGATGGGCGCTGGCGCAATCGGGGCGACGGGAGCCGGAACGGGAGCGGGGACAGGCGCGGCGTCTTCCCGCAAGGCCAGTTCAAGCTTGTCCCAAAGCGCCTTATGTTCTTGAGACTCCAGCTGGGTGTCTTCCTCATGAAACTGGAACACTAAGGGCAGACCATCGTGATGCGGCATGGCATACGTTTAGGTCAGGCTAGTTGGAGGTAGATGACAGGAGAATCGGAGAGGAAGAGAGAGGATTGTAGCGATACCGGGTAGTGCGGGGTTGATTTTAAACTGCGGCGCCGGCAACATTAAAAGTGGGAGTAGTTGGGACGGCAGTGGGTGGCGGAGCCTGGTCAAAGGGCTCGCCTCCCGGTGAGTCTGCACAGCGGTCTGCTCGCACACCTCCCTGACAGCCGGTGCAGTGGTCTGCTCACACGCCTCCCGTCGACTCACACGCTTGCTGGGATGAGAAGCGGGGACTCGTGGCGGCACGTAAACGCCCACGGTTTCAATAGTGAAAGCGTTCGCCTTAACGTGACAGGTCTTTGTTCCAAAATACCTTGGCTCTTCATTTGTGCAACTTGTCATAAGCAGCTTGTCTCGAATTGAAGAAAAAACTTACGAAGTAATATTTGTGCCATATCACGTGACCATGCTCAGTTTCAAGAATTTATGCTCACTTTTGGATTTTCTGAAATTTAAGATCCGTTCAAAATAATAGCGTAACCTACATCATGCAATAAATTTTCGTACATCTGTCCTGTTGTATTTCTAAAGAAAGGATTTGGTCAAACATTTTGCTTAGTTAAACCTCCTTTCTGGTTTATAGGGCTCAATTCAAAAATCTCACCAACCAAGGTAGATGGTGAGTGGTGGAACAATTGTTGTAGTTTGCAAAACCACTCAATTAATGCGCTTGTTTTCCTCAAAAATTGTGTTTACGAATGCATTAATTGCAATGCATGCATGCATAAAGTACATGCATTGGTCATTTTTCTCTTAATACTTGCATGTAATGATTTATTGCACCTTGAAATCTGAACATGTGATGGGGAACAACCAAATTGAGACTTATAAATGGGAAAACTAAAATTTTGAGATAAGCCCTATAAACCGGAAAGTAAAAGGATAATCCCTCCATGCCAGTGCATTGCCTGATATATTAACTCAAGTACTAGGCACGAACAAATGGGCTCAATTCTGCGCTCATCCTGGTGTAGTAGTAGTAGTACTAGGCAATGCAGTTGACGGGTGACCTTGACGAGCGGCGACCGAGGGAATTGAACCGTGCTCGGCACGGTAGGTAACTTTGTCTAGTTACTAAAGCATCCCTCCATTGTTCATTGGTAGTCATTATGGACCGGGGACATGAGGAGAATTTCCTAGGGCTGGAATTCTGGCCGCCAGATATTTCGACTTGAAACGCCGAGGCTCGACTAGTTGGGGTTGCCTAATGTGCGTACCACGCACGCCACCGAAGGACACGAGCCCCCTTTTTTAGGATCAACATGAGCCAAGGTCTGGCTGGTATGCCGTTGGGTCCTACCATTCGAGAATACGAAAGGAACCTTTTAAATTGCCGAACGAATCTATGTGTATTATAATACCCATATTTTCCTTGCAAATACTAATCTCAACGTGGTAATTGATTTATGACGAGTTGTTGAATTAGAGTGAGTTTGTGATATAGTGATCTCAACGCGGATTTCACATTTCATGGTATCCCTAGTAAGTTTTCCAATGCAAATTCAAATTTAAAAGATGAACAAGATGGAGGTGAGAAAACTTTGTATGTATCAAGCATATGACCACACACACACACACACAGAGACACACATGCACGAACACAACAACAATCCAATAAGTATAGTGCATCTATTTTTCCAAACCATGCATGTATGACACGAATTCAAAAATACTCCTTCTATTCCTAAATATTAGTCTTTTAGAGAGTTCAACAAGTGACTACATACGGAGCAAAATGAGTGAATCTAGACTCTAAAATATGTCTATATACATCCGTATGTGCCAGTCCATTTGAAGCCTCTAAAAAGACTAATATTTAGGAACGGAGGGAGTAAAATGTAAGACATCCATGGTCCTCAGTTCAATATTTAAAATGAACATGAATATTAAATGTAGTACTACAGTACATGCAAATGTTGTGTTTAGGCGGAGCTATGATTGTCGGGGGTCAACCCCTCGACCTTAGATAAAATTGTGGAGCTCTGTTTAGGGTTGTTTAGATTATATTTGTCCCCATCCTCCCAACCACCGATTGGTTGTGCACCCCCACCCCTCCTCCCCGGGAGAATATCATGTGCCCCCATACCTTAGATTCTATATGCCGATACGAGTTGCTTGGAGCTTGTAGATCTGAGATATAGCAGCTCACATGATGTGTCTTAATTTTTTTGCAGGAAACCTTGATGAGTTTGAGAACTGCACACAATTTGTACAAAAACTACTTAGATGCCCTTTGATCCCATATCCAACGACCTCGAAGCTCGTATCACCGTAGCATCTAGGATGAAGGAGGACATCATATTCTCCTGTATGTAAGAATATCATGTGCTACCACACCTTAGATGCTTTGGTGATACAAGCTCTTCGGAGGCGTTGGATTTGTGACCCAACACCTCCTCGGTGGTTCGAATGTCTTTTTGCAGAAAAGCCCCAAAAGAGTTCGGCCACTGCTTACAAGCACAAAGACTGCTCAGATGCCATTGGTTCTCAGATCAAACGACCTCCAAGCTCGTATCACCGTAGTATCCAAGCTGTGATAGCACCTTATGTTTTCTCGCATGGGAGAGTATGAGGTGCTCCCGCACCGTAGATTCTATGGTGATACGAGTTCACTGAGATCTAATGGCCCACAGTAGGAGGTTTGAATGTTTTTGCAATATACGGCTGATAGAGTTTGGGAAATGCGCAGAAAGTACAAGTACTATGCATGTGCCATCTGATCATTGATCATACAACCTAGATGCTCATATCACCGCAGCGGGTAATTAAGCTACGGGGAGCACCTAATATGAGCACCGGGGAGCCGTTGGATCGAAGATGTTGTGGCACACACGAGGCCTGAATGTTTTATTTGCAAAAAACCTTTGGAGAGTTTGGAAATTGCGCATAATTACAAAGACTACTCCCAAGCCATTGGATCTCACTTCCAACGGTGTAAAAACTCGTATCACCATAGTATGTAAGCTGCGGGGTGGATGTGATATTCTATGTCGTTGTCATTTTTGTTCGTAAACTTGCAAAATACGTGTAACTCGTGCCGTTACTTGTCTAACCGCGCAAAGTGTTTGTTCAAAAAAACCATCCTACACTGAAATATCGGAACAACACACAGGGGTCCCACTTGTCATTAATCAAATTTGGACCTAAAACTAACAAATCTGAAAGACGAGATTCGAACTGGCAACCTGGACTACAAAGCGTAAGTTGATAGCCTGAAAAAACGAACGGTTGTTGGCTTTGTCCCATAACTTGATTTTATACAATAAACTTGTGTTGAGTAGAGTAGAGGGAGTGCCTCGTCAACACGTGCATGACCGTTGTCTCACTTACTGGTGGGTCCCAGGTTTGCGATATCAATCTCTCTTCTCTCCATCGTCTAACCTTTGCACGGGCAACACGAAGAGCGGCGCTAGCTTGCCTTGGTGTTATTACAACTAAAAAAAGCTTGGAAAATAGAAGAATCGCCTAGAACAAGAGACGTTGTGGCTGGTCGAGATGGAGCTAACCGTGCCATGTTTGCATGATGAAGCTATGTGGCTAGTGGGATGTTTTCGACCGACTGGCTGGGTCCCAAGGTCGAACCATAGGTACTAGGTCTGATACAGTATATTTTTACACGCACATTTTTCCTCCGTGCCGAGACGTGGCACACCCTACCACGCGGTTTCGGGGTCCTCCCGGGTGGTGCACGCATATATTCTTCCTGACGTGGGATGTCCTCCCGGGTGGTGCACGCATATATTCTTCCCGTGGGGTCCTCCTCGGTCGTAGCGCCGAAGCAAGTAAATGAGTCGTCAAATCACGAAAGACCACCTTTCCCGCCGAGTACATCAGTGAAGCACGGCGGCTAGCTAGTTGGGCTAGTTCGACCGATTAGCTAGGCCGCCGCCACATTTGTTTTTTCACCCCTTTTTTATCTACTTGCCGGCAGGTAAATTTCAATATCCACCGCGGCGTTGCTCTGGTGTTTGGGTGCGGCAGGATTTTTAATTTTTTGATTGACGGGAGCAGGCGCGGCAGGATTTTTAATTTTTTGATTGACGAGAGCAGGCGCGGTAGCAATTAGTCACGATGACTCCGCCTGTAAAAACCCACTGCTCCCTGATGTGAGAAGTCGTCGACTGGTGTTTTACCGTGGTGAAAACCAAAAGATTCCCCGCTCCTCGGCTGGCTCCCTCCGCCTTCCCGTAGATTGCATTGCCTTTCAACCGTTTCGCCCCCTTTGCTTCCTCTCCCCATTGCTTCTACCTGGTGCCATGGCGGCGCAGCAGATCACGGAGTCCGAGGTGAGGCGCCTGACACAGGAGCTCCATGCCAAGGATGCGGAGCTCAGGGCCAAGGACGTGGAGCTCCGTGAGCTCAAGGAGGAGAGGAGTGCCATGCTCCTCCGTTATGTGCAGGAGTTCATGGAGCTTCAAAAGCGGCAGGCGTCCACCACAAAGATGCTCGAGGCATCGGCGGTGTTGCTGCAGAAAGCGGGAGATACGATAGGCCGTCAGGGGAGCCGGCTGGAGCGCGAGCGGGCCGATCGTGACGAGGTCCAGGATCGCCTCAGCCACTTGGTGAACCAAGTTGCCACGCACGTGTTGCGGCTACACGATGCCTACCGTCGTGCCAGCGCGACGATGCCGGCCGTCGGGCTAAACCCGTTCGACCACCCGGTTGACTTCAACGAGTTGCGGCTTCCTGACCTGGTCTCCTTCTTCACCTATATCTCTGAGGAGCTGAGCCGTCTCCATGCGATGGTGGGGGCTGAGCTCGACAAGGAGGGGTTGCGGGCTGCCGTTGCCATTGTCGGGCGAATCCTTTCAGGGCTCCGTCACCGGAATCCATTCGTGCCATTGGACACCGTCTTTGACGAGCTGGCTCCCGTCGACCAAGAGCGGGCTCTGCGGGCGGTTGCACCCTACATCCCCAACGTCGTGCACCTTGAGAAGCAGAGGGACTTCGGTGGTGTTTAGGCGCCCTCTGCATGGGCATGTCCATGTCTCGGTGCAACATGACCGTTGGATCAAACTCAGGCGGTGCAGATCAGGCACTGTAGCACAAAGCATGTGGGTGTGTTTGGTTGCACTCTCATCTCAATATAGTTGTTTCCTCTTCGTGTATTTTTGTCAACCTACTAGTGTGGACTCATGCACCCTTCATGCACTCTGCCAAACACCCAAAAGTGGGTCGAGAAGGGAACTTTTGCTCCCATCCCATGAGCCCTTCATACACTCTGTCTAACACTATTGGATGTGCTTCATATGGTTCATGTTTCATGGAGTACTATAGCACCGTACTCTCCGTGCACTGTGGACTTAGTTCTGTTAACATCGATCTCACCGTTCATTCTCGACCGGACAGTCGAAAAAGCGGTACTATGTTACATATAGGAGTAGTTGACATGTGCACAACATCATTTGTTATCGTCATATCTTACTACACTAGCAACAAGATTGTGTAGTACTGACGTATGAACCACAGCACATGCCTAGTAGTAGGAGCACTATCTATGTTCAAGTGGCTGCCGTGTTTCGCACTCCTCCGTCGTAAGAGTGGAAATGCTTGCTGTAATCATTTTTTTCTTCAGAATGAAAAACAGTGGACACGCTCTACCGTGCGGATCCTCCTCTAGCCATGCACTAAATTACTCACTTTCGCCGGCGTGTGGGACAGCCAGCACCTGGGTCCACCAGCCATGCACTAAATTACTCCATAGTAGAGTGACGGTAGACTACCCCGATCGAACCGCCGCAGTAATGCCCAATGAGCCGTCAAATCACAAAATCCCCTCCTTTCCAGCAGTAAGTTGGATGGACGAAGCAACCATCATTTCACTCTTCTCTCTCAGCTTCCTCTCTTGAATAAAACCCCCACTCGCTTCGCTTCTCCCTCATCTCGTTCCTCCTTTCACTCTTCTCTCTCAGCTTCCTCTCTTGGATGGACGCCAGAGCACCAGCCGACGTGATGCCTATGGCTCTGGCCAAAACCGTCGAGGCTCATGGTACGAAGAAGCGCAAGCACCCCGTCAAGACTACCGCAGACAAGCTCAAAGCCATCGCCCTGTCCAAGCCCCCCTCTCCGGGATCCCTCATTAAGCAAGTCCAGGTAATGTCTCTTGTTGACGATCTTTTTCTCGACCTTGATCGTGTTTTTTCATCTAACACGTAGTACTAGTACTGGTAGTACAACTTTCTGGGTGATCTTGCATGTGATTTTAGTGTGCCAAATGACGGTTCTAAATTCCTCTTTTGACCAAAACATGCGAGAGGTTGACACTGATTTCTTATAGATTACTTTCAACTACTCCCTCTGTCCCAAATTTCTTGTCTTAGATTTGTCTAGATACAGATGTATCTAATACTAAAATGTGACTTGATACATCCGTATCTAGACAAATCTAAGACAAGAATTTTGGGATGGAGGGAGTACTTTATGAACATCAATGCTACCTTTTAAGAGGGTATATTTGCCTCAGTAACTTGTGTTATGGATATTGCATGTAATCCCTCTGCTCTCATGCCTTTGAAGACATGTTCTAGTGTCTTTGTTCACTCATTTTTGTGCATATATGTAGTCATATATGGAGTATAATATCGAAAATCATCTTATATTTCTTAACGGGGGTAGTAATAAAATATGGTTTCTGTTTGAATTAGAACCAGGTCCACGGTGGAGATGAAGTTCTCAAAGCCATGCCGTGTGAACTAGAAGACATGATGATGAGTTCTACTGCTGAACTATCCAGCTGCTGTGTCCTTGTCGCCACGTGTCCTGAACTAGTGTTTTCCTGTAGCATTGTTGTCAGGCGTGTTCTCGAGGCTGTACTTGACCACAACAATTTCCTGGCTGTGCCTTCGATTATGAAGGGTGTGGTTCTTGTAAAGCTTCCCAAAAAATCTGATGCGGCCTGTCTTCATCATCATGTTTATGAGTGGAAAGACCACTCTGTTAGGTTCTCCAAGGTTGACAAGATGGTGATGGTGCATGTAGACATCTCACACGAAGTCCATGGCCTAGTCAGTTATGCGGGGTTCATCCCGTAGGTCGGTGGCAAGAAATAGTCTGCAGAGTTTAGTTAGTGCAACTTTGCTTGTCTGTAGTAAGTACTATTGTTCAGTACTTGATTTGTGTTTGTGAACCCTGTATTGTTTATTAGTACTGCCGCTTTTGGTGTGTGGTCAGTCCTGAGAACGGTCTATGTTAATGTCTGTCCACTCAATTCAGTCTATACATTTTGAAGTATCCAAATCATATTTTTTGTGAGGATGGTTTATCAATTATGGTTACACTCCAATATCTGTATGCATTGCAGGGTTTATCGCACCCACCAGGATTTCCAATCCCATGGATGTTTGGTCCATATGATTTGTCATGACCTTTGGACTGTCCTACTTGTGGGAGTAGGAGGGGCCCCTGCATGCCACAAGTAGTTGGAGGATCAATCTTCTGTTTAGTACTTCAACATAGTGATTTCCTGGTAAGGATTCACTCATGTCACATCAAGTAAATCTTATTGATTTACTGTCTAAATCTTATTGATTTAATGTCATGTTTTCTTTCTTTTCCTGCAATTTTACGATGCAGCTTTTTCCATGTGACATTCATCACAGAATAAACCGTTTGGTTTGCTCTACGATGGCTATTTTTGCAGGTTTCACTTATTATGTCGTGTCAGTAACGAAGGCACTGTCCATCACTTATGTTACTGGAAAAAATTGGATCAGTCTGTTGTCTGAGTACAAGCTGAATCCCTATGATGAACTGCAGTTTGGTTTAATAAAAATGCCACAATTAGTCCTTCTTGCATTTAAAAGAAATGAAGAAAAAACTGGATCACGGTCACGGACCCTAGTCAAGTTAGAAAGCTGATCATAGCAGACAAGACACGATTGCCGCTGTCTCGCATAGATCGAGCACCAGCAGTTGCTCTAGCACTGACAGCGGCAGCAGCTCAGTCTGATCCAGCTGAGGACTGGGCACCGACCGCGTCAGCGGATCAGTCTGATCTACCGGAGGATCGGGCATCGACACCAGCACCAGCTCTACAAGGAGCACCATCTCCGGTAGCAGCAGCGGGTTCGGCACCTACACCAACACTCGCACTTGCATCTGGTCCGGCCCGTGTAGTTGTACCGGCAACAGACTGGGCTGCAGTTCGCACTTCATATACCAAAGTCCTTACAAAAACCGACATGTCCACCTTCTTGGTAAGCATTGGCCGCCCAAGTGCTTCGTTCTTTTTTCTTTCCATGTTGTTTCACATGATTCACTGTGTTGATCTAACTGTTTGGGTATGTCTTCTTGTTTGCAAATAGAGAATTCCTAGAGCAACGAGGGAGTCGTTCAACAATCCAGGCGACCGCGGCCAAGTTTCTCTTACCATGCGCAACCTTGGTATACCATAAGTACAAAGGATGGTCACATGATGATTGATGCTAAAGGATGGTCAAGGTTCAAATCTAAATCATATCTTGCGGTAGGGGATGATGTCAAAATCGAACTTTCTCGGCAAGGAGAGCTGGTCCAAATCAACTTTGAAATTCTTCAGTAGCAGCACGCAACTGCCGAACTGATCTATCCTCCGAGAGATTTTGATGTAATAATCTGGCATGGTGAAACAAGTGTCCTGTGTGTATAAGTAGTACGATAGTATTATTTATCACATGGTATATCATTGATAGAATTGCAACTCTGATTGCTGGTTAGGAACTGTCGTTCGATTTCATTCCAATAGCTGCCGTGCTTTATTCAATTTTGTGTATTCGCCTTGCGACAGCATCTAAAACCAGCGCAGTACCGATCGCTTGCAATATGAAAAGCGCTGAGATAGAACACATGGACCCCCAAACATGCAGGGTCGGCCTGCGGCCCAAAGTCCAGAACCATGAGCCTATCTGAGTATTATATTCTCAGCTGAACCCCCATAAAAAAAGCTGAACCCCATAATGCCCGTGCGTTGCAGAGGGAGTATATTTCTCGGCAAGGTGAGCCTGTGATATAAAAGACTTGTATATTTGTTTACAAAGGGAGTATCTCTCTGTCAAAATATATATTTATGTGCAACTAGTTACTCCTGTCTTTCTACTTCCTTTCGCTGATATGTGGGGCAACCGGCAACGGGGTCCACGTGCCATATGCACAAATTAGAGTGCACAATTTCACGGTAGACACACCCCGGTCGTAGCGCCACAGTAATGCCCAATGAGCCGTCAAATCACACCCCCCCTTTCCAGCCTTAGCAGTAAGTTGGACGGACGAAGCGGCAATATTTCACTGGGCCTGAATCCCCTTCTCCCTCGTCTGCTTGTTCAGAGAAAACCCCCGCTCGGCGATTGCATAGGGTTTTCTCATGGAGAACCAGGTACGGATTCTTCATCCATCCCCGATAAATCCAAGTCCCTTGGTCGCAGGTAATCCTAGGATGGCAGCCGCCGCCGTTGGTGCATTTTTCTTCGTACTGAATCTAGTGTGTTTCAGTTGCAGTGCCCAAAGTGCGAGTACCCTACATATTTCTGCGCCCTCGGCGAGACGCCACACTTGTTCCTTCTCATCCTAACACATCATTTTGAAACGTGCACAGTATGTTCCTAAATCCTCTTCTCTATCCGGGAGGGTGGTTTTTTTTGAACATGCTGTGTTCTCATATTATTTTTCCTGCAGCGTATTATTTGCTCTGCCAGAACACATGTACTCAAGATGCTCGGCCTTGCCATAATTGAATACACTAGTTTAATGGTCACAGTGAAGACAAGCCATGGATATTACTTCCGAGTTGGGTTCATGAACCAAGAAGATCACTACTTTTTTTATGGCTGAACTTGGATAAACTTTCTCAAGTGTTACGGACTGACAGTTGGCGCACGCATGTTGATGGAAATAGCAGAACCTAGTTTCATCTTCACTGTGATCTTCCACCCCGACATCGTTCCAATTGTTCATCCATGTTAGTTTTGTATCTGGTTCTTGCTTGTTGCCTTGATTACTTCTTAATCCACCTATTCTGTCTAACTAATCACAATTTAACTTTAGAAGTAGCAACGAATCTCTCACGAAGATGCTACTTCTAACTAATATTTTCTTATAATTGGTGGCACGTGTAGGTTTTTCAGAGTTAAGCAGTCTGCTCGTTTGTTACTCTGTAATAACTCGGCTGTTACTAATGGCACTAAAGTTGACTGGATCGACATCCACAAGTTCCTACACTTTATTGATCGTCTTGAGGTCCTTGTGGGGCGTTTCAATGGTGGAAGGCCATGTGGGATATGTGTGCCACTGCTGCACTCGTTGAACAGGTCCAACTGTGTCGAGAAACTTATGGTATGAGCTGTTTTCTGTTATATATGTTGTTCATAAACTATTGCTTATACACAGTTTTACAGTTGTGATCTTCTTGAAACAGGAATTGCCGAGTTCTATTGTTCCTATACAGATGCCTGGCCATGGCCGGGTCAGACTTGCGCTTGGTCACAACATGATGTTTATGTCGACCTACTCAATTCCCCTTGGAGGTGAAAAGATACTTATTCATGGGTGGTCCCAAATAATGAAGGCCCGCCCATCTTGGAGAATAGGACAGAAGATTATGTTCATGCTTTTCCATGGCTCTAAAGCAAATATCCTGTTTATTGACCATGTTGCGAGATGAAGCCGCTTTCAAAAGGTTGTGGATGCGCGGGGTGGCGCCTGGGCCTTGTCCTGGGGCTTGGCAGCCTCACCCTTGGTTAACTGTAGGCAAAGTAGCACTGTTCAAGGCGTGCTTTGTACGGTTGAACCTGTATAAGTACTCATACTGCTTTCAGGTTTGGTTGTTAAGTGCCCCTGCTGGTTTCAGTTAAGGTTGTTAAGTACTCCTGCTGCTTTTACAGTCTGTCGTGTTTCTTCAGTACTATCTTCCTCCAGCCGCCAAAACCAAACCAGCGCCGGCGGGGCCGCCTGCTTCCGCCTCCCACGGTTGGCTGCGCCTCAGCGCACACATCGCCGCCCCACCGTCTCCTAAATCGTTAACACCGATGTCCTCCGCGCGCTTTGGTGCGCTCGCGGCGGCGCCGCCCTCTCGCGTTGTCAACATGGTCAACAAACAACAGGAATCGGTAGAAGTACGTGGAGAGGATGACAGTAGGGACCCACCACATCAGCGTATGGAAAAATAAAATGCTTCCTCCTAGTGTTTTCCTGACATCTGGGACCCACGACATTGTGAGCGTATATAGTCAATAGACAAGAGAACAACACAAGATCGGCTGACACCTGGGACATAGCTACTCGAGCAGTATTTTTTGTGTGTGGTATTGTTGAGACGGAGCAGGGTTTGAACTGGGCTGTGGCTCGTCTAGCCCAGGCTTATATTTTATGTTCACCATGTGACCAGGCCAGCTATTTTTTCTTTGTGAAAATGAGCCCAGTTTATTTTTTCTGAAGAATACCCAATCCAGGCCTACTTATTTTTCTACGCCCTGATGGGCTGCAACTCTTTCAAGATGCTTGCAAATCTTGAAAGTAATATGAAATGGGTTGTAAATATAAAAACAGATGACAAATTGGAAATTACTTTATAATTTCTGATTTTTTTCACATTTTCAGATTCCTATTTCACTGGGCATTAACCTAATTTAAATTTATCTTCAAAGTACTTTAAATCTGGCTTGACATTTCGGTATTAAAAATAGTTTGGAACCCTCAGAAATATGTGAAATTGGCCCTGGCCAACCAAAAAAAACGACTACAATAAATTGCATAAGAAGTTGCCATGAGCTATATATAAATTATTAAAAAAAAGAGGGAGTGGTCTGACTTTCGGGCCTGTTTAGTTGACGCGTATACAAGATTTTTTTAGTTATTATATACTACGTCGACAAACGATTCTAACAGATGTAACCATTGGATGTCAATCCAACGGCCGTCGTGTTTCTTCAATCTCTGATCTTCTTGCTCCAACCGCCAAAACAGCGCCGACGGGACCGCCTACTCCCTCCTCCCGTGGCCGGCTGTGCTGCCGCGCAGGCCTCAGCGCCCCCTACTACTCCCACCGCTGGCCAGGGCATCCCTCTACTCACCCATACCCCCTGTTATTCTGCGGCGACAGCAGCCTCACACCGCAGCCGAACTGGTGAACCCTCGTACTCCTCTCTGCACGGGCTTCCACTGCCGCGTCTTCCCCGACTCCGTGTCGTCCCATTCCTAGGACTCGCCGTCGTCCACCGCCGTGGTGCTCTTGGCGCGGCGTGGTCAATGTGGTCAACGACCGACTTCCATCGGAAGAGTATTGTACATGGAGAGGCTGACAGCTGGGTCCACAGCAGCCGCAAGGAAGTGCCTCCTTATTACGCGGAAAATAATTATTTCTCCACTTGACAGCAGGGACCCACCGGACGGGCCACCAGTATTTCGCGAAAAAAAGTTTCCCCCTGACTGCTGGGACCCATAGGACGGGCCACTGTATTTCGCGAAAAAACATTCCCCCCGCTGTCAGCTCGGACCCACCGGAAGTGCCTCCTTATTACGCACAAAAAATGAATACCCCCCTGCTAGCTGGGACCAACCTTGGTGGGAGGCTGACTTGTGGGCCTACTAAGTTGACTGGGACGGAGGCCTTTGTCAACTTTAGTCAATATATGAACGATTCTAGCTCTAGTGACCGTATGATGTCCATCCAATGGTCATAGTCCTTCTTCAACCTCTGGTCTTCTTGCTCTAGCCGCCCAAAGCAGCGCTGCTACCTCTTGAGCACTGCGTTTGATTTCCCCGAAGAGGAGAGGATGATGCAGCAGAGTAGCGTAAGTATTTCCCTCAGTTTTTGAGAACCAAGGTATCAATCCAGCAGGAGACCACGCACAAGTCCCTCGTACCTACACAAAACGATAGCAACTCACAACCAACACTTAGGGGTTATCAATCCCTTCACAGTCACTTACGAGAGTGAGATCTGATAGAGATAATATTTTGGTATTTTTGATAGGTAGATGCAAAGTAAAAAGTAAAGGCAAAGTAAAAAAGCAAGTAAATAAAGTGATAGATTGATATGATGAGAATAGACCCGGGGGCCATAGGTTTCACTAGTGGCTTCTCTCAAGAGCATAAGTATTCTATGGTGGGTGAACAAATTACTGTTGTGCAATTGACAGAATTGAGCGTAGTTATGAGTATATCTAGGCAATGATCATGTATATAGGCATCACGTCCAAAACAAGTAGATCGAAACGATTCTGCATCTACTACTATTACTCCACTCATCGACCGCTATCCAGCATGCATGTAGAGTATTAAGTTAAAAACAGAGTAACGCCGTAAGCAAGATGACATGATGTAGAGGGATAAATTCATGCAATATGATAAAAACCCCATCTTGTTATCCTCGATGGCAACAATATAATACGTGCCTTGCTGCCCCTTCTGTCACTGGGTAAGGACACCGCAAGATTGCACCCAAAGCTAAGCACTTCTCCCATTGCAAGAACTACCAATCTAGTTGGCCAAACCAAAAAGGATAATTCGAAGAGACTTGCAAAGATAACTCAATCATACATAAAAGAATTCAGAGAAGAATCAAATATTTTCCATAGATAATACTAGATCACAAACCCGCAATTCATCGGTCTCAACAAACACACCGCAAAAAGAAGATTACATCGAATAGATCTCCACGAGAGAGGGGGAGAACATTTTATTGAGATCCAAAAAGAGAGAAGAAGCCATCTAGCTACTAGTTATGGACCCGAAGGTCTGAAGTAAACTACTAACACTTCATCGGAGGGGCTATGGTGTTGATGTAGAAGCCCTCCGTCGTGGATGCCCCCTCCGGCGGAGCTCCGGAACAGGCCCCAAGATGGGATCTCGTGGATACAGAAGGTTGCGGCGGTGGAATTAGGTTTTTGGCTCCTGTTCTGATCGTTCGGGGATACGTAGGTATATATAGGAGGAAGGAGTACGTCGGTGGAGCTCCGAGGGGCCCACGAGGTAGGGGGCGCGCCCAGGGGGGCGCGCCCTCCACCCTCATGACCTCCTCGGGCACTACATGGAGTAGGGTCCAAGTCTCCTGGATCACGTTCGGTTGGAAAGTCACGATCCCGAAGGTTTCATTCCGTTTGGACTCCGTTTGATATTTTGTTTTTTCGAAATACTGAAAAAGGCAAAAAGAAGCAATTCTGGGCTGGGCCGCCGGTTAATAGGTTAGTCCCAAAAGTAATATAAAAGTGGAAAAATAAAGCCCAATATAGTGCAAAACAGTAGATAAAGTAGCATGGAGCAATCAAAAATTATAGATACGTTGGAGATGTATCAGGCATCCCCAAGCTTAATTCCTGCTCGTCCTCGAGTAGGTAAATGATAAAAAAGAATTTTTGATGCGGAGTGATACTTTGGCATAATTTCAATGTAAATCTTCTTAATTGTGATATGAATATTCAGATCCGAAAGATTCAAGACAAAAGTTCATATTGACACAAAAATAATAATACTTCAAGCATACTAATCAAAGCAATCATGTCTTCTCAAAATAACATGGCAAAAGAAAGTACATCCCTACAAAATCATATAGTTAGGCTATGCTTCATTTTTGTCACACAAAGATGTTCCCAACTTCTATACCCCCGATGACAAGCCAAGCAATTGTTTCATACTTAAATAATCTCAAACTTTTTCAACCTTCACACAATACATGAGCGTGAGCCATGGATATAGCACTATGGGTGGAATAGAATATGATGATGGGGATTGTGTGGAGAATATAAAAAAGGAAAAAGTCTCACATTGACGAGGCTAATCAACGGGCTATGGAGATGCCCATCAATTGATGTCAACATGAGGAGCAGGGATTGCCATGCAACGGATGCACTAGAGCTATGAATGCTCAACAAAAGAAAACTAGTGGGTGTGCATCCAACTCGCTTGCTCACGAAGACCTAGGGCATTTGAGGAAGCCCATCGTAGGAATATACAAGCCAAGTTCTATAATGAAAAATTCCCACTAGTATGAAAAGACAACTTATGAGACTCACTACATGAGGAACAAGGTGCTACTTTGAATAACAATATATGAGACTCACTACATGAAGAACAAGGTGCTACTTTGAAGCACAAGTGTGGAAAAAGAGATAGTAGCATTGCCCTTTTTTATTTTCTTTTTTTGGGCCTTTTTTTTGGCCTTTCTTCTTTTTTTATTTGGGCAATGCTCTAATAATGATGATCATCACACTTCTATTGATTACAACACAAGGATTACAACTCGAAACTTAGAACAAGATATGACTCTATATGAATGCCTCCGGCGGTGTATCGGGATGGTGCAATGAATCAAGAGTGACATGTATGGAAGATAATGCATGGTGGCTTTGCCACAACTACGATGTCAACTACAAGATCATGGAATGGCAATATGACAAAAGTAATGTATGTCATGATGATGATGATGGAAGTTGCATGGCAATATATCTCGGAATGGCTATGGAAATGCCATGATAGGTAGGTATGGTGGCTGTTTTGAGGAAGATATAAGGAGGTTTATGTGTGATAGAGTATATCATATCACGGGGTTTGGATGCACCGGCAAAGTTTGCGCCAACTCTCAAGGTGAGAAAGGGCAATGCACGGTACTGAAGAGGCTAGCAAAGGCGGAAAGGTGAGAGTGCGTATAATCCATGGACTCAACATTAGTCAAAAGAACTCATATACTTATTGCAAAAATTTAGAAGTCATCAAAAATTCAAGTACTACGTGCATGCTCCTAGGGGGATAGATTGGTAGGGAAAGACCATCGCTCGTCCCCGACCGCCACTCATAAGGATGCACAAGCCAGGTACACTTCATGTTTCAAATTTGTTACACAACTTTAACCATACGTGCATGCTACGGGATTTGCAAACTTCAATGCAAGTATTTCTCAAATTCATAATCACCCAACTAGCACAACTTTGATATTATCACCTCCATATCTCAAAACAATTATCAAGCATCAAACTTATCTTAGTATTCAACGCACTCAAAAGAAAGTTTCACATATCTTGAACACCAAGTATATTAACATTAAGCAAATTACCATGCTATTAAAGACTCTAAAAATAATCTAAGTGAAGCATGAGAGATCAATAGTTTATTTAAAACAAATCCACCACCATGATCTAAATGATCTAAGTGAAGCACTAGAGCAAAAATTATCACGCTCAAAAGATATAAGTGAAGTACTATGAGCAAAACTATCAAGCTCAAAAGATATAAGTGAAGCACATAGAGTATTCTAAAAAATTCCAAATCATGTATGGCTCTCTCAAAATATGTGTATAGCAAGGATGATTGTGGTAGACTAACAAGCAAAGACACAAATAATACAAGACGCTCCAAGCAAAACACATATCATGTTGGTGAATAAAAATATAGCTCCAACTAAATTACCGATGGAAATGGACGAAAGAGGGGATGCCTTCCGGGGCATCCCCAAGCTTTGACTTTTTGGTGTCCTTGGTTTATCTTGAGGGTTCCATGGGCATCCCCAAGCTTAGGCTCTTCCCACTCCTTGTTCCATAATCCATCAAAAGAATTCACCCAAAACTTGAAAACTTCACAACACAAAACTCAACAGAAATCTCGTGAGCTCCGTTAGAGAAAGAAAACAAAAGACTACTTCAAGGTACTGTAATGAACTCATTATTTATTTATATTGGTGTTAAACCTACTGTATTCCAACTTCTCTATGGTTTATAAACTAATTTACTAGCCATAGATTCATCAAAATAAGCAAACAACACACGAAAAACAGAATCTCTCAAAAATAGAACAGTCTGTAGCAATCTGTAACTAACGCAAACTTCTGGAACTCTAAAAATTCTACGTAAATAGGAAGTCCTGTACAATTGTTTATTGATCAGAAGAAAAAAGAATCAACGCAAAAGCACGTTCCTGTGATTTATCATAACTAAATTCGTGCGTGCAAAGTTTCTTTTTGTCAGCAGAATCAAATCAACTATCATCGTAGGTTATCCTATAGGTTCTACTTGGCACAAACACTAATTAAAACATAAAACCACATCCAAACAGAAGGTAGATGGATTATTTATTCCTAAACAGAAGCAAAAACAAAAAACACAAAATAAAATTGGGTTGCCTCCCAACAAGCGCTATCGTTTAACGCCCTTAGCTAGGCATAAAAGCAAGGATAGATCTAGGTATTGCCATCTTTGGTAGGCAATCCATAAGTGGCTCTCATGATAGATTCATATGGTAATTTTATTTTCTTTCTAGGGAAGTGTTCCATACCCTTCTTTAAGGGAAATTGGAATCTAATATTCCCTTCCTTCATATCAATAATTGCACCAATCGTTCTAAGGAAAGGTCTACCAAGAATAATAGGACATGAAGGATTGCAATCTATATCAAGAACGATAAAATCTACGGGCACATAATTCCCATTTGTAACAATAAGAACATCATTAATTCTTCTCATAGGCTCATTAATAGTGGAATCCGCAAGATGCAAGTTTAGAGAGCAATCATCAAAATCACGGAAATCTAGCAAATCACATAAGGTTTTGGGGATAGTAGAGACACTAGCACCCAAATCACACAAAGCATGAAACTCAAAATCTTTAATTTTAATTTTAATAGTAGGTTCCCACTCATCATAGAGTTTTCTAGGTATAGAAACTTTCAACTCAAGTTTTTCTTCATAAGATTGCATCAAGGCATCAACAATGTGTTCGGTAAAGGCCTTATTTTGATTATAAGCATGAGGAGATTCTAGCGCGGATTGCAACAAGGAAATACAACCAATCAAAGAGCAACTTTTATAATTAAATTCCTTGAGATCCAAAATAGTGGGTTAGGAACATCACGGTTTTTATTTATGTCAATCCCACTTTCATCAATTTCATCATCAAGATCTAGAAACTCCGAATTCTTAGAACGCCTTCTAGGTAAAGGAAGATAATCTTCAGATTCATCAAGATTCATATTGCAAACAAAGATTTAATGGGGGACACATCAATAACTTTTAGATCTTCATCTTGATTTTCATAGGGATTGGAAGAACACGCTTTAATAAAGGCATCTTTGGAAGCACGCATCCTAGCGGTTCTTTCCTTACACTCATCAATTGAAATTCTCATGGATTTGAGAGACTCATTGATATCATGCTTAGGAGGAATAGATCTAAGCTTTAAAGAATCAATTTCAAGAGAAATTCTATCAACGTTCCTAGCCAAATCATCAACTTTAACCAATTTCTCTTCAAGCAAAGCATTAAAATTCTTTTGTGAATTCATAAACTCTTTAACACTACTCTCAAATTCAGAGGTAATATTATTAAAATTTCCATAAGAGTTATTGTAGGAATTTCCATAATTATTAGAAGGATTACTAGGATAAGGCCTAGGATTAAAATTCCCTCTATAAGCGTTGTTTCCAAAACTATTCCTACCAACAAAATTCACATCCATAGATTCATTATTATTCTCAAGCAAAGTAGATAAAGGCATATCATTGGGATCAAGAGGAGTATTTTTAGGAGCAAACATCTTCATAAGTTCATCCATCTTTTCACTCAAAACATTGATTTCTTCTATAGCATGCACCTTTTTACTAGAAGATCTTTCGGTGTGCCATTGAGAATAATTATCCATAATATTATCAAGCAATTTGGTAGCATCCCCTAACGTAATTTCCATAAAAGTGCCTCCCGTGGCCAAGTCTAAAAGATTTCTAGAAGCAAAATTCAATCCGGCATAAAAATTTTGTATGATCATCCATAAATTCAAACCATGAGTAGGGCAATTGCGAAGCATTAATTTCATTCTTTCCCAAGATTGGACAACATGGTCATGATCAAGTTGTTTAAAATTCATGATGTCGTTCCTAAGAGTGATAATCTTAGCGGGAGGAAAATACTTAGAGATAAAAGCATCTTTGCACTTGTTCCAAGAATCAATACTATTTTTAGGCAAAGATGAAAACCAAACTTCAGCACGATCTCTAAGTGAAACGGAAATAACTTCAATTTCACAATATTGTTATCCGTATCTTTTTTCTTTTGCATATCACACAAATCAACAAAATTGTTTAGATGAGTAGCGGCATCTTCACTAGGAAGGCCGGCAAATTGATCTTTCATAACAAGATTCAACAAAGCGGTATTGATTTCACAAGACTCATCATTATTAAGAGGAGCAATCGGAGTACTAAGAAAATCATTATTATTGGTATTCGAGAAATCACACAATTTGGTATTATCTTGCGCCATGGCAACAAGTAATCCAACACACAAGCAAACAGAAAGGCAAAGGGAAAAAGGCAAACAGGAAATAGAGGAGGAGATTGGGAAAGAGAGGGCAAATAAAACAGCAAGGGTGAAGTGGGGGAGAGGAAAACGAGAGGCAAATGGCAAATAATGTAATGCGAGAGATAGGGATTGCGATGGGTACTTGGTATGGTTGACCTTGCGTGAGCCTCCCCGGCAATGGTGCCAGAAATTCTTCTTGCTACCTCTTGAGCACTGCGTTGGATTTCCCCGAAGAGGAGAGGATGATGCAGCAAAGTAGCGTAAGTATTTCCCTCAGTTTTTGAGAACCAAGGTATCAATCCAGTAGGAGACCACGCACAAGTCCCTCGTACCTACACAAAACGATAGCAACTCGCAACCAACGCTTAGGGGTTGTCAATCCCTTCACTCACTTACGAGAGTGAGATCTGATAGAGATAATATTTTTGGTATTTTTGATAGGTAGATGCAAAGTAAAAAGTAAAGGCAAAGTAAAAACAAAGCAAGTAAATAAAGTGATAGATTGATATGAGAATAGACCTGGGGGCCATAGGTTTCACTAGTGGCTTCTCTCAAGAGCATAAGTATTCTACGGTGGGTGAACAAATTACTGTTGAGCAATATACAGAATTGAGCATAGTTATGAGTATATCTAGGCAATGATCATGTATATAGGCATCACGTCCAAAACAAGTAGATCAAAACGATTCTGCATCTACTACTATTACTCCACTCATCGACCGCTATCCAGCATGCATCTAGAGTATTAAGTTAAAAATAGAGTAACACCGTTAGCAAGATGACATGATGTAGAGGGATAAATTCATGCAATATGATAAAAACCCCATCTTGTTATCCTCGATGGCAACAATACAATACGTGCCTTGCTGCCCCTTCTGTCACTGGGTAAGGACACCGCAAGATTGAACCCAAAGCTAAGCACTTCTCCCATTGCAAGAACTACCAATCTAGTTGGCCCAACCAAAAAGGATAATTCGAAGAGACTTGCAAAGATAACTCAATCATACATAAAAGAATTCAGAGAAGAATCAAATATTTTCCATAGATAATACTGGATCATAAACCCACAATTCATCGGTCTCAACAAACACACCGCAAAAAGAAGATTACATCGAATAGATCTCCACGAGAGAGGGGGAGAACATTTTATTGAGATCCAAAAAGAGAGAAGAAGCCATCTAGCTACTAGTTATGGACCCGAAGGTCTGAAGTAAACTACTAACACTTCATCGGAGGGGCTATGGTGTTGATGTAGAAGCCCTCCGTGGTGGATGCCCCCCCCCCCCCCCGGCGGAGCTCCGAAACAGGCCCCAAGATGGGATCTTGTGGATACAGAAGGTTGTGGTGGTGGAATTAGGTTTTTGGCTCCTGTTCTGATCGTTCGGGGATACGTAGGTATATATAGGAGGAAGGAGTACGTCGGTGGAGCTCCGAGGGGCCCACGAGGTAGGGGGGCGCGCCGGGGGGGCCCTCCACCCTCGTGACCTCCTCGGGCACTACTTGGAGTAGGGTCCAAGTCTCCTGGATCACGTTCGGTTGGAAAATCACGATCCCGAAGGTTTCATTCCGTTTGGACTCCATTTGATATTCTATTTCTTCGAAATACTGAAAAAGGAAAAAAACAGCAATTTTGGGCTGGGCCTCCGGTTAATAGGTTAGTCCCAAAAGTAATATAAAAGTGGAAAATAAAGCCCAATATAGTCCAAAACAGTAGATAAAGTAGCATGGAGCAATCAAAAATTATAGATACGTTGGAGACGTATCAAGCGCCGGTCGTGCCGCCTGCTCCTGCCGCCCGTGGCCGGCTGTGATGCCGCGGAGGCCTCACCGCCCCCTACTACTCCCACCGCTGGCCCGGCCATCCCTCTATGCACGCACACCCCCTGTTATTCTGCGGCAACGGCAGCCTCACATCGTAGCCGAACGAGTGAACCCTCATACTCCTCTACGCATGGGCATCCACTGCCGCGTCTTCCCTGGCTCCGCGTCGTCCCCTTCCTAGGCCTCGCCATCATCCACCGCCCTGGTGCTCTCGGCGCGGCGTGGTCAACGTGGTCAAGGAATGGCTTCCATCGGACGTGGACTGTACGTGGAGAGGCTGACAGCTGGGTCCACGGCCGCAGCAAGGAAGTGCCTCCTTATTACTCGCAAAATAATTATTCCTCCACCTGATAGCGGGGACTCACCGGACGGGCCACCGTATTTCGCAAAAAAAAAAATGTTTCCCCCTGTCTGCTGGGACCCACCAGATACATCTTCGCACACAAGGAAGTGCGTCCGAAAAAAACGATTCGCCCCCTTGACTGCTGGGACCCACCAGCTACATCTTCGCACGCAAGGAAGTGCGTCCGGGCAAAAAAAACGATTCTCCCCCTAACTGCTGGGACCCACCAGCTACATCTTCGCATGCAAGGAAGTGCGTCCGGGCAAAAAAACGATTCGCCCCCTGACTGCTGGGACCCACCAGCTACATCTTCGCACGCAAGGAAGTGCGTCCGGGCAAAGAAAAATAAAACGATTCGCCCCCCTGACTGTTGGGACCCACCAGCTACATTTTTGCAGGCAAGGAAGTGCCTAACAGTCGGGACCCACCTGGTCGAAGCATACATAGCTGTTGACGCTCAAAAGTGGCACAATGGTAAAAGTTTCTTTAAGCTATGTCAAGATTAATTCAAACTTATGATTGAAGGTCACCATGGGATGGATCTTTTCGAGAAGATCAAGATGGATATGAAAATGGTCTAAAACGGAGCTCGGATGCAAAAGTTATGACAAGTTCAGATATGCTCATGTTGACACCAGATTAAAGAATGGCTGGAAACCCTATTAATATGACCTCATATGGAAAAATGATCAGCACGAATTGTCTTCGTCTCGTCAAAACGGTCGATTTTGATATAAAAATCATCTTAATCCGAGGTTGTATGCAAAAGTTACAGCCAGTACAACATGCTGCTACACTGGATGGCCGGACACTCCGGGAAAAACCATCCGGGTTTTGATTTTCTCTGTGGATGGCCGGACACTCCGGGTATTTTCGTCCGGGTTTTGAATTTCGCTGTTGCAGACTTCGGAAAACAGCTGAAAACCCCCTCAAGATGGCTTCAGATGAAAAAACGTTCAACATAAAAGTTGTTCGTCTCATCGAAACGGTCAAGATTGCTTTGGGGCTCATTTCTATCCGAGATAGTTTACTCCCCAAACATGGCCCGCAAGGTGCAGCCAGATTTTACCGAACAGTTTTGGAAAGTTTGGACCAAACAAATCCGAATTGGACTAGGGTTTTGGACGTGAATTGAAGCATTTTCCTTGCACGGGAAGTCCAGCCGCCTCTTATATACTTAAGGGGTGACAGCCGATTGAAAAACAACACACAATCGCAAACGCATCTATAACTTTTTCATCTACGTTTTGTTCCTCCCTCGTTCTTGCTCCCTCGTTCTTCGTCGTTCTTCGTGTTGTAGAGCTGCGAATACTGAGGCTCTAGGGGCGGCTTGACCGACCTAGGGCAGCCCATAGCCGTCGCACTCCCCGACGGTGTCCCTCCCGGGAGTGTAGGGTTTCGGCTCTTCAAAAGCTCTCGCCGGTCGACTTGCGAATCGCGCTTCCGGTGATACTCCTTCGACGTGAGCTGCGGTGCACCACCCCCGGCGTCGAGGGTACACGTGACGTGTTCGTGTGCGAACACACTTTTTGGCGACTCCGCTGGGGAAAAAGATAAATCATCTGAAGGAAATATGCCCTAGAGACAATAATAAAGTTATTATTTATTTCCTTATATCATGATAAATGTTTATTATTCATGCTAGAATTGTATTAACCGGAAACATAATACATGTGTGAATATATAGACAAACAGAGTGTCACTAGTATGCCTCTACTTGACTAGCTTGTTAATCAAAGATGGTTATGTTTCCTAACCATGGACAAAGAGTTGTTATTTGATTAACGGGATCACATCATTAGTTGAATGATCTGATTGACATGACCCATTCCGTTAGTTTAGCACGCGATCGTTTAGTATGTTGCTATTGCTTTCTTCATGACTTATACATGTTCCTATGACTATGAGATTATGCAACTCCCATTTACCGGAGGAACACTTTGTGTGCTACCAAACGTCACAACGTAACTGGGTGATTATAAAGGTGCTCTACAGGTGTCTCCAAAGGTACTTGTTGGGTTGGCGTATTTCGAGATTAGGATTTGTCACTCCGAATGTCGGAGAGGTATCTCTGGGCCCTCTCGGTAATGCACATCATTTAAGCCTTGCAAGCATTGCAACTAATGAGTTAGTTGCGAGATGATGTATTACGGAACGAGTAAAGAGACTTGCCGGTAACGAGATTGAACTAGGTATTGGATACCGATGATCGAATCTCGGGCAAGTAACATACCGATGACAAAGGGAACAACATATGTTGTTATGCGGTCTGACCGATAAAGATCTTAGTAGAATATGTAGGAACCAATATGGGCATCCAGGTCCCGCTATTGGTTATTGACCGGAGACGTGTCTCGGTCATGTCTACATTGTTCTCGAACCGTAGGGTCCGCACGCTTAAGGTTTCGATGACAGTTTTATTATGAGTTTTGATGTACCGAAGGAGTTCGGAGTCCCGGATGAGATCCGGGACATGACGAGGAGTCTCGAAATGGTCGAGACGTAAAGATCGATATATTGGACGACTATATTCGGAGTTCGGAAAGGTTCCGAGTGATTCGGGTATTTTTCGGAGTACCGGAGAGTTACGGGAATTCGCCGGGGAGAAGTATTGGGCCTTATTGGGCCCTGCGGGAAAGAGAGAGGGGCTGCCTAGGGCAGGCCGCGCGCCCCCCCATGGCCTAGTCCGAATTGGACTAGGGGGAGGGGCCGCACCCCCTCCTTCCTTCCCTTCTCTCTTCCCCTTCCTTGTCTCCTACTCCTAATACATGGAAGGACTCCTAGTTGGACTAGGAAAGGGGGAATCCTACTTCCGGTGGGAGTAGGACTCCCCTAGGGCGCGCCATAGAAGAGGGCCGGCCCTCCCCTCCTCCACTCCTTTATATACGGGGGTAGGGGGCACCCCATGGACACACAAGTTGATCTTCGTGATCGTTCCTTAGCCGTGTGCGGTGCCCCCCTCCACGATATTACACCTCGGTCATATTGTAGCGGTGCTTAGGCGAAGCCCTGCGACAGTTGAACATCAAGATCATCACCACGCCGTCGTGCTGACGGAACTCCTCCCCGAACCTCTGCTGGATCGGAGCCCGGGGTGCGTCATCGAGCTGTACGTGTGTCAAGAACTCGGAGGTGCCGGAGTAACGGTGCTTGGATCGGTTGGACCGGGAAGACGTACGACTACTTCCTCTACGTTGCGTCAATGCTTCCGCTTCGGTCTACGAGGGTATGTAGACAACACTCTCCCCTCTCGTTGCTATGCATCACCATGATCTTGCGTGTGCGTAGGAAATTTTTTGAAATTACTACGTTCCCCAACAGTGGCATCCGAGCCAGGTTTTATGGTTTGATGTAATATGCACGAGTAGAACACAAGTGAGTTGTGGGCGATATAAGTCATACTGCTTACCAGCATGTCATACTTTGGTTCGGCGGTATTGTTGGATGAAGCGGCCCGGACCGACATTACACGTACGCTTACGCGAGACTGGTTTTACCGCCGTGCTATGCACACAGGTGACTAGCATGTGTCAGTTTCTCCAACTTTAGTTGAACTGAGTGTGGCTACGCCCGGTCCTTGCGAAGGTTAAAACAGCATCAACTTGACAAACTATCGTTGTGGTTTTGATGCGTAGGTGAGATTGGTTCTTGCTTAAGCCCGTAGCAGCCACGTAAAACTTGCAACAACAAAGTAGAGGACGTCTAACTTGTTTTTGCAGGGCATGTTGTGATGTGATATGGCCAAGACGTGATGCTATATTTTATTGTATGAGATGATCATGTTTTGTAACCGAAGTTATCGGCAACTGGCAGGAGCCATATGGTTGTCGCTTTATTGTATGAAATGCAAACGCCCTGTAATTGCTTTACTTTATCACTAAGCGGTAGCGATAGTCGTAGAAGCAATAGATGGCGTAAACGACAACGATGCTACGATGGAGATCAAGGTGTCGCGCCGGTGACGATGGTGATCATGATGGTGCTTCGGAGATGGAGATCACAAGCACAAGATGATGATGGCCATATCATATCACTTATATTGATTGCATGTGATGTTTATCCTTTATGCATCTTATCTTGCTTTGATTGACGGTAGCATTTTAAGATGATCTCTCACTAAAAATTATCAAGAAGTGTTCTCCCTGAGTATGCACCGTTGCCAAAGTTCGTCGTGCCCAGACACCACGTAATGATCGGGTGTGATAAGCTCTACGTCCATCTACAACGGGTGCAAGCCAGTTTTTGCACACGCAGAATACTCAGGTTAAACTTGACGAGCCTAGCATATGCAGATATGGCCTCGGAGCACGGAGACCGAAAGGTCGAGCGTGAATCATATAGTAGATATGATCAACATAGTGATGTTCACCATTGAAAACTACTCCATCTCACGTGATGATCGGTTATGGTTTAGTTGATTTGGATCACGTGATCACTTAGATGACTAGAGAGATGTCTGTCTAAGTGGGAGTTCTTAAGTAATATGATTAATTGAACTTAAATTTATCATGAACTTAGTCCTGGTAGTATTTTGCAAATTATGTTGTAAGATCAATAGCTTGCGTTGTTATTTTCATATGTTTATTTTTGATATGTTCCTAGAGAAAATTGTGTTGAAAAATGTTAGTAGCAATGATGCGGATTGGATCCGCGATCTGAGGTTTATCCTCATTGCTGCACAGAAGAATTATGTCCTTAATGCACCGCTAGGTGACAGACCTATTGCAGGAGCAGATGCAGACGTTATGAACGTTTGGCTAGCTCAATATGATGACTACTTGATAGTTTTGTGCACCATGCTTTATGGCTTAGAATCGGGACTTCAAAGATGTTTTGAACATCATGGACCATATGAGATGTTCCAGGAATTGAAGTTAATATTTCAAGCAAATACCCGAGTTGAGAGATATGAAGTCTCCAACAAGTTCTATAGCTAAAAGATGGAGGAGAATCGCTCAACTAGTGAGCATGTGCTCAGATTGTCTGGGTACTACAATCGCTTGAATCAAGTGGGAGTTAATCTTCCAGATAAGATAGTGATTGACAGAATTCTCTAGTCACCATCACCAAGTTAGTAGAACTTCATGATGAACTATAGTATGCAAGGGATGATGAAAATGATTCCCGAGTTTTTTTTTCATGATGAAATCGATGAAGGTAGAAATCAAGAAAGAACATCAAGTGTTGATGGTTAGCGAGACCACTAGTTTCAAGAAAAGGGCAAAGGGATAGAAGGGAACTTCAAAAGAACGGCAAGCAAGTTGCTGCTCAAGTGAAGAAGCCCAAGTCTGGACCTAAGCCTGAGACTAAGTGCTTCTACTACAAAGGGAATGGTCACTGGAAGCGGAAATGCCCTAAATATTTGGTGGATAAGAAGGATGGCAAAGTGAACAAGGGTATATTTGATATACAGGTTATTGATGTGTGCTTTACTAGTGTTTATAGTAGCCCCTGAGTATTTGATACTTGTTCGGTTGCTAAGATTAGTAACTCGAAACAGAAGTTACAGAATAAACAAAGATTAGTTGAAGGGGAAGTGACGATGAGTGTTGGAAGTAGTTCCAAGATTGATATGATCATCATCGCACACTCCCTATACTTTCGGGATTAGTGTTAAACCTAAATAAATGTTATTTGGCGTTTGTGTTGAGCATGAATATGATTTGATCATGTTTATTGCAATATGGTTATTCATTTAAAATCAGAGAATAATTGTTGTTCTATTTAAATGAATAAAACCTTCAATGGTTATACACCCAACGAAAATAGTTTGTTGGCTCTCGATCGTAGTGATGCACATATTCATAATATTGATGCCAAAAGATGCAAAGTTAATAATGATAGTGCAACTTATTTGTGGCACTGTCGTTTAGGTCATATCGGTGTAAAGCGCATGAAGAAGCTCCATACTGATGGACTTTTGGAACCACTTGATTATGAATCACTTGGTACTTGCGAACCGTGCCTCATGGGCAAGATGACTAAAAACGTCGTTCTCCGGTACTATGGAGAGAGCAACAGATTTGTTGGAAATCATACATACAGATGTATGTGGTCCGATGAATGTTGAGGCTCGTGGCGGATATCGTTATTTTCTGACCTTCACAAGATGATTTGAGCAGATATGGGTATATCTACTTGATGAAACATAAGTCTGAAATAGTTGAAAGGTTCAAAGAATTTCAGAGTGAAGTGGAAAAATCATCGTAACAAGAAAAATAAAGTTTCTACGATCTGATCGCGGAGACAAATATTTGAGTTATGAGTTTGGTCTTCAATTAAAACAATGTGGAATAGTTTCACAATTTCATGCCACCTGGAACACCACATCATAATGGTGTGTCCGAACATCGTAACCGCAC
Organism: Triticum timopheevii; assembly: GCA_963921465.1. NCBI lineage: Eukaryota > Viridiplantae > Streptophyta > Magnoliopsida > Poales > Poaceae > Triticum > Triticum timopheevii. The sequence continues at coordinate 227,763,022 of OY997270.1, read as the reverse complement.
TTTATTGGATATGGTGCGATCTATGATGCCACTTACTGATTTACCAATATTGTTTTAGGGTTATGCATTAGAGACAGCTGCATTCACATTAAAAGGGCACCATCTAAATCCGTTGAGACGACAACATATGAACTATAGTTTAGCAAGAAACCCAAGTTGTCGTTTCTTAAAGTTTGAGGCTGCGATGCTTATGTGAAAAAGTTTCATCCTGATAAGCTCGAACCCAGATCGGAGAAGTGCGTCTTCATAGAATACCCAAAGGAAATTATTGGGTACACCTTCTATCACAGATCCGAAGGCAAGATATTCGTTGCTAAAAATGGATCCTTTCTAGAGAAGGAGTTTCTCTCGAAAGAAGTGAGTGGGAGGAAAGTAGATCTTGATAAGGTAATTTGTACCTTCTCCCGAATTGGAAAGTAGTTCATCACGGAAATCAGTTCCAGTGATTCGTACACCAATTAGTGAGGAAGCTAATGATGATGATCATGAAACTTCAGATCAAGTTACTACAAAACCTCGTAGGTCTTCCAAAGTACAGTCCGCACCAGAGTAGTACGGTAATACTATTCTGGAAGTCATGTTACTAGACCATGATGAACCTACGAACTATGAGGAAGCGATGATGAGCCCAGATTACGCAAAATGGCTTGAGGCCATAAAATCTGAGATATGATCCATGTATGAGAACAAAGTATGGACTTTGATTGACTTGCTCGATGATCAGCAAACCATGTTAAATAAATGGATCTTCAAGAGGAAGACGGACGCTGATAGTAGTGTTACTATCTACAAAGCTAGACTTGTCGAAAAAGGTTTTTGACAAAGTTCAAGATGTTGAATACAATGAGATTTTCTCACTCGTATCGATGCTTAAAAGTCTGTCCGAATCATGTTAGCAATTGCCACATTTTTTGAAATCTGGCAAAAGGATGTCAAAACTGCATTTCTTAATGGATTTATTAAAGAAGAGTTGTATATGATGCAACCAGAAGGTTTTGTCAATCCTAAAGGTGCTAACAAAATGTGCAAGCTCCAGCGATCCATCTATGGACTGGTGCAAGCATCTCGGAGTTGGAATATACGCTTTGATAAGTTGATCAAAGCATATAGTTTATACAGACTTGCAGTGAAGCCTGTATTTACTAGAAAGTGAGTGGGAGCACTACAGCATTTCTGATAAGTATATGTGAATGACATATTGTAGATCGGAAATAATGTAGAATTATTCTGCAAAGCATAAAGGAGTGTTTGAAAGGAGTTTTTCAAAGAAAGACCTCGGTGAAGCTGCTTACATATTGAGCATCAAGATCTATAGAGATAGATCAAGACGCTTGATAAGTTTTTTCAATGAGTACATACCTTGACAAGATTTTGAAGTAGTTCAAAATGGAACAGTCAAAGAAAGAGTTCTTGCCTGTGTTACAAGGTGTGAAATAGAGTAAGACTCAAAACCCGACCACGGCAGAAGATAGAAAGAGAATGAAAGTCATTCCCTATGCCTTGGCCATAGGTTCTATAACGTATGCCATGCTGTGTACCAGATCTATTGTATACCCTACACTGAGTTTGGCAAGGGAGTACAATAGTGATCTAGGAGTAGATCACTGGACAGCGGTCAAAATTATCCTTAGTGGAATAAGGATATGTTTCTCGATTATGGAAGTGACAAAAGGTTCGTCGTAAAGGGTTACGTCGATGCAAGTTTTGACACCGATCTGGATGACTCTAAGTCTCGATCTAGATACATATTGAAAGTGGGAGCAATTAGCTAGAGTAGCTCCGTGCAGAGCATTGTAGACATAGAAAATTGCAAAATACATAACGGATCTGAATGTGAAAGACCCGTTGACTAAGATTCTCTCACAAGCAAAACATGATCACACCTTAGTACTCTTTGGGTGTTAATCACATAGCGATGTGAACTAGATTACTGAATCTAGTAAACCCTTTGGGTGTTGGTCACATGGCGATGTGAACTATGGGTCTTAATCGCATGATGATGTGAACTATCGATGTTAATCACATTGTGACGTGATCTAGATTATTGACTCTAGTGCAAGTGGGAGACTGAAGAAAATATGCCCTAGAGGCAATAATAAAGTTATTATTTATTTTCTTATATCATGATAAATGTTTATTATTCATGCTAGAATTGTATTAACCGGAAACATAATACATGTGTGAATATATAGACAAACAGAGTGTCACTAGTATGCCTCTACTTGACTAGCTTGTTAATCAAAGATGGTTATGTTTCCTAACCATGGACAAAGAGTTGTTATTTGATTAACGGGATCACATCATTAGTTGAATGATCTGATTGACATGACCCATTCCGTTAGCTTAGCACGCGATCATTTAGTATGTTGCTATTGCTTTCTTCATGACTTATACATGTTCCTATGACTATGAGATTATGCAACTCCCGTTTACCGGAGGAACACTTTGTGTGCTACCAAACGTCACAACGTAACTGGGTGATTATAAAGGTGCTCTACAGGTGTCTCCAAAGGTACTTGTTGGGTTGGCGTATTTCGAGGTTAGGATTTGTCACTCCGAATGTCGGAGAGGTATCTCTGGGCCCTCTTGGTAATGCACATCATTTAAGCCTTGCAAGCATTGCAACTAATGAGTTAGTTGCGAGATGATGTATTACGGAACGAGTAAAGAGACTTGCCGGTAACGAGATTGAACTAGGTATTGGATACCGATGATCGAATCTCGGGCAAGTAACATACCGATGACAAAGGGAACAACGTATGTTGTTATGCGGTCTGACCGATAAAGATCTTCGTAGAATATGTAGGAACCAATATGGGCATCCAGGTCCCGCTATTGGTTATTGACCGGAGACATGTCTCGGTCATGTCTACATTGTTCTCGAACCGTAGGGTCCGCACGCTTAAGGTTTCAATGACAGTTTTGTTATGAGTTTATGAGTTTTGATGTACCGAAGGAGTTCGGAGTCCCGGATGAGATCGGGGACATGACGAGGAGTCTCGAAATGGTCGAGACGTAAAGATCGATATATTGGACGACTATATTCGGAGTTCGGAAAGGTTCCGAGTGATTCGGGTATTTTTCGGAGTACCGGAGAGTTACGGGAATTCGCCGGGGAGAAGTATTGGGCCTTATTGGGCCCTGCGGGAAAGAGAGAGGGGCTGCCTAGGGCAGGCCGCGCGCCCTCCCATGGCCTAGTCCGAATTGGACTAGGGGGAGGGGCCGCACCCCCTCCTTCCTTCCCTTCTCTCTTCCCCTTCCTTGTCTCCTACTCCTAATACATGGAAGGACTCCTAGTTGGACTAGGAAAGGGGGAATCCTACTTCCGGTGGGAGTAGGACTCCCCTAGGGCGCGCCATAGAAGAGGGCCGGCCCTCCCCTCCTCCACTCCTTTATATACGGGGGTAGGGGGCACCCCATGGACACACAAGTTGATCTTTGTGATCGTTCCTTAGCCGTGTGCGGTGCCCCCCTCCACGATATTACACCTCGGTCATATTGTAGCGGTGCTTAGGCGAAGCCCTGCGACAGTTGAACATCAAGATCGTCACCACGCCGTCGTGCTGACGGAACTCCTCCCCGAACCTCTGCTGGATCGGAGCCCGGGGTGCGTCATCGAGTTGTACGTGTGTCAAGAACTCGGAGGTGCCGGAGTAACGGTTCTTGGATCGGTTGGACCGGGAAGACGTACGACTACTTCCTCTACGTTGCGTCAACGCTTCCGCTTTGGTCTGCGAGGGTACGTAGACAACACTCTCCCCTCTCGTTGCTATGCATCACCATGATCTTGTGTGTGCGTAGGAAATTTTTTGAAATTACTACGTTCCCCAACATCATCATCATCATCCATCATGTCTGGCAACAACAAGATGCCCAAACCCTCGGAAATCGACGCCGATAACATAATCAAGCCCAATTTTGAGGAGTTATCGGAGGAACATCGCCAAGCTTATGAGGAGTACAAGAAGGCACGTGAAGAGAAGGAGATGCAGGAGTTCCTTACTAAGTTCAAAAAGGATCGTCAAGGCAATATCACTCCGGTTGGAGAAATCAAGTTTCCTCCTCTTCATGATGAACAGGTTAAACCCTCTGTAAGTAATACTTTCTCTCCTGAGGTATGGGCTGAAATTGATAGTCGCATTACTGATAGCAATAATCTTTTATACCAAATTTTCTTGGAAAATAGTAATGCTAAAAATAGTGTGCCTCAATCATCTAGTGGTAATGTTGGTGGCATGTTACCGCAGAAATCCCTAGTCCAACTTTACCTATTTTATCGGCACCCCCCGTGCCGATGAATTTTTATCCTAGTCCCACAAATCAAATTGTTGCTGCACCCATTAATCCTATCATGAGTATGCCAAGTTCGGTGGTGACGCCGAACCAAACCCTACCTACAAGAGCAAACACTATTAGATCACTGCCGAATTACAATTCGGCATGCATGCCACAATTCACACCTGCAACTACTAACCCTACTCCTCCTATGCTACTGCCACAAGCTTCATCGTCCACCATGGATGATGGTCTAGCTAATCTTAGAGGGGAGATGGCTAAGATGCTCCGAGAGAATTTTGGAGTTGAGTTGCCAAGCAACCGTATTTATCAAAAGCCATATCCACAGTACTTTGATGCAATTCAATGCCCTCCGGGATATAAAATTCCAGATTTTGTTAAGTTTAATGGAGAGGGCACAAAAACCACCTGGGAGCATGTTAGTCAGTAGTTAGCACAATTAGGTGAGGCAAGTTCACGAGATGAGTGGAGAGTACGTTATTTTCCTTTATCTTTAACCAGTACTGCTTTCTCGTGGTTTTCTGCGTTACCACCTGGTTCTATTACTACATGGTTTCACTTGGAACAAAAGTTTCATGATCACTTCTACAGTGGTGACAATGAGCTTAAACTATCCCACCTTACATCGGTTAAGCAAAAGTATGATGAATCGGTCTACGATTATGTCAAAAGATTTAGGGATACAAAAAAACGGTGCTATAGTTTGGTGATAACCGAGAGAGATTTGGCTGATCTTGTGCTTAGTGGTTTGAGAACTCACATTAGAGAAAGGCTAGAAGGATACGAGTTTTTAAATATCAACCAAGTCTTGCAAAGGGCTTTGGCTCAAGAAAGCCGAAGCAAAGATCTTAAAGAGGTGCATAGATATAAAACTGATCGTCCTAAAATGAATATGGTTGAGTATGATAGTGACCACTCGGACGATGAGGGTGATATTTATGCTGCTGAATTTGTTTGGCCATCTAAGGCCAAACCATTTACTTGCAATGATTTAAAGCCGATTCATAAGAATCGTGATGAAGAGATGAAATTTACTTTCAACATTGCTAAGTGTGATAGAATATTTGATGCTTTGTTGCAAGCCAAGATTATTAGAATATCTCATACTTTACCGCCGTTCGAAGAGCTGAAACGGTGTGCTTATTGCAAGTATCATAATTCTTTTTCTCATGCTACTAATGATTGTAATGTTTTTTGACGACAGATACAATCAGCCATTAATGATGGACGATTGAATTTTTCTGAAATGCAAGTTGATAAGCAGCCTTTCCCAATGAACACCATGGATTTGGAGGGAAAGAAGATGTTAATTTGGCCCAACATAGCCGAATCAGCTAATAAAAATAATATTGTTATTGGTGAGCCCAGGAAAAATGAGGAGAGCAACAAGGTCTTGGGGATACAAGTTGTGCTTGACAAGCAACCCGGTGGCAAGGAGGTAATGAAGATCACCATCAAGAATCCTACACTCGGGGGGCAATCACAAGTGCAAGAGAACACTCATGTCAAATTTGTTAAGCCCAAGAGTCCAGAGGTTGGCAAGTGTAAGACGAATGAAGCTAAAGTGCAGCGCAAGAGAATCAAGCCAACTTTTGATATGCTGTTGTCCAAGTATGCCAATCAAGCGGTCGGTTCTAGATCTAACCGGTCATCAAATTTGAAGCGCTCAAGATCACCTCCGAGTGAAGAATCTCATCATCACGCAAGGCCATATGGGTCATGGGCACCAGGACCATGGATGGCGCCACCCCCCTATGCGCCATACTACATGGGAGGCTTCAATGGAGGATGGGGGCAGCCCCCAATGGCCCCTTATGCTTTTCATCCGGGTTGGGCAGAACCAAGGAGGCCCGTTCATGAGAGGCTTTCTTATCCCACACGAGGTCATTTGAACAATGGTGTCGATCGGCTAATGCAAGATAATCAAAAAAGGGTCAACCGGCAAGTGTGGCGTGTCAAATCACCAAGTGTTGAAATTTCAGAGCCTAGCAAGCAAAAGGAGAAGAATGCTAGTGGTGAAACTATTATGATAGGCACTAAAGAATTAATAATCAAAGAGCCAATTATTGTTGATAATCCGGCTGATTCTAATAAAGATGTGGCTGCAGTCCAGCAAGGCCCCATGGCTAATGATCATGAAGCTAGCATAAGCAAGGCCAAGTCGAGGGATCCAAAATATACTCGGCCTAAGTGGTGTCCTTCCGGTCTGACCAAGGCGCAAAAAAGGAGATTGCAGCGCATGAGGAGTCATGAGAAGGAGGAACATGAAGAATAAAAGCTAAGGGATAAATTATTCAATGAAAGTCGTCCCATGGTACCCCCAAAACAGGTGTGGAGGCCAAAGCAAAAGGAAAACATTGCAGCTTCTGCATTGATCATAGCAACACCTACACCACCAACGGACGACGATGCGGCTGCTATTACATCGTCCACTTTGCCTACTACTTCCTCTTCCCTTGAAGATATTTCGGAGTCAGTGGACATGCTTGCGGGAGGAGATGAAATGCTTGATTATGAGTCTACACCAGTTCATGAAGGTATGGATATTAATATGGTGTATTACTTACCCGCTGAATTTCGTGCTATAGATGAAGAAGGGGAAGTAGCTCAGCTAGATTTTGGTCCTAAAAATGCTATATTCGAGAAGCCAAAAGAACTGGTGACGCACTTGAAGCCATTGTTCCTTAAAGGTCATATTAATGGATCGTCGGTTGCTAGAATGCTTGTCGATGGTGGTGATGTGGTGAATCTTATGCCATATTCGGTCTTCAAAAAATTGGGGCTGCGTGATGAAGAGTTAATAAAGACCAACATGGTGCTTAATGGATTTGAAGGCAAAGAGAAAACTGAAGCCAAAGGTGTGATGTATGTGGAGCTTACGGTGGGAAGCAAAACTTTGGCTACCTCATTCTTTGTCGCCGAGGTGCAAGGTAACTACAATGTGATATTAGGCCGCGATTGGGTTCATGCGAACCAATGCGTGCCATCTACTATGCACCAGTTTTTGATTCAATGGGTTGATGATGAAGTAGAAGTCATTCATGCGGATAATTCGGCTTGTGTTGCTTTGGCCGATGCATCGGTGGATTGGCAACATCCCAATGCTACTTGCTTGACGGGGTGCGACTTATCAGAATATGATTTTCTTAGCGCCACAAAAAGTGGTTTCGTGCCCGTTTCTTTAAAGCTGGTTGGCGATAATCGGCTCCAAGGTATGATGTATTTAAATGGATCCTAACTCAGAGTGGTTACAAAAGCGTCTTGTAGAATATTGGTCCAATGAGAACGATATGTACGAGTCCATAGAAGTGTTAGATGATATGGATAAGTTAGGACAAGGTTTTACATCGGCCGATCCACTAGAAGAGATAAATATAGGAGATGGTTCAATTCCTAGGCCGACATTTGTAAATGAAAATTTAAGAGGCGATCATAAGGCTAAGTTGATCGAGCTATTGAAAGAATATATTTGTTGCTTTGCATGGGAATATCATGAGATGCCGGGTTTAAGCCGAGAGCTAGTGGAGCATCGGTTACCTATAAAGGCCGGTTTTAGACCATACAAGCAATCGGCCAGAAAGTTTAATCCAAAAACGTATGACCGGATCAAGGAAGAGATCGGTCGTTTGCTTAAAGCTAATTTTATTAGACCTTGCAGGTATGCCGAGTGGATTTCTAACATTGTACCAGTAGAGAAAAAAGGCTCTGGCAAGTTGAGGGTGTGCATTGATTTCAGAGATTTGAATAGAGCTACACCTAAAGATGAGTATCCCATGCCAATAGCCGATATTCTTATTAATGATGCTTCTGGACATAAGGTCATTAGCTTTCTTGATGGTAATGCGGGGTATAACCAGATTGTTATGGCCGAAGAGGACATGTCCAAAACGGCTTTTCAATGTCTCGGTTTTCTTGGTTTATTTGAGTGGACAGTGATGACCTTTGGATTAAAAAATGCCAGTGCCACGTACCAAAGGGCTATGAATTTAATTTTTCATGATTTACTTGGTGTTATACTTGAGGTTTATATTGATGATATTGTTGTCAAATCGGATGCTTTCGAATCTCACTTAGCCGATTTGCGTTTGGCTTTTGAAAGAATGAAGAAATATGGGCTGAAAATGAATCCTTTGAAGTGTGCCTTTGGTGTATCGGCTAGGAAGTTTCTGGGTTTCATTATTCATGAAGATGGCATGGAAATTGATCCCAAAAAGATAGAAGCTATACAGAAAGTAGGGGCTCCAACATGCAAGAGAGATATGCAAAAATTCCTTGGCAAGGTCAATTATTTGAGGAGGTTCATAGCCAATCTATCAGGGAAGGTTGATGCATTTACTCCTATCCTTCGGTTAAAGAATGATGTTGATTTTACTTGGGGAGCAAAACTGCAAGAGGCATTTGATATGATTAAGAAATATTTGTGCACTCCTCCGGTTATGAAAGCGCCCAGGCACAGGGAGCCATTTAGACTTTATGTTGCAGCAGAGGAAGGTGTTATTGGTGCTGTTTTGACTCAAGAGACCGAAGGAAAGGAGCATGCTATTACTTATTTGAGCCGATGGTTATTGGACGCCGAGACAAGGTATACATTTATTGAGAAACTATGCTTATGCTTATATTATGCTTGCACAAAATTGAGACATTATCTAGTGCCTAGTACTTGCATTATAGCTTGTCAAACTGATGTCATCAAATACATGTTGCATAGGCCAATTCTTAGTGGTAGAATTGGCAAGTGGGCTTATGCTTTAATTGAATATGATTTGGCTTTGAATCTCTGAAATCCATGAAAGGCCAAATTGTTGCTAATTTTATTGTTGAGCATCGGATTGATGACAAGCATGATATTGATATAAACCTTGTCTCATTAGCACCATGGAGATTATATTTTGGTGGTTCAGCGTGTAGCAATGGCCAAGGTGTTGGTATTGTTTATATATCTCCTCATGGTGCTGTTTTTGAAGCCTCGTGCCGCTTAGAATACTTTTGCACAAATAATCAAGCCGAATATGAAGCATTGTTATTCGTCTTAGAGATGTTGCTTGCCATAGGTGCTACACATATTGAGGCTTTTGGTGATTCATTATTAGTAGTGCAACAAATATCCAATGTCTTTCAATGTTTTGACGAATCACTTAATGTTTATCTTGATAAATGTCTAGATATAATTTCAGATTTGGATTAATTTAGCATTGCTCATATATCTAGACATGACAATTGGAGAGCAAATGAGTTGGCACAACAAGCATCCGGCTATCATGTTGATCGTGGCATGTTTCATATTTCTCAAAGGCCGATGTCTAGTCTTGCCAACATAGGGGAGGCCGAACCGGAGCCCACCGTTTCGGCCACTAATGAAAAATTTAATGCAAGAGAAAATCAAGACTGGAGGAAACCCATTATTGATTATTTGTGTGATCCTAGTAAAAGGGTGGACAGGACTGTTCGGCGTATGGCTTTCAAATACACAATGAGAGATGATGGTCTCTATCGCCGAACGGTTGATGATGTTCTTTTAAAGAGCTTGGACGAGGACCAAGCGAGAGTTGCTATGGGAGAGGCCCATGAAGGTATTTATGGCACTCATTAGTCGGCTCCCAAGATGAAATGGCTATTACGACGTGCTGGGTTTTATTGGCCGACGATGGTTAATGATTGCTTCCGGTATTATAAAGGATGTGAAGCTTGTCAAAAGTTTGGTGATATTCAGTTGGCTCCCGCTGCTATGTTACATCCTATTATCAAGCCGTGGCCTTTTAGAGGTTGGGGATTAGACTTTATTGGAGAGATTCATCCTTCTTCTTCAAGGCATCGGTTCGTGTTGGTGGCGACTGATTATTTCACTAAATGGTCTGAAGCAATACCACTCAAAAATATGACGCATACAGAGGTAAATCAATTCATAACCGAGCATATTATTCATAGATTCGGCATTCCTCAAACATTAACTATGGACCATGGTTCATCCTTTATGTCACATCAAGTCAGAGAATTTGCTGAATCAAATAATATAAAGTTGCTCAATTCCTCTCCATGTTATGCCCAAGCCAATGGACAAGCTGAGTCTAGTAATAAAATATTAATCAAGCTCATCAAGAAGAAGATTGAGGATAATCCAAGGAGATGGCATGAGCTATTGTCCGAAGCTTTGTGGGCACATAGGATCTCAAGGCATGGTGCTACAAAGGTGACTCCATATGAGCTCGTATATGGTCAGGAGGCCGTTTTACCAGTGGAAGTGAATTTGAATGCTTTGACAATAGCCAAACAAAATGATTTATCGGCTGTGGACTTCTATAACTTGATGATGGATAATATTGATGAAGTTGCCGATAAACGTTTGGTTGCTTTAAAGTCCATAGAGAGGGATAAGTTGAGGGTGGAAAGAGCTTACAATAAGAAGGTCAAGTTGAAGAATTTTCAAGTTGGCGATCTCGTGTGAAAGGTGATTCTACCAATTGGTTCAAAAGATAGAAAGTTCGGGAAGTGGTCTCCAAGTTGGGAAGGTCCTTTTAAGATTACAAGAGTAGTTCCCGGAAACTCATATTTGGTGGAATCCGTGCAAGGCACATTATTACCTCGAGCTCTCAATGGCAAATATTTAAAGAAGTATCACCCAAGTGTGTGGCAAGAGGCCTAGATAGGCAAACGGCCGATATATAACTATCGCCCTTAGCATAAACATGGCCGATATATAATTATCGCCCTAAGAACCTATAAATGGCCGATGGAGTGTTGACATCGTCCTTAGCACAAATATGGTACAAGTTATTTTTTGGCACCCTAGCTTTGCCGAAAAACAGAGGGGCGTGTGTTGACGCTCAAAAGTGGCACAATGGTAAAAGTTTCTTTAAGCTATGTCAAGATTAATTCAAACTTATGATTGGAGGTCACCATGGGATGGATCTTTTCGAGAAGATCAAGATGGATATGAAAATGGTCTAAAACGGAGCCCGGATGCAAAAGTTATGACAAGTTCAGATATGCTCATGTTGACACCAGATTAAAGAATGGCTGGAAACCCTATCAAGATGTCCTCATATGAAAAAATGATCAACACGAATTGTCTTCGTCTCGTCGAAACGGTCGATTTTGATATAAAAATCATCTTAATCCGAGGTCATATGCAAAAGTTACAGCCAATACAAGATGCTGCTACACTGGATGGCCGGACACTCCGGGAAAAACCATCCGGGTTTTGATTTTCTCTATGGATGGCCGGACACTCCGGGTATTTTCGTCCGGATTTTGAATTTCGCTGCTGCAGACTTCAGAAAACAGCCGAAAACCCCCTCAAGGTGGCCTCAGATCAAAAAACGTTAAACATAAAAGTTGTTCGTCTCATCCGAACGGTCAAGATTGCTTTTGGGCTCGTTTCCATCCGTGATAGTTTACTCCCCCAAACATGGCCCGCAAGGTGCAGCCAGATTTTACCGAATAGTTTTGGAAAGTTCGGACCAAACAAATCCGAGTTGGACTAGGGTTTTGGACGTGAATTGAAGCCTTTTCCTTGCATGGGAAGTCCAGCCGCCTCTTATATACATAAGGGGTGACGGCCGATTGAAAAACAACACAAAATCACAAACGCATCTACAACTTTTTCATCTATGTTTTGTTCCTCCCTCGTTCTTGCTCCCTCGTTCTTCGTCGTTCTTCGTGTTGGAGAGCTGCGAATACCGAGGCTCTAGGGGCGGCTTGACTGACCTAGGGCAGCCCATAGCCACCGCACTCCCCGACGGGGTCCCTCCCAGGAGTGTAGGGTTTCGGGTCTTCAAAAGCTCTCGCCGGTCGACTTGCGAATCGCGCTTCCGGTGAGACTCCTTCGACGTGAGCTGCGGTGCACCACCCCCGGCATCGAGGGTACACGTGACGTGTTCGTGTGCGAACAGTAGCGTTGTCATTCTGGTCGCAAACGTGTACGTACATACTGGTCGATGTAGAGGCGCGCACGTGTCGTAGTAGAGGCGCGCACGTGTCGTAGTAGAGGCGCGCACGTAGCATGTACACGTACGTACAGCGGCGAGGGTGCAAGAAAGAAAATACGGCCACGTACGTACATACGGGCAGGGTCTCGAACGCCTACTCGCGCATACGTACATGGCTGGATCGGAACGGAGAAACAGCGTCGTCGTCGTGTTCATGGGGAGCCAACCGGCTGGGTCGGAACGGAAGGCGTGGTCGTGTTCATCGGGAGGGCTTGGACGGAAAAGGCGAGGGAAACGAGGCCTGGCGTACCGCACAACGGAGGAAACGGATCTCCTACATTCGGAACGGGGTCCTGTTGATCGGGAGGGGTGTCGCGTACTGCAAAACGAAGCAAACAGACCTCCTACGGTTGAAACGGGGGTCTTGTTGATCGGGAGGGGTGTGGCGTACCGCAAAACGGAGCAAACAGACCTCCTACGGTCGAAACGGGGGTCCTGTTCATCGGGAGGGGTGTGGCGTACCGCAAAATGGACAAAACGGACCTCCTACAGTCGAAACGGGGGTCCTGTTCATTGGGAGGGGTGTGGCGTACCGCAAAACGGGACTCACGGGATACTGTTCATCTCCACCGTCGACCTCCTCCAGCCTCCACGGGCTACCGTCGACCTCCTCCAGCCTCCACGGGCTCTTGTTCATCCAGTCTCCACCGCTCGCTGCTCCACCGGCTACTGTTCAACCACCCATCCATCGTCTATTGTTCATCCAACCCTCCACCGTCTACTGTTCATCCATCCCTCCACACCACGGGGTCATGTTCAACCACCCCTCCACGGGCACCCCTCCACCATCTACTGTTCATCCAGCCCTCCACACCACGGGGGTCCTGTTCATCCAGAGGCAACGCCACCGCTCACTGTTCATCCAACCCCCCCCCCCCCCCCGCAACGCTCACTGTTCATCCAATCGATCAGCTTCAGTTAGCAGCAGTAGCGAAGGAATCGCTCCATCGGGTTCAGTTAACAGCCATTGATCGATCCCTCGGGTTCAGTAACGCGTAGCCCGCAGTGCAATCTCTCGGGTTTAGTTAGATCCCAATGCCTCGCTCGGGTTCAGTTAGAGCCAACGTCTCACACACATGCGCGTACGTGTACGAGAGAAATGCGCATCGCTCGGCCCCCGACCTCCCACCGTAACCGGCAACTCCCCGAAATTTTCCTCCCCTTGCTTCTACCACGGTTTTTTCCGTCATGGACGGCACAAAGAATGTCATGCAGCTACGTCTCTGTTCCGCCCAGGTCGAAAAGCCTATTTTCTGTCATGATTTTTTGTCATAGAAGTAGGAGCCCACCACATCTATGATGATACCAGGTTTTGTCACAATTATCGTCATAGAAGTGTCATATGTATGACAGAAAAAAAATCGTTCGGCCCAAAATGTCACGGATGTGTCTTTTTTTTGTAGTGTCGGTTAGTATCGGTTGAGCCTAAGTTTTTGCTTCTTCACATGATGTGTGCTAATTTTAGAATGTCATTTTTTTGCTTGTTGTTTTAATAAAATACTTAGTTTCTGATTTTTTTAATGGGAGAGAGTCTTCACATAGCTACTTAATTTTTTGACTACTCATTGATCTTCACTTATATCTTTTTGGAGTAGTTTGTCATTCACTCTTGCGCTTCACTTATATCCTTTGAGTAAATGGTTGAATGAATTGAATATCATAAATCTGAAATTATATATGTTTCATCTTCGTATCCCATTGGGAGTAATGACTTCACATATAAGAAGTATAGGTGGTAACATTTATTGATAGTTAGCAAACACATCATTGGTCACTTGAACAATTCTTGAAAGAATATTGAAGGAAGAGAGATTCCACATATAAATATACTATCATGGAAGACTATATAATAGTTGAGTATGTGGAATTTGCTAAATCAAATCTCTTACATATACCCTTCCTGAAAATAAGATGAATTGCAATTGTTTGCTGACTGAGAACATAGTTTGTTAGTTTTCAAGAAAGTTTATGGTCTATACTTTAATATGTGAATAGCTTGTTACTTGATCATGAGAAGTTTTATGAGATGGGCTACTATTTATGATATATATTAATGCCAGAAAAAGTGTTTGGAACTATCATTGATTAAACTTTTGCACTATGCTAGCAATCACACTTCATAAGTTATTTCTTTTATCATTTACCTACTCGAGGACGAGCATGAATTAAGCTTGGGGATACTGATATGACTCCAACGTATCTATAATTTATGAAGTATTCATGCCATGTTTACAACAATTTTATATGGTTTTGGTATGAATTGATTAGAACTAACCCAGAGTAACGTTGTTTTCAGCAGAACTACTGTGGTGCCGTTTCACATGTGCAGAAATATAAGTTCTCAGATGGGCTAAAAGTTTACGGTGATTTTATGGACCAAAAGAGACCCCCGAAGCACAAGAATTGGGCCAGGAAGTGGACAAGGAGGACACAAGCCCTCTAGGCGCACCCTCCCCCCCCCCCCCCAGGGCGCGCCCCTGAGGCTTGTGGGCCCCTCGAGCACCTCCTTGACGTGAAACCGATGCCAAAAATTCTTATAAATACAGAAACCTCTGAAAAGAACCCTATACCAGAAGTTTAACCGTCGTAATCCTCTGTAGCCACAAAAAATCAATCAGTAGCCCGTTCCGGCACCCTGCCGGAGGGGGAAATCATCATCGAAGGCCATCTTCATCATCCCGACGACCACCATGATGAGGAGGGAGTAGTTCACCCTCAGGGCTGAGGGTATGTACCAGTAGCTATGTGTTTGATCTCTCTCACTCGTGTTCTTGATTTGGCATGATCTTAATGTACCGCGAGCTTTGTTAATATATTTGGATATTATGGTGTTCTCCCCCCCCCCCCTACCTTCTTGTGATGAATTGAGTCTTGCTCTTTGAGGTTTTGTTATGTTGGATTGAGTATTGGATTTGAGAACATTTGATGTATGTCTTACAATGGGATATCTGTGGTGACAATGGGATGTTCTATTGATTCACTTGATGTATATTTAGGCACTCAACTCGCGGATTCCCGAGGTGACATTGGGATAATCTATGCATAGGGGTTGATGCTCGTTTTCGTCCTACGTTCTCCGATAGAAACTTTGGAGTGATTCTTTGTTGCACGTTGAGGGATTGTTATATGATCCAATTATGCTATCATTGTTGAGAGATTTTGCACTAGTGAAAGTATGAACGCTAGGCCTTGTTTTCAAGCATTACAATACCACTTTCGCTCACTTTTGTTACTAGTTACCTTGTTGTTTTTATATTTTCAGATTACAAAAACCTATATCTACTATCCATATTACACTTGTATCACCATCTCTTCGCCGAACTAGTGCACCTATCCAATTTACCATTGTATTGGGTGTGTTGGGGACACAAGAGACTCTTTGTTATTTGATTGCAGGGTTCTTTGAGAGAGACCATCTTCATCCTATGTCTCCCATGGATTGATAAACCTTAGGTCATCCACTTGAGAGAAATTTGCCATTGTCCTACAAAACTCTGCGCTTGGTGCCCAACATGAGTCTACAAGAAGAAGGTTGCGTAGTAGACATCAACACACACCCCAAATCCTGCATTCACCCAAAACCCCCGCTCACACACATACACACCACCCCTTCCTCCCTCAAAACCTAGCTAGGTCGCCACCGCCGCCATGCAGCCTCCATCGTCAACCTCTACCGGTTTGCTCGTGCAGTTTTACCATGGATATACATACCCTCGCCGCCCTGAGTTTCTTAGATGATGCCTGCGAAACTCCCCCCTTCCCAAAATTCCCATCCCCATCCCTCCCCCAATCCAGAGCGTCGCAACCTAAGCCCGGATACGCTTCCCGAGGATCTTGAGGAGCGAATGGGCCAAAAGAGCTTTACTGTGGCTTCTTCGCCCGACGTTGGCGAGGTGGCCATCGAGGAAGCTGACGACGATGACTGGACCTGGATGGACCCTTTCAATCAGCAGGCTAAAGTTTTCTGGCATGTTGCGATCGCCGGCTACGACATCGAGGTCGTCGACACCGATGGCTTAATGCAAGCTATGTCACAGGGTAAGTTGCCCACCCCCAACCCTTCGGGTTCGACAGCCGTCGATCTAATCGATGGCCCTGCCGCTGATCTCCTACAACTCGTTATGAACAATTTGCCATCCTTCATCACCATGGAGCCCCTTTTGTCATTGCTGAAGGACACGTTCCGAGACGCTGGCTTGGGATCCTCAGCTGGCAAGTCAGACCTCATCGACGACGACCAAGAGGAGGAGCCAGTCTGTGACAAGTGAGGAAACCCGTGATTTGTTTTCTCGAACCCCTATTGTAGTGGAACATGTCCAATATTTATTGTTATATTTGGTTGTTTGCATTATGCCTTGTCTATTTCTACGGTTTTTGGTTGTTCGGTTGTTTGTAGTTAGCAAATGTCTAGTTTCAATTGCCATCTTTGGTTGTTCATAGTATGTCTTGTTTATTTCAGCTATTTATAGTGTGATGTTCTATATGTGCTAGTATTAAATGTGCAGATCAATTTCATCAGTACCAATTTTAACAATAGCTCTATGAATGACTATATTTGGTTGCTATCAAGCATGTTGTACTCCCTCCGGATCTTTTTAGTTGGCATATAAGATTTGACTAAAGTCAAGCCTTGTAAAGTTTGACCAACTTTATAGAACAAAATACCAACATTCACAATATGAAATCAATATCAGTACATGTGTCATGACTTAAATTTTCATATTGTATAGCACATGGTAAATGTTGATATTTTTTCATATAAATAAGGTCAAACTTTATGAAGTTTGACTTCGGACAATTCTTATATGCAAAGTAAAAAGGACCGGAGGGAGTATTTAACACGCCTTTCCATTTGATTTAACAATGGCACCGTTTGGATACTCTAACTTAGCTAGAGGTTAGAGTTAGTTTCTAGCTCATGACAGTTAAAAGGGAGAGAGAGATTGGTAGAATAGTTGATTGTATTGTTTGAGCCTCGTGGGCATATATATATATATATATATATATATATATATATATATATATATATATATATATATATATATATATATATATATATATATATATATATATATATATATATATATATATATATATATATATGAGTACATGGTCATCTTGGAGTACAAGTGAAGGTAGAATAAATCCTATGCTATCCTACATTTCCTAAATAACAATGATACTCAACAATGACTAACCTTGAACTAACTCTAGCTAAAGAGGTGTTTGGATGACAGTGTTAGATTGACAATAAATGCACTAGGAGAACTAGCCCCAATCAGCACCTCTTGGGTAGCATAGTTGTTTTGGGTGGGTTAGATGCAAGTAGCTCAAACTAGCCCTCCTGTTTGGATACTTTAGGGCTATTTGAACCCAAACTAGCTCAAACTAACTCTCATCCATGGATCCAAACAGGGCCAATAACTAGTGTACTTAGACCTGCATAATACAAGTTTGAATGACTATGTTTGCTTGTTTTTAAATATTAGGCCTGTTGCAGGTAATAACACACCTTTCCACTTATTTTTTTAAAATATTAGGTTTTTAACAATTTGGTCTTGCACATGTAGGTCCTACTGTCAGAGGTTTTGACCCACTTTTCGCCCCTTTTTGCATATGTGGAGATTAGTTGTCCATGAATATCAGTCAAGTCAAGAAACTCAGAAAGATTGTTAGGATAAAGAAATTAGCAACAAGAAACAACAAGATCTTTGTCTGCACAATGAACAAGACACCAGTTCACTTCAAGGTTAGTACTAACTGTTATACCTTGTCTTTTTAATGCCTTTGCGCCATTTCAAATCTAGAGAAGATATTCATGCATATCCTTGTTTTCATGCCTTTCCAAAGCAGTTCACTGATGATTACCTCCCAAACCACCTGTATGGTCAGGAGGCGAGGAAGGTATTCATACAACATCCACAGTTCAATATTGAAGTCTTCCTGAAGAGGACAAAGGATGGATAGTCAATCATCCACAAGCACTGGCCTAAAGTTGCAAGACCTTCAGCATCAATGAAGGCTCAGTATTCGCCTTCCACTTCTGCAGTTTTCCAAATGAGATTCATCTATCTATGTACCGTATATGATGCTAATTTTGAGAGGTTATAGATGCTGCATGTGAAACTTGGTGTTGGTGCAATTGTGTAATGGGGTAGTTGAGTGCTGAAGCTATATGATGTTGTAGTCTGATGTATTTCAATTAAGAAATCCTGCTTCCTTAATATGAAAATGAAATATATTGCATGCTTAATATGAAATGTCAATTAGATTAATAAATGGATTATTAATAATAGGACAATTAGCCTGATAATGGCCAATTAGCCTACTAATTGGGTTTTTCTATTGCAAATGGTTATTGAGAAAACACCGCGGGCGATGACCTCAGGCAATGCACACAATTTCTAAGAATAAACCGTGTTGGACCAATGAACAATCACACACGACATCCTCTCGAAAACTGTTTCTGTTAGGCCACCTTGCGCAAATGTTTACCACATAAAAAGTGTGTGTGATGGACAGCCTATGCCACACAGTTTCTTCTACGCACTGTGTGTGGTGCATTCAATAATGCAAACGATAAAATTGTTAATATCATCTGCAATGGCAATGCTATCACAAATGATTTAATGGGGAAAATTGTGTGTGATGTACCTGCGAACGGAAACGTTTTCCTTGGAGTGACTGTGTGGGATGTATATACGAACAGAAACGTACTTCTTGGATTAACTGTGTGGGATGTACATACTAACAGAAACTTATTCCTTGGAGTGACTGTGTGGAATGTACATACGAACGAAAAATGTTTAGCCGGGACTGACTGTGTGGGATGTACTTACGACCCGAAATGATTTGGCGTGTATAATTGTATTTTTTTAGCACAACTATACGTATAACTCTATTTGATCGCCCGCCTATTGCACATGACCTCATGTTGCCGAGCATGTGTGCCAGAAGGGCCTATACCTGACGGTTTCTTGGTCATGTGGGAAGGACCCCCTATCACACACACTCACTCGGCGACGGTTCAGAATGTCATCGCGGAAAGGGGTTAAAAACTGTTTGTATAGCACCTCGTTGTACTAGTGATGGAACCCACGCTAGCAGCAAACAGAGTTTCCTACAACCAAAAAACCATGATCCTCCGCTAGCAACGCTTGCGATAGAGGCTGGGAGAAGAACGACGAGGTGGGGACGATGTACAAACATCACGAGAAACCACCAACCCCATATGTCCCATCAGATCACCTTGGTATGCACCAACTGCCCACTCATCGATGATCACAAGACACAAGATTGCATTTAGGATGTCTATGTGCCGGACGACGGTGATGTCATGCAAGTGCACATGGTTTACTTGTAGCCTTTTCTAAGTAAGAGTATCAATCCCACAGGGAGCACAGGAATTGGACTTTGTCCCTTATAGAGACTTATGAAAATGTGCCTCCAAGTTAGTTGTAGATGCAAAACAAATGGAGGAGCAAGGTTGTAATGATTTTGAGTAGAGTGTGAACAAAAGTAAATAACGCAAAAGAAATAAAAGAGCACAGTGGAGAGAATAAAGCATTGAAACCGACATAGTTTAAAGTGTTCTCGGGGAGTTCGGAATCCCAATTGGTATGTGTCTAATGTGACATATGCTACGTCATAGTTCTAACATGGATACTTAAGTCACTCTTAATATTTGTGATTGGGCGGACCTGGATATAGAATATGTTCTACTTTAGGTAGACTTCGTACCACACACACCACACTACCATAGTTTCCCCGCTCTAGTTATCACCAGGTAATTAAGGGTTTCCCCATGCTCGCAGCCTTACCAAGGGATCTCCATTACTCCTTAATCAATTTCAAAGGTGTGGTAGAGAGTCTTTACTATTAACATTGAATTACCTCAATACCATAACCTTTACAATGACACTAATATGCTTTGTGGCATTGTGGCAGAAATGCTGAGTAGGAACCCTTCATAGCATTCACGAAGGCTACTAAACCAAACATTCAACAAAGAATCTCATATCCTTATTAATGTTTCAGCTCCTATACATACCAAGGGTTCATTATTACACGAGACAAGAAACCGAAAACTAAGGGAACTACTCACGGGAGACAAGAAACATCATATGAATAGTGGTGGTAAACATAGATGAAATAATCAGGTAATACACGCAGGGATCAATAAGGTTTTGATATTACAACAAGATGGAGATGGATGGCGGTGAAGATGAATGATGTCGATGTCCCCTTGTACGAGGTGGTGGTGATGGCGATCTCCTCCTTGTCGATCCCCCTTAGGATGCCTTCCGGAGGCTAGGATTCTCTATTCTGGCTGAGTTTCTTGGGTCTCTGGGCATTTCATCCCTGATTTGATAACACAGGGTAAAGTAGTTGACGAGAAGGCGATGACGGCGCGTGGCACGAGCGATGGTATGAGCGCGTACGCTCATATCATGCACCATCAATCATCCCGGATGCCTCCTGTTGACTTCCTCCTTCATCCAAATGCTTTATTGTTTTTTGATAATACATTATCACATTTATTAATGTGTTTTGTCACCCAATCTTGAAGTTCCTTACTTAAACTCCCAAACGCATCCGAAAACAACATCCTGGTGAAAACATGCAAAAAGAAGTGCGCAAACGCGGTAAAACTCGGCAAAGCCTACTATGTAGGCACAAAACAAAGGATACCACATTCACAAAATTTGGACTCATTAGACGGAGATAGCTCCGCATGCCTCATATCACTTCCAAAATGAAAACTAACGGGGATAGCCAAGCAAGCCTCGCAACAGCTTCATCAACTGGCAATGACATGCCCCACGGGTCATCACCTTGGAGCGGGTCCTCATGATGGCCCAAGGTGGCTCCGAAAGTGACGCCAACCGGTTTTTGGCACCCAACAACGTTCCTTAACTTAGTTGGTCCTCACCAGTCAATGCTCATCTAGAAAGTGGAGGTTGTAGTGCTGCTCCCTGACGTACTCTGAACACGGACACTAGCGGCTCCTCTACATCCGCCAACACACAGTTGTAGTGTTTCCTCACCCACAACATGCTCAGTGTAAACACCAGTGGATCCTCCACCAGGACGGACACCTACTCCTCCTTCTCTGCCTCCTCCATGGCTCCGCCATGGCCATGGAGTCGCCCTCTTCCCTGTCCTCCTTCATCTCATCCTCGAAGCACTTTGGAGAGCTCGAAGATTGGCCCTCATCAACGAGGGTTTGGCGACTAGCCTCTGCTACTTGTGACATGTGTTGAGATTTTTCTCGAAGAGGAGAGGAGATGCAACATAGTAGAGATAAGTATTTCTCTTAGTGAGAACCAAGGTATCAATCCAGTAGGAGAATCATGCAAAGCCTCATGAATAGCATCTGCACACACAAAAGCAAATGCTTGCACCCAACACAGGCAAGAGGGTTGTTAATCCCCTTGAAGTTGTTACTTGCAAGGATTAAATCTCATAGTGGTAGATAGATAAATTGCAAAACAAAATAAAAAGAGAAAAAATTGCAGCAATGATATTTTGGTTTTTTTATATATGATAAAAGTAGATCCGGGGGGCATGGTTTTCACTAGAGGCTTCTCTCGCGAACACATAGCATACGGTGGGTGAACAAATTACTGTTGGACAATTGATAGAAAAGCACATAGTTATGACGATATTCAAGGTAATTATCATGTATATAGGCATCACGTCCAAGACAAGTAGACCGAGTCATGTCTAAATCTACTACTATTATTCCACCCATCAACCGCTATCCAGCATACATCTAGGGTATTAAGTTAATAAAAATAGAGTAACGCCTTGACCAAGATGATATGATGTAGACAAAGTAAACTCAACTATATGAATAAACCCCATCATTTTTTACCCT
Source organism: Triticum timopheevii (assembly GCA_963921465.1). Lineage (NCBI taxonomy): Eukaryota > Viridiplantae > Streptophyta > Magnoliopsida > Poales > Poaceae > Triticum > Triticum timopheevii. The sequence goes on along the minus strand of OY997270.1, from coordinate 227,740,861 downwards.
TAATGGCAACAATACAAATATGTTTCTTGTCCCATTCTATCATTGGGATAGAATACCGCAAGATTCAACCCATGACAAAGCACCTCTCCCATTGAAGATAAATCAATCTAGTTGGCCGAACCAAACGGGTAGATTGGAGAGAAATACAAAGCTATCACAATCATGCATAATAAAGTTCAGAAAAGACTCAATTAATTATCATGAATATTCATAAGATAAACCCACAATTCATCGGATCCCAACAAACACACCGCAAAACAAGATTAAATTGGATAGAACTTCAAGAACATCGAGGAGAACATTGTATTGAAGATCAAAGAGAGAGAAGAAGACATCTAGCTACTAGTATGGACCCATAGGTTTATTGTGAACTACTCACGCTTCATCGGAAGGCAGCAAGGATGATGTAGAGGCCCTCCATAATCAATTCCCCCTCCGGCAGAGTACTGGGCAAGGCCTCCAGATGGGATCACGGAAGAACAGAAGCTTGCGGCGGCGGAAAAAGTGTTTCGGGTGGCTCTCTTGTATATTGGGAATATTTGGGAATTTATAGAGGCGGAATTAGGTCAAGAGGTGCCATGAGGGGCCCACAAGCTCAGGGGGCTCCCCCGGGGCACGCCTACGAGCTTGTCGCTCCCTCGTGGCTCTTCTGGTCTTCTCCCGAACCTTCGTGGGTCCCTTCTCGTCCAGAAAAAATTAATTGAAAGTTTTTTCTCTGTTTGGACTTCATTTGATATTTATTTTCTGAAAAGCCAAAGACAACAACTGACATTGGGTACCAGGTTAATAGGTTAGTCCCAAAAAAGATATAAAATAGCATATAATTGCATATAAAACATCCAAGATTGATACTATAATAGCATGGAACAATAAAAAAATATAGATGCGTTGGAGACGTATCATCCTCCTTGTCACAGACCTCCACCGCGATTTGGGCATGTGTCGCGGGAAACCACAGCTACCTATGGGACCAGGACGGCCCCTTGTTGTTTCGGCGGAGGGGGGGAGTCGCGTTGCACAAAGACAAGACCAATGCAAGGCAGCATGGCAGGGATCACACAGGCAGTTTTACCCAGGTTTGGGCCGCCGCGAGGCGTAAAACCCTACTCCTGCTTTGGTGGATTGATTGGGAAAAGGTGGTGGTGATGCGCAGTACACTTGCCCGGCAGGGTCGCTTCGGGGCAGCGGTGACTACGCGCGTACGGGGGTGTGAATGGTCTAAACTTCTAACCCCTCAAATCGTTGCCATGGGCCTCCTTTTATAAATCAAGGGGTTACCACAGTGGAAAATTAGTTATTAGACACTGATATGATAGAAAACAGTGATATCATACCTAACTCTGCAGACTAATAGCATGCACTTAATGCACCGCTTAGTGTCACATTGTCGGCCGCCCGGCAAGGCTTGCCGGGCTGATTCGCCAGCTCTATGCCTGCTCGCTTTACACGTCTCTAGACGTGTGTCATTTGTGGGTTTACTTGGTAGGAAGTGGTCGCCATGTGGCGAATGGATGCCACTTAATCATCATGTGTCTTGACACCGCACTGATCCACGACTTGGGTCGTGGTGGAGCAGTAGGTGGGGTGATCTGGCCTCCGTGAGTCCTGACAGGCCCTATCGGGACGCTTCGGTCTTCTTGTTCTGGGGATAGCCTCGCCCCTTGCTGGGCTCGCCTGCCCGGCAAGGGAGGCTTCTTCCTCGACGATATCTAGCTCCTCTGCCTCAGCCTTGGTTCCTTCTGATCTGTTAGCTGGTTCTTCGAGTCTCTTGGTCTCTTGCTCCGGTGCTCCAATCTTGATCTTGTGCCTATGCACAGTCAGGTCAACAGGCCCTGAGTTTTTTGCACCTACAAAAGTCCCCGGGCTGCCCCGAACGCGCTGCCGAGCATCATTGGGGTAGGGCCTAACAAGTGCACAGGCAGCGCTGTTGAAGAGGCTGGTCCTTTGAGATCATCTTTGCTTCTTCGTTAGCCTTCATTCCGGGCCAGTTTTCGGTTTTCCGGCGCGTAGTGCGCAATGTTACGAAAAAAGGTCTGGATCGTTTCCTGCATGGCGTTCGTGCCCCACGATCACAGGGTGGACACGGCCATCCCACTTGCCTCTGTGCTTCTGGCCCATCTGCTGCGTGTCCTTCATGCCTCTGGAAGGGTAGGTGGCGGACGTGGAGGGCATGGGTGTGAGCGTCGTGACGGGAAATCAGGCGTTGCTGGTTGGAGCAGCAGGTCGGTCCTAATTCCCTACGTCGTTGAGGGCCGTATTGGATGAGCGGGGGCGGCCACCCTTGAGGAGAGGGGCCAGCCCCCGTCCTTGCCCTCCTATAAAAGGGAATAGAGATGGTGCTTTTTCACACACACCTTTTTCTTCTTCTTCCTTCGCAACCTCCTCTCGCTCGTCATGGTGAGAGGGCGAGGGCGTGTCGGTGTTCTAGCGGCGGCAACGGGGGCCTCCGCTCATCAGCGCATTCCTCCCCCTCCAGAGCTCGCAGCGGCGGAGCCCGCTGTGAAAGGAGGAGGGAGGGGACGGGGTCGAGGTCGTCGTGGAACTCGGGGGAGGGGAGGACAGGGTGGCACTCCGACCGCACCTCCGCCGGCGGCTCCCCCCTTCCCCCCCCCCCCCCGATGGAAGGCCATGCCGGAATAAGCCTCGAGAGTTCTTCGTCAAGCTGTATAAACCTCTGTGCGGCCATCTTCGGCCCCCTACCCCGTTCGCCCGGGAAATGGAGCTCGGCCTGCCGCATGCTCTGAGGTTGCACATGAGGGGCTGCGGGAATGGCGGTATGTGGGTCCACGTCGATTTCCCAGCTCCTCATGTGATGTATCTTCGTCGTGGCTGGAAGACCTTCGCTCGTGACCGTAGCTTGATGGAGGGGCACGTTCTCCAATTTAAATTAATGGAGAGCATCCTGCTCTCCATCAAGGACTTCGGGCGCTCGGGAATTTGCTTAGGGTGCTACGCGGAAAGCTCTACCGACGATGAAAGCTCCTCCTTGAGTGACAGCGATGAGGAAGGTCGTGACGACGATGAAGACGGAAACGGGCGGGAGGGCGACGACTCCGACTCTGACTGATAACCGCCCGCACCATCTTTATCAAGTGGCAGCACCATCATCTGCATCTGCATCTCCTCCCTGGCAACGTCATTTTCCGGGGAGTTGGATGCAGTGGTGGAGATGGTACCTGCTACCTCTTGAGCACTGCGTTGGTTTTCCCTTGAAGAGGAAAGGGTGATGCAGTAAAGTAGCGTGATTATTTCCCTCAGTTTTGAGAACCAAGGTATCAATCCAGTAGGAGGCTACACGCAAGTCCCTTGGACCTACACAAACAAACAAGAACCTCGCAACCAGCTAGATAAATGGGTTGTCAATCCCTTCACGGCCACTTGCCAAAGTGAGATCTGATAGAGATAATAATAAGATAAATATTTTTGGTATTTTTATGATATAGATTGGAAAGTAAAGATTGCAAAATAAAATAGATCGGAAACTTATATGATGGAAAATAGACCCGGGGGCCATAGGTTTCACTAGTGGCTTCTCTCAAGATAGCATAAGTATTACGATGGGTGAATAAATTACTGTCGAGAAATTGATAGAAAAGTTCATAGTTATGAGAATATCTAGGCATGATCATGTATATAGGCATCACGTCCGCAACAAGTAGACCGACTCCTGCCTGCATCTACTACTATTACTCCACACATCGACCGCTATCCAGCATGCATCTAGAGTATTAAGTTCATAAGAACAGAGTAAAATTTAAGCAAGATGACATGATGTAGAGGGATAAACTCAAGCAATATGATATAAACCCCATCTTTTTATACTCGATGGCAACAATACAATACGTGCCTTGCTGCCCCTGCTGTCACTAGGAAAGGACACCGCAAGATTGAACCCAAAGCTAAGCACTTCTCCCATTGCAAGAAAGATCAATCTAGTAGGCCAAACCAAACTAATAATTCGAAGAGACTTGCAAAGATAACCAATCATACATAAAAGAATTCAGAGGATATTCTAATATTTCTCATAGATAAACTTGATCATAAACCCACAATTCATCAGATCTCGACAAACACACCGTAAAAAGAGTTACATCGAATAGATCTCCAAGAAGATCGGGGAGAACTTTGTATTGAGATTCAAAGAGAGAGAAGAAGCCATCTAGCTAATAACTATGGACGCGAAGGTCTATGGTAAACTACTCACAACTCATCGGAGAGGCTATGGTGTTGATGTAGAAGCCCTCCATGATCGATTCCCCCTCCGGCGGAGCGCCGGAAAAGGCTCCAAGATGGGATCTCAAGGGTACAGAAGGTTGCGGTGGTGGAAATAGGGTTTCGTGGTGCTCCTGGATGTTTTCAGGGTACGTGAATATATATAGGCGAAGGAAGTCGGTCAGGGGAGCCACGAGGGGCCCATGAGGGTGGGGGCGTGCCCACCCCCCTAGGGTGCGCCTCCCTGCCTCGTGGCTTCCTTGTTTGCTTCTTGACGTCCACTCCAAGTCTCCTGGATTGCGTTTGTTCCAAAAATAGCTCTCCCATAGGTTTCATTCCGTTTGGACTCCATTTGATATTCCTTTTCTGCGAACCACTAAAATAGGCAAAAAAACAACAATTTGGGCTGGGCCTCCGGTTAATAGGTTAGTCCCAAAAATAATATAAAAGTGCTTAGTAAAGCCCATAAACATCCAAAATGGGTAATATAATAGCATGGAACAATAAAAAATTATAGATACGTTGGAGACGTATCAAGCATCCCCAAGCTTAATTCCTGCTTGTCCCCGAGTAGTTAAATGATAAAAACAGAATTTTTGATGTGGAATGCTACCTAGCATATTTCTCGATGTAAGTTTCTTTATTGCGGCATGAATGTTCAGATCCAAATGATTCAAAATAAAAGTTCATATTAACATATAAAATAGTAATACTTCAAGCATACTAACAAGTAATCATGTCTTATCAAAATAACATAGCCAAAGAAAGCTTATCCCTACAAAATCACATAGTTAGGCTATGCTTCATTTTCGTCACACAAAATACTCCCATCATGCACAACCCCGGTTTCAGCCAAGCAATTAGTTCATACTTTTTAACGCGCTTCAGCTTTTTTCAACTCTCACGCAATACATGAGCGTAAGCCATGGATATAGCACTATGGGTAGAATAGAATATGATGATGGAGGTTGTGTGGAGAAGACAAAAAGGGAGAAAGTCTCACATTGACGAGGCTAATCAACGGGCTATGGAGATGCCCATCAATTGATTTCAACATGAGGAGTATGGATTGCCATGCAACGGATGCACTAGAGCTATGAACGTATGAAAGCTCAACAAAAGAAACTAAGTGGGTGTGCATCCAACTTGCTTTCTCATGAAGACCTAGGCATTTTGAGGAAGCCCATCATTGGAATATACAAGACAAGTTCTATAATGAAAAATTCCCACTAGTATATGAAAGTGACAACATAAGAGACTCTCTATCATGAAGATCATGGTGCTACTTTGAAGCACAAGTGTGGAGAAAGGATAGTAACATTGTCCCTTCTCTCTTTTCTCTCATTTTTTTGGTGGGCTTCTTTGGCCTCTTTTATTTTTCATAAAGTCCGGAGTCTCATCCCAACTTGTGGGGGAATCATAGTCTCCATCGTCCTTTCCTCACTTGGGACAATGCTCTAATAATGAAGATCATCACACTTTTATTGATTTACAACTCAAGAATTACAACTCAATACTTAGAACAAAATATGACTCTATGTGAATGCCTCCGGTGGTGTACCGGGATATGCAATGAATCAAGAGTGGCATGTATGAAAGAATTATAACGGTGGCCTTGCCATAAATACGATGTCAACTACATGATCATGCAAAGGCAATATGACAATGATGGAGCGTGTCATAATAAACGGAACGGTGGAAAGTTGCATGGCAATATATCTCGGAACGGCTAAATGCCATAATAGGTAGGTAGGTGGCTGTTTTGAGGAAGGTAAATGGTGGGTGTATGCTACCGGCGAAAGTTGCGCGGCACAAGAGAGGCTAGCAATGGTGGAAGAGTGAGAGTGCGTATAATCCATGGACTCACATTAGTCATAAAGAACTCATATACTTATTGCAAAAGTTTGTTATCCCTCGAAGCAAAGTACTACTATGCATGCTCCTAGGGGAAGGGTTGGTAGGAGTTAACCACCGCGCGATCCCGACCTCCACACATAAGGAAGGCAATCAAAAGAACACCCCATGCAACAAATTTGTCACACAACGTTTACTATACGTGCATGCTAAGGGACTTGCCAACTTTAACACAAGTATTTCTCAATACCCTACTAGCATGACTCTAACATTACCACCTTTATATCTCAAAACAATTATCAAGTATCAAATTTCTCATAGTGTTTCATGCACTTTCTATGATAGTTTTTATTATACCCAACTTGGATGCCCATCATATTTGGACTAATTTTATAACCAAAGCAAATACCATGCTGTTCTAAAAGACTCTCAAAATAATATAAGTGAAGCATGAGAGATCAATAATTTCTACAAAATAAAACCACCGTCGTGCTCTAAAAAGATATAAGTGAAGCACTAGAGCAAAATTATCTAGCTCAAAAGATATAAGTGAAGCACATAGAGTATTCTAATAAATTCCGAATCATGTGTGTGTCTCCGAAAAGGTGTTTACAGCAAGGATGGTTGTGGTAAACTAAAAAGTAAATACTCATATCATACAAGAAGCTCCAATAAAAACACATATCATGTGGTGAATAAAAATATAGCTCCAAGTAAAGTTACCGATATACGAAGACGAAAGAGGGGATGCCTTCCGGGCATCCCCAAGCTTAGGCTTTTGGTTGTCCTTGAATTTACCTTGGGGTGCCTTGGGCATCCCCAAGCTTAGGCTCTTGCCACTCCTTATTCCATAATCCATCAAATTTGTACCCAAAACTTGAAAACTTCACAACACAAAACACAACAGAAAATCTCATGAGCTCCGTTAGTGCAAGAAAGCAAACCACCACTTTAAGGTACTGTAATGAACTCATTCCTTATTTATATTGGTGTTAAACCTACTGTATTCCAACTTCTCTAAGTTTCATACCCCCCCCCCTATACTAGCCAAAGATTCATAAAAATAAGCAAACAACACACGAAAAACAGAATCTGTCAAAAATAGAACAGTCTGTAGTAATATGTAACATACGAATACTTCTGGAACCTTAAAAATCCTACAAAACTAGGAATTCCTAGGCAATTTGTATATTAATCTCTGCAAAAAGAATCAACTAAAAAGCACATTTGTGTGATTTATTAAAATTATTCTCGTGAGCACAAAAGTTTCTGTTTTTCAACAAGATCAAATTAACTTTCACCCAACATGATCCTATAGGTTCTACTTGGCACAAACACTAATTAAAACATAAACCACATCTAAACAGAGGCTAGATGAATTATTTAATACTAAACAGGAGCAAAAAGTAAAGAAAAAATAAAATTGGGTTGCTCCCAACAAGCGCTATCGTTTAACGCCCCTAGCTAGGCATAAAAGCAAGAATAGATCTAAGTTTTGCCATCTTTGGTATTCAATTCATAAGTGGCTCTCATAATAGATTCATAAGGTAACTTTATTTTCTTCCTAGGAAAGTGTTTCATGCCTTTCCTTAATGGAAATTGGAATCTAATATTTCCTTCCTTCATATCAATAATTGCACCAATCGTTCTAAGGAAAGGTCTACCAAGAATAATAGGACATGAAAGATTGCAATCTATAGCAAGAACAATAAAATCTATGGGCACATAATTCCTATTTGCAAAAATAAGAACATCATTAATCCTTCCCATAGTTTTCTTAATAGTGGAATCCGCAAGGTGCGAGTTTAAAGAGCAATCATCAAATTCACGGAAACCTAACACATCACACAAAGTTTTTGGAATTGTGGAAACACTAGCACCCAAATCACACAAAGCATAGCATTCATGATCTTTAATTTTAATTTTAATAGTAGTTTCCCACTAATCATAAAGTTTTATAGGGATAGAAACTTCTAATTCAAGTTTTTCTTCATAAGATTGCATTAAAGCATCAACGATATGTTTGGTAAAAGCTTTATTTTGACTATAAGCATGACGAGAATTTAACACGGATTGCAATAAGGAAATAAAATCTATTAAAGAAAAATTATCATAATTAAATTCCTTGAAATCCAAAATAGTGGGTTCATTGTTATGCAAAGTTTTGACCTCTCCAATCCCACTTTTACCAATTTTTGCATCAAGATCTAAAAACTCCGAATCATTGGGACGCCTTTTAACTAAAGTTGACTCATATCCAGTCCCATCATTATCAAGATTCATATTGCAAAACAAAGATTTAATAGGAGAAACATCAATCACTTTTAGATCTTCATCATTATTATCATGAAAACTAGAAGAACACGCTTTTACAAAGCAATCTTTCTTAGCACGCATCCTAGCGGTTCTTTCTTTGCACTCATCAATGGAAATTCTCATGGATTTGAGAGACTCATTGATATCATGCTTAGGTGGAACAGATCTAAGTTTCAAAGAATCAACATCAAGAGAGATTATATCCACGTTCCTAGCCAACTCATCAATCTTAGGCAATTTTTCTTCAAGCAAAGCATTGAAATTCTTTTGAGAAATCATAAATTCTTTAACACTAATCCCAAAATCAGAGGGCATCTTATTAAAATTTCCATAAGAGTTGTTGTAGGAATTACCATAATTATTAGAGGAATTACTAGCAAACGACCTAGGATTAAAGTTTCCTCTATAAGCATTGTTACCAAAATTGTTCCTACCAACAAAATTCACATCCATAGATTCATTATTATTCTCGATCAAAGTAGACAAAGGCATATCATTAGGATCAATAGGAGCACTCTTATTAGCAAACAATTTCATAAGTTCATCCATCTTTCCACTCAAAACATTAATATCTTCTATCGCATGAACTTTTTTACTAGTAGAGCTTTTGGTGTGCCATTGAGAATAATTAACCATAATATTATCTAGGAGTTTAGTAGCTTCTCCTAAAGTGATTTCCATAAAAGTGCCTCCCACGGCCGAATCTAAAAGATTTCTAGAAGCAAAATTCAATCCGGCATAAAAAATTTGTATGATCATCCATAAATTTAATCCATGTGTAGGGTAATTGCGAATCATTAATTTCATCCTCTCCCAAGATTGTGCAACATGTTCATGATCTAGTTGCTTAAAATTCATAATATCGTTTCTAAGAGAGATGATCTTAGCGGGAGGAAAATACTTAGAGATAAAAGCATCTTTGCACTTATTCCATGAATCAATACTATTTTTAGGCAAAGACGAAAACCAAGTTTTAGCACGATCTCTAAGTGAAAACGGAAATAACTTCAATTTAACAATATCATTATCCATGTATTTCTTCTTTTTCATATCACACAAATCAACAAAGTTGTTTAGATGAGTAGCGGCATCTTCACTAGGAAGGCCAGAGAATTGATCTTTCATGACAAGATTCAACAAAGCAGCATTGATTTCACAAGATTCAGCGTCGGTAAGAGGAGCAATTGGAGTGCTAAGGAAATCATTATTATTGGTATTGGAAAAGTCACATAATTTAGTATTATCTTGAGCCATCGTGACAAACAATCCAACACACAAGCACACAAGAGGCAAGCGAAAAAGGGGCGAAAGGGAAAGAGAGGGCGAATAAAACGGCAAGGATGAAGTGGGGGAGAGGAAAACGAGAGGCAAATGGCAAATAATGTAATGCGAGGGAGAAGAGTTTGTGATGGTTACTTGGTATGTCTTTACTTGTGCGAAGACCTCCCCGACAACGATGCTAGAAATCCTTCTTGCTACCTCTTGAGCACTGCATTGGTTTTCCCTTGAAGAGGAAAGGGTGATGCAGCAAAGTAGCGTAAGTATTTCCCTCAGTTTTGAGAACCAAGGTATCAATCCAGTAGGAGGCTACACGCAAGTCCCTCGTACCTAGACAAACAAACAAGAACCTCGCAACCAACGCGATAAAGGGTTTGTCAATCCCTTCACGGCCACTTGCCAAAGTGAGATATGATAGAGATAATAATAAGATAAATATTTTTGGTATTTTTATGATATAGATTGGAAAGTAAAGATTGCAAAATAAAATAGATCGGAAACTTATATGATGGAAAATAGACCCGGGGGCCATAGGTTTCACTAGTGGCTTCTCTCAAGATAGCTTAAGTATTATGGTGGGTGAACAAATTACTGTCGAGCAATTGATAGAAAAGTTCATAGTTATGAGAATATCTAGGCATGATCATGTATATAGGCATCACGTCCGCGACAAGTAGACCGACTCCTGCCTGCATCTACTACTATTACTCCACACATCAATCGCTATCCAGCATGCATCTAGAGTATTAAGTTCATAAGAACAGAGTAACGCATTAAGCAAGATATGATGTAGAGGGATAAACTCAAGCAATATGATATAAACCCCATCTTTTTATCCTCGATGGCAACAATAAAATACGTGCCTTGCTGCCCCTGCTGTCACTGGAAAAGGACACCACAATATTGAACCCAAAGCTAAGCACTTCTCCCATTGCAAGAAAGATCAATCTAGTAGGCCAAACCAAACTGATAATTCGAAGAGACTTGCAAAGCTAACCAATCATACATAAAAGAGTTCAAAGGAGATTCAAATATTTCTCATAGATAAACTTGATCATAAACCCACAATTCATGGGATCTCGACAAACACACCGCAAAAAGAGTTACATCGAATGGATCTCCAAGAAGATCGAGGAGAACTTTGTATTGAGATTCAAAGAGAGAGAAGAAGCCATCTAGCTAATAACTATGGACCCAAAGGTCTATGGTAAACTACTGACAACTCATCGGAGAGGCTATGGTGTTGATGTAGAAGTCCCCCATGATCGATTCCCCCTCCGGCGGAGCACCGAAAAAGGCTCCAAGATGGGATCTCACGGGTACAGAAGGTTGCGGCGATGGAAATAGGGTTTCGTGGTGCTCCTAGATGTTTTTAGGGTACGTGAATATATATATATTGGCAAAGGAAATCGGTCAGGGGAGCCATGAGGGGCCCATGAGGGTGGGGGCGCGCCCACCCACCTAGGGCGTGCCTCCTTGCCTCGTGACTTCCTCGTTTGCTTGTTGACGTCCACTCCAAGTCTCCTGGATTGAGTTTGTTCCAAAAATAACTCTCCCGAAGGTTTCATTCCATTTGGACTCCATTTTATATTCCTTTTCTGCGAAACACTGAAATAGGCAAAAAAACAGCAATTTGGGTTGGGCCTCCGGTTAATAGGTTAGTCCCAAAAATAATATAAAAGTGCTTAGTAAAGCCCATAAACATCCAAAACGGGTAATATAATGGCATGGATTAATCAAAAATTATAGATACGTTGGAGACATATCAGTGCCTCGGGCTCCTCCAGCAACCTTCCAACTAGACCTCAGCAGGCTTCCTCTCAGGCTGCAGCTCCGTTCGCCCCGTCGTGCCCTGCTGGCCCTGGTGGCGGTGGTTGACGGACCTCCTCCGCCATGCTCTTGATCGACGCGTTCCCCGACGCCTCTTTCTCGTCCTCTTTGCCTTCACCTGCCGTTCCTGGGAGGAGAGGGACAAGAAAGGGGATTATAGGGCACTTATCTTTTTTCAATCTTAAATCTACAGGCACTTGCCAAATTTTAATTCAAATAGTGTAATCTCTCAAGTCCATATTTGTGTTCTGTAATGCTTGTACTTGTATCAACATATTAATGAAAAAGATAAACCTTGCCGAGAACTCGTGCATGTATACGTCCATGCAGAGGCGAGATGCCTCTTTAGTGTAAATAAACGAGTTTGTCCCGGTAGGCTATCCTGTTGACCTTCTTTTTGCCTACCGGAGAACCTTATCTGTCGGGTTACAGACAGAAGGACCAGCCCCCCGCTAACTTACTTTTATCAAAGGCAACTACAACCACCCTGACTGAAGCAACGTTCAGGCCAGGGATGGGAGCACCCAAGTCTAGAAGGAGTGGCGAGGCTTACTAATGCATAATTTATAGCTTACAGAACACGAATGGACAAGAGGTAGAACTTATCTGTTTGGCTTTCCGGGATCATAGTGCCGGGCAATCTTCTCACTCCTTTGTTGAAGCCAAGTCCATAGCGAGAACCTGTAACTTCATGGAGATGAGAATGAATGCAGGATGCAATCCTATCTATATGCATATGCAGATGCTCTAAATGCTTATGCGGTAATCTGAAATGCTCATGCATGCATGCAATCTAGGTTGGGCCCCCTCTACAGCGCTTCTTTATTCTTGCACGGGGTCATCGCCCTGGCTTTGTACAAGGGGTTACATGCAACTGAGGCAAGGCCTGTACAAATGGGTGGCTGCCGGGCAGGGCCCGGCACCCTCACGCTTACGGGTAGAACTTACGGAGATGCTCAATATTCCATGAGTTTTGCAACAAAGTGCCATCTCCGGTCTCCAGACGGGCTGCGCCAGGTGTGGTGACTCGTACTACCCGGTAAGGGCCTTCCCACTTCGGTGACGTCTTGTGTGTACCCTTGGCGGACTGAACGCGCCTAAGGACAAGGTCACCTTCCTCAAAACTCCGGGCGTGAACCCTGTGGCTATGATAGCGACGCAGGGCTTGCTGATAGCATGCAGTATGCGTAGCCGCTCGGAGATGGTTCTCCTCGAGTAGCACAGCGTCATCATGCCGATGTTGATCTTGCACGATCTCGTCATAAGCAAGTACTCGAGGTGATCCATAAATGAGTTTCTTGGGGATAACTGCTTCTGCCCCATAGACCAGTGAGAAGGGAGTCTTCCCGGTAGCTCGTTTTGGTGTCGTTCTGAGGGACCAGAGAACTACCTGCAGCTCCTCGATCCACCACCTGCCGTGCTTCTGCAGCGTATCAAACGTTCTTGTCTTGAGTCCGCGTAGCACTTTAGCATTCACCCTCTCAGCTTGTCCATTGCTTCTGGGGTGTGCCACAGAGGCGAATGAGATCTTGCATCCAAGGGTATGAACATATTTCATGAAGGCACGGCTCGTGAACTGGGTGCCGCTGTCTATGATGATCCTTGCCGGAACTCCAAAACGACACACCAGATCTTTCAAGAACTTGATAGCTGACTGAGCAGTCACCTTTCTCGCGGCAGTCACTTCCGTCCACTTTGTAAACTTGTCGATGGAAACGAACAAGAATTCAAATCCCCCAATTGCCCGGGGGAAGGGGCCGGGGATATCAAGCCCCCAGACTGAAAATGGCCATGATAGAGGGTCTGAAGCACTTGGGCATGCAGGTGGGTTTTCTTGGAATGGAACTGGCAGGCTCCACACTTAGTGACTAGCTCGACCGCATCTTGGAGGGCAGTGGGCCAATAGAATCCTTGCCGGAATGCCTTGCCAACTAATGCCCTTGATCCAGTGTGGGAGCCGCACATTCCTTTGTGTATCTCAGCCAGCAGTTCCTTTCCTTCTTCCCGACAGACACACTTCAATTTCACACCGTTAGGCCTCCTTCTGTACAGAGTGTCATCGACAAACTGATACATACTGGACCTCCGGGCTACTCTTTCAGCTCCGTCTTGATCGCCGAGAAGCTCTCCTTTTTGGAGGAAGCGGACAATATGCCTTGCCCAAGTTGGAGCCTGTGGCTCGGCAACGAGGACAAGCGGCACCTCCTCTGTTACGGGAGCACTGGCCCCGTGCACGGGGTCCGTGAACCCGGCAGGTGGGGGTGGTCCATCAGGCTGTGAGGAGTTGTTTCCGGCAGGATCTCTGCCGGGAGCGGATGGCTCTAACAGGAGAGACTTTCCGGTGTCCAACTTTCTCCTCTTCCAGGCCATTGTTACTAGGGATACGGAGGGATTAGTAAGACGGAGAAAAAAGTCCCTGGTTCCACAGGAAGCTTCTGCGTGGCACACTTTGACAGATGATCAGCTATGTTGTTTTCCGCACGAGGTACATACTCTGTTTGCAATCCGTCAAAGTGCTCCTCTAATCTTCTCACTTCCTCGACGTATGGCTCCATTAATGGACTTTTATAATCCTTGTTAACTTTTCTCACCACCAACTATGAGTCTTCTCGAATGATCAGCTTCTTAATTCCCAATTCTGCTGCAATCCTGAGTCCAGCAAGGAGCCCTTCATATGCTACAGTATTGTTGGTGGCTTCTTCCCGTGCAAAATGCATCTGGACGATGTACTTCAAGTGCTCCTCGGTGGGGCAAAAAGAAGCACGCTAGCCCCCGCACCTTGCAGGGAAAAAGCACCCTCAAAATACATAATCCATTCTTGGGGTGATTCCGTGCCGGGGACAACTGTCTCTGTCTCTTCCTCATTGGGGGTTGGCGTCCATTCGGCAATAAACTCTGCCAATGCCCTGCTTTGGACAGTTGATGTGCTCTCAAACCTCAAGCCAACGCTGGATAGCTCCAAAGCCCACTCCACTATTCTGCCGGTAGCCTCTGGGTTTTGGAGTATCCGTTGCAAAGGGAAACGAGTACAACCGTGATCTCATGGGCTTGGAAGTAGTGGCGCAGTTTCCATGAGGCCATGATGAAGCCAAAGATCAACTTTTCCACACTAGAGTACCTCGACCTAGCCCCTGTAAAAGGGAGCTGATGAAGTACACTGGGTGCTACACTACTTTCTTCCTTGCTGCGTCCTTGGGGTTGTCATTGTTGTCGTGCTCGCTGCTGCTTTGATCCTTTTATGGCCCTGCTGGCCTCTGCCCACTCTCTTTCTCATCCACTTCTTGTTGTGCTACTAAGGCTGCACTGATCACTTGATTTGTTGCCACCAAGTATAACAATAACGGCTCCTGAGGCTTGGGTGCAACCAGGGTAGGCACAGAGGATAGGTGCATCTTTAGTTCTTCCAAAGTTGGATTTGCTTCAGGGGTTCATTTCATGGGACCTGCCTTCTTCAAAATCTTGAAGAACGGCAGGGCACACTCGGCAGACTTGGAGATGAATCTGCTAAGCGCAGCCACACATCCCATCAGGTGCCTTACATCTTTGACTGTCCTTGGCGCTTGGATCTGCTCGATGGCCTTGATCCTGTCAGGATTGGCTTCAATCCCGTGTGGGACACAAAGTATCCAAGTAGCTTGCTGGAGGGGACGCCAAACACACATTTCTCTGGATTTAGCTTCAAGTTGATCTTGCGCAGATTTGCAAACGTCTCCTCCAAATCCTGAATGAGAGTTGCCCTGTCTTTTATTTTGACCACAATGTCATCCATATAAGCCTCAATATTTCTGTGCAGCTGAGGTTCAAAACCAATCTAGACTGCCCTTGCAAAGGTGGACCTGGCACTCTTTAATCTGAATCTCATGCAGACAAAGCAATACGTACCACATGGAGTGATGAATGATGTCTTCTCCTCGTCCTCCGTTGACATACGTAACACATCGATATTTGCCTGCAGGATGGCAATAAGCGCGCTTTCCTATTTGTCATCAAGGGTGGCGCTGATGGTGAAAGTACCATCAATGCCAGCCAGCCCTGCCGAGACCTTTTTCACTTGCGGAGCAGAAACCTTGGATCTCTTGCTGTTGGAACACTCTGGCATGTCGTCAACAGGTGTCGTGCACTCAAAGGGGGCACGCTTCCCAGACTCTTTGCTAGAGGTCCTACAATCCTGTTTCTTCCCTTTGCTCTCCTTGGCGGGAACTGCTGCCATCGCAGCCTCTGCCGCAACCGCACCCCTATACATCTTGTCCACACAAATGATGGCATCTTTCTCATCTGACGGGATGGTGAGGACTCCCAGCAGCCCAGGCATCTTCAGGGTATTGTAGGCATAGTGGGATGCCTCCATGAATTTAGCCAAGGCTGGGTGTCCAAGGATCCCATTGTACGGCAGGGGGAGGTCAACTACGTCAAACACAATCTTCTCTGTCCGGTAGTTAAGCTCTCCCCAAATGTTACTGGCAACGTAATCTTCCCTTTAGGATGACTCCTGTCGGGGTTGACTCCTTGAAACGTGCCTGTAATCTCTAACTCTTCTTCTGCTATCTGAAGCTTCTTAATGACTGTCACGGAAATCAGATTCAGTCTGGCCCCACCGTCTACTAACATCTTTGTGACCTTGAGGTTGCGAATTGTTTGAGAAACCAACAAAGGCAAGCATCCCACCGCAGTGGTGCAGCTAGGATGGTCCTCTTCGTTAAACATGATGGGTGTGCGGGACCATTTGAGCGGCTTCCGAGCATTCGGTGTTGGTTCCACTACATTGACTTCCCGGGCCCATCGCTTGAGTTGGTGATGGGAGGTGTGCAAAGATGCACCTCCGTCAACACACAGGGCGTCCATGGCCTTCTGAAACTCCTACTCACTGGTTTCCTCTTCATCCCCCTTGTCACTCTCATCACCACAGGCTTCTTTCTACTGGCCCCCGGCGGGTTTTCCTTTGTTCCGAAAGGGTTTGCCGAGGCGATTTTCTCCATCGCCACGACCCTTACCGCCAGTGACATTCTGACCCTTTTCCTTATCTCGCTTCTCATATTCTGCTCTCTGTCTCTTGACCATCTGCTCGACCTGATAGCACTCCTGAAGGTCGTGGCACTTGGTCCGGTGGATCTTGCAGTACGGCCCATCGCCCTTCCCGGCTTTCTCGGCAGCTACGGCCTCCTGGCAATCGGCACACGCGGCAACCTCCTTGCCGGGGCCTCAATGTTGGCGATCTTGCCGATACTAGGGGTGCCTGACCCTTCAACAGTCAATACTGCTTTATCCCTTCGCTTCTTGCTGTGCTTCTTAGGCTTCTTCTGACTGGTGGATTCATCATCATCCTCTGAATCAACATCAATGCAATCTTCTTCTCTAGGTAACTCCCTCCCTTCCTCCATCCGGGCACACTTATCCGCTAGGGTGTACAGATCCTTCATAGTCTTAGGCAACCACACGTTCATCTTGGCACGAATTCGGTGGTTGCGCTGATATGTCTCCAACGTATCTATAATTTTTCATTGTTTCATGCTATTATATTACCCATTTTGGATGTTTATGGGCTTTACTCTACACTTTTATATCATTTTTGGGACTAACCTATTAAATGGAGGCCCAGCCCAAATTGATGTTTTCTTGCCTATTTCGGTGTTTTGAAGAAGGAATATCAAACGAAGTCCAAATGGAATGAAACCTTCGGGAGAGTTATTTTAGGAACGGAAGCAACCCAGAGGACTTGGAGTGCACGTAAGGGAAGCTTCGAGCTGGCCACAAGGCAGGAAGGCGCGCCCTCCCCCCTGGGCATGCCCCCCACCCTCGTGGGCCCCTCGTGGCTCCCTCGATCGACTTCTTTCGCCTATATAAGTCCATATACCCTAAAAACTTCGGGGAGCACAATAGATCGGGAGTTCCGCCGCCGCAAGCCTCTGTAGCCACCAAAAACCTCTCGGGAGCCCGTTCTGGCACCCTGCCGGAGGTGGTATCCCTCACCGGTGGCCATGTTCATCATCCCGGTGCTCTCCTTGACGAGGAGGGAGTAGTTCACCCTCGGGGCTGAGGGTATGTACCAGTGGCTATGTGTTTGATCTCTCTCTCTCTCTCTCTCTCTCTCTCTCGTGTTCTTGATTTGGCACGATCTTGATGTATCACGAGCTTTGCTATTATAGTTGGATCTTATGATGTTTATCCCCCTATACTCTCTTGTAATGGATTAAGTTTTATCTTTGAAGTTATCTTATTAGATTGGGTCTTTAAGGATTTGAGAACACTTGATGTATGTCTTGTCGTGCTTATCTGTGGTGACAATGGGATAGTCACGTGATCTACTTGATGTATGTTTTGGTGATCAACTTGCGGGTTCAATGAACTTATGCATAGGGGTTGGCACACGTTTTCGTCTTGACTCTCCGGTAGAAACTTTGGGGCACTCTTTGAAGTACTTTGTGTTGGTTGAATAGATGAATCTGAGATTGTGTGATGCATATCGCATAATCATGCCCACAGATACTTGAGGTGACAATGGAGTATCTAGGTGACATTAGGGTTTTGGTTGATTTGTGTCTTAAGGTGTTATTCTAGTACAAACTCTATGATAGATCGAACGGAAAGAATAGCTTCGTGTTATTTTACTACGGACTCTTGAATAGATCGATCAGAAAGGATACCTTTGAGGTGGTTTCGTACCCTACAATAATCTCTTCGTTGTTTCTCCGCTATTAGTGACTTTGGAGTGACTCTTTGTTGCATGTTGAGGGATTGTTATATGATCTAATTATGTTATTATTGTTGAGAGAACTTGCACTAGGAAAGTATGAACCCTGGGCCTAGTTTCCTAGCATTGCAATACCGTTTACGCTCAGTTTTACCACTTGTTACCTTGCTGTTTTTATATTTTCAGATTACAAAAACCTATATCTACCATCCATATTGCACTTGTATCACCGTCTCTTCGCCGAACTAGTGCACCTATACAATTTACCATTGTATTGGGTGTGTTGGGGACACAAGAGACTCTTTGTTATTTGGTTGCAGGGTTGTTTGAGAGAGACCATCTTCATCCTACGCCTCCCACGGATTGATAAACCTTAGGTCATCCACTTGAGGAAAATTTGCTACTGTCCTACAAACCTCTGCACTTGGAGGCCCAACAACGTCTACAAGCAGAAGGTTGTGTAGTAGACATCAAGCTCTTTTCTGGCGCCGTTGCCGGGGAGGTGAGTGCTTGAAGGTATATCTTTAGATCTTGCAATCAAATCTTTTTGTTTCTTGTTTTATCACTAGTTTAGTCTATTAAAGAAAACTATAAAAAATGGAATTGAGTTTGCCTCATACGCTTCATCTTTTTAATATCTTTCGTGAGAATGATGGAAAGAAAAATTGTGCTCAAGTGCTAGAAGAAGAAGTCTATAAAATGTTTGGTACTAGATCTTTGTATGATGAGCATGATTGCAATGTTGTTAGTATGAATTCCTTGAATATCCATGATGCTAATGATATGCAAAGCCACAAGCTTGGGGAAGGTATGTTTGATGAATATGATATTTTTTGTGCCCCAAGTTTTGATGAGAAAATTTATTATGATGAAAGCATGCCTCCTATTTATGATGATTATTGTGATGATACGTATGCCATAAAGAATAAACTTGCTTATGTGGAGAGTAGTAAAATTTCTATGCAAGTAGATCATGAAAAGAATGCTTTAGGTGCTGGTTATATTGTTGAATTTCTTCATGATGCTACTGAAAATTATTATGAGGGAGGAATATATGCTTGTAGGAATTGATATAATATCAAGTTTCCTCTCTATGTGCTTAAAATCTTGAAGCTATGCTTGTTTTACCTTCCTATGCTAGTTGATTATTGTTCCCATAAGTTGTTTGCTCACAAAATCCCTATGCATAGGAAGTGGGTTAGGCTTAAATGTTCTAGTCATATGCTTCATGATGCTCCTGTTATGTTTCAATTCTTATCTTTTATGTGAGCATCATTGTCATCATCATGCCTAGCTAGAAAGGCATTAAAGAAAAGCACTTGTTGGGAGACAACCCAATATTTACCCTTACTGTTTTTGTATGTTCACATGATTATGCTACTGTAGTAATCATGTTTTATAGCTTTTATTTCAATAAAGTGCCAAGTAAGACCTTTAGGATAGCTTATGGTGATAGTTGTGTTGATCCTGCTGAAAATCAGAAACGTTTTCACCCAGTAAATTAGTTTTGATAATTCACAGAAATGTGATTTTGATCTGATTCTTTTTGATATGGGTTGGTACACAAATAGCTTAGGACTTCCTAATTTGGTAGGATTTTTGGTGTTCCATAGGTGTACGTTTGATACAGATTACTACAGACTGTTCTGTTTTTGACAGATTCTGTTTTCTATGTGTTGTTTGCTTATTTTGATGAATCTATGAGTAGTATCGGAGGGTATGAACCATAGAGAAGTTGGAATACAGTAGATATTACACCAATATGAATTTAGAATGAGCTCATTACAGTACCTAAGTGGTTGTTCTATTTTCTTATACTAACGGAGCTTACGAGTTTTCTGTTGAGTTTTGTGTTGTGAAGTTTTCAAGTTTTGGGTGAAGATTCGATGGACTATGGAATAAGGAGTGGCAAGAGCCTAAGATTGGGGATGCCCAAGGCACCCCAAGGCAATATTCAAGGACAACCAAGAGCCTAAGCTTGGGGATGCCCAAGGCACCCCAAGGCAATAATCAAGGACAACCAAGAGCCTAAGCTTAGGGATTCCCCGGATGGCATCCCCTCTTTCATCTTCGTCTATCGGTAACTTTACTTGGAGCTATATTTTTATTCACCACATGATATGTGTTTTGCTTGGAGCATCATTTTCTTTTCTTTTGTTTTGCTTGCTGTTTGAATAATATACCAAGATCTGAAATTCTTAAATGTTAGAGAGTCTACACATAGTTGCATAATTATTCGACTACTCGTTGATCTTCACTTATATCTTTTGGAGTAGTTTGTCATTTGCTCTAGTACTTCACTTGTATCTTTTTAGAGCACGGCGGTGGCTTAATTTTAGAAATTGTTTATCTCTCATGCTTCACTTATATTATTTTGAGAGTCTTTTAGAACAGCATGGTATTTGCTATGGTTATAAAATTGGTCCTAGAATGATGGGCATCCAAGTTGGGTATAATAAAAACTATCATAGAAAGTGAATTGGATGCTATGATCAATTTGATACTTGATAATGTTTTGAGATATATAGGTGGTGATATTAGAGTCATGCTAGTTGGGTGATTATGAATTCAAAGAATACTTGTGTTGAAGTTTGTGATTCCCGTAGCATGCACGTATGGTGAACCGCTTTGTGATGAAGTTGGAGCACAATTTTATTTATTGATTGTCTTCCTTATGAGTGGCGGTCGGGGACGAGCGATGGTCTTTTCCTACCAATCTATCCCTCTAGGAGCATGCGCGTAGTACTTTGTTTCAATGACTTGTAGATTTTTGAAATAAGTATATAAGTTCTTTATGACTAATGTTGAGTCCATGGATTATACGCACTCTCACCCTTCCACCATTGCTAGCCTCTCTTGTGCCCTCGCCGGTACCATACACCCACCATATACCTTCTTCAAAACAGCCACCATACCTACCTATTATGGCATTTGCATAGCCATTCCGAGATATATTGCCATGCAACTTTCCACTGTGCTATTTATTATGACACGCATCATCATTGTCATATTGCTTTTGCATGATCATGAAGTTGACATCGTATTTGTGGCAAAGCCACCTTCATAATTCTTTCATACATGTCACTCTTGATTCATTGCATATCCCGGCACACCGCCGGAGGCACCCACATAGAGTCATATTTTGTTCTAAGTATCGAGTTGTAATCTTGAGTTGTAAGTAAATAAAAGTGTGATGATCTTGATTATTAGAGCATTGTCCCAAGTGAGGAAAGGATGATGGAGACTATGATTCCCCCACAAGTCGGGATGAGACTCCGGACCTTTGAAGAAAAAGGCCATAAAAAAGAGAAAGGCCATAAAAAAAAGGAAAGGCCATAAAAAAAGAGAAAGGCCCAAAAAAATGAGAGAAAAAGAGAGAAGGGGCAATGCTACTATCCTTTTTCCACACTTGTGCTTCAAAGTAGCACCATGGTCTTCATGATAGAGAGTCTCCTATGTTGTCACTGTCATATACTAGTGGGAGTTTTACATTATAGAACTTGGCTTGTATATTCCAATGATGGGCTTCCTCAAAATGCCCTAGGTCTTCGTGAGCAAGCGAGTTGGATGCACACCCACTTAGTTTCTTTTGTTGAGCTTTCATACATTTATAGCTCTAGTGCATCCATTGCATGGCAATCCCTACTCACTCACATTGATATCTATTAATGGACATCTCCATAGCCCGTTGATACGCCTAGTTGATGTGAGACTATCTTCTCCTTTTTGTCTTCTCCACAACCACCATTCTATTCCACATATAGTGCTATGTCCATGGCTCACGCTCATGTATTGCGTGAAAGTTGAAGAAGTTTGAGATTACTAAAGTATGAAACAATTGCTTGGCTTGTCATCGGGGTTGTGCATGATTAAATACTTTGTGTGATGAAGATAGAGCAACAGCCAGACTATATGATTTTGTAGGAATAACTTTCTTTAGCCATGTTATTTTGAGAAGACATGGTTGCTTAGTTAGTATGCTTGAAGTATTACTATTTCTTATGTCAATATGAACTTTTATTTTGAATCATTTGGATCTGAACATTCATGCCACAATAAACAAAATTAAATTAAGGATTATGCTAGGTAGCATTCCACATCAAAAATTCTATTTTTACGATTTACCTACTCGAGGACGAGCAGGAATTAAGCTTGGGGATGCTTGATACGTCTCCAACGTATCTATAATTTTTTATTGTTCCATGCTATTATATTACCCGTTTTGGATGTTTATGGGCTTTACTCTACACTTTTATATCATTTTTGGGACTAACCTATTAACCGGAGGCCCAGCCCAAATTGTTGTTTTCTGGCCTATTTCAGTGTTTCGAAGAAAAGGAATATCAAATGGAGTCCAAATGGAATGAAACCTTCGAGACCATGATTTTTGGAACGAACGTGATCCAGGAGACGTGGAGCTAAAGTCAGGGAAGCTTCGAGGAGGCCATGAGGCAGGGGGCGCACCCACCCCCCTGGGCGCGTCCTCCACCCTCGTGGGCCCCTCGTGGCTCCCCCGACCGATTTCTTTCGCCTATATAAGTCCATATACCCTAAAACCTTCAGGGAGCACAATAGATTGGGAGTTTCGCCGCCGCAAGCCTCTATAGCCACCAAAAACCTCTCGGGAGCCCGTTCCGGCACCCTGCCGGAGGGGGAATCCATCACCGGTGGCCATCTTCATCATCTCGGCGCTCTCCATGACGAGGAGGGAGTAGTTCACCCTCGGGGCTGAGGGTATGTACCAGTAGCTATGTCTTTGATCTCTCTCTCTCTCTCTCTCGTGTTCTTAAGGTGATACAATCTTGATGTATCGCGAGCTTTGCTATTATAGTTGGATCTTATGATGTTTCTCCCCCTCTACTCTCTTGTAATGGATTGAGTTTTCCCTTTGAAGTTATCTTATCAGATTGAGTCTTTAAGGATTTGAGAACACTTGATGTATGTCTTGCCGTGCTTATCTGTGGTGACAATGGGATATTCATGTGATCTACTTGATTTATGTTTTGGTGATCAACTTGCGGGTCCAATGAACTTATGCATAGGGGTTGGCACACGTTTTCGTCTTGATTCTCCGATAGAAACTTTGGGGCACTCTTTGAAGTACTTTGTGTTGGTTGAATAGATGAATCCGAGATTATGTGATGCATATCGTATAATCATGCCCACGGATACTTGAGGTGACAATGGAGTATCTAGGTGACATTAGGGTTTTGGTTGATTTGTCTCTTAAGGTGTTATTCTAGTATGAACTCTATGATAGATCGAACGGAAAGAATAGCTTCATGATATTTTACTACGGATTCTTGAATAGATCGATCAGAAAGGATAACTTTGAGGTGGTTTCGTATCCTACAATAATCTCTTCGTTTGTTCTCCGCTATTAGTGACTTTGGAGTGACTCTTTGTTGTATGTTGAGGGATTTTTATATGATCTAATTATGTTATTATTGTTGAGAGAACTTGCACTAGTGAAAGTATGAACCCTGGGCCTTGTTTCCTAGCATTACAATACCGTTTACGCTCACTTTTACCACTTGTTACCTTGCTTTTTTTATATTTTCATATTACAAAAACCTATATATACCATCCATATTGCACGTGCATCACCGTCTCTTCTCCGAACTAGTGCACCTATACAATTTACCATTGTATTGGGTGTGTTGGGGACACAAGAGACTCTTTGTTATTTGGTTGCAGGGTTGTTTGAGAGAGACCATCTTCATCCTACGCCTCCCATGGATTGATAAACCTTAGGTCATCCACTTGAGGGAAATTTGCTACTGTCCTACAAACCTCTGCACTTGGAGGCCCAACAACGTCTACAAGAAGAAGGTTGTGTAGTAGACATCATGCGCACATTGGACTGGAAGGCAGCTATCACAGCTGTCGGATGGATATATGTAATATTCCTATGAACTTTACTGAACCTCTGTAAATACTTATGGATGGTTTCTCCTACCTTTTGCTAGAGAAGTTGTAGATCGTCGAGGCGGCCCGGCTCCTGGTGGCAACTGGTGAAAGCGCCAATGAACTCGTGGCACCGCTCTTCCCACGACGAAATGGAGTTCTCCAGCAGGTGCATCAGCCAAGACCTCACATTGGATTTGAGTGCCAACGGGAAGTAGTTGGCAAACACCTTCTCATCCCTTCCCCCGGCAGCCTGAACAACGATGGTGTAGATGCTCGGGAACTCTGCCGGGTTTAGCCTTCCATCGTACTTCTCAGGTATCTCTGGCTTGAACGTGCGGACGAAAGGCCAACATACTTGCTGCAACTCATGGGTGACGGCAGGGCAGCCAACCTTGAAGGGCAGGAGCCCGTCAGCACCAAGAGTTGGCTCGTCGACGTCGGGGCCACCGTGCCCGTCGGCTCGGAGGAGGTCGTCGCGGCGTTGCTTGATGACGCACACATCTCCTCTCCGCCCATCTTCCGGGATTTGCCGTTGGCTTGGATGTGCCTGAGGATCAGAAGAGGCCATCGAGGCATCATCGAGGTCTTGATTTGGTCACGCCCGCGCCGGCCGCCGTGGTGGGGATTGCACCGTGGGGACAACCTCTCCAGTGCGGGCAGTGACATGGGCTGTTGCTGTGGCTTGGGGAGGTCGCGGTGGGGCAGCTCGTCGTGAGCCCTTGGCTTCGGCGAAACCGAGCAGACTTTTTATGGTGGCACGCCACTCGTCCATCTGCTCGGCCGCTGGTGGAAACCTCTGTAGCAGCAGAGCCCGCGCCATGGCCTCCGAGGCTGTGCTTGGCATAGATGATGACGATGTTGATCGCGCCGTTGCTAGGCTCCTAGCGGAGCCAGCGATAGCTGCACTGCGCCCCCGCTGCTGTGGTGCAACCACCTGGGCAGCAGGGTGGCGAGGTGGAGGCGCCTGAGGGCCATCAGCCCCGTTGGGCGCACTAGTTCGGTCGGCCCACCCTGGGAAGAGCGCACGCACAGCAGTCGTGCCCGCGGCGAGGACGGCTGTAGGGTGGTGGCTCGCCCCGGACCGAGCGCCATCGCTGTGGCTGCGCCCGTCAGTGGCCGGAGCGCGGCCGTCGGGGTGTTGCTGATGTCGCCCTCCTCCGGCGTCTTCTACTCCCGCATCGGCCGCGAGGGGGATGGTGGCGGTGCCGCCTGCTCCAGCCACACCCCATGTAGCATTCGCTCCCTTGTACATCTCCGCGCCCCCGCAGCGTTGGAGGCTGCGGGTAGCAGAGCCTTCGAGGCGGACGGATGAGCTGAAGGAGTTGATTTCTTCTTGGGTGTCATGGTCGATGGCGCCGCCAACGACGCAGATGGCGATGAAGATGACGCGCTGCTTACGTCTTCAGGTTCACACAAGCCACCCCCTACCTGGCGCGCCAAAGATGTCGCGGGAAACCACGACCACCTATGGGACCAGGACGGCCCCTTGCTGGTTCGGCAGGGGGGAGTCGTGTTGCACAAAGAGCAGACCAACGCAAGGCAACACGACAGAGATCACACAGGAAGTTTTACCCAGGTTCGGGCCGCCGCGAGGCGTAAAACCCTACTCCTACTTTGGTGGATTCATTGGGAAAAGGTGGTGGTGGTATGCAGTACACTTGCCCGGCAGGGTTGCTTCGGGGCAGCGGTGACTACGATTGTATGGAGGTGTGAATGATCTAAACTTCTAACCCCTCGAATCATTGCCATGGGCCTCCTTTTATATATCAAGGGGTTACCACAGTGGAAAGTTAGTTATTAGACACTGATACGATAGCAAACCGTGCTATCATACCTAACTCTACAGGCTGACAACGTGCATTTAATGCGCCGCTTAGTGTCACATCATCGGCCACCCGACAAGGCTTGCTGGGCTGATTCGCCAGCTCCACGCCTGCTCGCTTGACACGTCTCTGGACGGGTGTCATTTGTGGCTTTACTTTGTAGGAAGTGGCCGCCATGTGGCGAATGGCTGCCACTTAATCATCATGCATCTTGACACCGCACTGATCCATGACATGGGTCGTGGTGGAGCAGTCGGTGGGGTGAGCTGGCCTCCGCAAGTCCTAGCAGGCCCTGCCGGGACGCTTTGGTCTTCTTCTTCTGGGGGTGGCCTCGCCCCTCGCCAGGCTTGCTTGCCCGGCAAGGGAGGCTTCTTCCTCGATGATATCTACCCCCTCTACCTCAGTCTTGGTTCCTTCTGATCTGTTAGCTGGTTCTTCGAGTCTCTTGGTCTCTTGCTCTAGTGCTCCAATCTTGATCTTGTGCCTGTGCACAGTCAGGTCAACAGGCCCTGGGTCTGTTGCACCGACAGCATGGCACACCGATATGAGCTTCCTATACAACATAGCAAAGGATCGGTCCATGGTGATGGTGGACGACGCACAAGGGTGTGAAGGGGTGAGGGGGTGATTGCAGAGTGGCTCGAACAGTGGGAGAAGGGCTCAGAGGGGTAGGATTTTGGGGTGTGGTTGACTAGCTTAAATAGTCGTGGTAGGAGGGGAGGCGGGTTGAATGTGGGTAACTAGAGTTCGCTTCTTGTTTGTTGCATCGTTATGAGTGCGGGTGTTGGAAATATGCCCTAGAGGCAATAATAAATTGGTTATTATCATTTTTCCATGTTCATGATAATCATTTATTATCCATGCTAGAATTTTATTGATTGGAAACTCAGATACATGTGTGGATACATAGACAACAACATGTCCCTAGTGAGCCTCTACCGGACAAGCTCGTTGATCAAAGATGGCCATGGTTTCCTAGCCATGGGCATGAGTTGTCATTTGATAATGGGATCACATCATTAGAAGAATGATGTAACGGACAACACCCAAAGTACAAGCGTAGCATATGATTGTATCAAGTTTATTGCTATCGTATTCTGCATGTCAAGTATATGTTCCTATGACCATGAGATTATGAAACTCACTGACACCGGAGGAGTACCTTGTGTATACCAAACATCGCACCATAGTTGGGTGACTATAAAGGTGCTCTATAGGTATCTCCGAGGGTGTCTGTTGAGTTGGCATGGATCAAGACTGGGATTTGTCACTCCGTATGACGGAGAGGTATCTCAGGACCCACTCAGTAATGCAGCATCACAATGAGCTTGCAAGCAATGTGACTAATGGGTTAGCCACAGGATCTTGTATTACGAAATGAGTAAAGAGACTTGCCGGTAACGATATTGAACTAGGTATGGCAATACCGACGATCGAATCTCGGGCAAGTAACATACCGATGGACAAAGGGAACTACATACTGGATTATCTGAATCCTTGACATCGAGGTTTGATCGGTAAAGATCTTCGTAGAATATATAGGAACCAATATGGGCATCCAGGTCCCGCTATTGGTTATTGACCATAGAGGTGTCTCGGTCATGTCTGCATAGTTCTCGAACCCGCAGGGTCAACACACTTAATGTTTGGTGATGATATAAGTATACTTGAGTTGTTATGGTGGTAACCAAAGGTTGTTGGAGTCCCGGACGTGGCGAGGAACTTCGGAATGGTCCGGAGGTGAAGATTGATATATAGGACGAAGGGTATCGGAGTCCGAAAGTGTCCTAGGGGCACCGGGTTATGCCCAGGATGACCGAAAGGGGTTCGGGGGCCACCGACAAGTGTTGCGGTGGGGGGCTCATGGGCCAAGAGGAGGGGGCACACCAGCCCACTAAGGGGTTGTGCGCCCCCCTCACCCCATCCTACGAGGCCAGGAGGGTTGGTGCGCCCCTAGGGCTGCCTCCCCCTTGCTTGGGGGGCAAGGAACCTAGGGGGCCACCCAAAACCCATCTAGGGTTGCCCCTTGTGGCCATCGGCCCCCCTAGGGAAACCCTAGGGCGCCTCCTCCTCCCCCCTTCCTCCTATATATAGAGGGGTAGAGAGAGGGCAGTCGCACCCATTTATGCCACGGTGCTGCCATCCCTCTCCCTCATAGCCCTCTTCCTCTTCGTAGTGCTTAGTGAAGCTCTGCTGAGATTCCACCACCACCACCGCCGCCACCACGCCGTCGTGCTGCCGGAGGACTCGAGCTACTACTTCACCATCGCTCGCTAGATCAAGGAGGTGAAGGCATCAGCAAGCCATACATGTGTCGAACGCGGAGGTGTCGTCGTTTGGCACTTGGATCGGGAGTTCGCGGGACGGATCGTGATTGGATCACGAAGACGTTCGACTACATCAACCGCGTTTCTTAATGCTTCCGCTGAGCGATCTACAAGGGTATGTAGATGCAACCTATCCTCTCCTAGATGTTCATCTCCTAGATTGATCTTGGTGAGCGTAGAATTTTTTTTGTTTCCCATGCAACATGCACCCAACAGCCGGGTAGGCGGATGACCGGTCTACTGACATGAATGTTTGTGTAGGTTGTCTTTGCGTCACATGTGCTCTGACCAGCATGAATGCGGCATGAAGAGCGAGTGGACGTGATAAGAGAGGGGTTTTGTGAGGGTTCAGAGCGTTAGAGTACGACGTGGCAAACGTCCGAACTCGTGCAAATCTTTGAGTGTGGTGTTGGTTTGCGAGATTTCGGACTCTCGGACTAGTCCGAGCATTCTAGTTGACCACACTTGGATGGGTAAAAGTAGACATGGGCATCGACAGCCCGGCCTACAAGCTCAACATCTGGGCTGGGCTCGAGCTTAGCTTTTTCGCCCGAACCCTTGCCCAAAAGCCCAAAATAAGCCGAACAGAGCATAAATCATTGTTTTATTAGAAATATAGGTATAATTGTTTTTAAATATCCTGAAATCATTATTTTAATCAAAAAGGGCATTATCCATGTGTTTCGGACCAGGCTGGCCTCGTGGTTGAGATTTTGAGGTAGGGCTTTATAAAGCGAGGCTCGAACCAAACGCGACCAAGAGAATGCCCGGGTTTAGGTAAAAGTGTGTGGACCGTCCGATCAAGGCATTTGCAGCCGATTTGGTGAACTGCATTGGAGTTTCCTTTGGAGATGCAGGTGCGCTCATTTCTCCTATTATTTTGGTAAACCTAACAATAAAGCCAGCCCATGGGCGCGCGCACTCTCTATCACACGCGCTATTTGCAGAGCACAATGTTTCCTGCTATATACCACTATAGGCATTGCTAGCAAGAAATTAGACCAGGAGTCGCTCTCTACCTTTAAGGACAGTATAACCGAGCTTAAAGCGAGCCCTCTCAGCGATTTGCATTTATAACCGTCCATTTTCGTGATATGAGCATTTTTATCGTCTGATCTCATGTGTACAACCATCACTCCCAAAACTGGCCTAGTTGTCCTATGGACTGCTACGCCAGAGGCCGAAATTGAGCTCTCTAATAAACTGGGCCATCGGCCAGCCCATTCCAGCCCAGCTGTGCTTCGGTCAAGGACCCGTGCCGCGACTCGCTAAAAGAGGGTCCATCGACGAGCACTCTCACGTTCGCGACAACCAGATCGACGGGAGCTCTTGTGTGATGCTCTTTGCGTCGTTGATGTTTCGCACAGGGCCAGGGCTGGCCCATTTTGGGGTCGCATGGTGCAAAAATGCGATAAGGACAGTATAATCGAGCTTAAAGCGAGCCCTCTTAGCGATTTGCGTTTATAGCCATCTGTTTTTGTGATATGAGCATTTTTTACCGTCTAATCTCATGTGTGCAACCATCACTCCCCGAAACTGGCCTAATTGTCCTATAGGCTGCTACTCCAAAGGCCGAAACGGAGCTCTCTGGTAAACTGGGCCATCGGCCAGTCCATTCCAGCCCAGCTGTGCTTCGGTCAAGGGCCCGTGTTGCAGCTCGCTAAAAGGGGATCCATCGACGAGCACTCTCACGTTCGTGGCAACCAGATCGATGAGAGCTCCTGCGTCACGCGCTTTGCGTCAAAGTTGACGTTTCGCACAAGGGCAGCTCACCTGGGTCGGCCCATTTGGGGGTCACGAGGTGAAAAAATGTGAAAAAAAGGAAATAGACAAGCTCTGCGGTAGGCGGACTCAAACCCATGTCTACACACCCATGCTTGCGCCGTGCTAGCCACTGCAATAGGCTAGCTCTTGTAATAGATGTGTAGCGCAACACCTAAAGAAACCAACTCTAGCGGGAAAAACTTGAAACATTCACGAAAATTCCAAAAAATTAAAAGTCCCGGTGAGGGATCGAACGAAGGACCTCCGGCTTGTGAAGCATGTAGCTAGCCACTGTAACTCCTAGGAATCTACACCTTATATGGCAGCCTGTTCTATATGAACAATAAACAGCAACATATTTAAAAAAAATAAAATTTTGAACATGATTTTTTTAAGGTAAATATTTTTAGAAACGCGAAACTTTTCAAAATTATGAAAAAAAAATAGAAACTCGAACTCTCAAAATTGTGAACAAATTTTCCAAAACATGAACATTTTTTGAATATGTGGACAAAATTTGATAACATGAACATCTTTTGAATTTGTGAACAAATTTGGAAAGCAGGAAAATGTTTTAAATTCATGAAATTTTTTGAATTTGCAAAAATATATTCATGTTTCTTTGTGAACAAAATTTGAAAGTGGGAACATTTTAAAAAATTATTCAGGAACATGAACATTTTTTAAATTTGTGATCAAAATTTGAAAGTGGGAACATTTTTTGAAATTCCCGAATAAAGTTTGAAAGTGGGACCATTTTTTGGATAAGAAAGCAAATGAACATTTGAAATCATAAACTTTTGTTAACATCAAAATCTATTGAATTTGTGAAGAAATTTTAAAAACTGGCCCATTTTTCAAAAATTGTGATTTTGTTTGAAATTAGATCATTTTTCAAAACATGAACATTTTATGAAATTCTCCGAACATTGTAAAATTTATGAACAGATTATGAAAACATGAACAACTTTTGAATTAATGAACAAATACACAAACAGGAATATTTTTTCAATATCACGAACATTTTTTGAAATTATGAACATTTTTTCCAAACCGTGAACATTTTATCAAATTCCCGATCATTTTTCGAATTTGCGAACAAAGTTTGGAAACATAAACATATTTTGAATTTGTGCACAAGTATTGAAAACAGGAATATTTTGAAAGTCATGAACATTTATTGAATTTGTGAAAAAAATGCGAACATTTTTGGAATTTTAAAAATTTGATAATTTTTGAATTTTCAAACTTTTCTTTAATGGAATCAAACAATTTCATAGTTCTAAACATTTTAGAAATTCCAACCAAATTCAAAAACAGAAACATTTTTGAGAAAAATAATAATAAATTGAAAATAAAAACGTGAAATGCAATAAAAACGAAATGAAAAGAAAAGTGAAACAGGAAAGATAAAAAAATAAAATGAAAAAACATTAAACAAAAGGGTTTCGGAACATTCTAGAACGTTGCCAAAACCGAAAAAGAACCGGCTGAAAACCTCCAGAATGTTCCCAGAACCGAAAACAGAAACCTTCCCGTACAACTACATAATGGGCCGGCCCATTGTGCTCGATAGCGATCGCTGCCTGTGCATTTTGGTGACACTGTGCCATAACATGCGGCAAATAGGATATTCCCAGATCGATGCCGTCGCTCCGACTCGAAAAAAAAAGATCGCTGCGGTCGCTACGGCTAACCCAACCAGATCGGACGAGCGGAACGCTCGATCCAGCCGACTTGCTAAGAGAGATAGAGAGACAACAGCGACTGAGACCAGGGTTCATCCAGCCACCGCAGGCGATGTGAGCAACAAGGGGATCGGTCGATCCAACCGACACGCGTGATTTGTCTGCCAGGGAGAAAGGAGGGGATTATGTAGACGCGATTAAGGCCAACGCCTCGTCTGATCGATACTGCTCCACCATGATTTCAAGACGCAATTATTATTCAGTTTCTATTCATACATTCATGGTGGATGATGGCATGTGTGTATATACTGCCTCCCCTACCACCGTTCACTCAACCTTTTCACTCCGGCAGCAAAGCCTCCATGGTGCTTGGATAGGTTTCCCTATATTTCTTTTCAGTTCATCTATAATTCATTCTTCCACCAAGCAATTGCCTTATCTT
The DNA here is from genome assembly GCA_963921465.1 of Triticum timopheevii. Classification (NCBI taxonomy): domain Eukaryota; kingdom Viridiplantae; phylum Streptophyta; class Magnoliopsida; order Poales; family Poaceae; genus Triticum; species Triticum timopheevii. The sequence continues at coordinate 227,708,729 of OY997270.1, read as the reverse complement.
GATGCCTTCTTATTCCAAATAAAATACATACAGGTGATGTTCATGTTGGCTGTGGTCAACTGATTTAGGCAGATGTTGGAGCTTGGCGATCTGTTTACGTGATTTTGCAGGGCCAGGTGATGATGGTGTTCTTCATTGTGATCGTGAACCTGTATTCTGGGTGCGAATGGTGAAGAATTTACAAGACCTGCAATCATATTACAGTCTCAGCTTCGTCGTCGTAAGTACTATATAACATATGCCTACAACAATGATCCTCTTCGTCGTCGTAAGTACTGTACAACATATGCCTACATCAATGATAATATGTGTTCCAAACAATATGTGTGAAGAACATGAACATTAATAGATATGTGACTACACTATGTTCAAAGCACCACCCATTTTTCTCTTTAAAAACGAGTCCCTCTACAAGCCTCCCTAAGATACTCTCTCTTCGTGTGTTTATGTTGTTTCTTACTACTATCGTTAAATAAAATATGTAGCTAGAATTGCCCAAGTACAATTCATGTTTCAGTTGTGATTTATGCCATCTTGGCCATGCTCTGAACTTTCTAGATTATAGAAGGAGAGTATGTTTATTATTTAAGAAACCACAAAGTCAAAACAGGAGCAAACATGATTTAAATGTGCCAGTTCCAAACCTCTCGACGCTGAACAATAGCAGAAGAACTAGGATTGAAACAATTACAACAAAATCTGCCAAAAAAGATGAAGAAAGGAGATATTATGTTCTTGGGGATTTCGAAAGTAGGATTATACTACCTCCGTCCTAGTTTATTGGTCCCCATTGTATTCTGTGCTAACTTTTGACCATAAATTTAACTAACAAAATGTTCATGCACATCATAAAAAATTATATCATTTAAAACTATGTTCAAATACGAATCCAACAATATAATTTTTGTTGACATGCATTAATATTTGTTAGTTAAATCTTTGGTCGAATTTGGCACAAATTATAAAGGGGACCGATAAACCAGGACGGAGGTTTCGGGAGTGATGGTAGTATGAAAAGATGGTTTAATATGTCGGCGGTTATCTAATGACAAGACATAAGTGGACTGTCGCAATATTCATGAGCGGCATAAAAAACCTATATCAAATCCAACAACTTCACCCTGGAGACCACTGACAGTAGAAATAACTTAATACAACAAAAACAAGGGACGAGGGTCAGCATTTATGTATTCTCGAGGTGAATAACAATTTCAGAATCTTTGATGGTAGAAGAAACAAGGACAAAAGTGTGGATATGAAGCACCTGGCATAGATGGAGTGAACATGCCATCTCCAATCACCATCAGAACCAGGAACAGGAGAATGTTTTTAGAGAGTGGCTTCCTAGAAAGTCTTTGACAAACAGAGCACGTTCAAGCTCAGGAGTAGGTAACTTAAGCCTATAACTAGCAATATCTTCACCCACACGTTGCCGATTCTGTAACAGGCTAATTTTTGCATACCAGCATATCAACGAATATAATGTAAATGTGGCCCTTCAAACAATGAGATGGTACAGTCGGTAACAAAATCAATCCGGACAAGAGCATACACAACTGACAGTCTACAAGCGTTATTCATGGAACCAGTTTTAGAGGAACCACGGAACTAGGATAATCTTTTGAGACCAAGCTAGCATTCGAGGTTTCAAAAAAAGCTAGCATTCCCAGTTGATCTACATGCTAATATTCTGATACATTTCTAATGCCCAAAAAGTTGTGATAGCTCCCAGGTGCCTAGGCAACCCTCTATGAACAGTAAATTCAAAAAAAATAGAAAAAAAGTAAATAATCTGGAACTTTGCAACCTCAAAAATGGTCAAACTTTGTAGGTTCTTGCAAGTTTTCAAGCCAAAATATCATGTAGAGAAAGGTGTACAAACAAGTTTCAGATTTCAGTGCTCAAAACTTCAAGCACTGAAATCTTTTTCGTGTGTAGAGCTCCTCAAATGGTTTTTTGGCATGAAAACTTGCAAGCACCTACAAAGTTTGATCATCTTTGATGTTGCAAAGTTTCAATCTTTTATATATTTTCATTTTTTTTATTTTACTATTCATAGAGGGTGCTAGGCACCCGAGAGCTGAAAAACCACTCTCTTCTAATGCCTCTCATGTTGTAATTACTATGTACAATATCATAGTACAACCAAATTTATGTGCTTTGGGAGGAAAATTAATTTGGCATGATGCTTATATTCTCACTTAGAAAAAACACTAAACCATATATATTTGATACGTTAGTTTTATTTGCCTGCGAAACTACGTATTTTTATCACAAATCTGCCTAGAGCAATGCCAATAAAGTGTCTTGTAACCACTATTTAATGTTGCTTCTTGGACAATCTAATCCTGACGATAAAATCCATACCATTTAATTTTACGTATTGGTCAATTTATAATCCTAAAGATAAATCCATACCATTATATTGGAAAAATGTACTGGACAACACCCGCCGTTAAAGTTTGTGTTGGGGTCCATATGCAATACAAACAAATAAGGCCCACAACCAGGATGATGGAGACTCAATGGAACTTCAGTTCTGCACTCTCGCATTTGAAAATTAAAGTACTCCATGTTTAATAAATTTGCAACACTATCAAACAACAGTCAAATGGACGGGCGCAACAACATGTGCCATTAATGATCTAGTACACTTGTAAAATCCGCCTGTTGGGATTAGAGCTGATGTAACGAGTGATCGCGCTAGGTCTATGCAATGTTAGCATATTGTTTTTAACATGTTGACATACTTCTATGTGCATTACAATTTATGAAACTAATAAAGTATTTTTTTAATAAAATGTCTGCACATTTTAAACATATGTGCATGAAATTAAAGCTCACAAATTTTTTAAAGTGTTCACAGAAATCTTGAAAAGGGTTCATGTATTTCAAAAAACTTATGATATTAAATGTCTTTTTTAATAGTTCAAAATTTTAATTAATGTTTGCAAAAGTAAAAAGATAGAAAAATATCCATGTACTTTATAAAATTGGCCATGCAATTTTAGAAAGTGCATCATGTAGTTGAAAAAATAGTTATGTAATTTTGAAAAACTACTCTGCAAATAAAAAAATGTCTAAGTTTTTTTAATATTCAACTTTCCAAAACCTTTTTTGAGTCATTTTAGAAAAAGTGTTGAAATTCTACATAAAATCTCTATTAATTATCAAAAAAAAAATCTTTGATCAAAAAACTAAACCAAAAACGGAGAAATTAAAAGAGAAGAGAGATAATGAATAGAATATCAGCAAACAAACCGACAAGGAAAAAAAGAAACAGGGAAATATTCCAAAGAAAAATGGAGGAGAAGACAAAAAACAGTAAGAAAAGGGTAAATCCAGTTTTCTCTGAGGAAAGGATCAACAAACTATTAGAAACCCTAAATCACTAGTTACGGGTCACCCCTTACAAAGATCACTCCCCATATTCTCAGGGTTGACAAGTGGCGCACTGTATGTGCGATGTGCGCCACTTGTTATAACCTATGAGTTTTCCTTTTTTTCGTAGATTTGTTTATTCAAAATGTTTTACGTCTTGAACAGTTCACCCAAATTCGAAACTTCTTTCACTGTTAACTTTTTCACGTCAAGATCTTTGAAACTAGATCTTATGTACATATTTCGACAAAAAAAATCATGAAAAAACCAAAAAAAGAGAAGCAGAAAAACCAAAAAAATACTAAGAAAGCAAAAAAAAAAACTAGCAACCGAAAAGAAAATGAATACCAAAAAAGCGGAAGAAAAAAAACTGGAGCCTGAAAGGACAGTTGCGGTCTTCACTTTTTTACCTTTCAAGGGAGCACAATTGTGTGCTTCTGCGGAAACAAATATGTGCTTGCACGAGAAGCAAACCGTACTTCTCGTGGATGCACAATTTTTTCTAAAAAACATAGTTATGTGTTTCTCGCAGAAGCAAATATGTCCTTATAAGAGAAGCACTTATTTCCTGTTTGAGAAGCATGTATATTTTTCTGAAACCGTACTTCTCGTGCAAGCAACGATTATTTCCTGTTTGAGAAGCACGTAATTCTTTTTTTTTGCTTCTCGCGGAAGCATATCGATGATTCCCCAGAAGCAAATATGTGTTTCTCATGGAATCACATTTTTCCCCTTTAAAAAAGCACGATGTGCTTCGTAAAAAGAAACAAAAATTTTCCTCCAAAATCAAGAAAAAACCAGGCGAAAACTGAAAAGTAAAAAAAAATCCAAATTCTGAAAACACGTACAGAAAAAGTAAAAACAAAAGTCTAGAGGGAGCGCCCAACAAGCACACGGGTCCGGATGCACCAGTTTGCACGCTTCCAAACCCAAAAAGGAAGGTCCACAGGTCGACCCTTCGCGCTGGAGGTCCACAGGCCTTAGGCGCTCATTTCTTTTCACATTTTGTGTGTGTTTCCGCTTTCCCTTTTTACATCTATTTATATTTCTAAATATTTAAAACATACTCCCTTCTCTGTAAACTAATATAAGAGCGTTTAGATCACTATATTAGTGATCTAAATGCTTTTATATTAATTTACAGAGGGAGTATTTAATAAAAAAATAACTTTACATAAAATTTTGTATAAACTTAATTCATGCATTTAAAAAGTGTGAAACATGTATAGAAAAATGTCTCCGGTGTATACGAAAATTTTACAAACTGCTTGAAAAAAGCAGATATAAAAATATATGTCGAAACAATTGATTAACTTGTATAAAAAATTGTTTTTGATGTATACAATAATGTGCATGGTGTATGGGAAAAGGTAGACATCAAAACATTTATTTTAAGAAAGTGTTAATCATGTACTTCCTTCGTTCCAGAAAGTGTCGCTCATTTAGTATAACCTTAGTAAAACTTTGTACTAAACCAGCGATACTTCTTTTGGGGTGGAAGGGTTATTAGAAATATTGAATGTGTATAAAAATGTTAATGATGTATAAGAAATATGTACTATACTTATTGAAAAAATGTGAATCATGGACTTGAAACATGTTAAACCTGTATAATAAAAATGTTGTTATGTTTACATAAAATCTACAATTTGTATGAAAAAATTAGAAATAAAAACTTTATCTGGAAATATGTTATTCATGTACTCGAAATTTTTTAAACATGTATAAGATAAATGTTTCTTATGCATACAAAAAATGTACAATTTGTATGGACAAAGTAGTTAACAAATCATATCTAAATAAAGTTTAATCATGTATTTGGAAAAGGTTTAATGAGTACAAAATTTTTCCACTTTATATGGAAAATATACAATTTGCATGGAAAAAATATACCTCAAAATATTTATAAAAATTAGTAATCTTGTACTTTAAAAATATTAATTGTGTGTAAAAATATTTTACATGTACCAAACATGTAATGTGTATGAAAGAGAAAATAGGCATAAAATGAAATTTTAAGAAATTTTAATTATTTAGTTGAAAAAGTTTAAACATGTATGAAACATATCTGATATATCCGAAAAACACAGACTTGTGTTAAAAGCCCAATGAAAACCAGAAAAGAAATGTCAGAGAAAAGCAGGATAGAAAAAAGAGAGAAAACAAAGTAAAACACCAAAATAAAAGCTGGAAGGAAACAAATAAAACGGAAAGAAAAATGAAAATAAAAACTGAAAAAAGCCATCGCAGAAAGTCGATAATCTTGCTACAGTACTGGGATGGGGGACCTCCTATGTGACGTGCTCTGCGGCAACTGCCTACCTCCAGCTCGCGAACCATTCTCGCTAGCCACTCGGCCTGGCCAGTCCTTCCAACATTCAATAAGCCCAAAGTACTAAAGAATTCAAAGACAGAGATCCGAACTTTTTCAGAGTTTTCGATCATTCTCTTGGAAATAATGAATAAAGTTATAACAATTTGAGCAATGTTTGAAAGCGTGAAATGAATTTTATAATGAAAAAAAATTGAACACTTAACGAAACATTTGAACAAATTTTGAAAATCGAACACAAATTAAAAACATAAACAATGTTTTAAAACTGTGAAGAATAATTGAAACATGTGAAAATTTTAAAAAAAATTGTACAAAATTTGAAAACAGTGACATTTTTTGAACTCTTGAACATTTTTATAAAATGCGAACATTTTGCAAATTCCAGAAGAATTTTTGAAAACACAAACATTTTTTAATGTGAGAACAAAATTTGAAAAAGGGAACTTATTTCGGAGTGTTGAACATATTATAGACAAGGCTAACAAATTCTGAAAAATTTGGAGTTTTACTAAAAGCCAAACATTTATTTTAAAAGAAAAAAACGAATGACATTATGAAACGCAAAAACATTTTTTGAAACATGAACATTTTTTTAAAATGTGAAAAGAATTTGAAGGAAGAACATTTTTCTAAAATTTAAACAAAAATATTTTTTGAAATCATGAAACATTTTTTGAAAACCACGAACATTTTTTAGCATCCGAACATTTTTTAGCACCAGAACATTTTTTGAAAAATTTGAACAAAAGCATTTGCAACATTTTATGAAAACAAGAACATTTTTCAAAATCACGACCATTTTCCGAAATTATAATTTTTCTAACAAACATTTTTAAAATTTCGAACATTTTTTAAAAAGCAAGAAAAATTTGCTGAATTTATGAACAATTTTCGAACATAAACTTAGTTTAGAAAAGATAAAATAACCATGAAAAGGAAAAAAGAAACAGAAAACGGAAAAAAGAAAATAAACAGAAACGAAAAAATAGAAAACAGAAAAACCAGTAAAAAACCGGTTCAGGGAACCTTCTAGAAGGTTCCCAAAACCGGCTGGCTAGTGGCGGTTGTTGGCGCAAAAACTGGGCCTGCTCTTTGCGTCGCTGCTCGGTCCGCTCACCTGTGCGAAGCGCCGGCAGTTTGACGCAAAGAGCGTCAAATAGGATATTTCCTGGGAGAGTCCTCCTCGACAGCGCCTTCAGCGCCAGCAAGCGATCGTGGCGCCCGCGCACGCCTCCTTCTGGGCCAGCCCATTACACCATCGCTCCCTCTTCGCTTCCCTCTCGCTCGATCGCTGGTCCCAGCTCGATCATTTTCTTTCTCTCGCAAAAAACTGCTACATTAGGTACTGATTTTCTTAGAAAAACCCAACCGGTTTACTACAGTACGTACTACAGTTTTTAGAAATATAGTTCATCGATTTTGAAAAAAAGTTCATCGAATTTTAAAAAATCACTAAAACTGAAAAAAGTTCATCGGTTTTGAAAAAAGTTCACCAAAATTAAAAAAAAGTTCATCAGATTTGAAAAAAGTTCATCGAATTCTAAAAAAAGTTCATCGGATTTGAAATTTTTTCATCAAATTTTAAAAAAAAGTTCATCGACTTTGAAAAAAGTTCATCAGTTTTGAAAAATGTTCATCGAATTTTAAAAAAGTTCACCAGAATTGAAAAAAAGTTTATCCGATTTGAAAAAAGTTCATCAAATTTGAAAAAAGTTCATCAAATTCTAAAAAAATTCATCAGATTTGAAAAAAGTTCATCAAATTTGAAAGAAGTTGATCAAATTCGAAAAAAAGTTCGTTGACTTTGAAAAAAGTTCATCAAAAATGGAAAAAGGTCATTGAATTTGAACAAAAAATATTCATCCATTTTGCAGAAAAAAACATGAAGAAAAGAAGAATTCTCGAATTTGAAAAATAAACTTTGGAAAAAGTGAAAAAGGAAAGATAGAAGAATAAAGGCAGGTAAAATATGTAAAAGATTACAGTGGGAGAGCTGGCGCAGTGGTAATTGCATCGTTCCTTGATGTTGAAGGTCCCAGGTTCAATTCTCCTCCAGCGCCCTTTTTTGCCTTATAAACATATAACTAAAGGGGGGGATGGGCCGGGCCCGTTAGTAGCGAAGGAAGGCAGGGGGGTATGCGCCCGATTGTAAAATCAACTAAATCGGGCGCTTAAGGCGCCAAATAGGATCCGTGTCCCTGGGATGGCCCTGAACTGTAGCTACGTGCGAGGGGTGCTTTCTTTTTTGCTTTAAGTAGCTGTGCAGAATGGGCCGACCCAGTAAGAGGAAGGTCCGGGTACCTTTGTATCAAAAAATAAAAATCTTCCATGGTTACCTGAAAAAAAAAGTTTGATCACTTCCCCGGGTGTACACCGGCTGTTTTTTCCACGTTTCCATTCTCCTGCATTTTAGTTGCGGTTTCCAATTTTACCTTTTATTTTTTATTTTTTTATGTCATTTGATGATTTCCTTTATTTTATTCTTTGAAAACGTCAAACCACTATTAAAAAATATAATAATATTTCTTTTAATATGTGAATATTTTTTGAAATTTAATGATTTTTTTAAATGCATTACTTATTTTTAAATTACAAGGGATTTTTTTAAATACAAGAACATCGTTTTGAAACTACACCAGTATTTTTGAAATCTGGGAACTGTTTCAAAAAATTACATGAGCAGGTTTTAAAAAGGTAATGGACATTTTTATGCTAATACATGAAGTGTTTTTTTATTGTGTTACTTTGTGAAAAAGTGCGTAAACAGTTGTTTTAAAAATATGCCCATATTGTTTAAATGCATGATCAAATTTTCAAACTATATGCCTATTAAAAAAATGTGAGACCACTTCTTCAAATTACATGGACATCTTAGAAAGGCATGAATCAGAAATTTCTTTTGGGTCCTAGGCTCCATGGAGCCTGATTTGCGGGAAAATACAAAATTCCAGAAAAACACAATTACACATGAACCTGGGATGTATACTACATCTCTATATTTTCATGATGAAATATGTTGTGTTCAAGCTGCACACAAAAAACATAATTATGCGTTTCTACCACATGCTATTCACTAAAAAAGTCTATTATTTTATTTTATTATATACAATGCACACCAAAACGTTCATGTGTATTTTTTCTGGGAATTTCTGGTAGTTTAATATACATTTTGAATTTTTTGAACTTCTTTTTTTTATATGTATACACTTTTGAATTTATATGATTTTCGTTAAAATAATACATAAGCCGGTTTTCCAGAACAGATGAATAATTTTAAACTATTTGAAAATCTCTATAATACGCAAGTAAGTTTTGAATCTGTGAATACCTTAAAAAAGATTTATATGAATAATATGTAAGCATATGAACACTTTTTCACTGTATAAAGATTTTTGAAAAATTATGCAAATTTTAGTATGGATTGATAAAATAATATTTGTTTCCAAGTAATTTTTTGGATCAGGTAAAATGATAAGAGAAAATGTGAAGAAAAAAAACCAAACCGGACAGAACTGTTTTTTTAGAAACATAAGGAAAAGGTTTGTTTATGCATTTTTTAGAAACACATGTAATTTCATTTCGTACGCGCAGCCATTAAGGTGCATTGTTTTAAATCTAATATCCCTAAAGATACAAATTAAATCCTCTTGGAGACCTCTGCTTCGTGGTATCAATCTCCGCAAGACAAAATACTCCCAAGACTTCAATAAACATATTGCACAGTTAGATAGATACAACTATACTACTACTCGTTCACCTGCACGAACATGATTACCAATAAAGATTTTTAAAGACTCCTTTTTCCGCCCATCCGAAAGGACGGAAGGCCTTGAGCAATGAACGTACTTGGTCCGGAGATAAACCCCTAGAAGTGCAGGCTATCAAATCACAAAATCTTCACCATAATATGAAAGAAAGATGCCAACTCCACCAAGAACCAAACCAACAAAAACAGTAGCATGACACAATAACATAAAGTCATCATTTTTGAACAATTGAATCTACGAGGACACAAACATCTATGTCTTCATGGCACCGCCCAAGAAGGAACATGTGTAATTTAAAAAAAAAACACCACGATGGCCACTAGATGATGGCAAAGAACAGGAAACTCCTAAAAATCCGAGCCCACCTACATAAACTCCTGTGCCAACCCTCAAGGATTGGATTAACTCCAATTGGGAAGATGATAGTTCTCTACTGATTTAATCCATGGTGATCCATGGTGATTCCTCGAGCATGACTCCAACATTCGTTACCTGCCTACGGAACCACCACAATGACCATCAAAGGAAAGTGCAACGAATCATCTCTTCACCCGAGCTGGATGCTTGTGCGGACCTAAAATCTGAAATCTAAGTTACTAGGCCCTAAAACCTGAAATTACATGATCCACACGCATTGGATTCGATGATTCCTTGCACCACTAATGGCCGGGAGATCGTCGACCGGGGGGGGGGGGGGGGGGCGAAAGGCTAGACTCTTAGGTGGTGACTTGGATTTCCAATCGCCCGCCACGAGAAGAAACGCTTCGGAAAAATATTCATATTCGTTCTAGGAAGCCGCAGTGTTGTGGCTAAGGCCTCTTCAAATGCAAAGATACTTAGATAATGTGCTAAGTGCATTAAATAGCTTAGCAACTCAAGTCCCCGCTGCATAGGTGCTTTCTACCTTCGTCTTGGTTTATCGGTCCCTTCGTACTTTGTGCCAAAGTTTAACCATATATTTAACTAAGAAAATACTAATGCATGTCATAAAAAATTATATCGTTCGATTTGTATTAGAATATAGTTTTTGATGATATTATTTTTGTTATGTATAACTTATATTTTATTAGTTAAAATCATGATCAAAGTATGACACTAAATACGAGGGGCTAATAAACGATGACGGAGGTAGTAACTTGTTGTAACTAAACCCACATTTAGCACCTAAACTCTTTCATGCAAGGATGAGCTTCCTTCATTTAAGTGTTTGCTTAGGTTGACGTGTTTGGCATTGGTTTTTCTGGGGTCACCAAAGTGCCCTTCTCCTTGTGGTCTCATGTCTTTTTTTTATGTGGCATGCTTAGCACTTATACACCATGAAGCATTAGAAGAGCCAGAAGATCCACCGTGTATTGATGAGTCACTAGTAAAAAACTGTGTTTATATCTTTGATTAATAAAACCTCTGTTCCATTGAGAAAAAACAAATCAAGCGGGTGGTTAATAGGCTGGTCATAGTGGGATTGTGGGAGTAACTTAGCAAGTAGCATAACACATCCCAAAAAAGTGCTTATGTGGCATGTGTTTAGACTACCTACAGTGGGAGTAACATAGGTGGTAACATCACACATCTTTAGGCAAAACAGATGATGTTGCGAGTAATTAACGAGGAAAGAGAGACATGTGGTAACATAGCTAGTTACTGTAACATCACACACACCAAGACAAGATGAGTCTATAACCTAATAAATGAAATATTGCATGAAACCACATATATGTTACTCCCCACTATTTTTTTTAGAACAGAGACGCTAGACGCGTCCGGCTTTAAATTAATAAAGTCCACAACTTAGGCAGCGTAGCAAACATAGTCTTAGACAACGAACACGAGCACGGAGGCTCAAGGCCAACGCCCACACGGAGTCATGAGAGTTTTAGAACAGGCCAAAGGAAGCACGCAGCGATACAGTTACAAGGCCCGAAGCCTGAGCATAGAGCACGCAGGCTCGCTCACGCGCTAGACAAAAGGGCCACTTCACGACGTAGAAGTGGCGCATGGCTCCCTAGCCAAAACGTAGACCTGGCGTAGACGATCTTGAGCTTGCTACAGTTTCTCAGCATCCTTGCGCCTCGCCAACGGACTCCACTGCTGCAGGAAAAGGTTGCATTTGTAGATGATGTTAGCAGGGTGGGTTGGGAAGATACCCTCGATCGCTAGTTTGTTTCTAGTGAGCCAGAGAGCCCAGGCCAAGGCTCCAATACAGCTCCAAAGCACTCGGTTGTTGCCTCCTTTAACGGAATCTACTATGGCCGCGAGGTCGGAGGCCGAGCGCGGGTTCCATGAGGTGTTGGTTGCGGCACGAACCGCACTCCAAGCAAAACGTGCGAGCGGACAGCGGAAGAAAACGTGATTCACGTCTTCCGTGACGTTACATATCGCACACAGGCCGGTCGACGGGCCATTGCGTTTGGCAACGTTAGCCGAAGTGGGCAATCTGTTACGAAACAATTCCCAAAAGAACACCTTAATCTTAAGCGGGAGGCACGCGTTCCATAAGCCTTTCGGCACCTGGAAGGACTGGCCCTGACAAAGCAACATATGCATGTTACTAGTCTAAGTTACTACCCATAGTGACTAGTTAATGAGGAGAGAGGTGTTTGGAGTAACATAATATGTTACGATAACATAACGCTTTTCAAGGCAAAATGAGTCTACATCTTAATAAATGATGTCTTGTATGATACCATACGTATGTTACTCCCCACTATGGTAGTAACATATAAGGTGTATTAGTTTTTTAAAAAGTCAAACAGTCTATGTGTTTGACCAACTTTATAGCCAAATATATAAAGATTTACTATACTAAATATATCAAATACAAAAATATATTTCATGGTGAATCAAGTGATGATGATTTGGTATTCTAGATATTGATGGTTTTTTCTATAAACTTGATCAAAGTTGAAGAAGTTTGACTTTTTAAAAAAATAATACACCTTATATTTAGAAACGGAGGGAGTAGTAACATAGACACGTATGTTACTCTCCACTATGACTACTAGCCTTAGGTTAGCGGTTTAAATTACCGGAAAAGGTCACTGCGTATAGTTTGGGGTGGTAAACATACTACTCCACCTTTACCGCCAAAAAAACATACTTATCACCTTTTTTTTTGAGACAAACATACTTATCACCTAATGCGACGGGACTGGGACTGGAAGCCCACTTCAACTGCGTCAATCTTATCACACGGGGTCACTTAACGCGCTGCGAGCGAGTACACGACGGTCGTTTCGTGCAAAAAGTATGAAATAGTGCACTGATCTTGTCTCCCACGCCCTACATCGTAGCTATCCTATTCTCTTGGGGGCAACGATCTGACTGCATCCATATATCGATCTTTCCAAATCGGTCAATCTATCATGTTCTACTCAATTGTCAAATCTTGCTTCTGCTGCATGCTGTAGACTTGTAGTGTGTTCACCCAAATAGTCCCATCTTCATTTTGATTAGATTTGTGCAGCTGTGCTAGCTAGCTGCATCTACTACCTAAGAAGCTCACTTCATGTCTCTGATCACCACCTCTCAGTGTTGCTCTGTGGAGATTGATCTATGAGCCTGAAGTGGAGCCAGTGACAGTAATGGAGTACTGTCAAAAGAATACAACATCCAGCTAGCGTTGATAAATGTTACATATCTAGCTGAAGCGAATGACATTATATCACTATCCACCCGCAAAAAAGAGACATTAGTATATCATTATCACCACGACATGGCAAACAAGTACAATAAACTAGCGTGAATAGCTTAACATGTACCTTTATGTTTCTGTGAGTGCAAGCTAGCCAAGCAAGCTAACCAGCTCCATGACTTCTTGTCGACAGAGATGGATTACTGACCATCCATAGAAGGATAAAGGCATCTCCAACGGCATACATCTATTTTTTTTATTTTATTTTTTTGCGGGTAGGCGTACATCAATTTGAACACACTAAATGTCCATGGACGTGTCGAACGCATTCCTGGACACGGATATGAAAGCCGGCCAGCTAACTGTCTGCACAAAACGTCTGCCACATTTCTAACTCAAATTGAACCGATCCTCGGCGTAGGCCAACGCGAGGTCCGGGTCAGCGACGACCCAGTCCGGTGCGACGTCAGACGTGGCGAATGCCGCCCGACAAGTCGCATTTCGGCTTCCCAATGCGCCTACTCGGCAGCATCCCTATCGGCCTCCGTAGTGTACATGTGTGAGGACGATGAGTTTTCATCACGTCGGAGGTAGTGGAGGATGCACCCGCGTGTGTTGGCTATGACATTGCCAGGCTCCTCCTCCTTCTTCAGTGGGCGGTTCCTCCTCCACGGCATCCTTTATGTGGCTTCCGATTTGGAGAACATGGTTGTGCGGCGGAGACGGGGATCTTTCTTGACATAACATCCAATTTGGATGTCGTGGTTTGCGCGGAGGGTTAGCATGGCTACCCCGTGACGCGGCGATAGGGCGGCTAGGGTATCGCCGAGCAACAATCTGTTGGGTAACGTTGCATGAAAAACAAAAAAATTCTACGCACACGCAAGATCTATACATGGAAATGCATAACTACAAGAGAGGAGAGCATCTACATACCCTTGTAGATCGCTAAGCGGAAGCGTTTATCAACGCGGTTGATGTAGTCGTACACCTTCACGATCCGTCCGATCAAGTACCGAACGTACGGCACCGCCGTGTTCAGCACACGTTCAGCTCGATGACGTCCTCGCCTTCTCGATCCAGCAAGAGAGGCGAAGTAGTAGATGAGTTCCGGCAGCACGACGGCGTGGTGACGGTGGTGGTGAAGAACAATCTTCGCAGGGCTTCGCCAAGCACAACGGAAACTATGACGGAGGATAAACTAGAGAGGGTGGGGTTGCCGGCACACGGCTTGGTGAGTCTTCATGTATTTCGGGTGCTAGCCCTACCGCTATGTTTATATGTTGAGCCTTGGGGTCGTTTCTTGGAGGAAGAGCCTCCTCAAAGTCGGTTTAGCCCGCAAGGCAAGAGTCCTTCTCGGACTCTAGGACCAGACGCCAGGGTCCTCGGCGTCTGGCCCCAGACGCCAGGGTCCTTGGCGTCCGGCCCCTATCCTCCGCAAAACTTCCTTTTGCACCTTCCTAAAGCCCCATGGGCTTTACTCCTTGGCCCAAATAAAGTGTTCTTGTACTAGAACAGTTCGGGAAACATCTGAAACCCCTTCCCGAGACCAAACACTATTATTCCATATATCAATCTTTATCTCCGGACTATTTCGGAGCTCCTCATTATGTCTCTGATCTCATCCGTCACTTCGAACAACATTCGGTCACCAACATACATAACTCATATAATACTATATCGTCAACGAACGTTAAGCGTGCGGACCCTACGGGTTCGAGAATGATGTAGACATGACCGAGACGCTTCTCCGGTCAATAACCAATAGCAGGACCTGGATGCCCATATTGGTTCCTACATATTCTATGAAGATCTTTATCAGTCGAACCTTTATGACAACATGCGTAGTTCCCTTTATCCGTTGGTATGTTACTTGCCCGAGATTCGAACGTCAGTATCTCCATACCTAGTTCAACCTCATTACCGGCAAGTCTCTTTACTCGTTCTGTAATACATCATCCTTTAACTAAATCCGTAGTTACTTTGCTTGCAAGCTTCTTGTGATGTTGTATTACCGAGAGGGCCCAGAGATACTTCTCTATCATACGGAGTGACAAATCACAGTCATGATCCATGCCGATAACCCGCAAGTATAGGGGATCGGTTGTAGCCTTCTTCGATAAATAAGAGTGTCGAACCCAACGAGGAGCTAAAGCTAGAATAAATATTCCTTCAAGTTCTATCAACAACTGATACAACTCTACGCACACTTGACGTCCACTTTACCTAGAACAAGAATAAAACTAGAAGTATTTTGCGGGAATAAAACTACAAATAAATTGCAAGGTAATAAAAGTGGATAGCTTTTGTCAACAAGAAAGTCATTTGTCTCTAGGCAATCGATAACAAGTACCGGTAATCATTCTTGTAATTTTATATGAGGGAGAGGCACGGGTGTGACGCCCCCGATTCAATCATACACTAATCATACACGCAAATATGTACGATCAAGATCAGGGACTCATGGAAAGATATCACAACACAACTCTAGACACAAATAAAATAATACAAGCTTTATATTACAAGCCAGAGGGCTCGAATACAAGCTCGATACACCAGAGTCAGCGGAAGCAACAATATATGAGTACAGACATAAGTTAGACAAATTTTGCCTTAAGAAGGCTAGCACAAACATCAACGATCGAAGAGGCAAGGCCTCCTGCCTGGGACCTCCTAACTACTCCTGGTCGTCGGTGATCTTCACGTAGTAGCATCCATTGGCGGTGGCATCTAGCTCCAGGGATCCACCATCTGGTTGCAACAACCGGAAAGAAGAAAGAAGGGGGAAAAGGGGGTAGCAAAGCAACCGTGAGTACTCATCCAAAGTACTCGCAGGCATCAGATCTATACTAAGTATGCATTGGTATCAAAAGGAAGGGTTGCATCTATGGACTGAACTGCAGAATGCCAGGATAGAGGGAGAAGGCCTAGACTAACGAAGACTAGCATCTTCAAGCAGCTCCAAGCATCTTGCAGCATGTAGAAGAGTAAAGAGTATCAGTTTATAATATTAACAAGCATGTTTTAGAACCAACGCCCAGAGATCCTTCCTCGACTCCCTACGAGAAAGCAATCCCGGAGCCACATATCCATCACATATCTCAAGTATCCATTTCTAGTTATATAAGATCCGGATACAAGTCTGAACGTCCATTACTGTGGACACGGTATTCGAATATATCTTCCCTGCAGGGGTGCACCACGTTACCCAACACACTCGATCACTCTGGCCGGACACACTTTTTTGGGTCAATGCCCAGCCTCGGAAGATCAAGACGTCGCAGCCCTACCTAGGCTCAGCAGAGAGGGGCCCGCCGGTCTACATCCTAAGCACTCCGGGGTCTTGGGCCCATCGCCCGTAGCACTCTGATAACCCACAAGTATAGGGGATCGCAACAGTTTTCGAGGGTAGAGTATTCAACCCAAATTTATTGATTCGACACAAGGGGAGCCAAAGAATATTCTCAAGTATTAGCAGTTGAGTTGTCAATTCAACCACACCTGGAAACTTAGTATCTGCAGCAAAGTGTTTAGTAGCAAAGTAATATGATAGTGGAGGTAACGGTAACAAAAGTAAAGACAACAAAAGTAATGTTTCTGGTATTTTGTAGTGGTTGTAACAGTAGCAACGGAAAAGTAAATAAGCGAGAACCAGTATATAGAAAACTCGTAGGCACCGGATTAGTGATGGATAATTATGCCGGATGCGGTTCGTCATGTAACAGTCATAACATAGGGTGACACAGAACTAGCTCCAATTCATCAATGTAATGTAGGCATGTATTCCATATATAGTCATACGTGCTTATGGAAAAGAACTTACATGACATCTTTTGTCCTACCCTCCCGTGGCAGCGGGGTCCTATTGGAAACTAAGGGATATTAAGGCCTCCTTTTAATAGAGAACCGGAACAAAGCATTAGCACATAGTGAATACATGAACTCCTCAAACTATGGTCATCACCGGGAGTGGTCCCGATTATTGTCACTTCGGGGTTGCCGGATCATAACACATAATAGGTGACTATAGACTTGCAAGATAGGATCAAGAACATACATATATTCATGAAAACATAATAGGTTCAGATCTGAAATCATGGCACTCGGGCCCTAGTGACAAGCATTAAGCATAGCAAAGTCATAGCAACATCAATCTCAGAACATAGTGGATACTAGGGATCAAACCCTAACAAAACTAACTCGATTACATGATAAGTCTCATCCAACCCATCACCGTCCAGCAAGCCTACGATGGAATTACTCACGCACGGCGGTGAGCATCACGAAATTGGTGATGGAGGATGGTTGATGATGACGACGGCGACGAATCCCCCTCTCCGGAGCCCCGAACGGACTCCAGATCAGCCCTCCCGAGAGAGAATAGGGCTTGGCGGCGGCTCCGTATCGTAAAACGTGATGATTTCTTATCTCTGAATTTTTTCTCCCCGAAAGCCAATATATGGAGTTGGAGTTGGCGTCGGAGGGCCACCAGGGGGCCCACGAAGTAGGGGGGCACGCCCTAGGGGGTGGGGGGCGCCCCCCACCCTTGTGGACAGGGTGTGGGCCCCCTGGTCTTCATCTTTGGCGAGGATTTTTTATTATTTTTTGTAAGATGTTCCGTGGAGTTTCAGGTCATTCCGAGAACTTTTGTTTTCTGCACATAAAACAACATCATGGCAATTCTGCTGAAAACAGCATTAGTCCGGGTTAGTTCCATTCAAACCATACAAGTTAGAGTCCAAAACAAGGGCAAAAGTGTTTGGAAAAGTAGATACGTTGGAGACGTATCAACTCCCCCAAGCTTAAACCCTTGCTTGTCCTCAAGCAATTCAGTTGACAAACTGAAAAAAGAAAAAAAAACTTTTACAAACTCTGTTTGCTCTTGTTGTTGTAAACATGAAAAGCCAGCATTCAAGTTTCAGCAAATATTACGAACTAACCATACTCACAATAACACATAGGTCTCACAATTACTCATATCAATAGCATAATCAGCTAGCAACCTATAATAACAAAACTCGGATGACAACACTTCCTCAAAATAATCATAACATGATATAACAAAATGGTATCTCGCTAGCCCTTTCTGAGACCGCAAAACATAAATGCAGAGCACCTTTAAAGATCAAGGACTGACTAAACATTGTAATTCATGGTAAAAGAGATCCAGTCAAGTCATACCCAATATAAACCAATTATAATGAATGCAAATGACAGTGTGCTCTCCAGCGGGTGCTTTTAATAAGAAGGATGATGACTCAACATAAAAGTAAATGGATAGGCCCTTCGCAGAGGGAAGCAGGGATTTGTAGAGGTGCCAGAGCTCGATTTTAAAATAGAGATTGAATAACATTTTGAGCGGCATACTTTTGTTGTCAACGCAACAACTATGAGATGGCTGTATCTTCCATACTACATGCATTATAGGCAGTTCCCAAACAGAATGGTAAAGGTTTATACTCCCCCAACCACCAACAAGCATCAATCCATGGCTTGCTCGAAACAACGAGTGCCTCCAACATACAACAGTCCTGGGGAGTTTTGTTTAATTATTTGGATATGCTTTGATCTTTTTGGATCATGGGACTAGGCATCCCGGTTACCGGCCCTTTCTCGTGAATGAGGAGCAAAGTCCAGTCCTCTTGAGAATAACCTACCTAGCATGGAAGATATAGGCAGCCCTAGTTGAAACATGAGTTGTTCGAGCATACAAAATAGAATTTCATTTGAAGGTTTGGAGTTTGGCACATACAAATTTACTTGGAACGGCAGGTAAATACCGCATATAGGTAGGTATAGTGGACTCATATGGAACAACTTTGGGGTTTAAGGAGTTTGGATGCACAAGCAGTATTCCCACTTAGTACAGGTAAAGGCTAGCAAAAGACTGGGAAGCGACCTACTGAGAGAGCGACAACAGTCGTAAACATGCATTAAAATTAATTTGCACCGAATACAAGCATGAGTAGGATATAATCTACCATGAACATAAATATCATGAAGGCTATGTTGATTTGATTCAACTACATGCGTGAACATGTGCCAAGTCTAGTCACTCAATTCATTTAAAGGAGGATACCATCCCATCATACCACATCATAATCATTCTAATAGCATGTTGGCACGCAAGGTAAACCATTATAACTCATAGCTAATCAAGCATGGCACAAGCAACTATAATCTCTAAATGTCATTGCAAATATGTTTATTTCATAATAGCTGACTCAGGAATGATGAATCATCATATTTACAAAAACAAGAGAGGTCGAGTTCATACTAGCTTTTCTCATCCCAATAAGTCCATCATATATCATCATTATTGCCTTTCACTTGCACGACCGAACGATGTGTATAATAATAAGAGTGCACGTGCATTGGACTAAGCTGGAATCTGCAAGCATTCAATAAACAGGAGAAGACAAGGCAATATGGGCTCTTCGTTAAATCAACAATGATGCATATAAGAGCCACTTGAACAATTTAATCATGGTCTTCTCCCACTGACCCCTAAAGAAAAGAAAAGAAATAAAAACTATTTACACGAGAAAGCTCCCAACAAGCAAAAGAAAAACGGGAAATGATTTTTTTTGGGTTTTCTTTTTAATTACTACAGCAAAGAGATAAACTACTACTAATTTTTTTCTCAAGGTTTATTAGACACACAAGAAGAAAGCAGGAAAAAGAAATAAACTAGCATGGATATTACAGTGAAAGAGTATGAGCACCGACATCTAGCAATGAGTGTGTGTGAACATGAATGTAATGTTGGTGGGAAATACGTACTCCCCCAAGCTTAGGCTTTTGGCCTAAGTTGGCCTATTGCCAGGGATAGCCTGGCGGATACCCGTAGGTGAAGCTGGGGTCATACTGCGATTAAGAAGACTCTGACTGCCACTGGCTGGCAACCAGCTCTGGATCCCAAGAATAAACAGACTGTCGTGGAGGCTCATCTTGTGGCTCTGGTTCCGGGGCTGGTGTAGGATTCCGATAGGCTTGAACAGCTGCCCACGGAACGATGTGAGGACCTGCAGACAAGTTAAACAAAGAGAGAGCAGGCAAAGTAATAGTCTCAGGGTGATGTTTATCAAAGTATAATTTATATTTGAGCTCCCCTTCACGACTCTTAACAAGGACGTCATGCGCTAGCATACTCTTATAATCTAAATAAGCACGGGGCAACGATGTTTCTTCTTTCTCCTCATGCCTAATAGGTATTTCAAAATATTCAGCTAGGCGAGAAGCATAAATGCCTCCAAAGATGGGGCCCTTAGTACGGTTCAGACTTAACCGGCTAGCAACAATTCCACCCATACTAACAAAGTTATTGCGGTGTAAACCATGGAACAAAATAATAATATCAGGGACACTAAGGTTTCCACAGTTCCTGCGACCTATCAAGCAACGACTAGCAAATAAGGCAAAGTAGCGTAAGACAGGAAAATGTATGCTAGTAATCCTTGCATCAGAAACCTTCCTGGTTTCTCCCACAGCGATAGTGTTAATAAAAGCTTCTACTTCATTACGGTGTGGTTCATCTAAGGTGCCCTCAGAGGGTATTTTGCAAACCTCGCAAAATTCAGCTAATGTCATCTCTTTAACAACGTCATATAAATGAAACTCTACTGTTGGAGGTGATTTCTTAGGGAAAAAGTAGAAGTTTTGCACAAAAGTATTTGTGAGTAAGAGATACTGATGATGTTGGTCGCGGAGGAAGTCGGTGAGGCCAGCATTCTCAATCAACAAATAGAAATCCTCATAAATCCCGACTCTCCTCAAGAAGTCATCGGAAGGCCATTCACACGGCGGGACCTCCGTGGTACGAGGTAAATTAAATTTGGGCTTCTGCTCTTCTTCCTTTTGTTTTTCCTTCGAGCTTCGGCTTGACTAGCCCCTCAAAAGTCTCTTCATTATTTTCTTAAATAATCTGAAATTTTTATTAACTTCAAATAAAAGTGAACCAACTTCAATAAAATTGATAGCAACAACTCCCACAAGTGCCTAGAGCCTATATCAAGCATTAGAACTACTTGGAACCATATAAATTTGACATGCAAGCTCAAGAACATGGTCACCTATGCAGCACAAATTTGCAATGAATAAAGCACTAGAGCAAAAACTAATTGGACCAATGGAGGAGTCACATACCAAGGAACAATCTCACCAAGCAGTTTTGTGGGAGGTGCTTTGAGCAAGGAGATCGAAAATCACAACAACAGGGGCTGGAACTCGTGCTTGAGTTGGTTTTTCGTGTTTGTGTGAGGCAGAGGAAGAAGATGGGTGCAGGGATAAGTGGAGGAAGGCCACCATGGGCCCACAAGGCGGGGGGCGTGCCCAGGGGGGTAGGGCGCGCCCTCCACCCTCGTGGCTAGGTGGCAGCTCCCCCCGCGGTAATTTTTGCAAAGTAAATCCTCAAATATTCCCAAAAAAATCATATTAAATTGGCATGGCATTCTGAGGACTTTTATTTTCGGGATATTTGTATATTGCACGGATAAGTCAGGAGACAGACAAAAAAAAACTATTTTACTTTATTTCTACTAAATAACAGAAAATATAAAGAGGCTACAGAAAGTTGTGCTTCTAGTTTCATCCATCTCGTGATCATCAAAATGAACCCGCTAACAAGGTTGATCAAGTCTTGTTAACAAACTCATTCCGAATAATCACGGAACCGGAGAAATTTCGAATAACACTAAGTCACCTCAACGGGGATATGAAAATCCCCAACAATAAAAATATCATACTTTTTCTTGACAGTAGGGAGAGGAAATTTGAAACCTCCAAATATAATCGATGGAATTTTTCCAATAGAGTTGACACTATAAACTTGAGGTTGTTGACTCGGAAAATGTACCATGTGCTCATTACCATTAACATGAAAAGTGACATTCCTTTGTTGCAATCAATAACAGCCCCTTCAGTATTAAAGAAAGATCTTCCAAGAATAATAGACATACTATCATCCTCGGGAATATCAAGAATAACAAAGTCCGTTAAAATAGTAACGTTTGCAACCACAACAGGCACATCCTCACAAATACCGACAGGTATATCAGTTGATTTAACAGCCATTTGCAAAGATATTTCAGTAGGTGTCAACTTATTCAAATCAAGTCTACGATATAAAGAGAGGGGCATAACACTGACACCGGCTCCAAGATCACATAAAGCAGTTTTAACATAATTTCTCTTAATGGAGCATGGTATAGTAGGTACTCCTGGATCTCCAAGTTTCTTTGATATTCCACCCTTAAAAGTATAATTAGCAAGCATGGTGGAAATTTCAGCTTCCGGTATCTTTCTTTTATTAGTAATGATATCCTTCATATACTTAGCATAAGGATTTGTTTTGAGCACATCAGTTAATCGCATACGCAAAAAGATGGGTCTAATCATTTCAGCAAAGCGCTCAAAATCCTCATCATCCTTTTTCTTGGATGGTTTCGGAGGAAAAGGCATGGGTTTCTGAACCCATGGTTCCCTTTCTTTACCATGTTTCCTAGCAACTAAGTCTCTTTTATCGTAACGTTGATTCCTTGATTGTGGGTTATCAAGATCAACAGCAGGTTCAACTTCTACATCATTATCATTACTAGGTTGAGCATCATCATGAACAACATCATTAATATTTTCACTAGGTTCATGTTCATTACCAGATTGTGTTTCAGCATCAGACATAGAGATATCATTTGGATTCTCAGGTGGTTCAGCAATAGGTTCACTAGAAGTTTGCAAAGTCCTATCATTTTTCTTTTTCTTCCTTTTATAAGAACTAGGTACATCAATATTATTTCTCTGAGAATCTTGCTCGATTCTCTTAGGGTGGCCTTCAGGATACAAAGGTTCCTGAGTCATTCTACCAGTTCTAGTAGCCACTCTAACAGCATAATCATTTTTCTTACTATCCATTTCATCAAGCACTTCTTTTTTAGCTTTAAGTACTTGTTCTACTTGAGTGGTAACCATAGAAGCTTGTTTGCTAACAAGTTTAAGTTCACCTCTAATATTAGCCATATAATCACCCAAGCGTTTAATCATAAAGGTATTCTGTTTTAATTGTCTACCAAAATAAGCATTAAAGTCATCTTGCTTAAACATAAAGTCATCAAACTCATCCAAGCACTGACTAGCAATTTTAGTAGGAGGGACTTCAGCTTATCATATCTATAGAGAGAATTTACCTTTACTACCTGTGTTGGGATATCAGGATCAGGAGGTTCTTCAGTGAATAAGGAATTGAGATCATATACTTCTTCAGCAGGCGGTAAATTAAGACCATGTATTTCTTCAATAGGAGGTAAATTCTTAACATCTTCAGCTTTAATACCTTTTTCTTTCATAGATTTCTTTGCCTCTTGCATATCTTCAGGACTGAGGAATAGAACACCTCTCTTCTTCGGAGTTGCTTTAGGAATAGGCTCAGTAATTGGCTCTGGAACTGGCTCAGGAGGTGGCTCGGTAGGTGCCCAATTATTTTCATTTGTCAACATATTATTCAATAGAATTTCAGCTCCATCCGGTGTTCTTTCCCTGAAAAGAGAACCAGCACAACTATCCAGGTAATCTCTGGAATCATCAGTTAGTCCATTATAAAAGATATCAAGTATTTCAGGTTTCTTAAGAGGATGATCAGGCAAAGCATTAAGTAACTTGAGAAGCCTCCCCAAGCTTGTGGGAGACTCTCTTCTTTAATTTGCACGAAGTTGTATATTTCCCTCAAAGCAGCTTGTTTCTTGTGAGCAGGGAAATATTTAGCAGAGAAGTAATAAATAATATCCTGGGGACTACGCACACAACCAGGATCAAGAGAATTAAACCATATCTTAGCATCACCCTTTAAAGAGAACGGAAATATTTTCAGTATATAAAGGTAGCGCGATCTCTCATTATTAGTAAACAGGGCGGCTATATCATTTAACTTAGTAAGATGTGCCACAACAGTTTCAGATTCATAGCCATAGAAAGGATCAGATTCAACCAAAGTAATTATATCTGGATCAACAAAAAATTCATAATAATCCTTATCGGGAACACACATAGGTGAAGTAGCAAAAGCAGGGTTGGGTCTCATTCTATCTCTAAGAGATTCTTTACTCCATTTAACTAGCAGCCTCTTAAGTTCGTATCTATCCTGGCAGGCAAAAATAGCTGCAGAAGATTCTGCATGAAAAAGATAACCCTCAGGAATAGCAGGCATATTTTCATCATCACTCTCATCATCGTATTCGGATTCAATAATTTCTTTTTCTCTAGACCTTGCAATCTGTTCATCAAGAAATTCACCAAGGGGCACAGTAGTATCAAGCATAGAAGTAGTTTCATCATAAGTATCATGCATAGCAGAAGTGGCATAATCAATAACATGTGACATATCAGAATTCATAGCAGAAGCAGGTTTAGGTGTCGCAAGCTTACTTATAACGGAAGGAGAATCTAGTGCAGAGCTAGATGGCAGTTCCTTACCTCCCCTCGTAGTTGAGGGCAAAATAGTAGTTCAATCATCTTTCAAGTTCTTCATAGTGTCCAGCAGATATAAATCCCAAGTGACTCAAAGAATAGAGCTATGCTCCCCGGCAACGGCGCCAGAAAAAGGTCTTGATAACCCACAAGTATAGGGGATCGCAACAGTTTTCGAGGGTAGAGTATTCAACCCAAATTTATTGATTCGACACAAGGGGAGCCAAAGAATATTCTCAAGTATTAGCAGCTGAGTTGTCAATTCAACCACACCTGGAAACTTAGTATCTGCAGCAAAGTGTTTAGTAGCAAAGTAATATGATAGTGGAGGTAATGGTAACAAAAGTAAAGACAGCAAAAGTAATGTTTTTGGTATTTTGTAGTGGTTGTAACAGTAGCAATGGAAAAGTAAATAAGCGAGAACCAGTATATAGAAAACTCGTAGGCACCGGATTAGTGATGGATAATTATGCCAGATGCGGTTCATCATGTAACAGTCATAACATAGGGTGACACAGAACTAGCTCCAATTCATCAATGTAATGTAGGCATGTATTCCGTATATAGTCATACGTGCTTATGGAAAAGAACTTGCATGACATCTTTTGTCCTACCCTCCCGTGGCAGCGGGGTCCTATTGGAAACTAAGGGATATTAAGGCCTTCTTTTAATAGAGAACCGGAACAAAGCATTAGCACATAGTGAATACATGAACTCCTCAAACTATGGTCATCACCGGGAGTGGTCCCGATTATTGTCACTTCGGGGTTGCCGGATCATAACACATAGTAGGTGACTATAGACTTGCATGATAGGATCAAGAACACACATATATTCATGAAAACGTAATAGGTTCGGATCTGAAATCATGGCACTCGGGCCCTAGTGACAAGCATTAAGCATAGCAAAGTCATAGCAACATCAATCTCAGAACATAGTGGATACTAGAGATCAAACCCTAACAAAACTAACTCGATTACATGATAAATCTCATCCAACCCATCACCGTCCAGCAAGCCTACGATGGAATTACTCACGCATGGCGGTGAGCATCATGAAATTGGTGATGGAGGATGGTTGATGATGACGATGACGACGAATCCCCCTATCCGGAGCCCCGAACGGACTCCAGATCAGCCCTCCCGAGAGAGATTAGGGCTTGGCGGCGGCTCCGTATCGTAAAACGTGATGATTTCTTCTCTCTGATTTTTTTCTCCCCGAAAGCCAATATATGGAGTTGGAGTTGGCGTCGGAGGGCCACCAGGGGGCCCACGAGGTAGGGGGCGCGCCCTAGGGGGTGGGGGGCGCCCCCACCCTCGTGGACAGGGTGTGGGACCCCTGGTCTTCATCTTTGGCAAGGATTTTTTATTATTTTTTCTAAGATGTTCCATGGAGTTTCAGGTCATTCCGAGAACTTTTGTTTTCTGCACATAAAACAACATCATGGCAATTCTGCTGAAAACAGCGTCAGCCGGGTTAGTTCCATTCAAATCATACAAGTTAGAGTCCAAAACAGGAGCAAACGTGTTTGGAAAAGTAGATACGTTGGAGACGTATCACACTCCGGGTCGTTGCGAGCAGGGTGGATACCAGCACCGCCTCGGATGGCCAGCACGATTCGACCGTGCCGCACTGCTGAACTGGACGTCTGACAAAGCTTTGGCTGATACTGTGATGTCGAGGCCCATATCTATTCTTGCGTGGTGGTTAGTGCGTAAAGGCCAGAGGCAACTCAGAACAAATACCCAAACCTGTTAGTGCATCGGGGACCCGCGGAAACGTGCAGAGACTCACGATAAGGTGACCCCGTCGCCCCGTCTCATGGACTTACGGCAAGGACCCAGACTGCCCGGCCATGCCATGTGGAAAACTCGCAGGGTGCTCTACGGGCCCGCCCTACTTTCACATCAACTCGCGGGTACCCCTCAGGGCCGACCCGACTTTAACAATGGTCTCAAGTAAAGTCAAGGTAACTGTGTGTCCAAACATCAAGGGGAAAAACCGAGGAATCACCCACGGAGGATTCCACTCGATGTAACCATCAAGGTGAACGTAAGAGGATCCACCCTCGAGGTTCACACTTGAGGTGTTGCACGACAGAGCCGTATCAGGAATGGTGAAAGAGGAACCACCCTCGATGACCACAACCGAATAGCTACACTACAGAATTATCATCAAGAGTGCATTATGAGGGATCACCCTCGGCACTCGATGGTAACTCTGCAGACTCGAGTAACAAGAAGGGGCGTGATGTGATGTGAGGTGTCAGGCTCCGGTCATCGATCACGTTGATCAAGTCGTCGATGATGAAGTAGGGGCAACAAGGACAAGGTGGGGGTCACTGATGGATCACTAGCCAACCTATACTAAGCAGTTTAGGATAAGCAGGTAGGTAACAATAGCAGGTACAAAAGCAGGCTATGCATCAGAATAGGAGCAAACAATAACAGTAGCAAAATCTAAGGCAAGCATGAGAGAATGGAATGGGCGATATGAGGATGATCAAAGGGGGGGCTTGCCTAGTTGCTCAGACAAGAAGGAGGGTCGTCAGTGACATAGTCGATCACACTAGCATCAACAGCAGTCTCGGGGTCTACCGGAGAGAAGAAGGGGGAGAAACAGTAAATATAAAGCAAACACATGCATAACAAGACAATAAGCGATGCTAGAGGTGTTCTAACGTAGTGCTTGGTGATACTGGCAAAGGGAGGAAACATCCGGGAAATTTTTCCCAGTTCTGGACGTCTGTCAGACAGATGAACCGGAGGGGAAAGATTGCATGTTCGCTATGCTAGGGACGTGTGGCGGACGAACGGACTGCAGATTTGGATTTGTCTCGTCGTTCTGAGCAACTTTCATGTATAAAACCTTTTCATCTGAGTTACTGATTATTTTATAGGATTTCTGAAAGTTTTTAACAATATTCTGGAATTATTTATATTAACAGAAATGGAATATGGTGTCAGCATTGCATGGGGATGACATCAGCAGTCAACAGACTCGCAGACTAGTCAAAGTTGACAAGTGGGTCCTACCTGTCATAGATAGTGGACTAACAGTGTATTAATTTTAACTAAACATACGTTAGTTATCTACTAGGCCCACCTGTCAGTGTCTCACTTAGCTAATTAACTAATTTTATTTATAAAAACATTTTAGTTAAACTAATTATGCGGTGGGGCCTGCCTGTCAGTGGTACTGGGCTGCCCAATCAGCAGTAGACTTGGTCAACCCAGTCGACTGGGGCCCGCGGGGCCCGCTGGCAGCGACCCTGGGAGTGGCCCCAGGCCACGTCGACGATCTGCGTCGGGGTTGCGCCGGCGAGCAAGTTGCGCGGCGGCGCGCATCAGGGGTGGTCGAAAAACGCGCACAAAGCACGGGAAGGGCCGCGCGTGGGTGCGTTGGAAAGAGCATGCGACGGCAAGGCGATCTGCGGCGGTGGCGTGGTCGGAGGAGCACCGTGGTGACGACGGCGAGCCCATCAGCGGGCGATGGCACTCGGGCCTCGATCGAGAGCGAGGCGGGGCGACTAAGGGGACTATACGCGGGCACGGGGCGGCACCGCGGGCGCCCTGACACGCGCCCAAAGCAGTCGCGGGAGCGCCGGAGTTAGCACGGCGCGCAGGCGGCAGCCATGGCGAGCGGCGGAGCTCGGTAACATGGCGGGATGACTACGGGCATAGAAAACGAGGGGGTAGGAGGAGAGGGAGCACGGGGTGCTCACCACTGTTGTTGGGAAGGCCCGAGGGAGAGTCGAGGTGGCTGGAGTCATTGGCGAGCTCGCGTGGCCGGAGCGGAGGAAGAAGCGTCGGCCCGGTGATGAAGGGGCTCCCAGCTCCTGCGCGTGGGCGTGGACGATGGAGTGGACGGCCCCGGTCCTCCTGGACGCCTCCGGGCGGCCCGGGGCGGTTGGTGGCCAGGGAATCGACGCGGAGACGGCGATGATGGTGCTCGGCCGATGTGGTGAAGATGGAGCGAGCGAGAGGAGGGCGAGAGCGGGTAAGTGGGCGAGTCGATGCGGTGGATGCGGGAGAAATATCTGGGGGGGAGGCCTCGGTGGAGTTCTTATCCTCTCCGGGCATCGCCGGCGAGGTGGTCGGGGGCAGCCATGCCCCTGTAGCGACCAAGACAGAGGAACATGAAGGGAGGGGGAGCGACCGAGAGGGCAAGGTGGGCCGACTGGGTCGGTCTGCTGGGCTAGGCCCAGTGGGAGTCAGGGGGGGTTTCTTTTTCTTTTGCTTCTTTTCCATTTTTTCTTTTCCTTTTGCATTTTCTTTTTGTACCAAATGAGTTTTGTTATGAACAAAACTTGGCACATAAATCTAACACAATATATTGAGATGGAACAAAAAGTATGGGGTCAACAGGATTTGTCTAACCATTTTTAGAAATTGAAAAGGCCAATTTAATTGCCACTTGGACCAAGACTTAATCCCATGGGCATTTTGGGAATTCAAAAGAGGTTGGTTCCAACATGAAAAAATATCCCGGGATTATTTGACACATCTTGAACATTTTTATTTTCAAGTTTGACAAATTTGAATTTGAAATTGAACAGTGACTTGGATCAAGTGAGGATTAGCAACAGTAAGAGTGATGACCCGGCATCATTAGCAGGAGGTTACTGTAGCTTAATTATCTGGGCATCACAATTCTCCTCCACTACAAGAAATCTCATCCCAAGATTTAAGGGGTGGAGTAAGGGGGAAAAACTCGGGAAGGACGGAGCTCAACACAAGATAGGTACCTGGGGGCTATCTCAGTGAACGTGGCATAGAGGCATCTTTCGAGTTGAAATTCAAGAAGTCATCGAGAGCAAGGTAAGGAGGTGCAATAAGAAGCTTCAAGCGGGTAGGCAACCATTCGTTGCCTGAAAATAGGGGTGAAAGGGGTTCAGCAATGGGAATAAGTATTGCGCCCGATACCAGAATAGATCACTAGGAAGGTGGCTCGTGATTTACCTATGAAGCCAAGCGCACAGAAGATATCTGAACCAAGGTTGTACAGGAGAGTCTGGTTTCGATCTGGTGGAACTGTGGGTTATGGGCCCACCATGTGGGTTAAAAGTAGGAAGGGTGCTAACATTTGCACAGTCATGATAGCAAGGCAGATCAGAGGACAACCTGTCAGTTATGTTGGCAACAACGTTGGTACCAAGGGCGAGGGACAATGAGAATCATTTTCCTGCTCATTTAGATGAGGCGGACCAATAGGCAAAGTTCTCGTCCATCGGTGGTTACCGGAATGTCATCAACAGTAGTAACAAGGTCTTACAGACAGAGCTTGTACACCGAGGTGTTTACATAAGCAGGTAATTATCACTGCTCAGATAAGATAGGTTACAAGAAAGATTTAAACAAAACAATGGAAAGGAAAGCGTAGACTCGAATCAGTTATCTGTATTCTCGAGTGTCTAACAACTCCGAACGAGTGGAAAATTTGAACCAGCGAGAAATAATAGTTGATCAAGAACTCATAAGAAGTTATGCAGTTCCATGATATTCTTGAGATACCAGAGGGTAATACTCAAAGGTATATCAATGTAGAGGTTGAACAGGTGAAACGATCTGAAGAAGACAAGTTCTTTAACTTGTCCGATAAATGGATCAAACATGAACAATATGGTCGGAACCACGATTGCAAAGGACCAAACATGGATACAAGATGAACTTATTGCAAGGGGGCTATTATTATAACAAGAAGCTTCCATGATATATTCCACATCGGGTCCATGGGCACGAACACAAAGTTCAAGGTCGACTCCCACTTCTCCAATGCATAACCTTTCATTCACTTCTCATTTTCAAAGAAGTCGTAGTGTTGAGATTTTACCCAGCGAAAAGCCAGTAGAGTATAACCCGCATAACTTCCAGGTTCACAGGGTTTAGGAAAGACATAGATTCAACCCGTTGGGGCATCATCTCAATCTCGGAAGTAGAGCATGGTTGAGGAAGCAAAAGATACAATTTACCAAGGCATTATGTATCCGAGGAAAGGCTCACAAGTTTATTGAATATGAAGGACAATGTCGGATATAACCCATCAAAGGATCCGGTGGTCCACGAGGGATCTGATGTGAGCAACGGTACTCAACCAGAATAAGGAAGAATGCAAGGAGATCAGATTATAGAAGCAACTGACTAATTCAAAGCTAAAATGGAATGGAATATGACTCCCAAGTCAGGGGATAAGAAGCAGAGGCTCTGATCAAAGACAGGTTGAATAGACATAGATCGACAATCAATTAAAGTTTGATTTGTCGAACACCGGCTCATGTTCGTGGTGACGTCTGAGCCGAAGGAAAGAGTTCTAATTGTGATTGATGATTGTGAGAATTCACAAACATATCGAATCAAACGTTCAAAATGATGATGACAAATGATACCACTGATTATTACCAGACATATGGAAGTAACCATAATGCAAGCAGATAAGGAGGAACAAGAGCAATAGGCTACTGAGGATTTTCGGGAGATCGAATAGTATTCCAAAGAATTTTGTGAAACACATGATCAACTGTGGTCGAACGGATACTCAGCAAGCGCGAGTAATTGTCCATAAGGGTATTCTTGTGGTAAAGGACTGCAAGACAGCAAGTATAAAGGATCCTCGGAACATCGGAGAATATTTCAGGACATCTTGTTATACAAGAGCAACTGGGGATGAAGGTATGAACGACAACATAGGTAGTTACGCATGAGGATTTATAGGTGGTAGGGATCGCAATGGCGAAGGGGACAAGGGACTCAGTAAAACATCGGAGAATATCTTCAGAACCTTCTAGTGCACCAAGCAATCATCTGGAGTGAGGGGCTCTCCGGGAGAAGTATTTACGAGAACCTAGAGTTATAGTTAGCAAATCCATTTAACCCGAATAGAAGAGAGATCAGATTCCCAGAGTATAGACGAGGAATAAAAGATCCTAATACCACCCAATGGCGACATGGGCCCGTAAGCCACACAGCCATGTTAGTAAAGCAGTTTTTCAAAGACTAGACTCAACTTCGGCCAAGGAGTTGGGAAGGCAGATCCTGTAGGCAGTTGGCTCTGATACCAACTTGTGACTCCCCCGGTTCAATCGTACACTAATCATACACGCAAATGTGTACGATCAAGATCAGGGACTCACGGGAAGATATCACAACACAACTCTAGACACAAATAAAATAATACAAGCTTTATATTACAAGCCAGGGGCCTCGAGGGCTCGAATACAAGCTCAATACACCAGAGTCAGCGGAAGCAACAATATCTGAGTACAGACATAAGTTAGACAAATTTTTCCTTAAGAAGGCTAGCACAAACATCAACAATCGAAGAGGCAAGGCCTCCTGCCTAGGACGTCCTAACTACTCCTGGTCGTCGGTGATCTTCACGTAGTAGCATCCATCGGCGGTGGCATCTGGCTCCAGGGATCCGCCATCTGGTTGCAACAACCGGAAAGAAGAAAGAAGGGGGAAAAGGGGGTAGCAAAGCAACCCTGAGTACTCATCCAAAGTACTCGCAAGCATCAAATCTATACTAAGTATGCATTGGTATCAAAAGGAAGGGTTGTATCTGTGGACTGAATTGCAGAATGCTAGAATAGAGGGAGAAGGCCTAGCCTAACAAAGACTAGCATCTTCAAGCAGCTCCAAGCATCTTGCAGCATGTAGAAGAGTAAAGAGTAGTAGTTTATAATATTAACAAGCATGCTGTAGAACCAAAGACCAGAGATCCTTCCTCGACTCCCTGTGAGAAAGCAATCCCGAAGCCACATATCCATCACATATCTCAAGTATCCATTTCTAGTTATATAAGATCCGGATACAAATCTGAACGTCTATTACCGTGGACATGGTATTCGAATATATATCTTCCCTGCAGGGGTGCACCACGTTACCCAACACGCTCGATCACTCTGGCCGGACACACTTTTCTGGGTCAATGTCCGGCCTCGAAAGATCAACACGTCGCAGCCCTACCTAGGCTCAGCAGAGAGGTCCCCACCGGTCTACATCCTAAGCACTCCGGGGTCTTGGCCCCATCGCCCGCAGCACTCTGGGTTGTTGCGAGCAGGGTGGATACCAGCACCGCCTCGGATGGCCAGCACGATCCGACCATGCCGCACTTCTGAACTGGACGTCTGACAAAGCTTCGTCTGATACTACGACGTCGAGGCCCATATCTATTCTCGCGTGGTGGTTAGTGCGTAAATGCTAGAGGCCAACTCAGAACAAATACCCAAACCTGTTAGTGCATTGGGGACTCGCAGAAACGAGCAGAGACTCACGATAAGGTGACCCCATCGCCCCGTCTCATGGACATACGACAAGGGCACATACTGCCCGGCCGTGCCATGTGGAAAACTCGCGGGTGCTCTACGGGCCTGCCCGACTTTCACATCAACTCGCGGGTACCCCTTAGGGCCGACCCGACTTCAACAATGGTCTCAAGTAAAGTCAAGGTAACCGTGTGTCCAAACATCAAGGGGAAAACCCGAGGAATCACCCATGGAGGATTCCACTCGATGTAATCATCAAGGTGAATGTAAGAGGATCCACCCTCGAGGTTCACACTTGAGGTGTTGCACAACAAAGCCGTATCGGGAATGGTGAAAGAGGAACCACCCTCGATGACCACGACCGAATAGCTACATTACAGAATTATCATCAGGAGTGCATTATGATGGATCACCCTCGGCACTCGATGGAAACTCTGCAGAGTCGTGCAACAAAAAGGGGCGTGATGTGATGTGAGGTGTCAGGCTCCGGTCGTTGATCACGTCGATCCAGTCGTCGATGATGAAGCAGGGGCAACAAGGACAAGGTGGGGGTCACTGATGAATCACTAGCCAACCTATATTAAGCAGTTTACTGATGAATCACTAGCCAACCTATACTGATGAATCACCGAATAGCAGGTACAAAAGCAGGCTATGCATCAGAATAGGAGCAAACAATAACAATAGCAAAATCTAATGCAAGCATGAGAGAATGGAATGGGCGATATCGGGATGATCAAAGGGGGGGCTTTCCTGGTTGCTCAGACAAGAAGGACGGACGTCGGTGACATAGTCGATCACACTGGCATCAACAGCAGTCTCGGGGTCTATCGGAGAGAAGAAGGGGGGAAACAATAAATATAAAGCAAACACATGCATAACAAGACAATAAGCAGTGCTAGAGGTGTTCTAACGCAGTGCTTGGCGATTCTGGCTGAGGGGGAAAACATCCGGGAAAGTTTTCCAGGTTCAGGACGTCTGTCAGACAGATGAACCGGAGGGGAAAGGTTGCATGTTCGCTATGCTAGGGACGTGTGGCGGACGAACGGACTATGTATTTGGAGTCGTCTCGTCATTCTGAGCAACTTTCATGTATAAAACTTTTTCAACCGAGTTACGGATTATTTTATAGGATTTTTAAAAGTTTTTAACAATATTATGGAATTATTTATATTAACAAAAATGGAATATGACATCAGCATTGCGTGGGGATGACGTCAGCAGTCAACAAACTCGCTGACGAGTCAAAGTTGACCAATGGGTCCCACGTGTCAGAGACAATGGACTAACAGTGTATTAATTTTAACTAAACAGATGTCTTACTTAGCTAATTAACTAATTTTATTTATAAAAACGTTTTAGTTAAACTAATTACATGGTGGGGCCCGCCTGTCAGTGGTACTGGGCTGCCCAGTCAGCAGTTGACTGGGTCAACCCAGTCAACTGGGGCCCGCAGGGCCCGTTGGCAGCGACCCTGGGAGCGGCCCCAGGCCACATCGGCGGTCGGCGCCGGAGTTGCGCCGGCGAGCAAATTGCGCGGCGGCGCGCGGCGGGGGTGGTCGGAAAATGCACACAAAGCACGGGAAGGGTCGCGTGTGGGTGCGTTGGAAAGAGCGTGCGACGGCGAGGTGATCTGCGGCGGTGGCATGGCCGGAGGAGCACCGTGGCGACGACGGCGAGCCCATCGGCGGACGGTGGCGCTCTGGCCTCGATCGAGAGCGAGGCGGGGCAACTAAGGGGACTATACGCGGGCACGGGGCGGCGTCGTGGGCGCCTTGACGCGCGCCCAAAGCAGTTGCGGGCGTGCAGGCGGCAGCCATGGCGAGCGGCGGAGCTCAGTAACGTGGCGGGATGGCTACAGGCGTAGAAAACGAGGGGGTAGGAGGAGGGGAGCACGGGGTGCTCACCGTCGTTGCTGGGAAGGCTCGAGGGAGAGTCGAGGTGGCCGAAGTCACTGGC
Organism: Triticum timopheevii; assembly: GCA_963921465.1. Classification (NCBI taxonomy): domain Eukaryota; kingdom Viridiplantae; phylum Streptophyta; class Magnoliopsida; order Poales; family Poaceae; genus Triticum; species Triticum timopheevii. The sequence continues at coordinate 227,673,936 of OY997270.1, read as the reverse complement.
GAGCTCGCGGTGGCAGGAGCGGAGGAAGAAGGGCCGGCCCGGCGATGAAGAGGCTCCTAGCTCCTGCGCGTGGGCGTGGACGACGGAGCGGACGGCGGCCGTCCTCCTGGATGCCTCCGGGCAGTGCGGGGCGGTTGGTGGCCGGGGAATCAACGCGGAGACGGCGACGATGGCGCTCGATCGTTGTGGTGAAGATGGAGCGAGCGAGAGGAGGGCGAGAGCGGGCAAGTGGGCGAGTGGATGCGGTGGATGCGGGAGAAATATCTGGGGGAGGCCTCGGTGGTGTTCTTATCCTCTCGGGGCATCGCCGGCGAGGTGGTCGGGGGCAGCCATGCCCCTGTAGCGACCGAGACAGAGGAACATGAAGGGAGGGGGAGCGACCGAGAGGGCAAGGTGGGCCGACTGGGTCGGTCTGCTGGGCTAGGCCAAGTGGGAGTCAGGGGGGTTTCTCTTTCTTTTGCTTCTTTTCCATTTTCCATTTTCTCTTGTCCTTTTGCATTTTCTTTTTGTACCAAATGAGTTTTGTTATGAACAAAACTTGGCACATAAATCTAACACAATATATTGAGATGGAACAAAAAGTATGGGGTCAAAAGGAGTTGTCTAACCACTTTTCGAAATTGAAAAGGCCAATTTAATTGCCGCTTGGACCAAAACTTAATCCCATGGGCATTTTGGGAATTCAAAAGAGGTTGGTTCCAACATGAAAAAATATCCAGGGATTATTTGACACATCTTGAACATTTTTATTTTGAAGTTTGACAAATTTGAATTTGTAATTGAATAGTGACTTGGATCAAGTGAGGATTAGCAACAGTAAGAGTGATGACCTGGCATCATTAGCAGGAGGTTACTCTAGCTTAATTATCCGGGTGTCACAACGGGCTAGCATACTTTCTTTACTTGAATCACATGCACTTATGATTGGAACTCTAGCAAGCATCCGCAACTACTAAAGATCATTAAGATCGTGAAACTCAACCATAGCATTAAGTATCAAGTCCTCTTTATCCCATACACAACAACCTACCTACTTGGGTTTAAGCTTCTGTCACTCTTGCAACCCACTATAAGCGAATCATGAACGTATTGCAACACCCTAAAATGGGGATCCCTCACGTTTATGCGGGGCGGAGGGTACCGTAGGACAGCACCATAAATAAAATATACAATCATACCAACCAAGATCACGATTAACCCATGGGACAAAACGGATCTACTCAAACATCATAGGATAGCCAAATATCATTGGGAAATAATATATGGAGTTGAGCACCATGTTTAAGTAGAGATTACATCAGGGAGAAGGGGTGTTATGCCGCTGCATAGAGGGGGTGAAAGTTGGTGTTGATGGTAGCAAGAGTGTTGATGTAGATCGCCATCATGATCGTTGGCCCGACGGCACTCTGGCACCACCGGGAGAGAGGGGGAGAGAGCCCCCATCTTTATTCTTCTTCCTTGGCCTCCCCCTAGATGGGAGGAGAGCCCCCCTGGTCCATGGCCTCCATGTCGGCAGAGGAGCCCCTCCGAGATTGGATCTCCCTCTCTGTTCTCTTCTGTTTCGCGTTGCCCAAATCTGGCCCTTCACGGTTTTTTAAATTCCCGGAGATCCATAACTCCGATTGGGCTAAAGTTTTTACAATATTTTTTCCATAAATTATGTTTCTTGTGCCAAAAGAAGGGCCCCAACCGACCTTCGAGGAGGGCACAAGATACCTGGGCGCGCCAGGGGATGCCCGGCGCGCCCTGGTGGGTTGTGGTCACCGTGGGCCCCCGTTTGCGTTGATTCCTCCTCCCAAAAATCATAAATATTCCAAAATAATTCTCCGTAAACTTTTACCGCGTTTGGACTTCGTTTGGTATGGATTTTCTGTGAAACAAAAACATGCAACAAACATGAACTAGCACTAGGCACTGGATCAATAGGTTAGTCCAATAAATCATATAAAAAGTTGCCAAAATATGTGAAAGTTGTATAATATTGTTGGGGAACGTAGTAATTTCAAAAAAATTCCTACGCACACGCAAATATCAAGGTGATGCATAGCAACAAGAGGGGAGAGTGTGTCCACGTACCCTCGTAGACCGAAAGCGGAAGCGTTAGCACAGCGCTGTTGATGTAGTCGTATGTCTTCACGATCCGACCGATCAAGTACCAAATGCACGGCACCTCCGAGTTCTGCACATGTTCAACTCGATGACGTCCCTCAAACTCCGATCCAACCGAGCTTTGAGGGAGAGTTTCGTCAGCACGGCGGCGTGGTGACAATGATGATGTTTTACCGACGCAGGGCTTCGCCTAAGCACCGCTATGATATTATCGAGGTGGACTATGGTGGAGGGGGGCACCGCACTCGGCTAAGAGACCCAAGGGATCAATTGTTGTGTCTAGAGGTGCCCCCCTGCCCCCGTATATAAAGGAGCAAGGGGGAGGCGGCCGGCCTAGGAGGAGGGCGCGCCAAGGGGGGAGTCCTACTCCCACCGGGAGTAGGACTCCTCCTTTCCTTGTTGGAGTAGAAGAAGGGAAGGGAGAAGGAGAAGGAAGGAAGGGGGTGCCCCCCTCCCTAGTCCAATTCGGACTAGTCCATGGGCAGGGGTGCGGCCACCCTTTGGGGCCTTTCTATCCTTTCCCGTATGGCCCATTAAGGCCCAATACGAATTCCCGTAACTCTCCGGTACTCCGAAAAATACCTGAATCACTCGGAACCTTTCCGATGTCCGAATATAGTCGTCCAATATATCGATCTTTACGTCTCGACCATTTCGAGACTCCTCGTCATGTCCCCGATCTCATCCAGGACTCCGAACTCCTTCGGTACATCAAAACACATAAACTCATAATATAACCGTCATCTAACTTTAAACGCGCAAACCCTACGGGTTCGAGAACTATGTAGACATGACCAAGAAATGTCTCCGGTCAATAACCAATAGCGGAACCTGGATGCTCATATTGGCTCCTACATATTCTACGAAGATCTTTATCGGTCAAACCGCATAACAACATACGTTGTTCCCTTTGTCATCGGTATGTTTACTTGCCCGAGATTCGATCGTCGGTATCTCAATACCTAGTTCAATCTCGTTACCGGCAAGTCTCTTTACTCGTTACATAATGCATCATCCCATAACTAACTCATTAGCTACATTGCTTGCAAGGCTTATAGTGATGTGCGTTACCGAGAGGGCCCAGAGATACCTCTCCGACAATCGGAGTGACAAATCCTAATCTCGAAATACGCCAACTCAACATGTACTGATGTCTACTACACAACCTTCTTCTTGTAGACGTTGTTGGGCCTGCAAGTGCATAGGTTTGTAGGACAGTAGCAAATTTCCCTCAAGTGGATGACCTAAGGTTTATCAATCCGTCGGAGGCGTAGGAGGAAGATGGTCTCTCTCAAACAACCCTGCAACCAAATAACAAAGAGTCTCTTGTGTCCCCAACACACCCAATACAATGGTAAATTGTATAGGTGCACTAGTTCGACGAAGAGATGGTGATATTAGTGCAATATGGATAGTAGATATAGGTTTTTGTAATCTAAAAATATAAAAACAGCAAGGTAACTAATGATAAAAGTGAGCGTAAAAGGTATTGCAATGATAGGAAACAAGGCCCGGGGTTCATACTTTCACTAGTGCAAGTTCTCTCAACAACAATAACATAGATAGATCATATAACAATCCCTCAACATGCAACAAAGAGTCACTCGAAAGCCACTAATAGCGGAGAACAAACGTAGAGATTATGGTAGGGTACGAAACCACCTCAAAGTTATTCTTTCGAATCGATCTATTAAAGAGTTCGTACTAGAATAACACCTTAAGACACAAATCAACCAAAACCCTAATGTCACCTAGATACTCCATTGTCACCTCAAGTATCCGTGGGCATGATTATACGATATGCGTCACACAATCTCAAATTCAACCAATCAACATAAAAGTACTTCAAAGAGTGCCCCAAAGTTTCTACCGGAGAGTCAAGAAAACGTGTGCCAACCCCTATGCATAGGTTCATGGGCGAAACCCGCAAGTTGGTCACCAAAACATACATCAAGTGGCACGTGATATCCCATTCTCACCACAGATAAACACGGCAAGACATATATCAAGTGTTCTCAAATCAAAGACTCAATCTGATAAGATAACTTCAAGAGGGAAACTCAATTCATCACAAGAGAGTAGAGGGGGAGAAACATCATAAGATCCAACTAATAATAGCAAAGCTCGCGATACATCAAGATCGTCACGAGAGAGAGAGAGAGATCAAACACATAGCTACTGGTACATACCCTCAGCCCCGAGGGTGAACTACTCCCTCCTTGTCATGGATAGCGCCGGGATGATCAAGATGGCCACCGGTGATGGATTCCCCCTCCGGCAGGGTACCAGAACGGGCTCCCGAGAGGTTTTTGGTGGCTATAGAGGCTTGCGGCGGCAGAACTCCCGATCTATCTTGATCTTCGATGGTTTTAGGGTACGTAGGGTTATATAGGAGAAAGAAGTCGGTCGGGGGGGGGGGGGTTGCTCGAGGGGTCCACGAGACAGGGGCGCACCCTGTAGGGGGGTGCCCCCCTATCTCCTGGGCTCCTCGAGTATCTTCTGACTTGAACTCCACGTCTCCAAGATGATATTCTTCCAAAAAATCACGTTGTCGAAGGTTTCATTCCGTTTGGACTCCGTTTGATATTCCTTTTCTTCGAAATACTGAAACAGGCAATAAAACAGCAGTATGGGCTGGGCCTCGGTTAATAGGTTAGTCCCAAAAATGATATAAATGTGTAAAATAAAGCCCATAAACATCCAAAAGGGGCAATATAATAGCATGGAACAATCAAAAATTATAGATACGTTGGAGACGTATCAAGCATCCCCATGCTTAATTCCTTCTCGTCCTCGAGTAGGTAAATGATAAAAAAGAAATTTTGATGTGGAATGCTACCTAGCATAATTTATAATGTAATTTTCTTTATTGTGGCTTGAATGTTCAGATCCAAATGATACAAAATAAAAGTTCATATTGACATGAAAATGGTGATACTTCAAGCATACTAATCAAAGTAATCATGTCTTCTCAAAATAACATGGCCAAAGAAAGTTATCCCTACAAAATCATATAGTCTGGCTGTTGCTCTATCTTCATCACACAAAGTATTTAATCATGCACAACCCCGATGACAAGCCAAGCAATTGTTTCGTACTTTAATAATCTCAAACTCTTTCAACTTTCACGCAATACATGAGCGTGAGCCATGGACATAGCACTATATGTGGAATAGAATGGTGGTTGTGGAGAAGACAAAAAGGAGAAGATAGTCTCACATCAACTATGCATATCAACGGGCTATGGAGATGCCCATCAATAGATATCAATGTGAGTGAGTAGGGATTGCCATGCAACGGATGCACTAGAGCTATAAATATATGAAAGCTCAACAAAAGAAACTAAGTGGGTGTGCATCCATATCGCTTGCTCACGAAGACCTAGGGCACTTTTGAGGAAGCCCATCATTGGAATATACAAGCCAAGTTCTATAATGAAAAATTCCCACTAGTTTATGAAAGTGACAACATATGAGAGTCTCTATCATGAAGATCATGGTGCTATTTTGAAGCACAAGTGTGTAAAAAGAGATAGTAGCATTGTCCCTTCTCTCTTTTTCTCTCATTTTATTTTTTCTTCTTCTTTTTTCTTTTTTCTTTTTTTTCTTTCTTTGGCCTTCCCCCCCCCCCTTTTTTTTCTTTTTGGCCTTTCTATTTTGTAAAGTCCGAAGTCTCATCCCGACTTGTGGGGGAATCATAGTCTTCATCATCCTTTCCTCACTAGGACAATGCTCAAATAATGAAGATCATCACACTTTTATGGATTTACAACTCAAGAATTACAACTCAAAGCTAGAACAAGATATGACTCTATATGAATGCCTCCGGCGGTGTACCGGGATATGCAATGAATCAAGAGTGACATGTATAAAAATTATGAAGGTGGCCTTGCCACAAATACAATGTCAACTACATGATCATGCAAAGAGCAATATGACAAAAGTAATGCGTGTCATATGAACGGAACGGTGGAAAGTTGCATGGCAATATATCTCGGAATGGCTATGGAAATGCCATAATAGGTAGGTATGGTGGCTGTTTTGAGGAAGGTATATGGTGGGTGTATGGTACCGGCAAAAGTTGCACGGCACAAGAGAGGCTAGCAATGGTGGAAAGGTGAGGTGCGTATAATCCATGGACTCAACATTAGTCAAAAGAACTCATGTACTTGTTGCAAAAATCTAGAAGTCATCAAAAACCAAAGCACTACGCGCATGCTCCTAGGGGGATATATTTTTAGGAAAAGACCATCGCTCGTCCCTGACCGCCACTCATAAGGAAGACAATCAATAAATAAAATTGTGCTCCAACTTCATCACAAAGCGGTTCACCATACGTGCATGCTACGGGAATCACAAACCTCAACACAAGAATTTTTCATAATCACCTCAACTAGAATTACTTTAATATCACTACCTCCATATCTCAAAACAATTATCAAGTATCAAATTGATCATGGCATCCAATTCACTTTCTATCATAGTTTTTATTATACCCAACTTGGATGCTCATCATTCTAGGACCAAATTTGTAACCATAGAAAATACCATGCTGCTCTAAAAGACTCTCAAAATAATATAAGTGAAGTATGAGAGACTAGCAATTTCTACAAAATATAACCACCGCCGTGCTCTAAAAGATATAAGTGATGCACTAGAGCAAATGACAAACTACTCCGAAAGATATAAGTGAAGATCAATGAGTAGTCGAATAATTGTGCAACTATGTGAAGACTCTCTAACATTAAGGAATTTCAGATCTTGGTATTGTATTCAAACAGCAAGCAAAACAAAATAAAATGACATTGCAAGGATAGCACAACTCATGTGGAGAAGCGAAAACTTAGGCTCAACCGATACGAACCAATAGTTGTTGAAGAAGAAAGGTGGGATGCCTACCGGGGCATCCCCAAGCTTAGATGCTTGAGACTTCTTGAAATATTATCTTGGGGCGCCTTGGGCATCCCCAAGCTTGAGCTTTTGTGTCTCCTTAATTCCTCTCATATCATGGTTTCTCTATTTCTCAAAAGCTTCATCCACACCAAACTCAACAAGAACTCGTGAGATAGGTTAGTATAAACCAATGCAAAACCTTATAATTTTATACTGTAACAAATCACTAAAATTATTATTCAACATTGCATACTAAATTCCTCTGCATATTTAATACTCCTATCCTCAAATAGAATCATTAAACAAGCAAACATAAGCAAACAATGCAAACATAACAGCAATCTGCCAAAACAGTACAGTCTGTAAAGAATGCAAGAGTATCAATACTTCCCTAACTCCAAAAATTATGAAATAAAATTCCCACTGTAGTGAATTTATCATAGCTCAATACGCAAAAGGTTTCAACATTATACCATTTTCTTACTTTTCTAGGGAATTTTTTCAACAGCGGTAAACTTCCTGTTTTCAAACAGGAACATGTATACTAGCAAAATAAGCATGGCAAAGGCTATCCTTGACTTTTTTATTGAAACAAAAGATGAAAAACATTATTCTCAATAACATCAAACAAATACTAACAAGAGGAAATGATGCTCCAAGCAAAACACATATCATGTGGTGAATAAAAATATAGGTCCAAGTAAAGTTACCGATGAACGAAGACGAAAGAGGGGATGCCATCCGGGGCATCCCCAAGCTTAGGCTCTTGGTTGTCCTTGAATATCACCTTGGGGTGCCTTGGGCATCCCCAAGCTTAGGCTCTTGCCACTCCTTATTCCATAGTCCATCGAATCTTTACCCAAAACTTGAAAACTTCACAACACAAAGCTCAACAGAAAACTCATAAGCTCCGTTAGTATAAGAAAATAAAACCATCACTTAGGTACTGTAATGAACTCATTATAAATTAATATTGGTGTAATATCTACTTTACTCCAACTTATATATGGTTCATATCCTCCGATACTACTCACAGATTCATCAAAATAAGCAAACAACACATAGAAAACAGAATCTGTCAAAATCAGAACAGTCTGTAGTAATCTATATCAAACGTATACTTATGGAACTCCAAAAATTCTACCAAATTAGGAAGACCTGAGAAATTTGCGTACCAATACAGAGCAAAAAGAATAAGATCAGAATCACGTTTCTATTAATTAAAAAAACTAATTTACTGGGTGCAAAAGTTTCTGAATCTCAGCAGGATCAACACAACTATCACCGTAAGCTATCCTAAAGGTCTTACTTGGCACTTTATTGAAACAAAAGCTATAAAACATGATTACTACAGTATCATAATAATGTGAACACACAAAAACATTAAGGATAAATATTGGGTTGTCTCCCAACAAGCGCTTTTCTTTAATGCCTTTCTAGCTAGGCATGATGATGGCAATGATGCTCACATAAAAGATAAGAATTGAAACATAACGGGAGCATCATGAAGCATATGACTAGCACATTTAAGTCTAACCCACTTCCTATGCATAGGGATTTTATGAGCAAACAACTTATGGGAACAATAATCAACTAGCATAGGAAGGTAGCCTTTCTAGCTAGGCATGATGATGGCAATGATGCTCACATAAAAGATAAGAATTGAAACATAATGGGAGCATCATGAAGCATATGACTAGCACATTTAAGTCTAACCCACTTCATATGCATAGGGATTTTGTGAGCAAACAACTTATGGGAATAATAATCAACTTGCATAGGAAGGTAAAACAAGCATAGCTTCAAGATTTCAAGCACATAGGGAGGAAACTTGACATTATTGCATTTCCTACAAGCATAAGTTCCTCCCTCATAATAATTTTCAGTAGCATCATGAATGAATTCAACAATATAACCAGCACCTAAAGCATTCCTTTCATGATCTACAAGCATAGAAAATTTACTACTCTCCACATAAGCAAAATTCTTCTCATTCGGAATAGTAGTGGGAGCAAACTCAACAAAATAGTTATCATGTGAGGCATAATCCAATTGAAAACTAAAATCATGATGACAAGTTTCATGGTTATCATTATTCCTAATAGCATACAAGTCATCACAATAATCATCATAGATAGCAACTTTGTTCTCATAATAAATTCGTACCTCTTCCAAAATAGTGGAATCATCACTAAATAAAGTTGACACTCTTCCAAACCCACATTCATCAATATAATCATCATAAATAGGAGGCATGCTTTCATCATAATAAATATTCTAAGAAGATCTTTATCGGCCAAACCGCATAACAACATACGTTGTTCCCTTTGTCATCGGTATGTTTACTTGCCCGAGATTTGATCGCAATACCTAGTTCAACCTCGTTACCGGCAATTCTCTTTACTCGTCATGTAATGCATCATCCCGTAACTAACTCATTAGCTACATTGCTTGCAAGGCTTATAGTGATGTGCATTACCGAGAGGGCCCAGAGATACCTCTTCGACAATCGGAGTGACAAATCCTAATCTCGAAATACGCCAACTCAACATGTACTGATGTCTACTACACAACCTTATTCTTGTAGACGTTGTTGGGCATGCAAGTGCACTGGTTTGTAGGACAGTAGCAAATTTCCCTCAAGTGGATGACCTAAGGTTTATCAATCCGTGGGAGGCGTAGGATGAAGATGGTCTCTCTCAAACAACCCTGCAACCAAATAACAAAGAGTCTCTTGTGTCCCCAACACACCCAATACAATGGTAAATTGTATAGGTGCACTAGTTCGGCGAAGAGATGGTGATACAAGTGAAATATGGATAGCAGATATAGGTTTTTGTAATCTGAAAATATAAAAACAGCAAGGTAACCAATGATAAAAGTGAGCGTAGAAGGTATTGCAATGATAGGAAACAATGCCTAGGGTTCATACTTTCACTAGTGCAAGTTCTCTCAACAATAATAACATAGATAGATCATATAAAAATCCCTCAACATGCAACAAAGAGTCACTCCAAAGCCATAATAGCGGAGAACAAACGTAGAGATTATGGTAGGGTACAAAACCACCTCAAAGTTATTCTTTCGGATCAATCTATTAAAGAGTTTGTACTAGAATAACACCTTAAGACACAAATCAACCAAAACCCTAATGTCACCTAGATACTCCATTGTCACCTCAAGTATCCGTGGGCATGATTATACGATATGCGTCACACAATCTCAAATTCATCCAATCAACATAAAAGTACTTCAAAGAGTGCCCCAAAGTTTCTACCGGAGAGTCAAGAAAACGTGTGCCAACCCCTATGCATAGGTTCATGGGCGGAACCCGCAAGTTGGTCACCAAAACATACATCAAGTGGCACGTGATATCCCATTGTCACCACAGATAAACACGGCAAGACATACATCAAGTGTTCTCAAATTAAAGACTCAATCCGATAAGATAACTTCAAGAGGGAAACTCAATTCATCACAAGAGAGTAGAGGGGGAGAAACATCATAAGATCCAACTATAATAGCAAAGCTCGCGATACATCAAGATCATGCCATAGAGAGAACACGAGAGAGAGAGAGAGAGATCAAACACGTAGCTACTGGTACATACCCTCAGCCCCGAGGGTGAACTACTCCCTCCTCGTCATGGATAGCATCGGGATGATGAAGATGGCCACCGGTGATGGATTTCCCCTCCGGCAGGGTGCTGGAACGGGCTTCCGAGAGGTTTTTGGTGGCTACAGAGGCTTGCGGCGGTGGAACTCCCGATCTATCTTGATCTTCGATGGTTTTAGGGTACATAGGGTTATATGGGCGAAAGAAGTTGGTCGGGGGGTGCTCGAGGGGTCCACGGACAGGGGGCGCGCCCTGTAGGGGGACGCGCCCCCTATCTCCTGGGCTCCTCGAGTATCTTCTGACTTGAACTCCACGTCTCCAGGATGATATTCTTCCAAAAAATCACGTTGCCGAAGGTTTCATTCCGTTTGGACTCCATTTGATATTCCTTTTCTTCGAAATACTGAAACAGACAATAAAACAGCAATATGGGTTGGGCCTCCGGTTAATAGGTTAGTCCCAAAAATTATATAAATGTGTAAAATACAGCCCATAAACATCCTAAAGGGGTAATATAATAGCATGGAACAATCAAAAATTATAGATACGTTGGAGACGTATCATGTACCTTCGGAGACACCTATAGAGCTCCTTTATAATCACCCAGTTACGTTGTGACGTTTGGTAGCACACAAAGTGTTCCTCTGGTAAATGGGAGTTGCATAATCTCATAGTTATAGGAACATGTATAAGTCATGAAGAAAGCAATAGCAACATAATAAACGATCAAGTGCTAAGCTAACGGAATGGGTCAAGTCAATCACATCATTCTCCTAATGATGTGATCCTGTTAATCAAATGACAACTCATGTATATGGTTAGGAAACTTAACCATCTTCGATTAACGAGCTAGTCAAGTAGAGGCATACTAGTGAGACTATGTTTGTCTATGTATTCACACATGTATTATCCAGTTAATACAACTCTAGCATGAATAATAAACATTTATCATGAAATAAGGAAATAAATAATAACTTTAGTATTGCCTCTAGGGCATATTTCCTTCAGTCTCCCACTTGCACTAGAGTCAATAATCTAGTTCACATCACCATGTGATTTAACAATAATATTCACATCTGTATGTGATTAATACCCGTAGTTCACATCATCATGTGACCAACGCCCAAAGGGTTTACTAGAGTCAATAATCTAGTTCACATCGATATGTGATTATCACCCAAAGAGTACTAAGGTGTGATCATGTTTTGCTCATGAGAGAAGTTTAGTCAACGCGTCTGTCACATTCAGAGCCGTATGTATTTTGCAAATATTCTATGTCTACAATGCTCTGCATGGAGCTACTATAGCTAATTGCTCCCACTTTCAATATGTATCCAGATTGAGACTTATAGTTATCTGGATCGGTGTAAAAGCTTGCACTGTTGTAACTCTTTACGACAGGCTCTTTTATCACCTCCATAATCGAGAAATATTTCCTGAGTCATCACTAAGGATTTTCTTGACCGCTGTCCAGTGATCTACTCTTAGATCAAAATTGTACTCTCTTGCCAAACTCAGAGCAAGGTATACAATAGGTCTGGTACACGGCATAGCATACTTTATAGAACCTATCACTGAGGCATAGGGAATGACTTTTCATTCTCTTTCTATTTTCTTCCATGGTCGGGTTTTGAGTCTTACTCAACTTCACACCTTGCAACACATACAAGAACTCCTTCTTTGACTGTTCCATTTTGAATTACTTCAAAATCTTATCAAGGTATGTACTCATTGAAAAATTCTTATCAAGCGTCTTGATCTATCTTATACATCTTGATGCCCAATATGTAAGCAGCTTTACCGAGGTCTTTCATTGAAAAACTCTTATTCAAGTATCCCTTTATGCTATCCAGAAATTCTATACCATTTCCAATCAACAATATGTCATCTACATATAGTTTTTAGAAAATGCTACAGAGCTCCCACACACTTTCTTGTAAATACAGGCTTCTCCAAAAGTCTATATAAAACCATATGCTTTTGATTAACTCATCAAAGCATATATTCCAACTCCGAGATGCTTGCACCAGTCCATAGATGGATCGCTGGAGCTTGCACATTTCGTTAGCACCTTTAGGATTGACAAAACCTTCTGGTTGCATCATATACAACTCTTCTTTAATAAATCCATTAAGGAATGCAGTTTTGACATTGTAAGTGCATCTAGTGCCCCTTAGTGATTTTGGTGTATTGAAGACTTATAGGTTAAGGGAGTAATGTGTTTATGAGTGTACACAGGTCTATAAGTCTATGAGGAGTTTGATATTTACAGAGAAAGTCGACCCCTAAAAATGAATATCTTCGACTAAAGATTTTGGTATTCCTGAAGACTTTCATAAAGACTTTGAAAGTGAAGAAATTGGTGTGTCCGGGAAGACTTGATATTCATGCGAGGAATATGAAGCTTGAAGACTTTCGTTTTCATAGTTTTGTTTTTCTCCTTCTTGAGTCATAGGAAACACCGTAATGTTAAAGGGGGTCGAGGAAATACTAAGGAAAATTTTCCATGTGATGCTCAACTCAAAATCCTACACCTACCAATCCCTTCGAGTGAAGCCATTGGAAATCTCAAACAGTTCAGTTAATTTCTTCAGTGACAGAGACGAAGTTCTTCTGACCGCTGAGGAATTTGTTCTAACTGAGGAGTTAGGAATTCGCCAGTGCGGATTGCCTATACAGTGAGGAACATGATAGCCCTGAGGAATTTGAGAGTAAAATTTCCGACCGTTGCTGTGCTTTGCGCCAGCTGTCCCAAAATATCTTATCCACATAACGGTCATATCATTGCAGGGCATTTATGTCTTATCATGTCGGGCTGCTCCCTAGGCTATAAATAGCCGCCCTCTACAACCACTACCTGAAACTTGTCATTTGAGAGCAACCCATCCTCCGAGGACTTTGAGCGAAAATCATCGAGTGATGAAAATCCAAACCCAAACACCCACAAACCCAAAGTGATTGAGCATCACTGAAGAGATTGATCCTGCATGGATCCGACGCTTATTACCTTTGAAGACTGTGCTTCTTCCAGACGGTTAGGCGTCATGGTCTAGAGCATCCAAGAGGAATTGTGGATCGCCGAGTGACCGAAGTCTGTGAAGGTTTGGAAGTCGCCTGAAGACTTACCACGAGTGATTGGACGAGGTCTGTGTGACCTTAGTTCAAGGAGAATACGGTGAGGACTTGGCGTCCTGAGCTGCGTGCTCAGCGACTGGGTGTCCGGGACTGTGTGTCCTCGAGTTTAAATACTCAGCCACTCCAACCATACGTACAACAGAGACAGCAGTTGGAACTGGTCTACCAAATCTTTGTCTTCACCAACCGTACTGGTTCTATTTACTCAACTCTTTCATTTCCTCATTACTGTGTTGAGTGATTGTTCATATCTGTGTTTGAAGACTTTGACTGAAGACTTTCTCAATTTCTTCAGTTCAATTTCTTCAGTCTGTTTGTCTTCATCTTGTGTTATCCTGTGTTTACACTTTTTGTACTCTGTGATTGTCTTCATTTCATCATGATGACTATGTGTGTATTTTGTTATGCTTACTTCTGAGCACTTATTCCGCTGCAAGTAGTTCTTCGCTAAGGAATTTCCTCACCTGCAAATTCCTCAGTGAAGAATTCATAAAAATTGCCTATTCACCCCCCCCCCTCTAGTCGACATAACGCACTTTCAATTGGTATCATAGCCAGGTTCTCCCTTGTTCTGTGTGATTTTGGTTTAACCGCCTGGAGTTTTAGTTATGCCGACCGCAGGTATGATCAAGGTCTCTGCTGGGTGTCCTACCTTCGATGGCCCGGACTACCCCTACTGGAAAAATAAGATGTGAATGCATCTTGAAGCAATTGACAACGATCTCTGGTACGTTGTGGAAAATGGTGTTCCCTCAGTCACACCTTCCCTGAATGCTGCTGATGTGAAGAGATTCAAGCAACTCGATTCTCAAGCGAAGAATATCATATGTGGTCATCTAAGTAAAGGGCAGTATGGTAGAGTGAGTGCTTTGGAAACTACTAAGCTTATCTGGGATAGGCTCTCCAAAGTAAATGAAGGAGTCTCAACTCAACGTGACTCTCGTGTTGACGTTCTTCGCAATCTCTTCAACCGCTTCAAAAGACTTGACAATGAAAATGTTCAGCAAACCTTCGATCACCTCACTGATATCTCAGATGAGCTTCAAGCGCTCGGTGCCACTGACATCACCGATCATGAGGTGGTGAAGAAATTGCTGAGATCACTCGATTCGTCATTTGACACTCTGGCACTGATGATTCAAGAGCGTGCTGATTACAAGTCACTAGATCCTGCTGATATCCTCGAGAGGCTAAATACTCATGAGTTCCAGCTTGCTGAAAATAGAGATCTCTATGGTTCAAGCTATGGCAAACCATGTGCCCTGAAGACCAAGGCAGTGTTTGAATCTGAATGTGAAGATTTTGGTAGTAGCCTTGGTGATCCTGAAGAATTGAGACAGGAGCTAGCACTGCTCGTGAAGAAGTTCCAGAAATTCTCAAGACGTGGTCGCTTTGGAAAATCTTCAAGAAGCAGTGATTCCTCATCAAGTGACTATAAGAGAAGGCTATGCCACAAATGCAAGAAGCCTGGTCACTACATTCAAGATTGTCCTCAGTGGGACAAGGAACTAAAGAAGAAGAAATACAAGGACTACAGTTCTGACGATGCCAAGAAGAAGAAGAAATCTTCAAAGTCTTCGTCATCAAAATCCTCGAAGTCTTCATCCCACAAGATGAGCAGCTCCAAGAAGGCTCGGGCATTCATTGGCAAGGAAATGGATTCTGAGGCTGAATCTGAGGATAATGAGGAAGAAGAGGCATCCGAGGAGTCTGAGTCAGGTGTGGCGAGTCTAGCTCTTACTACCGCATTTGTCAGCAAGTCTATCTTCAACTCTGAAGAAAATGGCAACACCAACAACGCTGATGAAGGCAACGACGACTATGCTCCCACCTATTGCTTCATGGCAAAGGCTGCTAAGGTAACAAAATACCCCTCCTCTGAATCAAGTGAGGATGAATCTGATGAAAATCTTAAGCCCAGCTACTCTAAACTTGCTAAGATTGCTGTGAAACAACAAAAGGCCATTGAAAAACTTCAAAACATGCTAGACAAAAGTGATGATATGTTGGGTGATGAAATGGACCGCACTAAAGACTTAACTGAAAACCTTCAGAGACTTCATTCCAAGTTTGACGAACTTCAAGGTCATCATAACGCTCTCTTATCTGATCACGAGAAGCTTTCTCTTGAACTTCTTCAAAGAAAGCAAGATCTTGAGAAGCTAAGAGTGAGTTATGAAGATCTTCATAAGGAGCGTGATTCATTACTTGCTCAACAAATCAGCGCTACTCATGAAGAATTTGATCCCCCATGCTTAAAGTGCATTGAACGTAAATCTGCTAATTCTTCACCTGAATGTTCAAATGCTTCAACTATTACAAATTCTTCACCTGTCTCTGCTATCACTAATTCCTCATCTGAGGACATTGCTAGTATCACTGACAATGCAGGGCTGAAGGAATTGTATATGACAGGCATGTACAAAAGCCTCAAAGGGCATCAGACTCTCTGTAATGTGCTTAAAAAGCAGATCCTCAACAAAAACCCTAGGAAAGAGGGTATTGCGTTTGAGAGGAAACTCAATGCTGATGGAACATATTGGAAGCCTGAGTAGTACCCCAAAACCTCATGGGTTGCTGCAAAGGGACCTCCAGTTGATCCATCTAACTTATCCGGCTTTACATGTGAATCTCCTCATTCTTCTGATGAGTCATTTGACTCCAACTATAAACTGTTCAAAAATCAGAATGGTGAAGTATTTGCTAGATATGTTGGCACTAACTGCAGGAACGGTTCCCCTATGAAGAAAATCTGGGTTCCCAAAAGTTATGTTGAAAGTCTTCAGGTGAATGTCCTCATGACACCACCAGTGAAGAATAGGAATCCCAGATCAAACTCCTCATATGGACCAAATTCTTCATATGGATCCAAGTCCTCATACGGACCAAATTCCTCACATGGATCAAATTCCTCAAAAGGATCAAAGTCCTCATATGAACAGCATCGTGCTAACAACTCTGTTTCGCAGGGTATAGCTAAGGGCTATGAATATGTGCATTATTCTTCAAATCATTATGTTCATAAGTCCTTGAAGAATTTCTCTGCTTATTCATATGCTTACCCTAACCCCTCTTATGTGAAACGAAATGGATTGGCATCTTTGCCACCTTTCTCATATGGTGCTCGCAGAGTGATGAATTCTTTGCCACCCCTCCAGATGTGGGTGGTGAAGAAAAAGAACTAATCTCTTATGCAGGGTCGGGTCTCCAGACGTGCTTTAATGTCTGAAGAATTTGCTGGGGGCCTGACAAAGTGCCTGAAAGAACGCAGGCGAATCATGATGAAATGAACTTTCATTTCACACGTCCTAACACTGCTTATCTGTGCTATTGCTTGATGAAATTGAACTGATGATACTGATGTCATATTCTTCATTGATGAAGTATATGAGTTTGTAAGTTGCACTAATTTATCTGCAGGATGATCAACCCAAAGCAAATGAGTGGGTCCTCGATAGTGGATGTACAAATCACATGACTAGTGACAATAATCTATTGATGGATGCTCCCTTAACACCATCACATCTGAAGCATATCATCTTCGCTGACAAAGGCAAAAGTCAGGTATTGGGTCTAGGTAAGGTTGCGATCTTTAAGGATCGACACATGGACAAAGTCATGCTTGTCGAGTCCTTAGGATACAACCTCATGTCTGTCTCAATGCTTTGTGATCTTGATATGGTTGTTATCTTTGGCAAGTATCGTTGTGTTGTGATCATGGAAGCTGACAATTCCAAAGTCTTCGAAGGCTTTAGAAGAGGAGACTTGTACATTGTTGATTTCTCTATAGGACCACAACCTGCCGTGTGCTTACTTGCAAAAGCTTCAGAAGGCTGGCTATGGCATCGACGACTTGGTCACGCAGGCATGAGGAATTTGCACACGCTTGCGAAGAAGAAGCATGTCATTGGCATTGAGAATGTCAAATTCCTCAAGGATCACTTATGTGGTGCCTGTGAAGCTGGAAATATGACCAAGGCCAAGCATCCAGCGAAGACTATCATGACCACTACTCGACCATTTGAATTGCTTCACATGGATCTTTTCGGTCCTAATCATTATTCTACTATGACTAATGATGCATCTCTATATGGCTTTGTTATTGTTGATGATTATTCTCGTTACACATGGGTACACATTGTTACTTACAAACATGAAGTGCAGGAAGTCTTCAAACGATTTTCCTCGAGGGCTTCAACCAACTTTGGTGTGAAGATGAAGCACATCAGGAGTGACAATGGAACTGAGTTCAAGAATTCCGGTCTTAATGACTATCTTGATGAACTTGGTATTACTCATGAATTATCTGCTCCTTATACTCCTCGGAAAAATGGCGTCGTGGAGCGCAAGAACAAAACTCTTGTTGAGATGGCTCGCGCTATGCTTGATGAATACAAAACGCCTCATCGTTTTTGGATTGATGCAATTGATACCGCGTGCCACATCATCAACAGAGTATATCTTTACAAATTCTTCAAGAAGACTGCCTATGAACTCCTCACTGACAAGAAACCCAATGTGAGTTATTTCAAAGTCTTCGGTGCTAAATGTTGGATTAGAGATCCTCATCACAATGCTAAATTTGCACCGAAAGCACATGAAGGTTTTATGCTTGGTTACGGAAAGGACTCGCACACCTATAGGGTCTTCAACATCGCTCTTCACAATATTGTTGAAACTGTAGATGTGCGGTTTGATGAAACTAATGGCTCGCAAAGAGAGCACCTACCTTCTGTGATAGATGAACCAACACCTGAAGATTCTATCAAGTTCAAGGCTACCGAGGATGTCATTCCTACCGAAGAATCTACTGAAGAATTCATTCCCGAACGCGAAGACCATCTAGCTGATGTACCTGAGGAAAATGCTGAAGAAAATGGTGCTGAAGGAAATGCTGATCAAATTCCTCGACGACAACCAGCTCATCCTCGCGTTGCAAAAGAAGTGCAAGTTGAAAAGATCATCAATGACATTGAAGCACCAGGTCCTCTCACACGCTCAAAAGCTTCACATTTATCTAACTTTTGTGGGCACTATGCTTTTGTCTCTATCACAGAGCCCACTAAGGTAGATGAAGCATTTCTGGAGCCTGAGTGGATTCAGGCCATGCAAGAAGAATTACATCAGTTCAAGCTCAACAATGTCTGGGAACTGGTCAAACGTCCAGATCATCGCAAGCATAATATCATCGGCACAAAGTGGATCTACCGCAACAAGCAAGATGAAAATGGCCTTGTGGTGAGGAATAAGGCACGACTTGTAGCTCAAGGCTACACACAGGTTGAAGGAATTGATTTCGATGAAACTTTTGCACCTGTTGCTAGACCTGAGGCTATTCGCATATTACTTGCTTATGCTAATCATCATAATATCACTTTATATCAAATGGATGTGAAAAGTGCATTCCTCAATGGTAAGCTTGAGGAAGAAGTATATGTTGCTCAACCCCCAGGTTTTGAAGATCCAAAGAATCCTGACAAAGTCTTCAGACTCAACAAGGCCCTCTATGGCCTCAAGTAGGCCCCTCGGGCGTGGTATGATGCTTTGAAGGAATTCTTCGTGAAAAATGGTTTCACACCCGGTTCACTCGACCCTACTCTCTTTACTAAATCTTATGATGGTGAACTGTTTGTGTGCCAAATATACGTTGATGATATTATGTTTGGCTGTACTGACCAACGTTATAGTGATGAATTTGCCTATATGATGAGTGAAGAATATCAAATGTCTATGATGGGAGAGTTGAAATTCTTCTTAGGTCTTCAAATTCGTCAACAGCACAATGGCATATTCATATCTCAGGAGAAATACCTCAAGGATGTACTGAGGAAATTCGACATGCAAGATTGCAAAGGAGTCAAAATTCCTATGCCCACAAATGGCCATCTATGCACTGATGAAAATGGTATTGACTTCGATCACAAGGTATACCGCTCCATGATTGGTTCTTTATTGTACTTATGTGCATATAGGCCAAATATAATGCTTAGTGTTTGCATGTGTGCCCGATTTCAAGCTACACCGAAGGAATCACACCATAAGGCTGTGAAGCATATTCTTCGATATCTAGCTCGCACACCAACACTAGGACTATGGTACCCCAAGGGCTCTACCTTTGATCTCATTGGATATTCTGACTCTGACTATGCTGGTGATCGTGTGGACCGCAAGTCAACATCTGGTACTTGTCATTTCCTCGGACGATCTTTGGTCTATTGGTCCTCGAAGAAACAGAACTGCGTATCACTGTCTACTGCGGAAGCTGAGTATATTGCTGCTGGTTCTTGCTGTGCTCAATTGCTGTGGATGAAGCAAAATCTCAAGGACTACGGCATCAACATGAAGAATGTGCCTCTCTACTGTGATAATGAGAGTGCCATCAAGATTGCTCATAACCCAGTTCAGCACTCGAAGACAAAGCGCATTCAGGTCCGTCATCATTTTCTTCGTGATCATGTGTTGAAGGGAGACATTGCTATTGAACATTTGAAGACTGAAGAACAGCTAGCCGATATCTTCGCAAAGCCCTTGGATGAGAAGAAATTTAGCAAGTTGCGGTGTGAGCTAAATATCTTAGAGTCTTCGAATGTTCTTTGAAAAGGACACACATCCTAACACTTATGCAAAATTGATTACTTAGATGTGCAACACATGAAGAAACGTTTTTCCTCAATCAATGAAGAATAACACTCTAAGTGTGAAGAAATTAATGAAGAATTTGATTCTCAGAACCCTACGACAATTGTACGCGGTGTCTGAAATCATCATTCTTATACGGTGGGTCACGCCACCACCAAAGTTGAAAATCTTCAATTTGAGTTATTCTCAGTTTTTGAAATTCATCAGTTTTTCAAATTCTTCAACTTTGCAAAATCTTCACTATTTCCGTCGTTTTTCTTCATTGGCTATATATATATATGGGTTTATGTCCTCCACAGCATTCACTTATGGCTATTTCTTCAAGTTGCATTTTCTGCTAAGTGAATGTGATCGGACCCTTCCCCCTCTATGCTATACTCAACCCAATCTATTCACAAATTCTTCATGTGCGTTCTACTTGAAACTCGTTCAAAATCTTCACTGTGTCCTGTCACCTGAAGAAATTGCAAATGGAACTTTAAAACTAATCCTATCCAAATTTTTCGGTTTTGCCGCTCAAACCGTTCCGTATCCCACGATAGACTTATCTATTCACCCACGATCTAACATGATCTCCACTATCCAGTACGTGGGTGACACATGTCAAGCGAATGAGAAGGGCCAGGGGCACATTCGTCCTAAATCTTCGGGCGAACAGTTTTTCACTGCGACTATAAATACCCCCTCACCCTTCTTCACTTCCTTTACTCCGCTCGACCGCTCTCTCTCTCGCTCGAGCTTCTCAAACCCTAGCGCCGCCGCTACTCCACCGTCGCCAGTGAGGAAGAGCTTCACTGCCTTGACCTCGTCGCCGTCGTACTCGCGCCGGCCGCGGAAATCTTCACTCCGCCGCCGCCGTAGCTGTCTTCCTCCGCCAAGTTAGGGCGTGGAAGATCTGAACTGATGAGCTTCAAATCTACACTTCTCAGTTTGTTGTGTTCTTCAATCAGGGTAATTAAAAGTTACTTTTACTGCCCTCTTTGATTCAAATTTTCTCTACAAAATCTTCAAAGGTGTTTTATTCTTCAAATCCACACACACACAAAACACCTCACTAGTCATCTGTTCTTGATTCGTTTCCTAAGCATCATTTTCTTCAAGATTCCTCAATTGTGTGGATCGTCGATCTATACAACTCTGGAACCTAAGACAAAGTACGCTTAGTGAAATCCTTCAAGACTCATCTGGTCAAATTCCTCAAACTTGTTCATTTTGAAAACCTTCTGAGAATGCATATGACCTCTTCAAATTCCTCGCAACTATACTCTGTTCACAGGTACTCATGTCCGCTGCTGAATCACTAGGTTCTCATCAACTTAACTCATTTGCAGCGTTCCTTGAAGAAAAGTTGCATACTTCTTCAGAGAATTTGATTGTTCAAATTCCTCATCTGAAGAATATGGCTGAAGGTAAGAAACCACAGAAAGGAGGAAAGAAGCCTGAGGTCATGACTGCTTTTGAGATCCCTGATGACATTTATAAGGACTATTGTGTTGGAAATATGCCCTAGAGGCAATAATAAAAGTATTATTATATTTCCTTGTTCATGATAATTGTCTTTTATTCATGCTATAACTGTATTATCCGGAAATCGTAATACACGTGTGAATACATAGACCACAATATGTCCCTAGTGAGCCTCTAGTTGACTAGCTCGTTGTGATCAACATATAGTCATGGTTTCCTGGCTATGGACATTGGATGTCGTTGATAACGGGATCACATCATTAGGAGAATGATGTGGTGGACAAGACCCAATCCTAAGCCTAGCACAAAGATCATGTAGTTCGTATGCTAAAGCTTTTCTAATGTCAAGTATCTTTTCCTTAGACCATGAGATTGTGCAACTCCCGGATACCGTAGGAGTGCTTTGGGTGTACCAAACGTCACAACGTAACTGGGTGGCTATAAAGGTGCATTACAGGTATCTCCGAAAGTGTCTGTTGGGTTGGCACGAATCGAGACTGGGATTTGTCACTCCGTGTAAGCGGAGAGGTATCTCTGGGCCCACTCGGTAGGACATCATCATTTGCGCAATGTGACCAAGGAGTTGATCACGGGATGATGTGTTACGGAACGAGTAAAGAGACTTGCCGGTAACGAGATTGAACAAGGTATAAGGATACCGACGATCGAATCTCGGGCAAGTACAATACCGCTAGACAAAGGGAATTGTATACGGGATTGATTAAGTCCTTGACATCGTGGTTAATCCGACGAGATCATCGTGGAACATGTGGGAGCCATCATGGGTATCTAGATCCCGCTGTTGGTTATTGACCAGAGAACGTCTCGGTCATGTCTGCATGTCTCCCGAACCCGTAGGGTCTACACACTTAAGGTTCGATAACGCTAGGGTTATATAGGAAGCTTGTATGTGGTTACCGAATGTTGTTCGGAGTCCCGGATGAGATCCCGGACGTCACGAGGAGTTCCGGAATAGTCCGAAGGTAAAGATTTATATATGGGAAGTCCTTGTTTGGTCACCGGAAAAGTTTCGGGTTTTATCGGTAAAGTACCGGGACCACCGGGAGGGTCTCGGGGGTCCACCAAGTGGGGCCACCAACCCCGTCTGGCTGCATGGGCCATGTGTGGGAGGGAACCAGCCCCAGGTGGGCTGGTGCGCCCCCCACAAGGGGCCCAAGGCGCAGGGGAGAGTGGGAGGGGGCAAACCCTAGGGCAGATGGGCCCTAAGGCCCATGCTCCCTGCGCCTCCCTCTCCTCCCCCTCTTGGCCGCCACCCCCTATCCCATCTAGGGCTGGCCGCACCCCTTGGGGGTGGGAAACCCTAGAGGGGGGCGCAGCCCCCTCTCCCCCTATAAATAGTGAGGCATAGGGCTGCCCATGAAACAGACATAAGACGCGTGATCTGATCTCTGCCTTTGGTTGCAGCCCTCTCCTCTCTCCCAAGTACTCCTCCTCTCCCGTGGTGCTTAGCGAAGCCCTGCTGGATTGCCACGCTCCTCCACCACCACCATGCCGTTGTGCTGCCGTTGGATGGAGTCTTCCTCAACCTCTCCCTCTATCCTTGCTGGATCAAGGCGTGGGAGACGTCACCGGGCTGTACGTGTGTTGAACGCGGAGGTGCCGTCCGTTCGGCACTTGATCATCGGTGATTTGAATCACGACGAGTACGACTCCATCAACCCCGTTCACTTGAACGCTTCCACTTAACGATCTACAAGGGTATGTAGATGCACTCTCTTTCTACTCGTTGCTGGTTTCTCCATAGATAGATCTTGGTGACACATAGGAAATTTTTTGAATTTCTGCTATGTTCCCCAACAATGGCATCATGAGCTAGGTCTATTGCGTAGATTCTTTGCACGAGTAGAACACAAAGTAGTTGTGGACGTTGATTTTGTTCAATATGCTTACCGTTACTAGTCCAATCTTGTTTCGACGGTATTGTGGGATGAAGCGGCCCGGACCGACCTTACACGTACTCTTACGTGAGACAGGTTCCACCGATTGACATGCACTTGGTGCATAGGGTGGCTAGCGGGTGCCAGTCTCTCCCACTTTAGTTGGAACGGATTCGATGAAAAGGGTCCTTATGAATGGTAAATAGCAATTGACATATCACGTTGTGGTTTTGCGTAGGTAAGAAACGTTCTTGCTAGAAACCCATAGCAGCCACGTAAAACATGCAACAACAATTAGAGGACGTCTAACTTGTTTTTGCAGGGTATGCTTTGTGATGTGATATGGCCAAGAAGAATGTGATGAATGATATGTGATGTATGAGATTGATCATGTTCTTGTAATAGGATTCACGACTTGCATGTCGATGAGTATGACAACCGGCAGGAGCCATAGGAGTTGTCTTAATTTATTGTATGACCTGCGTGTCATTGAACAACGCCATGTAATTACTTTACTTTATTGCTAACCGGTAGCCATAGAAGTAGAAGTAATAGTTGGCGAGAAAACTTCATGAAGACACGATGATGAAGATCATGATGATGGAGATCATGGTGTCATGCTGGTGACGATGATGATCATGGAGCCCCGAAGATGGAGATCAAAAGGAGCAAAATGATATTGGCCATATCATGTCACTATTATTTGATTGCATGTGATGTTTATCATGTTTATGCATCTTGTTTACTTAGAACGACAGTAGTAAATAAGATGATCCATTACAACAATTTCAAGAAGTGTTCTCCCCTAACTGTGCACCGTTGCTACAGTTCGTCGTTTCGAAGCACCACGTGATGATCGGGTGTGATAGATCCTTACGTTCACATACAACGGGTGTAAGACAGATTTACACATGCAATACACTTAGGGTTAACTTGACGAGCCTAGCATGTACAGACATGGCCTCGGAACACGGAGACCGAAAGGTCGAGCATGAGTCGTATAGAAGATACGATCAACATGAAGATGTTCACCGATGATGACTAGTCCGTCTCACGTGATGATCGGACACGGCCTAGTTTGACTCGGATCATGTGATCACTTAGATGACCAGAGGGATGTCTATCTGAGTGGGAGTTCATAAGATGAACTTAATTATCCTGAACATAGTCAAAAAGGATTTTGCAAATTATGTCGTAGCTCACGCTATAGTTCTACTGTTTAGATATGTTCCTAAAGAAAATATAGTTGAAAGTTGATAGTAGCGATTATGCGGACAGTAGAAAGCTTATGTCCTTAATGCACCGCTCAGTGTGCTGAACCCCAAACATCGTTTGTCGATGTTGCGAACATCGGACATACACGTTTTGATAACTACGTGATAGTTCAGTTAAATGGTTTAAATAGAGGCACCAAAGACGTTTTTCGAAACGTCGCGGAACATATGAGATGTTTCGAGGGCTGAAATTGAGATTTCAGGCTCGTGCCCACGTCAAGAGGTATAAGACCTCCGACGATTTTCTTAACCTGCAAACTAACGGAGAAAAGCTCAATCGTTGAGCTTGTGCTCAGATTGTCTGAGTATAACAATCACTTGAATCGAGTGGGAGTTGATCTTCCAGATGGATAGTGATGTTTCTCCAAAGTCATTGCCACCAAACTACTAGAGCTTTGTGATGAACTATAACAAATCAGGGATAGATATGATGATCCTTGAGATATTCGCGATGTTTGACACCACGAAAGTAGAAATCAAGAAGGAGCATCAATTGTTGATGGTTGGTGAAACCACTAGTTTCAAGAAGGGCAAGGGAACAAAGGGATACTTCATGAAACGGCAAATCAGCTGCTGCTCTAGTGAAGAAACCCAAGGTTGAACCCAAACCCGAGACTGAGTGCTTCTGTAATAAGGGGAACAGCCACTGGAGCAACATTACCCTAGATACTTGGTAGATGAGAAGGCTGGTAAAGTCGATAGAAGTATATTGGATATACATTATGTTAATGTGTACTTTACTAGTACTCCTAGTAGCACCAGGGTATAAGATACCAGTTTGGTTGCTAAGTGTTAGTAACTCGAAACAAAAGGCTACGGAATAAACGGAGACTAGCTAAAGGTGAGATGACGATATGTGTTGGAAGTTTTTCCAAGCTTGATGTGATCAAGCATCGCACGCTCCCTCTACCATCAAGATTAGTATTAAACCTGAATGGTTTATTGAATCTCGATCGTAGTGATACACATTTTCATGCCAAAAGATATAAGATAGTAATGATAGTACCACTTACTTGTGGCACTGCAATGTAAGTCATAATGGTATAAAACGCATGAAGAAGCTCCATGTTGATGGATCTTTGGACTCACTCGTTTTGAAAAGTTTGAGACATGCGAACCATGTCTATTGGTGCATACGCATGAACAAACTCCATGCAGATGGATCGTTTAGACTCACTTGATTTTGAATCACTTGAGATATGCAAATCATACCACATGGGCAAGATGACTGAAAAGCCTCGTTTTCAGTAAGATGGAACAAGATAGCAACTTGTTGGAAGTAACACATTTTGATGTGTGCAGTCCAATGGGTGCTGAGGCATGCAGTGAATATCGTTATGTTCTTACTTCACAGATGATTCGAGTAGATGTAGAGTATATTTACTTGATGAAACACAAGTCTGAATTATTGAATGGTTCAAGTAATTTCAGTGTGAAGTTGAAGATCATTGTGACAAGAGGATAAAATGTCTATGATAAGATCATAGAGATGAATATCTGAGTTACGAGTTTTGGCACGCAATTAAGACATTGTGGAAATTGTTTCGCAATTAATACCGCCTGGAACACCATAGTGTGATGGTGTGTCTGAACATCATAGTTGCACCCTATTGGATATGGTGCGTACCATGATGTCTCTTATCGAATTACCACTATCGTTCATGGGTTAGGCATTAGAGACAACCACATTCACTTTAATAGGGTACCACGTAATTCCGTTGAGACGACACCGTTTAAAGAAACCTAAGTTGTCGTTTCTTAAAAGTTTGGGGCTGCGACGCTTATGTGAAAAATATTTCAGGATGATAAGCTCGAACCCAAAGCGGATAAAATGCATCTTCATAGGACACCCAAAACAGTTGGGTATACCTCCTAATTCAGATCCGAAAGCAATAAGGATTGTTTCTTGAATCGGGTCCTTTCTCGAGGAAAAGTTTGTCTCAGAAAGTTGAGTGGGAGGATGGTGGAGACTTGATGAGGTTATTGAACCGTCACTTCAACAAGTGTGTAGCAGGGCACAGGAAGTTGTTCATGTGGCACCTATACCAATTGAAGTGGAAGCTTATGATAGTGATCATGAAACTTCGGATCAAGTCACTACCGAACCTCGTAGGACGACAAGGACGCGTACTACTTCGGAGTGGTACGGTGATCCTGTCTTGAAGGTCATGTTGCTAGACAACAATGAACCTACGAGCTATGGAGAAGCAATGATGGGCCCAAATTCCAATAAATGGTTAGAAGCCATGAAATCCGAGATAGGATCCATGTATCAGAACAAAGCATGGACTTTGGTGGACTTGCCCAATGATCGGTAAGCCATTAAGATAAATGGATCTTTAAGAAGAAGACGGACGTGGACGGTAATGTCACCGTCTATGAAGCACGACTTGTGGCGAAGAGTTTTTCACAAGTTCAAGGAGTTGACTACGATGAGATTTTCTCATCCGTAGCGATGCTTAAGTCCGTCGGATTCATGTTAGCATTAGCTGCATTTATGAAATCTGGAAGATGGATGTCAAGACAAGTTTCCTTACCAGTTTTCGTAAGGAAAGGTTGTATGTGATACAATCAGAAAAGGTTTTGTCGATCCTGAGGATGCTAAAAGGTATGCTATCTCCAGCGATCCTTCTAAGGACTGGAGTAAGCATCTCGAAGTTGGAATATGCACTTTGATAAGATGATCAAAGATTTTGGGTTTATACAAAGTTTATGAGAAACTTGTATTTCCAAAGAAGTGAGTGGGAGCACTATAGAATTTCTGATGAGTATATGTTGTTGACATATTGATGATCAGAAATGATGTAGAATTTCTAGAAAGCATATAGGGTTATTTGAAAACTGTTTTTCAATGGAAAACCTGGATTAGGCTACTTGAACAATAAGCATCAAGATCTATAAGATAGATCAAAATGCTTAATGGTACTTTCAAATGAGCACGTACCTTGACATGATCTTGAAGGTGTTCAAGATGGATCAGTCACAGAAGGAGTTCTTGCCTGAGTTGTGAGGTATGAAGTTAAGACTTAAAAGCTCGACCACGGCAGAAGAAAGAGGAAGGACGAAGGTCGTCCCCTATGCTTAAGACATAGGCTCTCTACAGTATGCTATGCTGTGTACCGCACCTGGAGTGTGCCTTACCATGAGTCAGTCAAGGGGTACTAGAGTGATCCAAGAATGGATCACAGGACAGCGGTCAAAGTTATCCTTAGTAACTAGTGGACTAAGGAATTTTCTCGATTATGGAGGTGGTAAAAGAGTTCGTCGTAAAGGGTTACGTCGATGCAAGCTTAACACCTATCCGGATAGCTCTGAGTAGAGATACCGGATACGTATGATAGAGCAACAATTTAGGATAGCTCCAAGTGGAACAGTTATTTGGAATAGCTCCAAATAGAGCGTGGTAGCTACATCTAGGAGATGACATAGAGATTTGTAAAGCATACACGGATCTGAAAGGTTCAGACCCGTTGACTATAACCTCTCTCACAAGCATAACATGATCAAACCCTAAACTCTTTGGGTGTTAGTCACATGGGGATGTGACCCTGAGTGTTAATCACATATGCGATGTGAACTAGATTATTGACTCTAGTGCAAGTGGGAGACTGTTGGAAATATGCCCTAGAGGCAATAATAAAAGTATTATTATATTTCCTTGTTCATGATAATTGTCTTTTATTCATGCTATAACTGTATTATCCGGAAATCGTAATACACGTGTGAATACATAGACCACAATATGTCCCTAGTGAGCCTCTAGTTGACTAGCTCGTTGTGATCAACAAATAGTCATGGTTTCCTGGCTATGGACATTGGATGTCGTTGATAACGGGATCACATCATTAGGAGAATGATGTGATGGACAAGACCCAATCCTAAGCCTAGCACAAAGATCGTGTAGTTCGTATGCTAAAGCTTTTCTAATGTCAAGTATCTTTTCCTTAGACCATGAGATTGTGCAACTCCCGGATACCGTAGGAATGCTTTGGGTGTACCAAACGTCACAACGTAACTGGGTGGCTATAAAGGTGCATTACAGGTATCTCTGAAAGTGTCTGTTGGGTTGGCACGAATCGAGACTGGGATTTGTCACTCCGTGTAAGCGGAGAGGTATCTCTGGGCCCACTCGGTAGGACATCATCATTTGCGCAATGTGACCAAGGAGTTGATCACGGGATGATGTGTTACGGAACGAGTAAAGAGACTTGCCGGTAACGAGATTGAACAAGGTATAAGGATACCGACGATCGAATCTCGGGCAAGTACAATACCGCTAGACAAAGGGAATTGTATACGGGATTGATTAAGTCCTTGACATCGTGGTTCATCCGATGAGATCATCGTGGAACATGTGGGAGCCATCATGGGTATCCAGATCCCACTGTTGGTTATTGACCAGAGAACGTCTCGGTCATGTCTACATGTCTCCCGAACCCGTAGGGTCTACACACTTAAGGTTCGATAATGCTAGGGTTATATAGGAAGCTTGTATGTGGTTACCGAATGTTGTTCGGAGTCCCGGATGAGATCCTGGACGTCACGAGGAGTTCCGGAATAGTCCGGAGGTAAAGATTTATATATGGGAAGTCCAGTTTTGGTCACCGGAAAAGTTTCGGGTTTTATCGGTAAAGTACCGAGACCACCGGGAGGGTCCCGGGTGTCCACCAAGTGGGGCCACCAACCCCGGAGGGCTGCATGGGCCATGTGTGGGAGGGAACCAGCCCCAGGTGGGCTGGTGCGCCCCCCACAAGGGGCCCAAGGCGCAGGGGAGAGTGGGAGGGGGCAAACCCTAGGGCAGATGGGCCCTAAGGCCCATGCTCCCTGCGCCTCCCTCTCCTCCCCCTCTTGGCCGCCACCCCCTATCCCATCTAGGGCTGGCCGCACCCCTTGGGGGTGGGAAACCCTAGAGGGGGGCGCAGCCCCCTCTCCCCCTATAAATAGTGAGGCATAGGGCTGCCCATGAACCAGACATAAGACGCGTGATCTGATCTCTGCCTTTGGTTGCAGCCCTCTCCTCTCTCCCAAGTACTCCTCCTCTCCCGTGGTGCTTAGCAAAGCCCTGCTGGATTGCCACGCTCCTCCACCACCACCATGCCGTTGTGCTGCCGTTGGATGGAGTCTTCCTCAACCTCTCCCTCTATCCTTGCTGGATCAAGGCGTGGGAGACGTCACCGGGCTGTACGTGTGTTGAACATGGAGGTGCCGTCCGTTCGGCACTTGATCATCGGTGATTTGAATCACGACGAGTACGACTCCATCAACCCCGTTCACTTGAACGCTTCCGCTTAACGATCTACAAGGGTATGTAGATGCACTCTCTTTCTACTCGTTGCTAGTTTCTCCATAGATAGATCTTGGTGACACGTAGGAAATTTTTTGAATTTCTGCTACGTTCCCCAACATATTGCACACCTGATGAGGCCAAGTTCGGCAAAGAGAACAAAAATCAGCGCAAGGTGCGCATATAGAGGATTGAAAGGAGATGGGCAAGAGAATGGAGGGAGTACAGATATGTAACTCCAAAGTATATGAAGAAATTCGCTCTAAATCCTCCATGCCCAAGAGCTCCATTGGCACCTGGTCAAGAAGCTGATCCCACCAGCATCAAGCGTGGTGAGGATTTTCCTAAAGAATGGGCCAAGCGCCAAGCCAAGTTGGCTAGACAAGCCAAAGAAGCAGTGAGGAAATTTAATGAAGACTCTGCTGCTGCTGCTGCCACAAAGGCCTCTGACAAGCCTAGGAAATCTATGGCAAATAAGCCCGCTCACAAGCCAAGTGCTTCATCAACTGTGCCCTCACGGCCAAGTTCCTCAGCAATGCCCTCACGGCCAGTATCTTCAAAGCCCTCACGGCCAATTCCTCACGCTGCTCCAGCTCCTTCAAAGTCCTCAGTTGCTCCGGCAAAGTCCTCAACACCAGTACATTTGGCCACATGCCAAAGGACTACATGCATCTCCATTGCCTCTGGTGTCTCAGCAAGTTCCTCAGCTGCACCAAATTCTTCATCAGGCCCCACTCTGCTGAAGACAAAGGCCACTGCTGGACGAGGTCCTTGGCCTAGTCCGAAGAAGAAACAAGTTGCCTTCCATGTGCCATCTGACGATGAAGCTGATGATGATGAACTTGCAGAAATCATCAGAGACGGGCAAGAAAGGGCCGCTAGAGCCAAAGGCACAAATGTGCCACTGCTTTTGGATCCAAAGGTGATCCTTGACTACATTGATCTCTGGCACAAGGACCCAAACACTCCTATGCTTGATTTTCATCTGACTCCTGGCCAAAGTCACGTGCTGACCCATTTCATCAATGAAGAAAAATGGAAATTTGCGAAGGCCAGACAGATCAAGAAGGCTCAGTTCAAGAAAGAGAAGTTCCTGAAGAACAATGTTGTCAAAATGACACCTGTTGAACTCCTCAAGATCCAGTCTGAGATCAAAACCCTCAGCGATAACTTCAATTCTTATTATGCTGATTGGCAAGGAGCAAAAGTCAGGTTTGTTAAACTGACTAAGAAGTTCACCGACGTTGCATCCCCATCGCAACAAGAAATTCCTCAAGCTGAAGCCTCTGCTCAGCAAACTGAAGAACATGCCAGCAACGCTGATGATTTTCAGCCTGCTGAAGAAAATGCTAGTTCCAGGGCTGATGACTCCATTCCAGTCGCTGAAGAAACTGCCAGGGCATCCACTAGTGGTGCGCCTGAAGAAAATGAAGAAGACAGGCCAACTACATCAGTTGCGCCTGAGGAAATTCAACCAGATTCCTCAGCTCCTCCTACACCTACACCAACTCCTACCCTTCCATCTGCATCAGATGTGAGGAAGACCAAGGCTGCAGAGAAAGCTGAAGTGAAGAAAAGGAAAGCATCATCTGCTTCAGATTCTTCAGCTCCGAAGAAAATGAAGACATTGACCAGCTCACTTATGAATCCAATTGATGCTGTTCCGATTTCCTCCATGCCATCAAAGGACCTTGTTCCTTATGGTGAAGAATATGTGATCCCTAGCGGATCTGATGAAGAAAATCATTCTGCTGCTTCGTCAGAGCAGATTGATGAAGAAATTGAAGTGGATGCGATCCCTTCAATACCTGTTGCTGCCTCACCAATGCCTCAGTTCACAGCTAAAGAGGCTGGCGTTGAAGAACTTGAAGATGAAGACGTGGATATTGGATGCACCACGCCTGTGATGAATGATGACTTTTGGGAAAGTCAGCATCCCAATTCTCCACACTTCACCCCACTACAGCAAATACCTCAGTCCCCTGCACCAACTGTTCAAATGGGCTCTGAAGAAACTCAGTCTGTGCATGAAGAAATTCCAGCCACTAGTGCTGAAGAAACTCCTGCTGCTGATACCTTGAACATGCAGACTGCCACTAAAGAGGAACCAGAAATTCCTCAGCCTGAAAAACCTGAGATTGTGATTCCTGAGGTTGTGATGCAACTCACTGACACTCCTGTGCCCAAGCCAAAGGATCCATTCTCAAAGAAGCAAAAGTTCAAGGCTGCTGATTTCTTCAACGAGCATATGTTCTTCACTGACTATAACCCCTATGACTCTGCTCGCATAAGGAAGAGGCGTTTCTGGACTGCTAGTCAAGCAAAATTTTATTCCTCTGTGCTATTCGACAAAGACAAAGTCTTCGATCATGCACACATTCCTCACGTGGACATGGAATCTCTGCCATGCTTCGAGCCAGTTCTCAGTGTTCTTCACGATGCTGGATTACTGAATTTCTGCACTGATATTTGTGATTGGAATGAAGAACTCATTCTTCAATTCTTTGCAACGCTGCACATCACAGGAAATTCTGAAGATGTGAACACTTGGGTGCTGGACTGGATGTCAGAGAATACTCACTACAAGGCACCAGCAACTGAATTGCTTCGTGTACTTCCACTCAGTCCTCCCCTTGATGGTGCTCGTTGCATCTACAATGAACCTAAGCTTACAAATCATTACATGCAAGTGCTGATGAAGCCTTTGAAGCCAGGGCAGGCCCCTCGAACCAAATTCCTCATCAAGGAATTACTGTATGTGCCACGGACTGTCTATCGCATTCTGACGAAGACAATGAGTCCTATCAAAGGCCACGACTCAAATGATGAAGAAGTCATTGGCATCATGAAGAATATGCTTTTCAATATCATTCATGGCATTCCCGTCAACTTCCATGATTTCTTCACGAGGACTCTGGCAAATATTGCTATGTCACCATTTGAGCTGAAGCCTTATGCACCATGGATTATGAAATTCATCAGGACAAGGTCTTCACTCAACTACAAGGCTGATACTCTGAACCATGGCAGTTTCTTGCCTCCAATTGAAGTCCTCAAACAGACATTTTCCTCAGCTGATGACAAAGGCAAGGCAACTGCTGTGATAGATGAAGGCATTCGTCCATTTGATGGTCAATTTCGCAAGGCTGAATCTTACTCCACCAATGATGACTCTGCCACACATGATTCTGCCACCAACACCTCTGCCAAGCAAATTCCTCAAGCCACAGCACCCAGGGTGATGACTGATCGTGAGTTACTCCTCAGTCTTCATCAGAAAGTTGATTGCAATCATAAATGGGTCAAGCGTCAGTTTGGTTCAATTCTTCACAACATGACCTCAACTCACAATGCAGTGAAGAAAAACCAATACTACCTCCATGAAACCTTCAACCGTACCTGGGCTGTTCTATCTCATATCTACAGCGCAGAAGATCTGAAGAGCATGGGTCTCAAGAAAGAATTTGACTGGTCTGCACCTCCACCGAAGAAATTCAAGAAGATCAAGGTTCCTTCCTTGGAAGCCAGCTCCTATTCTTCATCGCGCGCCACTGATGAAAATGAAGACTTGGACGACACTGCGGCAGGCCCTACTACGACAACCAACCCCGACAACGCTAGCGCTCCTTCATCAAATTGATATTCTTCAGGGGCGTTAGTCCTCAGTTTCGATCCTTTTGGTCATTCGATGACAAAGGGGGAGAAATCTGAGTTAGTCTTCAAGCGGGTCTATTATATGGGAGTTTTTTTTTGCTAAGTTACAACTCTC
Source organism: Triticum timopheevii (assembly GCA_963921465.1). Lineage (NCBI taxonomy): Eukaryota > Viridiplantae > Streptophyta > Magnoliopsida > Poales > Poaceae > Triticum > Triticum timopheevii. The sequence continues at coordinate 227,639,854 of OY997270.1, read as the reverse complement.
GCTCTTCTGAAACTTTTATTAGATCGAGTTGTAATCTTAAACCCGATGGTGCTCTGATACTTTTGACGCACTGTGCTCTGATTCTGCATGCTTATTCCTCGTTAATATTATTGCTCGCATGCCGAATCTCTTCAGGCACCATATTTCATCATGCATTTCAAATTCTTCATATTATATGTCAAATGCATGTATGAATTACAAGATATAGGGGGAGATCTCCATCATTCAACTCTCCAAATGTGCATTGCTTCAAAAGCAAATTCCTCACTATGCACATCTTCAGGGGGAGTTCTTCTATATCTTGCAATCAAATTCCTCAATATCAGTACTTACACTTCATATGTTTATCCCCGTTGAAAACTTAACCTATATTGTCATCAATCACCAAAAAGGGGGAGATTGTAAGTGCATCTAGTGCCCCTTAGTGATTTTGGTGTATTGAAGACTTATAGGTTAAGGGACTAATGTGTTTATGAGTGTACGCATGTCTATAAGTCTATGAGGAGTTTGATATTTACAGAGAAAGTCGACCCCTAAAAATGAATATCTTCGACTGAAGATTTTGGTATTCCTGAAGACTTTCATGAAGACTTTGAAAGTGAAGAAATTGGTGTGTCCGTGAAGACTTGATATTCATGAGAGGAATATGAAGCTTGAAGACTTTCGTTTTCATAGTTTTGTTTTTCTCCTTCTTGAGTCATAGGAAACACCGTACTGTTAAAAGGGGTCGAGGAAATACTAAGGAAAAATTTCCATGTGATGCTCAACTCAAAATCCTACACCTACCAATCCCTTCGAGAGAAGCCATTGGAAATCTCATACAGTTCAGTCAATTTCTTTAGTGACAGAGACGAAGTTCTTCTGATCGCCGAGGAATTTGTTCTAACTGAGGAGTTAGGAATTCGCCAGTGCGGATTGCCTACGCAGTGAGGAACATGATAGCCCTAAGGAATTTGAGAGTCAAATTTCCGACCGTTGCTGTGCTTCGCGCCAGTTGTCCCAAAATATCTTTTCCACATAACGGTCATATCATTGAAGGGCATTTATGTCTTATCATGTCGGGCTGCTCCCTAGGCTATAAATAGCCGCCCCTACAACCACTAGCTGGTTGGCTGCTCCGAGAGAAACTGACACTTGTCATTTGAGAGCAATCCATCCTCCGAGGACTTTGAGCGAAAATCATCGAGTGAGGAAAATCCAAACCCAAACACCCACAAACCCAAAGTGATTGAGCATCACTGAAGAGATTGATCCTGCGTGGATTCGACGCTTGTTACCTTTGAAGACTGTGCTTCTTCCAAACGGTTAGGCGTCATGGTCTAGAGCATCCAAGAGGAATTGTGGATCGCCGAGTGACCGAAGTCTGTGAAGGTTTGGAAGTCGCCTGAAGACTTACCACGAGTGATTGGACGAGGTCTGTGTGACCTTAGTTCAAGGAGAATACGGTGAGGACTTGGTGTCCTGAGCTGCATGCTCAGCGACTGGGTGTCCGGGACTGTGTGTCCTCGAGTTTAAATACTCAGCCGCTCCAACCAGACGTACAACTGAGACAGCAGTTGGAACTGGTCTACCAAATCTTTGTCTTCACCAACCCTACTGGTTCTATTTCCTCAACTCTTTCATTTCCTCATTACTGTGTTGAGTGATTGTTCATATCTGTGTTTGAAGACTTTGACTGAAGACTTTCTCAATTTCCTCAGTTCAATTTCTTCAGTCTGTTTGTCTTCATCTTGTGTTATCCTGTGTTTACGCTTTCTGTACTCTGTGATTGTCTTCATATCATCATGATGACTATGTGTGTATTCTGTTATGCTTACTTCTGAGTACTTATTCTGCTGCAAGTAGTTCTTCGCTAAGGAATTTCCTCACCTGCAAATTCCTCAGTGAAGAATTCATAAAAATCGCCTATTCACCCCCCTCTAGTCGACATAACGCACTTTCAGACATCCATTTGCCAGATTTCATAAAATGTGGCAATTGCTAACATGATTCAGACAGACTTAAGCATCGATACGAGTGAGAAAATCTCATCGTATTCAACACCTTGAACTTGTCAAAAAACCTTTTGCGATAAGTCGAGCTTTATAGATAGTAACGCTACTATCAGTGTCTGTCTTCCTCTTGAAAATCCATTTATTTTCTATGGCTTGCCGATCATCGAGCAAGTCAATCAAAGTCCACACTTTGTTCTCGTACATGGATCCCATCTCAGATTTCATGGCCTCAAGCCATTTCTCGAAATCTGGGCTCATCATCGCTTCCTCATAGTTCGTAGGTTCATCATGGTCTAGTAACATGACTTCCAGAATAGAATTACCGTACCACTCTGATGCGGATCTCACTCTGGTTGACCTACGAGGTTTGGTAGTAACTTGATCTGAAGTTTCATGATCAATATCATTAGCTTCCTCACTAATTGGTGTAGGTGTCACAGAAACAGATTTCTGTGATGAACTACTTTCCAATAAGGGAGCAGGTACAGTTACCTCATCAAGTTCTACTTTCCTCCCACTCACTTGTCTCGAGAGAAACTCCTTCTCTAGAAAGGATCCATTTTAGAAATGAATATCTTGCCTTCGGATTTGTGATAGAAGGTGTACCCAACAGTTTCCTTCGGGTATTCTATGAAGACACACTTCTCCGATTTGGGTTCGAGCTTATCAGGTTGAAACTTTTTCACATAAGCATCGCAGCCCCAAACTTTAAGAAAAGACAAATTTGGTTTCTTGCCAAACCACAGTTCATAAGGCATCGTCTCAATGGATATTGATGGTGCCCTATTTAAAGTGAATCCAGCTGTCTCTAATGCATAACCCCAAAACAATAGTGGTAAATGGGTAAGATACATCATAGATCGCACCATAACCAATAAAGTGCGGTTCTGACATTCAGACACACCATTATGCTGTGATGTTCCATGTGGCGTGAGCTGTGAAACTATTCCACATTGTTTTAGATGAAGGCCAAACTCGTAACTCAAATATTATCCTCTACGATCAGATTGTAGAAACAATATTTTCTTATTACGATGATTCTCCACTTCACTTCTGAAATTCTTAGAACTTTTCAAATGTTTCAGACTTGTGCTTCATTAAGTAGATATACTCATATCTGCTCAAATAATTTGTGAAGGTCAGAAAATAACGATACTTGCCACGAGCATCAACACTCATTGGACCGCATACATCGGTATGTATTATTTCCAACAAGTCAGTAGCTCGTTCCATTGTTCTGGAGAACAGAGTTTAATCATCTTACCCAAAAGGCACGGTTCGCAAGCATCAAATGATTCATAACCAAGTGATTTTGAAAATCCATCTTTATGGAGTTTCTTCATGCGCTTTACACCGATATGACCCAAACGGCAGTGCCACAAATAAGTTGCACTATCATTATCAACTTTGCATCTTTTGGCATCAATATTAGGAATATGTGTATCACTACGATCGAGATCCAACAAACTTTTTCATTGGGTGTAAGACCATTGAAGGTTTTATGTAAACAGAACAACAATTATTCTCTTACTTTAAATGAATAACCGTATTGCAATAAACATGATCAAATCATATTCATGCTCAACGCAAACGCCAAATAACATTTATTTAGGTTTAACACTAATCCCGAAAATATAGGGAGTGTGTGATGATGATCGTCACTTCCCCTTCAGCTAGTCTCTGTTTATTCTGTAACTCCTGTTTCGAGTTACTAATCTTAGCAACAGAACAAGTATCAAATACTCAGGGGCTACTATAAACACTAGTAAGGCACACATCAATAACCTGTATATCAAATATACCCTTGTTCACTTTGCCATCCTTCTTATCCACCAAATATTCAGGGCATTTCCGCTTCCAGTGACCATTTCCTTTGCAGTGTAAGCACTCAGTTTCAGGCTTTGGTCCAGCTTTGGGCTTCTTCGCGGGAGTGACAACTTGCTTGTCATTCTACTTGAAGTTCCCTTTCTTTCCCTTTGTCCTTTTTCTTGAAACTAGTGGTCTTGTAAATCATCAACACTTGATGCTCTTTTCTTGATTTCTACCTTCGTCGATTTCAACATCACGAAGAGCTCGGGAATCATTTTCGTCATCCCTTGCATACTATAGTTCATCATGAAGTTCTAGTAACTTGGTGATGGTGACTAGAGAACTCTGTCAATCACTATCTTATCTGGAAGATTAACTCCCACTTGATTCAAGCGATTGTAGTACCCAGACAATCTGAGCACATGCTCACTAGTTGAGCAATTCTCCTCCATCTTTTAGCTATAGAACTTGTTGGATACTTTATATCTCCCAACTCGGGTATTTGCTTGAAATATTAACTTCAACTCCTGGAACATCTCATATGGCCCATGACATTTAAAACGTCTTTGAAGTCCCGATTCTAAGCTGTTAAGCATGATGCACTAAACTATCTAGTAGTCATCATGTTGAGCTAGCCAAACGTTCATAACGTCTGCATCTCCTCCTGCAATAGGTCCGTCACCTAGCAGTGCATCAAGGACATAATTCTTCTGTGCAGCAATGAGGACAATCCTCAGATCACAGATCCAATCCGCATCTTTGCTACTAACATCTTTCAACACAGTTTTCTCTAGGAACATATCAAAGTAAACATATGAAAGCAACAACGTGAGCTATTGATCTACAACATAATTTGCAAAATACTACCACGACTAAGTTCATGATAAATTTAAGTTCAATTAATCATATTATTTAAGAACTCCCACTTAGATAGACATCCCTCTAATAATCTAAGTGATCACGTGATCCAAATCAACTAAACCATGTCCGATCATCACGTGAGATGGAGTAGTTTTCAATGGTGAACAACCACTATGTTGATCATATCTACTATATGATTCACGCTCGACCTTTCAGTCTCCAGTGTTCCGAGGCCATATCTGTATATGCTAGGCTCGTTTAACCTGAGTATTCCACATGTGCAACTGTTTTGCACCCGTTGTATTTGAACTTAGAGCCTATCACACCCGATCATCACGTGGTGTCTCAGCATGAAGAACTTTCGCAACGGTGCATACTCAAGGAGAACACTTATACCTTGAAATTTAGTGAGAGATCATCTTATAATGCTACCGTCAATCAAAGCAATATAAGATGCATAAAGGATAAACATCACATGCAATCAATATAAGTGATATGATATGGCCATCATCATCTTGTGCTTGTGATCTCCATCTCCGAAACACCGTCGTGATCACCACCGTCAACGGCGCGACACCTTGATCTCCATCGTAGCATCGTTGTTGTTTTGCCACCTATTGCTTCTACAACTATCGCTACTGCTTAGTAATAAAGTAAAGCAATTACAGGGCGTTTGCATTGCATACAATAAAGCGACAACCATATGGCTCCTGCCAGTTGCCGATAACTCGGTTACAAAACATGATCATCTCATACAATAAAATATAGCATCACGTCTTGACCATATCACATCACAACATGCCCTGCAAAAACAAGTTAGACGTCCTCTACTTTGTTGTTGCAAGTTTTACGTGGCTGCTACGGGCTGAGCAAGAACTGTTCTTACCTACGCATCAAAACCACAACGATAGTTCGTCAAGTTAGTGCTGTATTAACCTTCTCAAGGACCAGGTGTAGCCACACTCGGTTCAACTAAAGTTGGAGAAACTGACACCCGCCAGCCACCTATGTGCAAAGCACGCCGGTAGAACCAGTCTCGCGTAAGCGTACGCGTAATGTCGGTCCGGGCCGCTTCATCCAACAATACCACCGAACCAAAGTATGACATGCTAGTAAGCAGTATGACTTGTGTCGCCCACAACTCACTTGTGTTCTACTCGTGCATATAACATCTACACATAAAACCTGGCTCGGATGCCACTGTTGGGGAACGTAGTAATTTCAAAAAAATTCCTATGCACACGCAAGATCATGGTGATGCATAGCAACGAGAGGGGAGAGTGTGTCCACGTACCCTCGTAGACCGAAAGCAGAAGCGTTAGCACAACGCGGTTGATGTAGTCGTATGTCTTCACGATCTGACCGATCCAAGTACCGAACGCACGACACCTCCGAGTTCTGCACACGTTCAACTCGATGACGTCCCTCGAACTCCGATCCAGCCGAGCTTTGAGGGAGAGTTCCGTCAGCACGACGGCGTGGTGACGATGATGATGTTCTACCGACGCAGGGCTTCGCCTAAGGACCGCTACGATATTACCGAGGTGGACTATGGTGGAGGGGGGGCATCGCACACGGCTAAGAGATCCAAGGGATCAATTGTTGTGTCTAGAGGTGCCCCCCTGCCCCCGTATATAAAGGAGCAAGGGGGAAGGTGGCCGGCCTAGGAGGAGGGCACGCCAAGGGGGGAGTCCTCCTTTCCTTTCCTTGTTGGAGTAGAAGAAGGGAAGGGAGAAGGAGAAGGAAGGAAGGGGGCGCCCCCCTCCCTAGTCCCATTCGGACTAGTCCATGGGGAGGGGTGCGGCCACCCTTTGGGGCCTTTCTCTCCTTTCCCGAATGGCCCATTAAGGCCCAATACAAATTCCCGTAACTCTCCGGTACTCCGAAAAATACCCGAATCACTCGGAACCTTTCCGATGTCCGAATATAGTCGTCCAATATATCGTTCTTTACGTCTCGACCATTTCGAGACTCCTCATCATGTCCCCGATCTCATACGAGACTCCGAACTTCTTCGGTACATCAAAACACATAAACTCATAATATAACCGTCATCTAACTTTAAGCGTGCGGACCCTACGGGTTCGAGAACTATGTAGACATGACTGAGACATGTCTCTGGTCAATAACCAATAACGGAACCTGGATGCTCATATTGGCTTCTACATATTCTACGAAGATCTTTATCGGTCAAACCGCATAACAACATTCGTTGTTCCCTTTGTCATCGATATGTTTACTTTCCCGAGATTCGATCGTCGGTATCTCAATACCTAGTTCAATCTCTTTACCGGCACGTCTCTTTACTCATTACGTAATGCATCATCCCGTAACTAACTCATTAGCTACATTTCTTGCAAGGCTTATAGTGATGTGTGTTACCGAGAGGGCCCAAAGATACCTCTCCGACAATCGGAGTGACAAATCCTAATCTCGAAATACGCCAACTCAACATGTACCTTTGGAGACACTTGTAGAGCTCCTTTATAATCACCCAATTATGTTGTGACGTTTGGTAGCACACAAAGTATTCCTTCGGTAAACGGGAGTTGCATAATCTCATAGTTATAGGAACATGTATAAGTCATGAAGAAAGCAATAGCAACATACTAAACGATCAAGTGCTAAGCTAACGGATTGGGTCAAGTCAATCACATCATTCTCCTAATGATGTGATCCCGTTAATCAAATGACAACTCATGTCTATGGTTAGGAAACTTAACCATCTTTGATTAACGAGCTAGTCAAGTAGAGGCATACTAGTGACACTATGTTTGTCTATGTATTCACACATGTATTATGTTTCCGGTTAATACAATTCTAGCATGAATAATAAATATTTATCATGAAATAAGGAAATAAATAATAACTTTATTATTGCCTCTAGGGCATATTTCCTTCAAATATTGGCTTGAAACAATCAAAAATTATAGATACGATGGAGACGATCAGCATCCCCAAGCTTAATTCCTGCTCGTCCTCGAGTAGGTAAATGATAAAAAAGATAATTATTGATGTGGAATGCTACCTAGCATAAACTCGATCATATACCTAATCATGGGATGAATATTTAGACATAAGTGATTCAAAGCAATAGTCTATAATTTGAAATAAAGACATCAATACTCAGGCATCCCAACAAACAATCGTGTCTTTCAAAATATCAATGCTGAAGAAAGCTATCCCTACAAAATCATATAGTCTTTTCATGCTCTGTCTTCTTAACACAAAGTATTTATCATGCACAACCCCGATGACAAGCCGAGCAATTGGTTCATACTTTTTAACGCGCTTCAACTTTTTCAGCCCTCACACAATACATGAGCACGAGTCATGGATATAGCACTACAGGTGGAATAGAGTATGATGATAGGGGTAAATGTAGAAAAAAAATTAAGAAAGTCTCACATCAATGCGGCTAACCAACGGGCTATGGAGATGCCCATCCATTGATATCAATACGAGGAGTAGGGATTGCCATGCAATAGATGCACTAAGAGCTATAAGTGTATGAAAGATCAATATGAAAACTAAGTGGGTGTGCATCCAACTTGCTTGCTCATGAAAACCTCGGGCATTGGAGGAGGCCCATCATCAAAATATACAAGCCAAGTTCTATAATAAAAAATTCCCACTAGTATATGAAAGTGACTACATAGGAGACTCTCTATATGAAAAACATGGTGCTACTTTGAAGTGCAAGTGTGGTAAAATATAGTTGCCCCTTCTCTCTTTTTTTCTTGTTTTTCTTGTTTTTCTTTTTTTCTATCTTTGTCGGGAGTCTCATCCCGACTTGTGGGGGAATCATAGTCTCCATCATCCTTTCCTCACTAGGACATGCTCTAATAATGAATAATGATGATCATCACACTTCTATTGACTTATAACTCAAAAGAAAAAAAATTACAACTTGATACCTAGAACAAAATATGACTCTATATGAATGCCTCTGGCAGTGTATCAGGATGTGCAATGATCTAGCGTAACTTGTATAAAAAATGATGCACGATGGTTGAGTCACAACTACTATGTCAGCTATATGATCATGCAAAGCAATATGACAATGAATGCTCAAGTCATCAAAATGGAAGCGGTGGAAGTTGCATGGCAATATACCTCAGAATGGCTATGGAAAGGCCATAATAGGTAGGTATGGTGGCTGTTTTTAGGAAGATATAATAAGGCTTATGTGTAATAGAGCGTATCATATCACGGGATTTGGATGCATTGGCGAAGTTTGCACCACATCTCAAGGTGAGAAAGGGCAATGCACGGTACCGTAGAGGCTAGCAAATTGCGGAAAGGTAAGAGTGTGTATAATCCATGGACTCACATTAGTCATAAAGAACTCATATACTTATTGCAAAAGTTTATTAGCCCTCGAGCAAAGTACTACTATGCATGCCCCTAGGGGGATATATTGGTAGGAAAAGACCATCGCTCGTCCCCGACCGCCACTGATAAGGAAGACAGTCAATAATAAATTATGCTCCAACTTCATAGCATAACGAGAGACTATACGTGCATGCTTCGGGAATCACAAACCTTAACACCAATATTCTTACTAACCACAACCATTTACTAGTACCTCCCACATATTATCATCTCTATATCACAAAACTATTGCAAGGAATCAAACATATCATATTCAGTGATCCATAAGTTTTATGTAGGATTTTATGACTAACCATGCAATTGACCAATTCATGTTGACTCTCTAAATAGATATTAGTGAAGAATGAGAGTTTGATTCTTTCTACAAAATACCATGCTCTAATAAATATAAGTGAAGCAAAAGAGTATTCTACAAACAACAGTTTTCTATGTGAAGAGAAACAGGCAATCCAAACTTCAAATGATATAAGTGAAGCGCATGAAGCATTCTATAAAGCCATACTCAAAAGATATAAGTGAAGTACAATGAGCATTCTATAAATCAACCATGGACTATCTCATACCAGCATGGTGCATAAAAGAAAAAAAAATGAAAAATAAGCACAAAAGACGCTCCAAGATTTGCACATATCACATGAACGAAACGAAAATGAAAACATACTGATACTTGTTGAAGAAAGATGGGATGCCTTCCGGGGCATCCCCAAGCTTAGACGCTTGAGTCTCCCTGAATATTTACTTGGGGTGCCTTGGGAATCCCCAAGATTGAGCTCTTTCCTCTCCTCCTTCTCCTCATATCAAGACCTCCTCGATCTTTGATCACTTCATCCACACAAAACTCAACAGAAAGCTCGGTAAGATCCGTTAGTATAATAAAGCAAATCACTGCTCTAAGTACTGTTGCAAACCAATTTATATTTTGTTTTTGCATTTTAGCTACTGTAATATAACTTTTCCATGGCTTATACCACCGATAGAATCAATAGTTTCATCAAAACAAGCAAAACAATGCATCAAAAACAGAATCTGTCTTAAATAGGACAGTCTGTAGCAATCTGAACATCTACCATACTTCTGGTACTCCAAAAATTCTGAAAAATTAGGACGAAATAAAAAATTTGTATAGAAATAGTGCGCAAAAGGTTTCAGAACCTTTTGACATTCCAGTAAAAAAATAAAAATCCACGCGCTACAGCCAAAGTTTCTGTTTCTGCAGCGCACACACAAACAAGCAATCTAATCATCCTAAAGGGAAACCTTGGCACAATAATTTTACAATACAAAGGATTTGTACAAGGGGATAATTATTTTTGTTCAAAAGTTTCTATAATTGAGATTGACAAAGTTTCCATGGGCATGAACAAAGTTCAAGGAGCTCCCCCACTTCAACAATGCTCGTCTCTCTCACTTTCACTTTCCTTTTTGTGAAGTTTTAAGTTACCCTCTATATTTTTTGTTTTTAAACTTTATAAAAGCACTCAACAAAAATAAAATGACTCTCTAAAACTTCCAAGTTGTCTCCCTGACAGCACTTTCTTTAAAGCCATTAAGCTAGGCATAAAGTGCTCAAGTAATGGAACCACCCGGATCCCAAGGTATATCAAAGCCAATTTTAATTAGCAATGATTTGGCATTTAGTTGTGAGCACAAAGCAACATATATTATGCAATGATGAAGTCTAACTCTCTTCCTATGCATTGGCTTGTCATAAAAGAACAATTCATGCACATCAAGTAAGGGCCAATACATAGCATAAACAGTTTCTTGCAATTCTATCGTGTTGGAAACATAGAGAGGCGGAGATGTAGTTCCTCTCTCACAATAATTGCAAGTAGGAGCAGCAAGCACATGCATATTATATTCATCAAAATCATCATGTGCAACGGTAACATGCAACACATCAATATAATCCTTAATAAATGCAAACTTCTCCGATATAATGTAGTTTGGAGAATTCAAAAAGATAATAGGACTATCATGCATGGGTGCAATAGCAACAATTTCATTCTTAACATAAGGAACTATAGCAAGTTCATCTCCATAAGCATAATTCATATTGTCATCATGTCCACAAGCATCTAGTTCATCAAAAAGGGATATTTTAAAAGAATCAACGGGATCATAGCAATCATCATAGCATTCATACTTCAGTAAGCACGAAGGGATATTAAACAATGTATGAGTTGAAGAGTTACTCTCATTAGAAGGTGGGCACGGGTAGCTAATCCACTCTTCCTCCTTTTGTTCTTCGCTCTCCTCATCATCTCTTTCATCCAATGAGCTCACAGTTTCATCAATTTCTTCTTCCATAGACTCCTGCAAAATGTTAGTCTCTTCTTGGACAACGGAGAAGTCCTCAATATATGGTTTAATATAAGCATTAGAAGAATAATTTTCATAGCAATATTTAAGTATGGCAAAATTTTCTGATTTGTAAAGAGGAGCATCATACTTTTCAATAAACTAAGGAACTTCATAGGCACCCTTAAAAGCAACAAATTCTTCAATTTGTTCAATATCAAAGTAATTATAAACACCCTTGGCATAAGAGGATAATATTACATTATCCTTAAACTCCCATTGGAAGAAAAGGTGTTTCTTAGGGTCTTCGGAACAACAATTAAAATCATGTACTTCACATAAATTCAAAGCATAGCAATATAAACTATTAATATGATGCCACAAAAGTTTCCCTTTTTAAGATAAGCGATGTCGCACAAAATAAGCATGCTCATTTAATGATTTTCCCTCAACTAAGCTAGTTGGGTTTTCAGCACGAGCACAAATGGATCGAAGATGGTCCAAATAGAAAGCTTCAATAGTATGATAGATTTTGGGTGGTTCTTCAACCATTGGTTTAGTAGGTACAACTATTTTTTTTGGTATTTTGCGTTTCCTACCCATAACTAGAGATAGAAAACAAGAGCACAAAATAAAATTTACTTAGTGATTAAGCAAACAAGCACACACGTCAATATTCACCCCATGCTATTACTCCCCGGCAACGGCGCCAGAAAAAGGTCTTGATAACCCACAAGTATAGGGAATCGTTTGTAGCCTTCTTAGATAAATAAGAGTGTCAAACCGAACGAGGAGCTAAAGGTAGAACAAATATTCCATCAAGTACTATCGATAACTCATACAACTCTACAAACACTTGGCGTCCGCTTTACCTAGAACAAGAATAGAACTAGAAGTACTTTGCGAGAATAAAACTACGAATAAATTGCAAGGTAATAAAAGTGGATAGCTTTTGTCAACAAGAAAGTCATTTGTCCCTAGGCAATCGATAACAAGTACCAGTAATCATTCTTGTAATTTTATATGAGGGAGAGGCATGAGCTAACATACTTTATCTACTTCGATCATATGCACTTATGACTGGAACTCTAGCAAGCATCCGAAACTACTAGAGATCATTAAGGCCGTGAAAACCAACCAATTAATTAAGTATCAAGTCCTCTTTATCCCATACGCAACAACCCACCTACTCGGGTTTAAGCTTTTGTCACTCTCGCAACCCACTATAAGCGGATCATGAACATATTGCAACACCCTACAACGAGGATCCCTCACGTTTGCTCGAGACGGAGGGCGCCATAGGACAACACCATAAATAAAATATATAATCATACCAACCAAGATCACGATTAACCCATAGGACAAAACGGATCTACTCAAACATCATAGGATAGCCAAATATCATTGGGAAATAATAGATGGAGTTGAGCACCATGTTTAAGTAGAGATTACAGCGGGTAGAAGGGGTGTTACACCGCTGCAATAGAGGGGGAGAAATTTGGTGTTGATGGTAGCAAAATTGTTGATGTAGATCACCGTCACGATCGTTGCCCCGGCGGCACTCCGGCGCCATCGGGAGAGAGGGGGAGAGAGCCCCCTCCTTCTTCTTCCTTGGCCTCCCCCTAGATGGGAGGAGAGTTCCCCCTCTAGTCCATGGCCTCCATGGCGGCGGAGGGGCAGGGGCTCCTCTGAGATTGGATCTCCCTCTCTGTTCTCTTCTATTTCGCATTCCCCAGATCTGGCCCTTCAGGTTTCTTAAATTCCCGGAGATCCGTAACTCTGATTGCGCTGAAATTTTTACACGATTTTGATCCATAAATTATATTTCTTGCGCCAGAAGAAGGGACCCAACCAACCTTCGAGGAGGGCACAAGATACCTAGGCGCACCAGGGGGTGCCCAGCGATCCCTAGTGGGTTGTGGTCACTTTGGGCCCCCGTTTGTGTTGATTCCACGTCCCAAAAATCATAAATATTCCAAAATAATTCTCCGTAAATTTTTATCGCGTTTGGACTTGGTTTGATATGGATTTTCTGCGAAACAAAAAGCATGCAACAAACAGGAACTGGCACTGGGCACTGGAACAATAGGTTAGTCCAATAAATCATATAAAAAGTTGCCAAAAATATGTGAAAGTTGTGTAATATTGGCATGGAACAATAAAAAATTATTGATACGACGGAGACGTATCACATGCCAACTCAACAGACACCTTTGGAAATACCTATAGAGCATCTTTATGATCACCCAGTTAAGTTGTGACGTTTGATATCACACAAGGTATTCCACCGGTATCCGGGAGTTGCATGATCTCATGGTTAAAGGAATATGTATCTCACATTAAGAAGACAGTAGAAATAAACTGAACGATCATATGCTAAGCTAACAGATGGGTCTTGTCCATCACATCATTCTCCTAATGATGTGATCCGTTATCAAATGACAACTCATGTTTATGGTCAGGAAACCTTAACCAACTTTTGATCAACGAGCTAGCCTAGTAGAGGCATACTAGGGACTTGGTATTTGCTTATGTATTCACACATGTATTTAAGTTTCCAATTAATACAATTCTAGCATGAATAATAAATCTTTATCATGATTAAGGAAAAATAATAATAACCACTTTATTATTGTCTCTAGGCATATTTCCAATAGTCTCCCACTTGCACTAGAGTCAATAATTTAGATTACATAGTAATGAATCTAACACCCATAGAGTCTTGGTGTTGATCATGTTTTGCCCACGGAAGAGGTTTAGTCAACGGGTTGGCCACATTCAGATCCATATGTATTTTTCAAATTTCTATGTCTCCATCCTTGACCTTTGCACGAATGGAGTTTAAGCGTCTCTTGATGTGTTTAGTTCTCTTGTGAAACCTGGATTCCTTCGCTAAGGCAATTACTCTAGTGTTGTCACAAAAGATTGTAATTGGTCCCGATGCACTGGGTATAACACCCCGATCGGATATGAACTCCTTCATCCAAACTCCTTCACGCGCTGCTTCCGAAGCAGCTATGTACTCTGTTTCACATGTAGATCCCTCCACGATGCTCTGCTTGGAATCAACTGACAGCTCCACCATTCAATATAAATACGTATCCAGTTTGTGACTTAGAGACATCCGAATCCGTGTCGAAGCTAGCATCGATGTAAACTTTTACGATAATCTCTTCGTCACCTCCATAAACGAGAAACATATCCTTGGTCCTTTTCAAGTACTTCAAGATGTTTTTGATCGATGTCCAGTGATCCACTCCTGGATTACTTTGGTACCTCCCTGCCAAACTTATGGCAAGGCACACATCAGATCTTGTACACAGCATGGCATACATAATAGAACCTATGGCTGAGGCATAGGGAATGGCTTTGATTTTCTCTCTATCTTCTGCCGTGGTCGAACTTTGAGTCTGACTCAATTTTACACCTTGCAACACATGCAGAACCCTTTCTTTGACTGGTCCATTTTGAACTTCTTCAGAACTTTGTCAAGGTATGTGCTTTGTGAAAGTCCTATTAAGCGTCTTGACCTATCCCTATAAATCTTGATGCCCAATATATAAGCAGCTTCACCGAGGTCTTTCATTGAAAGATTCTTATTCAAGTATCCTTTTATGCTATCCAAAAATTCTATATCATTTCCAATCAGTAATATGTCATCCACATATAACACTAGAAGTGCTACAGAGCTCCCACTCACTTTTTTGTAAATACAGGTTTCTCTGTAAGTCTGTATAAAACCATATGCTTTGATCACATCATCAAAGCATATATTCTAACTCCGAGATTTTTGCACCAGTCCATAAATGGATCGCTAGAGCTTGAACACTTTCTTAGAACCTTTAGGATCGACAAAACCTTCTAGTTGCATCATATACAATTCTTCTTATAAAAAAACCCGTTAAGGAATGCAGTTTTGACGTCCATTTGCCAGATTTAAAATGCGATAGTTGCTTTCACTATTTTGACAGACTTAAGCATCGCTACAGGTGAGAAAGTCTTATCATAGTCAACCCCTTGAACTTGTCAAAAACCTTTTGCAACAATTCGAGCTTTGTAGACAGCGATATTACCATCAGCGTCCGTCTTCTTCTTGAAGATCCATTTATTCTCAATGGCTTGCCGATCATCAGGCAAGTCCACCAAAGTCCATACTTTGTTCTTATACATGGATCCTATCTCAGATTTCATGGCCTCAAGCCATTTGTCGGAATTTGGGCTCATCATAGCGTCTTCATAGTTCGTAGGTTCGCCGTTGTCCAACAACATGACTTCCAGGACAGGATTACTGTACAACTCTGGTGCGGTACGTGTTTTGGTCGACCTACGAGACTCAGTAGTAACTTGATCTGAAGTTTCATGATCATTATCATTTGCTTCCTCTCTAGTTGGTGTACCGGGAAGGGAACAGTTTTCTCCGATGTGCTACTTTCCAATTCGAGAGAAGGTACAACTATCTCATCAAGTTCTACTTTCCTCCCACTCACTTCTTTCCAGAGAAACTCCTTCTCTCGAAATGACCAATTCTTAGCAACAAAGATCTTACCTTTGGATCTGTGGTAGAAGGTGTACCAAATAGTTTCTTTAGGGTATCCTATGAAGACGCACTTCTCCGATTTGGCTTCGAGTTTATTAGGTTGTAGCCTTTTGATATAAGCGTCGCATCCCCAACCTTTAAGAAACAACAGCTTAGGTTTCTTGCCAAACCATAGTTCATACGGTGTCGTCTCAACGGATTTAGATAGTGCCCTATTTAATGTGAATGCGGCTATCTCTAATGCATAACCCCAAAAAATAAAGACAAATCAGTAAGAGACATCATAGAATGCACCATATATAATAAAGTACGGTTACGATGTTCGGACACACCATTACGCTGTGGTATTCCAGGTGGCGTGAGTTGTGAAACAATTCCACATTGTTTTTAATGAAGGACAAACTCATAGCTCAAATATTCGCCTCCGCGATCAGATCGTAGAAACTTTATTTTCTTGTTATGATGATTCTCCACCTCACTCTCAAATTCTTTGAATTTTTCAAATGTTTCAGACTTGTGTTTCATCAAGTAGATATACCTATACCTACTCAAATCATCTGTGAAGGTCAGAAAATAACGATACCCGCCGCGTGCCTCAACACTCATCGGACCACATACATTGGTATGTATTATTTTTAATAAGTAATTAGCTTGCTCCATTGTTCCAGAGAATGGAGTTTTAGTCATCTTACCCAAGAGGCATGGTTCGCAAGTATCAAATGATTCATAATCAAGTGATTCCAAAAGTCCATTCGCATGGAGTTTCTTCATGTGCTTTACACCAATACGGTCTAAACGACAGTGCCACAAGTATGTTGCACTATCATTATCAACATTGCATCTTTTGGCATCAATATTATAAATATGTGTATCACTACGATCGAGATTCAACAAGAATAGACCCTTCATCAAAGGTGCATGACCGTAAAAGATATTACTCATAGAAATAGAACAACCATTATTCTCTGACTTAAATGAATAGCCATCTCACATTAAACAAGATCCAGATATAATGTTCATGCTCAACGATGGCACCAAATAACAATTATTGAGGTCTAAAACTAATCCCGAAGGTAGATGTAGAGGTACCGTGCTGACGGCGGTCACATCGACCTTGGAACCATTCCCGACGCGTATCGTCACCTCGTCCTTAGCCAATCTTCGTTTATTCCGCAGCTCCTATTTTGAGTTACAAATATGAGCAACCGAACCAGTATCAAATACCCACGAGCTACCACGAGCATTAGTAAGGTACACATCAATAACATGTATATCAAATATATATTTGTTCACTTTGCCATCCTTCTTATCCGCCAAGTATTTGGGACAGTTCCGCTTCCAGTGACCATTTTCTTTGCAGTGGAAGCACTCAGTTTCAGGCTTGGGTCCAGCTTTGGGCTTCTTCACGGGCGCGACAACTTGCTTGCCATTCTTCTTGAAGTTCCCTTTCTTTCCCTTGCCCTTTTTCTTGAAATTAGTGGTCTTGTTAACCATCAACACTTGATGCTCCTTCTTGATTTCTACCTTCGCCGATTTTAGCATTGCAAAGAGCTCGGGAATCATTTTCGTCATCCCTTGCATATTATAGTTCACGATGAAGCCTTTGTAGCTTGGTGGCAGTGACTGAAGAACTCTGTCAATAACACTCTCAACTGGAAGATCAATTCCCAGCTGAGTCAAGTGGTTATGATACCCAGACATTTTGAGTATGTGTTCACTGACATAATTGTTCTCCTCCATTTACAGCTATAGAACTTGTTTGAGACTTCATATCTATCAACCCGGGCATTAGCTTGAAATATCAATTTCAGCTCTTGGAACATCGCATATGCTTAGTGGTGCTCGAAACGCTTTTGGAGGCCCGGTTCTAAGTCGTAAAGCATGACACACTGAACTATCGAGTAGTCATTAGTTCGCGTTTCCTAGTCGTTCACAACGTATAGATTAGCGGGAGCGGGTGGGTTACCTAGCGGTGCATCAAGGACATAATTCTTCTATGCAGCAATGAGGATAATCCTCAAGTTATGAACCCAATCCATGTAGTTACTACCATCATCTTTCAACTTAGCTTTCTCTAGGAACGCATTAAAATTCAAGGGAAAGGTAGAACGGGCCATTGATGTAGAACATAGATTTGCAAAAAACTATCAAGACTAAGTTCATGATAAATTTTAGTTCAAACAATCAAATTACTAATGAACTCCCACTTAAATCAACATCCGACAAGTTGTCTAAGTGATACATGATCCTAATCAACTAACCCATGTCCGATGATCATGTGATATGGGGTAGTCTTCAATGGTGAACATATCTATGTTGATCATATCTACTATATGACTCATGTTCGACCTTTCGGTCTCCAGTATTTCGAGACCATGTTTGTACATGCTAGGCTCATCAAGTTTAACCCAAGGATTCTGCATGTGCAAAACTGGCTTACACCCATCGTATGTGAACGTAGAATTTATCACACCCGGTTATCACGAGGTTCTTCAAAACGACGAACTTTGGCAACGGTGCGTACTCAGGGCGAACATTTTTATCTTGAAATTAAGTGAAGGGATCATCTTATAATGCTATTGTCGTTATAATCACAATAAGATGCATAAAGGATAAACATCACATGCAATCAAAAATATGTGACATGATATGGCCATCATCATCTTGTGCTTTTGATCTCCATCTCCAAAGCATCGGCATGATATCCATCGTCATCGGCACGACACCTTGATCTCCATCGTAGCGTCGGGTCGTCTTGCCAACTATTGCTTCTACAACTATTGCTAATGCATAGCGATAAACTAAAGCAATTACATGGCGCATAAATGATTGACATGCAGGTCATACAATAATTAAATACAACCCTAAGGCTTATGTCGGTTGTCGTACTCATCGACATGCAAGTCGTGAACTTATGACAAAACATGATCATCTCATACATCAACATATATCACATCATATCTTGACCATATCACATCACAACATGCCCTGCAAAAACAAGTTAGATGTCCTCTACTTTGTTGTTGCAAGTTTTACGTGGCTGCTACGGGCAACTAGCAAGAACCGTCCTTACCTACGCAAAACCACAATGGTGATTATCAAGTTTCCTATTTTCCTTCTGCAAGGACCGGCCGTAGTCAAATTCGAATCAACTAAAGTAGGAGAAACAGACACCCACCAGTCACCTTTATGCAAAACAAGTTGCATGTCAGTCGGTGGAACCGGTCTTATGTGCGTGGACATGTAAGGTTGGTCCGGGCCGCTTCATTCCACAATGTCACCAAATCAAAATAAGACATTGGTGGTAAGCAGTATGACCATCACCGCCCACAACTCCTTTGTGTTCTACTCGTGCATATCATCTACGCATAGACCTGGCTCATGATGCCACTATTGGGGAACGTTACATGAAAAACAAAAAAATTCTACGCACATGCAAGATCTATCCATGGAGATGCATAGCTACGAGAGGGGGAGAGCATCTACATACCCTTGTAGATCGCTCAAGCGTTTATCAACGCGGTTGATGTAGTCATACACCTTCACGATCCATCCTGATCAAGTATCGAACATACGACACCTCCACGTTCAGCACACGTTCAGCTCGATGACGTCCTCGCCTTCTCGATTCAGCAAGAGAGGCGAAGTAGTCTATGAATTTCGGCAGCACGATGACGTGGTGACAGAGGTGGTGAAACTATCCGCAGGGCTAAGCCAAGCACAACGAACATGGACGAAGGAGGAACTAGAACTAGAGGGAGACAGGGCACCACACACGGCTTGGGGATCGTGGTGTGTGTTGCCCCTCTCCCTCCTCTCATATATAAAGGTGGGGGAGGAGGGGAGGCATCCTAGGGCGCCCCCAAGAGGCCCAACGGCCGCCTTGGGCTCCTGCCATGCCCCCCCTTCTTTCTTGGCGCTGGGTAGAAGGCAGGAGAGGAGGCTCCCCCCTTTCCTTTCTCTCATGTGGAAGGGAAGGCAGGAGGGGCTAGCCCAACCCCCTTTCCTTCCCTAAAGGCCGGCAGCCTAGAGGTGGGGCGCACTAGCCCCTTGTGGGCTGGTTTGCTTCCCTCGTTGGCCCAATAAGCCCAATAACTCCCCGTGGCCTTCCCGGAACCCCTTCGGGTGATCCGATAAATACCCAGTGCATTCTGAAACCTTTCTGGAGACCAAATAGTATCGTCCTAATATCAATCTTTATCTTCGGACCATTCCGAAGCTCCTTGTCATGTCCGTGATCTCATCCGGGACTCCGAACATAACTCATATAATACTATATCATCAACGAACTTAAGCATGCGGACCCTACGGGTTCGAGAATGATGTAGACATGACCGAGACACTTCTATGGTCGACAACCAATAGCGGGACCTGGATGCCCATATTGGTTCCTACATATTCTACAAATATCTTTATCGGTCGAACCTTTATTACAACACACGTATTTCCCTTTGTCTATCGGTATGTTACTTACCTGAGATTCGATCATCGGTGTCTCCATACCTAGTTCAATCTCGTTACCAGCAAGTCTCTTTACTCGTTCCGTAATACATCATCTCGTAACTAACACCTTAGTCACTTTGCTTACAATCTTCTTGTGATGCTGTATTACCGAGAGGGCCGAGAGATACCTCTCCGTCATACGGAGTGACAAATCCCAATCTCGATCCATGCCAACTCAATAGACACCTTCAGAGATACCTGTAGAGCATCTTTATGATCACCTAGTTATGTTCTAATGTTTGATAGCACACAAGGTATTCCTTCGGTATCCGGGAGTTGCATGATCTCATGGTCGAAGGAATATGAATTTGACATTAAGAAAACAATAGCAATAAACTGAACAATCATATGCTATGCTAACGGATGGGTGTTGTCCATAACATCATTCTACTAATGATGTGACCCCGTTATCAAGTCACAACACATGTCTATGATTAGGAAACCTTAACCATCTTTTGATCAATGAGCTAGTCTAGTAGAGGCATACTAGGGAAACGGTATTTTTTTATGTATCCACACATATATTTAAGTTCTGGTCAATACAATTCTAGCATGAATAATAAACCTTTATCATGAATAAGGAAATATAGTAATAACAACTTTATTATTGCCTCTTAGGCATATTTCCAACAAAGTCTGCATGCGCTCGACTTAGGGAAACTCCAATGCACGACCCCAAACGGACGTTCGTTTCGTCCGCTTTCGTCCATTTGGGGGTGGCAATAGGGTCGTGTCCGCCTGGATTTGTGGACGCGCCGACCGTGCGCCCAATGCACGGCCGCATCTTGTCCGTTCGATAATATAACAAATATCTAAAATTAAACATGGCAATAGTTGCATGTCCGAAGTAGTCTTATTACAACCCAATCGAATTAAAAATAATATCAAATAGTCTTATTGCAGTCCAATTGAAAATTGTTTGCACGAAAAGAAATTAAACTGATAGATAGATCTATTGGTTGCCAATGTGAGTCCACATGTGCTCAACCAAGTCATCGTGGAGCTGGACATGAGTATGTCAATCACGCAATTCCCGATGAAACTCGACAAACTGTTCAAAGGTTGCAAGTGGTGGATGCTCAAGCTCAATATTTTCACCCTGGAAATCAAACCCTTGGTCCATAGATGCTATCATCGCGCACATCCTCCACGATCATGTTGTGCATGATCACACAAGCAGTCATCACCTACCAAAGCTTCTTCGTGCTCCATGTCAATGTAGGGTTACGAACGATACCCCACCGTGACTGAAGCACATCAAAAGCACGCTCCACATCCTTCCTAGCACTCTCCTCCATTTGGGCAAACCTCTATCTCTTCTCTCCTTGCGAATTGGGTATGGTCTTCACAAGAGTGGGCCATTGAGGATAGATACCATCGGCTAGGTAATATCCCTTGTTATAATGGTGGCCGCCATTGACCTCAAAGTTGACCTCCAGGGAGTGGCCTTCTGCAAGCCTTGCAAACACCGGAGACCGCTGAAGAACACTAATATCATTCTGAGAACCAACCATGCCAAAGAAAGAATGCCATATCCAGAGATCTTGTGAAGCCACGGCTTCAAGTATAACAGTGGCACCTTTCACATGCCCCTTGTACTGATCCTGCCAAGCAAATGGACAGTTCTTCCACTTCCAGTGCATACAATCTATACTACCAAGAATGCCCGGAAATCCCCTCTTGTCATTGATCGCCAACGGCCTCTCTATATCAGCGGCAGCTGGCTCTCTCAGGTACTCAGGGCCGAACACTTTCACCACGACCGTGCAAGAACTATACATTGAGAGGAGACATGTGGACTCACACATACGAACATACTCATCCACAAGATCACCAGGAATTTCATATGCAAGCATGCGGATAGCCGGAGTGCATTTCTGGTATGAAGAGAAACCAATCTTGCCTAGGGTATCCTCTTTCCACTCAAAGTATGGGTCATGCACGACCACTCCCTCGTGAATACAATTGAACACATGTCTTCTCATTCGAAATCCGCGACGACATTGATGTGGCCCGAAGAGTGCACCATCCTTAAAGTAATCGACATAGAGAAGAGTGTGGCCTTTCTCCCTATTGCGGTTCAAGGCCGGAGCATAGCCGGTGATTGTTCCGCTGAACCGAGGCCGCTTCCTACTAATGTATTCATGTACGACCAACGCAGCCACCAGCTCTTCATCATCGAGGATGAATCATCCAATGAGCAAATGAAGTTGTGAAAAAAACTCATCACCACTATCCATTGTACATTGTGAGCAAACCATCGAACGCCTTGCGGTCATGCTGGAGGCGCGGGCGGATAGTGCACGTCCTGCTCCCCTCGCAAGCAGCAAAGCAAGGTTTTGGGGGTCGATGGTGCTGGTGGGCGCCATGCGGCAATTAACGGTCGGCCGGAAGAGGTTGGGGACGACGGGCTACGCCGACGGCCGTAGTTTCTCTCCCACCGGCAACAAGGAGAACGCCGACAAAATGTTTTTTGGAACGCTGGTGCGGAGACAGCTATGGCATGGTGTGGTGGTGGTTGAAAAGACCTTTATGGAAGACGACGCGGCCGGGAAGTTGGCGGCGGCGGCGGTGGAGGGAGGTAGAGAAAGAGAAAAGAGGGGCGGTGTCTGTGTCCCTGACGGGCGGGCCAGGGCAGGACAAGGGCACGCATCGCTCGAGTGTCCGTTCGACCGCAAACTCAGCTAAAAGCTGGATTGGAAATGAGTCGAAAGCGGATAGAAAACGGACGGTGATCCGTTTGCTTCCGCGCGTTAGAGGTCTTGCTTCGTCCGTTAATCTCCGAACAAACGCGCGGACGGACCATTTTCGGTGGTGCGTTGGAGCTGCCGTTACGCATTAGAGCAAGTACAATAGAGCTGAGTCAGCTGACTGTAAGAAATAAAATAGTATATTCTTACTTAGTTGGAGGAAAGAGAAGAGGAGAGAGAAGTTAAGCGGGCTCTTGGTGAAGAGCCAGCTCTAGCACGTGCTCCTAGGCACTTTGTGAGAGTGAAATGTGAGCCATATAATAAAAAAGTAGTACATTTTTTTAATCAACTATTGTACATATTAACTATAAGATGGGCTATAGATGACATGGCAATGTCTTATAACTAGCAGTTGACTAAGTGCGGCATTGCAGCGGCCGAGCACCAGGTAGCTCTTTATCCCCCTCGTGGGTATGGCCTCAGGATTCACTCCTCCCAGGCTTTTTGCAAGTATACGGGCTAATTATACATCTGCATGAATAGTTCCACCGTATACTCCATTGACTTGACCATTGGAAATCAATGCACTGTGAATTCAATGCGCAGCCGGCGCAGACGCAAGAAAAGTTTCAATTTTCTATCCGGCCACCACATCATTATTGCCTGTTCCAGCATGCTTATCCTGAGCAATGTGATGGACTGTGTACCATCGACGAGTTTATTTAATTTTCCAAAACTAATCGTCAAATTAATAATTTTATTAACTACTCCCTTCATCTTAAAATAAGTGTCTATACATTACTATAATTTTTTACTAAAGTTGTACTAATGTTAAGACACTTATTTTGGAACGGAAATAGTACATTTCAGAAAGAAAGAAAAAAATACCTAGCAGATGCAAAGCCAAGAGGGATACCGTATCGGGTGCCTCCTTTTATCTTCCCCGGCAATTTTACGTATCTTTACAATCAACCCAAAATGCTAAATGGAGGACGAGCACCATGGAGATTTCTTTTCTTTGAAAACAACTCAAAATTTAGCATTTTGTAGTTTTGCAAAATATCTATTTATCACAGATGTCCATATGGTTGTATACCATATGTGTATAAAATTTGAAGATGGTATACATTATGGTGAGAGATACACAAAAAAGAAACAATCACGATTTTGAAAATGGAGAACCGTATACGTTTTGTTCCTTATTAAGAATTCATGAACTTGTGTTTTTTGTGTAGCTCTCATCATACTGTATTTCATCGTCAAACATTACACATATGCAGAATACATCCATACGAATGTGTATGATTTTTCAGAATTCCTTTGAAAATTTAAACATGGTTTTTTATATATTGTTTTCCAAAATGACAACTTCCCACAGAGCTCGTCGTCCAAATGCCTTAAAATTTGCTTGTTTCTTTCATTTTCCAAAACTAATCATCAAATTAGTATGCAATTAACTACTCCCTCTGTCTCGTAATATAAGACGCTATTACATTTAACATGTGAGTATTTTGGATGTAAGAATGTCTCATATTATAGGACAGAGTAGTACTTTTTTTAACATTTTTTTTTCCAAACTGACGCTATGCTAATGGGGGTATTTCATCGGGTACCTTTGGTTTTTTTCTGGGCCATGTTTATGTATCTATACCATCAGCACATTTCTTTGATTTTTATAAAGTAATCATAAAATTGGTAGCAATTAATTACGTACTTACCTTAAGAAAACAATTCCCAAACTGATGCACTACCAAGAGGGATCTTGCATCGGGCGCCTCCTTCAGGGGGGCAGTAAATGTTGCCTCTGCAACATATGTCCCACCACATATGGGCTTTCGTTTAAATACGGTGATGCCATTCAGCCGAGGCAGTAAATCGCAATACATCTTACGGCACACATCCCGAGCTAGTTGGGCGGGTTGGATACAGAGCGACCTGATGACCGGCCTCTGCAACGCATTTTCGGCAGTTGGCTATACTATTAACCATGCTCTTACAGAGGACCTGATTGTTGCAAGTCTAGCCTGTAGCTGTGCATGGTGCGCGATATGCGCGAGTCGGCCAGTGGCTCCGGATTGCGGCCGACGGACGCGCAGACATGGGAAAGGCGGAATCGTCCTCGAGAAGCGCGGCAGGTGGTGGCCCGCGCCTCCGGCCGGCACGGGAGAAGCTACTGGGCCAGCATGGTCGGCGGTGGGACCCATCCAGCAGTGACGTCGTCAACCTCTTATCAGAGCTTCCTGACCTATCAGAGCAAGACAAGACTACCGGACTGGATAACACATGGCCATGCAGCCCTGCAGCTGTGCAGCATGCGTCTCGTCTTTCGCACTGTGGCGCGTACCACGAGGCACTCGCCGCTCTTCGGGCCAACTCCACCGCGCGATCCCAAACAGACGTCCGTTTTGTCCGGATTCTGTCCGTTTGGGTAGGGGTTTGGGGCCGTGTTCGGGCGTGTCCTGGGATGCGGTGGCCGTGCGCCCAGCGCGCGGCCGCATCCATTTGCCCCATCCTGTATGCATTCACTTAAAAAACTAAAAACAGCATTTGGTTTCTCCCACCAACAGGCGGGAGGGTTTGGGGCAAATGGCGCAAAATGAGCGTGGGGGGTTTTGGTTTCTTCCACCGACAGGCGGGCTAGGGGAGGACAAGTGCGCGTGTCCCGCCCGTCCTCGCGCTGTCCCTTTCACCCAAAAACCGGCGCAAATTTGGGCCGAGGATGGGTCAAAAGCGGACACAAAGCGGACAAAAAGTCCGTTTGCGCCCGCACGCCGGGCCGTCTCTTTTGTTTCTTTTACCTCAAACGGACGGGGCGGACAGGATAGGGCCGCGCAGTGGAGTTGGCCTCACATTTCCCTCTCTCGTCACCCTCCTGCGACTAGTCACAATGGAGAGTAATATACACTAGTAACATACACATTTACCTAGACTATATTACTACCTCAATAGTGGGTAGTAACATAAGTGTGACAACATGCAAAGCTTCATTTATTAGGTTATAGACTCATATTGCATTGGGACATGTGATGTTATAGTAACTAGCTAAGTTACTAGTATTACATCTCTCCTCATTAACTCATTGCCACGTAAGCAAATTTGCTGAGTTAGACTTGATGTTATTATCGAAGTTACTCCCACTATGGCTAGTCTGCAAACGCGTTTGATTGCACGATTTCTCCGTCCACCATCTACGGGCGGCACGATTTCTTTCTTCTCGGAATGAATTACGGCCGGCACGCCTCGCGAGGAGCTGTACTCATTTGTCAGCAGTGTCGGTCCACTTGACATCCGAGCGGCAAAGGCATTAATGGCGATTGTCCTCCCGTTCAAGCCAATGACACCCGGTGACACCTTTTATCGAGCATTTCATGTTTTTTCCATCGCAAGAAACGGAACATTTCGTACTACGTGTATGCATGCTTCCATGTCGTCCGTTTGACTGGTACTACTACTCCCATTCCATGTGTATCGATGCTTAAAAATACTCCATCTATATTATTGGATTTACTAGCCACGCGTTGCAGCGGATCCAAAATAAAATAATAAAGTACATGCTCACAAACATGAAAGAAGAACACTCATGTAGTGCTATGTTTTTCTCTAGGATAAAGCTAGATTTTATTGCTCAAATTTCCGCATGTAGCGGGATATAACACGGGTCATGGGGTTGGATCAACCACAAGTGTTTCCCCTGATTTAAGGAATGAGAAAATTTAGCTAGACGGTCAGCTTCATAATTTGCCGCTCTTCCTTCAAACATGTAAAACAAACTAGACTGTCAGCTTTGTCACTAATCTCGCAGATTATAGGTCCATAAGCTCCATGCGTGCCTCTAGAGTTTCGGTAACCACTTGTTTTTCATCCGAAGAGACCACAAAACAAGTGGTTAATTTATTTCCCGTGGCTGTTTTGATGAAGTGAGGAAGGGATATGGTTGGTTAGTACTTAGGGATTTTTTACAAATTGGAGCAGAGAAGTGCGGTCTTGTTGCAAAAAATCCTAAACTTACCTCACAGTCGTTAGATGCAAATTCGATGGTCAGAAATGACAGAAGGAAGACACACCATCATCATCAATTAAGTCTTTTATAGGAGTAGAAATACCAAGATCCCCGCAAAAAAAAAAAGAATTTATATCAAGATGAAGTTTTCTTTTTTCTTCCATATTTTTCCATCGCGATAGATGGAACATTTCGTACTCGGGTTAAAACCAAGGCATGCAGTGTATGCATGCTTCCATGTCGTCCATTTGACTGGTACTACTACTCCTGTGTGCTAACCATGTGTATCGATGTTAAAGCAAGGTTGGATTTACTAGCAATGCGCTTGTGCGCTGTAACAGATTCAAAGTAGAATAATACATATTCATAAACTTGAAAGAAGAGTACCGAAGTTTCATTGCCAAATACATTTTTATGCGAGCAAAATAAAAATTAACAAAATCATATATTTCTAGCACATGTACTATTTATTATAAAAGCATATGATTTTTTTACCGCTCATGTCGAAACGTATAGTATACATATCTAAATACATGTATATTTGTTTTCAGCTTTAAAAACTTTGAAAGTCTACTTTTGGATTCTTGAAAAAATCGGGCTCAAGGTAACCCGAGAGACAAAATACCTAATTCTCTCATCATCAACTTACTAAAACCCAGAAATATGTTTTTTGCCCGAACTAACCCATAAATATGTTGGCAACCAAATCAGAAGATAAAAGAGAGCACAAGTTTTATGCGTGAAATAACTCAGAAATATGTTGGTAACCAAATCGGAAGACTACCGGATTTTCTTTTGGAGCCTCCTTACCATCCAATTTAGACCGTTAATTTTCTATCATCGGGTAAAAGATGAGCAAAGTCAAAGGCATGGTTTACCTCTAACTTAGCCATAATAAATTAGAGTCGATATGGTGAATCAAAACTGAGTAAATAATATGTTTTTCCAAACATTGGTTCCCTATTCCAACCTAAAACTCTATTTAAGGAGTGGAGAATTTTTAATTTAACAAAATTGTATGACACGCAGGCTAAGAGCAACTCTAGCAGAGTCGTCATACTAGGGGCCTCCATATGTGATGCGCAAACTCAGAGTCCCCATATTGAATGCCTCTATATTGTGGGGCCCACTTGATAATTGGACATTTTTTAATCTTTCTGTCATCCCACGCGAGGTAGGGAATCACGTGAAGTTTCCTTCATGTCAAACACAACTACTATATAGAGTGCGCTTCGAAAGTTGGTCATGAAACGCCGACTTTAGAGGTGTGAGGCAAAAAATGGAGGGCGCTCCATAAATTATGGCGAATCTTTGCCTTTTTTTGCTAGATCACTATATTGGCAGTTATTATGGTGATTGGCCTAGTATGGCGACTCTGCTAGATTTGCTCTGAAATGTCAAAAATAACAATATGTTCCCAAAGAATCAACACTTGCAAAAGTAGTGTAACACCTTTTCAATATAAGAATTGGCATTATGGATCTTAGCTGCACCGTATCGGCTGATTCAAGGTGGTTATATCTTACTTCCTCCGTTTCTTTTTACTCTGCATATAAGATTTAGTCAAAGTCAAACTTTGTAAAGTTTGACTAACTTTTTAGAAAAGAATATTAACATCTACAATACCAAAGCTATATGGTATGAAAATTAATTTCATGATGCATCTAACAATAATGATTTCATATTGTGAATTTTGATATTTTTTCTATAAACTTAGTCAAAGTTAACAAAGTTTGACTTTGACCAAAATCTTATATGCAGACTAAAAAGAAAGGAGAGTACGTGCATGGATGTAAGCAGCTTCAAAGAAACAAGCATGGATGGAAGCCTTATTAGGAAATGGAAATGGCCAAAATTGTTGGGGAACGTAGCATGCAATTTATAAAAAATTCCTACGATTACGCAAGATCTATCTAGGAGATGCATAGCAATGCGACGGGGAGAGTGTGTCCACGTACCCTCGTAGACCGAAAACGGAAGCGTTATGTTAACACGGTTGATGTAGTCAAACGTCTTCACGATCCAACCGATCCAAGTACCGAACGTACGACGCCTCCGTGTTCAGCACACGTTCAGCTCGATGACGTCCCTCGAGCTCTTGATCCAGTAGAGGGTCAAGGGAGAGTTCCGTCAGCACGACGGCGTGGTGACGGTGTTGGTGATGTGATCCGTGCAAGCTTCGCCTAAACACTATGACGCTATGACCGGAGGAGTAAATTATGGAGGGGGGGCACCGCACACGGCTAAGAAACAATTGTTGTGCCTTTGAGGTGCTCCCCTGCCCACGTATATAAAGGAGGGGCAGGAGGAGGCCGGCCCAAGGGGGGCGCGCCAAGAGGGGGGAGTCCTACTAGGTCTCCGTTCCTAGTAGGATTCGCCCCCCGTCCTTCCAACGGAGAGGGGGAAAGGGGAAAGGAGGGAGAAGGAGAAGGAAAGAGAGGGCCGCGCCCCTCCCCTTGTTCAATTCGGATTGGGAAAGGGGAGGCGCGCGCCACCTCCTGTGGCCTGTCTCCTCTCCTCCACTATGGCCCAATAGGCCCATTAACTTTCTCCCGGTACTCCGATAAATCCCTGAACCTCTTCGGAACCATTTCGGTGTCCGTATATAACCTTCCGGTATATCAATATTTACCACTCGACCATTTCGAGACTCCTCGTCATGTCCATGATCTCATCCGGGACTCCGAACAAACTTCGGTCATCAAAACACATAACTCATAATACAAATCGTCATCAAACGTTAAGCGTACAGACCCTGCGGGTTCGAGAACTATGTAGACATGACCGAGACACATCTCTGGTCAATAACCAATAGCGGAGCCTAGATGCTCATATTGGCTCCTACATATTCTACGAAGATCTTTATCGGTCAAACCGCATAACAACATACGTCATTCACTTTGTCATAGGTATGTTACTTGCCCGAGATTCGATCGTTGGTATCATCATACCTAGTTCAATCTCGTTACCGGCAAGTCTCTTTACTCGCTTCGTAATGCATCATCCCGTAACTAACTCATTAGTCACATTGCTTGCAAGGCTTATAGTGATGTGCATTACCGAGAGGGCCCAGAGATACCTCTCCGATACACGCAGTGACAAATCCTAATCTTCATCTATGCCAACTGAACAAACACCTTCAGAGATACCTGTAGAGCATCTTTATAATCACCCAGTTACGTTGTGACGTTTGATAGCACACAAGGTGTTCCTTCGGGATTCGGGAGTTGCATAATCTCATAGTCAGAGGAATATGTATAAGTCATGAAGAAAGCAATAGCAATAAAACTAAACGATCATAATGCTAAGCTAACGGATGGGTCTTGTCCATCACATCATTCTCTAATGGTGTGATCCCGTTCATCAAATGACAACACATGTCTATGGTTAGGAAACTTAATCATCTTTGATTAACGAGCTAGTCAAGTAGAGGCATACTAGGGACACTCTGTTTTGTCTATGTATTTACACATGTACTAAGTTTCTGGTTAATACAATTCTAGCATGAATAATAAACATTTATCATGATATAAGGAAATATAAATAACAACTTTATTATTGCCTCTAGGGCATATTTCTTTAGTCTCCCACTTGCACTAGAGTCAATAATCTAGATTACATTGTAATGATTCTAACACCCATGGAGTCTTGGTGCTGATCATGTTTTGCTCGTGGAAGAGGCTTAGTCAACGGGTCTGCAACATTCAGATCCGTATGTACTTTGCAAATCTCTATGTCTCCCTCCTTGACTTGATCGCGGATGGAATTGAAGCATCTCTTGATGTGTTTGGTTCTCTTGTGACATCTGGATTCCTTCGCCAAGGCAATTGCTCCAGTATTGTCACAAAAGATTTTCATTGGACTCGATGCACTAGGTATTACACCTAGATCGGATATGAACTCCCTCATCCAGACTCCCTCATTTGCTTCTTCGGAAGCAGTTATGCACTCCGCTTCACACGTAGATCCCGCCACAACGCTCTGCTTGAAACTACACCAACTTACAGCTCCACCATTCAATATGAATACGTATCCGGATTGCGACTTAGAGTCATCCAGATCAGTGTCAAAGCTTGCATCGACATAACCATTTACGACAAGCTCTTTGTCACCTCCATAAACGAGAAACATATCCTTAGTCCTTTTCAGGTATTTCAGGATGTTCTTGACCGCTGTCTAGTGATCCACTCCTGGATTACTTTGGTACCTCCCTACTAAATTTATAGCAAGTCACACATCAGGTCTGGTACACAGCATTGCATACATGTGATACGTCTCTAGTGTATCTATAATTTTTGATTGTTACATGATGTTATATTATCAATCTTGGATGTTTTACAATCATTTATAGTCATTTTATATCATTTTTTGGTACTAACCTATTGACATAGTGCCAAGTGCCAGTTGCTGTTTTTTCCATGTTTTTTTCATCGCAGAAAATCAATATCAGATGGAGTCCAAATGCCCTGAAACTTTACTGAGAATTTTTATGGGCCAGAAGGAACACAATGGGCCATGGCTGCGCCTGGGGGTGCCCCGAGGGGGGCACAACCGACCGGGGAGCGCCAGGAGGCCTAGGCGCGCCCTGGTGGGTTGTGCCCACCTCGGGTGCCCCCCGGACCGCCTCTTTGCTCTATAAATACCCCAATATCCCAGAAACCCTAGGGGAGTCGACGAAATATTCATCCAGCCGTTGCA
This sequence comes from Triticum timopheevii, assembly GCA_963921465.1. Taxonomy (NCBI): domain Eukaryota; kingdom Viridiplantae; phylum Streptophyta; class Magnoliopsida; order Poales; family Poaceae; genus Triticum; species Triticum timopheevii. The sequence continues at coordinate 227,608,066 of OY997270.1, read as the reverse complement.
GAGTCCAGAACCACCAGATCCAATCTAGACACCATCTCGGATGCGGTTCACCACCTCCATTGGTGCCTCTCCGATGATGCGTGAGTAGTTCTTTGTAGACCTTCGGGTCCGTATTTAGTAGCTAGATGGATTTCCCTCTCTCGCTAGATTCTCAATACAATGGTGTCTTGGAGATCCATATGATGTAACTCTTTTTGCGGAGTGTTTGTTGGGATCGATGAACTTTGAGTTTATGATCAGATCTATCTTTTTATATCCATGAAAGTTATTTGAGTTTCTTTGATCTCTTATATGCATGATTTCTTATAGCCTCATATTTCTTTTCCGATATTTGGGTTTTGTTTGGCCAACTTGATCTATTTATCTTGCAATGGGAAGAGGTGCTTTGTAGTGGGTTCAATCTTATGGTGCTTGATCCCAGTGACAGAAAGGGAAACGACTTGTATGTATCGTTGCTACTAAGGATAAAACGATGGGGTCTATCTCTACATAGATAGATCTTGTCTACATCATGTCATCGTTCTTATTGCATTATTCTGTTTTCCATGAACTTAATACACTAGATGCATGCTGGATAGCGGTCGATGTGTGGAGTAATAGTAGTAGATCCAGACAGGAGTCGGTCTACTAATCTTGGACGTGATGCCTATATAATGATCATTGCATGGATATCGTCATAATTATTTGAAGTTTTGTCAATTGCCCAACAGTAATTTGTTCACCCACCGTTTGCTAATTTTCCTGAGAGAAGCCACTAGTGAAACCTACGGCCCCCAGGTCTTCTTTCTCATATATTTGCCTTTGCGATCTACTTTTCTCTTGCATTTATTTTCAGATCTATTAATCTAAAAATACAAAATACCTTGCTGCAATTTTTCCTTATTTATTTTATTTGGCGTCCGATCTATCAATTTACTACGAAACTTTATCCCGTCCACGCACCGTTTCTGGTGCCGTTACCTGAAAGGGATTGACAACACCTTTAACACGTCGGGTTGCGAGTGGTTGTTATTTGTGTGCAGGGGTTGTTTACATTGTGTTGCTTGGTTCTCCTACTGGTTCGATAACCTTGGTTTCATATATGAGGGAAATACCTACCGCCGTTGTGCTGCATCATCCCTTCCTCTTTGGGGAAATACCGACGTAGCTTCAAGCGACATCAAAAGGAATTTTTGGCAGCGTTTCCGGGGAGGATCAAGTCAAGATAGTCTCCTAGACACGTGCCATTTCTGGCGCCGTTGCCGGGGAGGATCTTCAACATATACCAGGTTCCTAATCACAAATCTCATCTCGTTGCAATTTACATTATTTGTCATTTGCCTCTTGTTTTCTTCAAGCGACCTCATGTGAACAAAACAAAAATCGAGGTATACCGATAATTGTTGAAGAAGAAAGATGGGATGCCAACCGGGGCATCCCCAAGGTTAGATGCTTGAGTATCCTTGAAATATTTACTTGGGGTGCCTTGGGAATCCCCAAGATTTAACTCTTGCCTCTCTTTATTCTTCTCACATCGGTAACTCCTCGTTCTTCGAACACTTGATCCACAAAAACTTTAGCAAAAACTTTGTGAGATCCGTTAGTGTAATAAAGCAAACTACCACTTTAAGTACTGTAATGAACTCATTATTTATTTATATTGGTGTTAAACCTACTGTATTCTAACTTCTCTATGGTTCATACCCCCCGATTCTAGCCATAGATTCATCAAAATAAGCAAACAACACGCGAAAAACAGAATCTGTCAAAAACAGGACAATCTGTAGTAATCTGGAAGTTTAGTAAACTTCTGTAACTCCAAAAATTATGAAATAAATTTTAAAATTTGAAAAATTTGTACAGAAGCAATGTTCAAAAAGTTTCATACCCATTTTACCTTCCAGTAAAAAATGTAAAATCACGCGCTACAGCCAAAGTTTCTGTTTTTGTTCTGCACATAGTAAACAAGCAATCTAATCATCCTAAAACCAAAGCTTGGCACATTATTTTTATAATACAAAGGATATATACAAGGGGATAATTATTTATAGAGATTTACATGAGCATGAACACAAGTGCTCAAGGTCGACCCTCACTTCTTCAATGCATAACTTTCCAATCACTTCTCTTTTTGAAAAACTTTTTTGGCATGAGAGGCAAGTAATTTTTTTTGTATTTTTGTTCTTTTAATTTTTTTTGTATGTTTCACCCACAACTAAACAGAAACAAAAAGAAAAAACAAAATCTACTTAGTTAAGAAAGCAAACAAGCACACACAAAAATATCAACCCCACGCTATTGCTCCCCGGCAACGGCGCCAGAAAAGAGCTTGATAATCCCCAAGTGCAGGGAATCATCATAGCAATTACCAAAGGTGGAAGTGATAAGTATGGAGTGTCGAACCCACAAGGAGCTAAATGTAAGATAATTATTCTCTTCAGTCCTATCTGCTACTGATACGATTCTACGTACACCGAACGTTTGCTTCCAACTAGAAACGAGAAATAAAACTACGTTGTGGGTATGAAGAGGATAACTTTGCATGAAATCGGAGACTAAAACATAAAAGTAGGTGATGTTATCATAAAGTTAGAATATATTACTAAATATTATAAATACGAGTGTGGAATAATGATGGGTCGGTGTGCGGAATTATCCTAGGCAATTGTTAACAAAACCGGTAGTCGTCATTGCAATTTCATATGAGGGAGAGGCATAAGCTAACATACTTTCTCGTCTTGGATCATATGCACTTATGATTGGAACTCTAGCAAGCATCCGCAACTACTAAAGATCATTATTGTAAAACCCAACCATAGCATTAAAGCATCAAGTCCCCTTTATCCCATACGCCGTGACCCACTTATCCGTGTTTATGCTTGTGTCACTCAGGCTACGCAGACAATAAGTAAACCATGGACATATTGCAACACCCTACAGCGGGAATCCCTCATGCTTGCGCGACACGGAGGGCACCATAAGACAACACCAAAATAAAACATACAACTCATACCAATCTAGATCATCAATAACCTAAAGACAAAGGATATCTACTCAAAACATCATAGGATGGCAACACATCATTGGATCATAATATGTGGCATAAAGCACTGATACGTCTCCAACGTATCTATAATTTTTGATTGTTCAATGCTATTATATTACCCCTTTTGGATGTTTATGGGCTTTATTTTACACATTTATATCATTTTTGGGACTAACCTACTAACCGGAGGCCCAGCCCATATTGCTATTTTTTTTTCCTGTTTCAGTATTTCGAAGAAAAGGAATATCAAATGGAGTCCAAACGGAATGAAACCTTCGGGACCGTTATTTTTGGAACAAATCTGATCCGGAGAGCTTGGAGTGCAAGTCAAGAAGCCTCCGAGGGCCCCATGAGATAGGAGGGCGCGCCCCCCCTGTAGGGCGCGCCCCTGTCTCGTGGGCCCCTCGGGCGGCCACCGACGTACTTCTTCCTCCTATATATACCTACGTACCCCGAAAACATTCAGGAGCACCACGAAACACAATTTCCACCGCCATAACCTTATGTATCCGCGAGATCCCATCTTGGAGCCCTTGCCGGCACTCTGCCGGAGGGGGAAGCAACCACGGAGGGCCTCTACCTCAACATCCTTGCCCCTTCAATGAGTTGTGAGTAGTTTACTACAGACCTACGGGTCCATAGTTATTAGCTAGATGGCTTCTTCTCTCTTTTTGGATCTCAATACAATGTTCCCCCCTCTCTTGTGGAGATCTATTCGATGTAAACTCTTTTTGCGGTGTGTTTGTCGAGATCCGATGAATTGTGGGTTTATGATCAAGTTTATCTATGAATAATATTTGAATCTTCTCTGAATTCTTTTATGTATGATTGAGTTATCTTTGCAAGTCTCTTTGAATTATCAGTTTGGTTTGGCCTACTAGATTGATCTTTCTTGCCATGGGAGAAGTGCTTAGCTTTGGGTTCAATCTTGCGGTGTTCTTACCCAGTGACAGAAAGGGTTGCAAGACACATATTGTATTGTTGCCATCAAGGATAACAAGATGGGTGAGGGAGTCCTGGACTAGGGGGTGTCCGGATAGCCGGATTATCATCATCGGCCGGACTCCAAGACTATGAAGATACAAGATTGAAGACTTCGTCCCGTGTACGGATGGGACTTTCCTTGGCGTGGAAGGCAAGTTTGGCAATACGGATATGTAGATCTCCTACCATTGTAACCGACTCTGTGTAACCCTAGCCCTCTCTGGTGTCTATATAAACCGGAGGGTTTTAGTCCGTAGGACGAACAACTATTACAACAATCATACCATAGGCTAGCTTCTAGGGTTTAGCCTCCTTGATCTCGTGGTAGATCTACTCTTGTACTACCCATATCATCAATATTAATCAAGCAGGAGTAGGGTTTTACCTGCATCGAGAGGGCCGAAACCTGGGTAAAAACATCGTGTCACTTGTCTCCTGTTACCATCCGCCTAGACGCACAGTTCGGGACCCCCTACCCGAGATCCGCCGGTTTTGACACCGACATTGGTGCTTTCATTGAGAGTTCCTCTGTGTCGTCACCGATAGGATTGATGGCTCCTTCAGTCATCAACAACAACGCAGTCCGGGGTGAGACTTTTCTCCCCGGACAGATCTTCGTGTTCGGCGGCTTTGCACTGCGGGCCAATTCGCTTGGCCATCTGGAGCAGATCGAAAGCTACGCCCCTGGCCATCAGGTCAGATTTGGAAGCCTAAACTTCACGGCTGGCATCCGCGGAGACTTGATCTTCGACGGATTCGAGCCACAGCCGAGCGCGCCGCACTGTCACAATGGGCATGATTTAGCTCTGTTGCCAGACAGTGCCCTGGAGGCCGCACATAAGTCCGCTCCGACCCTTAATTCGGAGCCGACCGCGCAGATCGAGGATGGACGGCTAGACGCCGTCTCGGGGGCTACAACCTTTACGGCGATGGAGCGGAATACTGACCTTGTCCCTTGTAAAGCTCGTGACTCCGAGGTGCCGGACTCCTTGCCGGACTCCGAACCTCCTGCACCCCTACCAATCGAGTCCGATTGGGCGCCGATCATGGAGTTCACCGCCGCGGACATCTTTCAGCACTCACGCTTTGGTGACATCCTGAATTCCCTAAAGTATCTCTCGTTATCAAGAGAGCCCTGGCCGGACTGCGGTCAGGACGGTTGGGATGCGGACGACGAAGAAATTCAAAGCCCACCCACCACCCACTTTGTAGCCACTGTCGACGATCTAACCGACATGCTAGACTACGACTCCGAAGACATCGACGACATGGACGACGATGCCGGAGACGACCAAGAACCAGCGTCTACGGGGCACTGGAAGACCACCTCATCATACGACATATACATGGTGGACATCCCAAAGGATGGGAATGGCGAAGAAGCAGCTGAGGCAGATTCCTCTAAGAAACAGCCCAAGCGCCGGCGTCAGCGGCGCCGCTCTAAATCCCGCCATAGCAAGAATGGAGATTCCGGCACCGGAGATAATAACACCCCAGAGAGTGCCGAAGATAACCCCCTCTAGCAAGATTCAGCACAGGAGGACGGAGAAGCCAACCCTCACGAGAGAGCGGAAGACGAAGAGGTAGAGGATGATAATTACATGCCTCCCTCCGGAGACGAGGCAAGCCTCAACGACGACGAATTCGTTGTGCCCGAGGATCCCGTCGAACAAGAGCGTTTTAAACGCAGGCTTATGGCCACAGCAAACAGCCTAAAGAAAAAGCAGCAACAGCTCCGAGCTGATCAAGACCTGCTAGCCGACAGATGGACTGAAGTCCTTGCAGCCGAAGAGTACGAACTCAAACGCCCCTCCAAAAACTACCCAAAACGCAAGTTGCTCCCCCGATCAGAGGAGGAGGCATACAAACCTTCATCACCAGCGCACAATACGGCAGACCGACCACCTCGTGGCCGCGACAGAGAGGCCTCTAGGCCCTCCATCAAGACCGTACCCCGGCACCGCTCGAAAAGTACGAAGCCACGGGGGAATGCGCCGGACTTGCGAGACATATTGGAGGACAAGGCAAGACAATCAAGATCGATCTACGGATCATGTGGGCGCCCCACGATGCGAGACGACTACCGTCGCGCCGGATACAGCAACTCCGGACGGGCCGAACACAGTAGACAAAGCTCGCTCGAGCTACGTCGTGATATTGCCCAATACAGAGGCGCCGCACACCCACTATGCTTCACAGATGAAGTAATGCATCATCAAATCCCTGAAGGGTTTAAACCCGTGAACATTGAATCCTACGATGGCACAACAGACCCCGCGGTTTGGATCGAAGACTATCTCCTTCATATCCACATGGCCCGTGGTGACGATCTTCACGCCATCAAATATCTCCGACTCAAGCTTAAAGGACCAGCTCGGCATTGGCTTAACAGCTTGCCAGCAGAGTCAATTGGGTGTTGGGAGGACCTGGAAGCCGCATTCCTTGACAACTTCCAGGGCACATACGTGCGACCACCAGACGCCGATGACCTAAGCCATATAATTCAGGCTTCAGCAGCCAGACGAATCGGCCAGACAATTCTGGACACGGTTCTTAACAAAGAAAAATCAAATCGCCGACTGTCCGGATGCAGAGGCCCTCACAGCCTTCAAACATAACATCCGCGATGAGTGGCTGGCCCAGCACCTAGGACAGGAAAATCCGAAATCCATGGCAGCCCTCACATCACTCATGACCCGCTTCTGCGCAGGGGAGGACAGCTGGCTAGCCCGCAGTAACAACCTCAGCAAAAATTCTGGCAGTCCGGATACCAAGGACCGCAATGGCAGGTCGCGTGGAAACAAAAACAAATGCCGCGTTAACAACGATAACACTGACGATACGGCAGTCAACGCCGGATTCAGAGGCTCCAAACCCGGTCAACGGAAAAAGCCATTCAAAAGAACTACTCCGGGTCCGTCCAATTTGGACCGAATACTCGACCGCTCTTGCCAGATACATGGCACCCCCGAAAAGCCAGCTAATCACACCAACAGGGATTGTTGGGTATTTAAGCAAGCAGGCAAGTTAATTGCCGAAAACAATGACAAGGGGCTGCATAGTGATGACGAGGAAGAGACCCGACCGCCGAACAGTAGAGGATAGAAGGGTTTCCCCCCACAAGTATGGACAGTAAACATGATATACGCAACCCACATACCCAAGAGGGAGCGGAAGCGTGCGCTTAGGGATGTATATGCGATGGAGCCACTCTCCCCGAAGTTCAATCCATGGTCCTCTTGCCCGATCACTTTTGATCGAAGGGACCACCCCACCAGTATCCGCCATGGCGGATTCGCTGCATTGGTTTTAGACCCAATCGTCGATGGATTTCACCTCACCAGAGTCCTGATGGACGGCGGCAGCAGCCTGAACCTGCTTTATCAGGATACAGTGCGCAAGATGGGCATAGACCCCTCAAGGATTAAACCTACAAAAAGACGACCTTGAAAGGCGTCATACCAGGTGTAGAGGCCAATTGTACAGGCTCAGTCACACTGGAAGTGGTCTTCGGATTCCCGAGTAACTTCCGAAGCGAGGAGTTAATCTTTGACATAGTCCCGTTCCGTAGTGGCTATCACGCTCTGCTCGGACGGATCACGTTTGCAAAGTTCAACGCGGTGCCGCATTACGCATACCTCAAGCTCAAGATGCCAGGCCCTCGAGGAGTCATCACGGTCAACAGAAACACTGAATGCTCCCTCCGAATGGAGGAGCACACAGCGGCTCTCGCCTCAGAAGTACAGGGCATAGGGGGAGGGGCATGACCACGACAGGCCCGGAGTGCGGCTTAACCACACCAGGGGCTCCCAAGTATGTCGGTCTTTTCCTTTTTCTTTTTTCTTACCCACAGGACTCCAGAGGCCTTGTCCGGCAGTAGACCTGCCGAACTCACGATGCAACAGCCAGGGAAGGAGAAAGGCTACGACGAACACTCAGGTGGTCTCCATTACGAGCATTAAATCTGTTTACTACACCATTCAGCAGCCTACCCCTGGAGGGGGACATGTTAAAATAGTCCAATCCCTTGCTTACCGTACTATTTGTATCGCTCTGCATAATGGCAGTATTTCTGAATAAACAATGCACCGCTTTTTGCTTATAATCGCATTTCTTTCTTATATATGTTCGTTTATGACATGTTGCATCCGTACACTTTGGTACGGCCGAATACACCAGGGGCTTAAGTTCCCCGCATTATGGTGTGATAAGTCCGAACACTTTTACAAGTGCGGCACCCCGAACTTATAGCATTATATGCATCAGCTCCGAATCATGTCTTGGGTCAATAGTTGGGTTTGCCCGGCTCCCATGTTTTGGTACCTTACGTTCCGTTTTATCGGCTAAGGTAGCACTGGGAGAACCACTGCGATTGCGCCCCGGTTGAGCTGGGCGAGCGCCTCAGTGGAGAAAGCTAAAACTGACCGTCATGATAAGGCGAGAGCTGGTCGCTGTTCGAGAGGTTTTTTCGAGTCCCTAAAGACTTATGCCGCTTAGAGCGAGGAACCGGCTTTGTCCGGCCCAGGCGCGGATAGCGCCCCGAACTCGGTCTTCCGAACACTAGGGGCTTCGCCGAAATTTAAAATTATAGAATTCTATGGCTAAGTGAGAGTGTTCAAGCATTATAAGTCCGGTTGCCTCGTTCATTGTGTTGAGCGCCTCCCTAGATGGACCCAAACATGGGAACAAGAGCGTTCAAGTTTATCCCGAACACCCCAGCACTAGTGGCATGGGGGCTGAAGCCGACGACTTGCCATCTCTCAGATTTGATAAACGGCCGCACAGAAGGTAATATTTTAAATCAATAAGTGTTGCTTAGCGCATATGAACACAGTTTTCAGCGCACAGGATAACATAATGCGATTTTACTCAAATATTACATCCTTGGAGCACTCATCCGCAATCATGCGAGCTCCCTTCAGGACACTCTTATAATACACTTCGGGCGTGCGATACTCCTTGCCCGCCGGCGGCGCGTCCGTCAGAAGCTTCTCAGCGTCCATCCTGCCCCAGTGCACTTTGGCACGGGCAAGGGCCCGACGGGCACCTTCAATACAGGCGGCTGCTTGACGACTTCCACCCAGGGACACGCATCCACCAGCCGCCGCACTAGGCCGAAGTAGCTCCAAGGCATGGCCTCCTTGGGCCACAGCCGAACTATGAGGCCCTTCATGGCCTGTTTGGCTACCTTGTGGAGCTCGACCAGCTGCTTCAGCTGGTCGCTAAGGGGCACCGGATGTCCGGCCTCAGCATACTGAGACCAGAAGACCTTCTCCATCGAGCTCCCCTCCTCGGCCCGGTAGAATGCGGCAGCATCGGACACGCTGCGAGGCAGATCTGCAAATGCTCCTGGAGAGCTCCGAATTCGGGTAAGTAACAGGTAATTCACATTCACATGCTTGCTTTGCATGAAAAATGCCTTACCCGCCGCTATTTTCTTCACCGCCTCAATCTCCTGGAGGGCCTTATGGGCTTTGGCCTTAGCGGCTTTGGCACTCTCAAGAGCCGATGCAAGCTCGGACTCTCGAGTCTAAGAGTCGCGCTCCAAACTCTCATGCTTTTCCACGAGAGCCTAGAGCTTTTGCTGCACCTCCGCCACCCGCGCCTCCTGTTTCTCTCGCTCAGCTCGTTCTGTGGCCACATTACGTTCGGCCGTGGACACGGCCTCCTTCAGGGTTGCCACCTCGTTCGTGGCCCCTGGAGTACCCACGTTATCCTTGTTATTTCTCTTGCAACCAAAATCCTTTTCTGTAAGGTAAAAATTCAATATGGTGCCACTCACCTTCCTTGTCCTCGAGCTGCTTCTTGGCACGGCCAAGCTCGCTCTCAGACCGCTCGAGGTTCTGCTTCAAAGCACCGACCTCCGCAGTCAGTGCGGCAGAGGTCAGCAGCGTAGCCTGCAATCCCATATTGACATATTTTTTAGAACTCCTGCATATATCTTTGTAAGATCCTCATTCCGGTTTTTCTTTCCGAACACCGAACCGAGCATCAGGGGCTATTGTCTATGCAGTATTATATTACATATCTTAAAATTCTTACCTCAAAGCCTATTAGAAGGCTGCTGCAGGCTTCGGTCAGCCCGCTCTTGGCGAGCTGAACCTTCTGAATCACCGCACTCATGACAGTGCGGTGTTCTTCTTCGATGGAAGCACCGTTGAGCGCCTCCAACAAGTTATCCGGCGCCTCCGGTTGGACGGCGGCCACCGGTGTCACAGTCTTGCCCTTCTTACGAAGGGGCCGCCTGCCGGACTCCGGAACCACTGCGGGTTCCGGTGCGGAGTCCGGTGCGAAGTCCGGGAGGTTGCCCTGTGGCACCTCCGGAGCCTCCCCCTCCTGGTGGGTCCCCTCCTGGGATCCCACCTTGGCGTCATCAGCGTTACGAGGGGTGTAGGCGGTCTGAAGGGAATCCATATCCGACGGAGCCAAGGACCCGCTCGATGAAGCGGGAAGATCGTCCTTGGCCGGACTACACGTTGTACGCGGCATTCGAAGGACACCACGTGGCAAAAAGAGAAATTATGAATCATCCAGGAATTCAGACACTTACGATCTTGCCAGGGGCTTGGCCCTAGAGGGCCACTCCTTGTCGCCGTCGTTGGCGTTGGCGGAGCAGTCCGGAGAAAGGGTCCGTCCTTTCTTGGACCCTTCGGCCACCCCCGTTGGGGAGGCCTTCCTCTTCTTCTCTCCCCCTGCTGGGGAAGAGGCTTCTTTCTCCTCCTCCTCGGGGGAGGAGTCCGCCTCGGAGTCATCGGATGATGAGTCCGATATCACCTGGCGCCGGGAACTCCTTCGGGTTCCCGTGGCCTTTTTCTTGGCCTTCTTCTCCGGCACCACGTAAAGGGCCGGAACCAGCAGCCCCGTCAAACGGGTGTCCGCTGGGTCTTCGGGAAGGGGAGCCGGACAGTTAACCTGTCCGGACGTCCTCTGCCAGTCCTGTTAAAGGCATTGGGAGTTTTAGATCCCACATAGAGTCAAACTGTGAAAGAAATGAGTGTCCCATAAAGGATAATATAGCTTACCGCGTCGGCCGGGCGCTGCGTGCTGAATCCGCGATCTTCAGTTGCGGATGCGGGGTCTTCTCCGCCCTTGAACAGCACCCTCCAGGCAGCTTCGTACGTCATGTCGAAGAGCCCGCTCAATGTCCGGTGCTGTGCCAGATCAAATTCCCACAAATTGAAAGCCCATTGCTGGCAGGGGAGAATCCGGCGGACGAGCATGGCCTGGATCACGTTGACAAGCTTGAGCTTCTTGTTCACCAGGGTCTGGAGACAGGACTGGAGTCCGGTCAGCTCCTCCGAACTACCCCATAACAAGCCCTTCTCTTTCCAGGAGGTGAGCTGCATGGGGGTACCAGATCTGAACTCAGGGGCCGCTGCCCATTTAGGGTCACGCGGCTCGGTGATGTAGAACCACCCCGATTGCCACCCTTTGATGGACTCCACGAAGGCACCCTCGAGCCAGATGACGTTGGGCATTTTGCCCACCATGGCGCCTCCGCACTCCGCTTGAACGCCCTTCACCACCTTCGGCTTGACATTGAAGGTCTTTAGGCACAAGCCGAAGTGGGGCTGGATGCAGAGGAAGGCCTCGCACACGAGATGAACGCCGAGATGTTGAGGATGAAGTTTGGCGCCAAATCGTGGAAGTCCAGGTCGTAGTAGTACATGAGCCCCCGGACGAAGGGGTGAAGTGGGAAGCCCAGTCCGTGGAGGAAGTGGGGAAGGAATACGACCCTCTCATGGGGCCTAGGGGTGGGGATGAGCTGCCCCTCGTCGGGAAGCCGGTGCGCGATGTCGCTGGACAGGTATCCGGCGCCGCGCAGCTTCTCGATGTGCCCCTCCGTAAAGAAGGAGGCCATCCACTTGCCTCCTGCTCCGGACATGGCTGGAGAAGGTTGAGGCGAGATGTGCGGACTTGGGCGCTGGAGCTCGAGTGCGCGGAGATGGATAGGCAAAGGAGGAAGAAGGCGTAGGTAAAAAAGGTGGATCCTTATCCCCTTATATATGGGCGGACGAAGACTATGCGTCCCCACCGGCCTGGTAAAACTCGCCTATCTCCCAAGCGCCACAATCAATGGCGCGGTTGGGTTACCCACGTCCGTATTGATGGGAATCCCAGAATAAGGGGAACACGATCTCTGCTTCAATAAGACGTGCCAAGGAAACCGCTTCGCTAAACGAGCTGAGGTGGTATAATAAAAAGGATTCAAGTGAAGGCTTGGTAGTGGCGTGACGTCACACCACAAAATACGTCAGCAGATTGAACTTGTGTACATATTATTCTCTCTACGGTGGTATGTGGAATTTATTTTACAGAGCCGGACACTATCCTGGTGTTCACAATCTTCTATGAATTATTCGGAGGAAGAACCCGCCTTGCAATGCCGAAGACAATATGCGCGCCGGACTCGTCGTCATTGAAGCCTGGTTCAGGGGCTACTGAGGGAGTCTTGGACTAGGGGGTGTCCGGATAGCCGGATTATCATCATCGGCCGGACTCCAAGACTATGAAGATACAAGATTGAAGACTTCGTCCCGTGTCCGGATGGGACTTTCCTTGGCGTGGAAGGCAAGCTTGGCAATACGGATATGTAGATCTCCTACCATTGTAACCGACTCTGTGTAACCCTAGCCCTCTCCGGTGTCTATATAAACCAGAGGGTTTTAGTCCGTAGGACGAACAACCATTACAACAATCATACCATAGGCTAGGTTCTAGGGTTTAGCCTCCTTGATCTCGTGGTAGATCTACTCTTGTACTACCCATATCATCAATATTAATCAAGCAGGAGTAGGGTTTTACCTCCATCGAGAGGGCCCGAACCTGGGTAAAAACATCGTGTCCCTTGTCTCTTGTTACCATCCGCCTAGACGCATAGTTTGGGACCCCCTACCCGAGATCCGCCGGTTTTGACACCGACAATGGGGTTTATATCATATTGCATGTGTTTAACCCTCTACATCATGTCATCTTGCTTAATGCGTTACTCTATTCTTATGAACTTAATACTCTAGATGCATGCTGGATAGCGGTCGATGTGTGGATTAATAGTAGTAGATGCAGGCAGGAGTCGGTCTACTTGTTATGGATGTGATGCCTATATACATGATCATGCCTAGATAATCTCATAACTATGCGCTTTTCTATCAATTGCTCGACAGTAATTTGTTCACCCACCGTAATACTTATGCTATCTTGAGAGAAGCCTCTAGTGAAACCTATGGCCCCCGGGTCTATCTCTTATCATATTTGCTTTCCATCTACTTTATTTGCATCTTTACTTTTTGCATCTATATTACAAAATACCAAAAATATATTTATCTTATCATACTATCTTTATTAGATCTCACTTTCGCAAGTGGCCATGAAGGGATTGACAACCCTTTATTGCGTTGGTTGCGAGCTCTCAGTTTGTTTGTGTAGGTGCGTCGGACTTTTGAGGAGCCTCCTACTGGATTGATACCTTGGTTCTCAAAACTGAGGGAAATACTTACGCTACACTTTGCTGCATCACCCTCTCCTCTTCGAGGAAAACCAACACAAGCTCAAGACGTAGCAAGCACCATGTTCAAGTAGGGATTACAGCGGGGTGCGGGAGAGTGGACCGCATAAAAGAGATGAGGATGGTGATGATAGTGGTGATGTTGATGAAGATGATCACCGCGGCGATGATTCACCTCCCAATGGCAATCCGGTGCCACCGAGATAGAGGAGGAGAGGTTCTCCCCCTTGTGCTTCCTCCTCCATGGCATCCCCCCTAGATGGGGAGAGGTTCTCCCTCTGGTCCTTGGCCTTCATGGCGATGATGGCCCCTCCGAGATCCTCCTCCATGTCCTCCAGTGATGATGGCTCCCTCCGGCTGGGTGCCGGAGAGGGCCTAGATTGATTTCTCGTGGCTACGGATGCTTGCGGCAGCGGAACTTCTGATCTAGGTATAGTTCTGGAAGTTTGGGGATTTGTAGGAGAGGTTGGCATCGAGAACAAGTCAGGGGGCCCCACAGGGAGTCCACGAGACAGGAAGGCGCGCCCCAGGGGGGTGGGCGCGCCCTACACCCTCGCGGGGCCCACGGGACACCCCTCCGGTAACTCTTCATTCCAGTATTTTTTATATTTTCCAGAAAAAATCTACGTTGATTTTCAGCCCATTCCGAGAACTTTTATTTCTGCACAAAAACAACACCACGGTAGTTCTGCTGAAAACAGCGTCAGTCCAGGTTAGTTCTAATCAAATCATACCAAAATCATATAAAACTACTGTAAACATGGCATGAATACTTCATAAATTATAGATACGTTGGAGACGTATCAAGCGGGCCAAGAGAATATCTCTCCAAATAGGAAGGGCAAACCCCATCTTGGTCAACCATGTCTCGCGGCATGTCTCACAACTCACCCGAAAGCTACCTTTATAACTACCCAGTTACGAAGTAGCGTTTGATAGACCCTAAGTGAGTCGATCCTCATCCCGAGAACATGTGAGGACCTCAGGTCTAGGACATGGCATAGACATTGTACTTGAGACTAACAAATAACTATATCTCGCTGCGTCTCAAAGTGGGTCTGTCCGACTCGGTGATCTCCAGCTCATTGCTCCTCCGTTCAGAATGGACACAAACCAAGATTGCGATCGACTATCATCCCTATGAGTTTGGAAACTTGCATCGGAGTAGCTCTTTACAACGAGCTCATCCTCACCTCCATAAACCAGGAACATATCCTTAGTCCTTCTCAAGTACTTAAGGATATTCTTAACCGTTGTCGAGTGACTCTCACCTGGATCAGCCTGGTATCTGCCCACCATGCTCGAGGTGGGCTCAACACTTGAGCCCACTAGGAGTCCACGTCCATTTTCCACTCGGATCCAGTCCGAATGGGCTGCAATCCATATCCATTAAGGAATGCAGTTTTTACATCCACTTGCAAAATTTCATAATCATAAAATGCGGCAATTGCTAACATGATTCAGACAAACTTAAACATCGCTACGGGTGAGAAGGTCTCATCATAGTCAACTCCTTGAACTTGTCGAAAACCTTTCACAACAAGTCGAGCTTTGTAGACAGTAACATTACCGTCGGCGTTAGTCTTCTTCTTGAAGATCCCTTTATTCTCTATGGCTTGCCAATCATTGGGCAAGTCAACCAAAGTCCACACTTTGTTCTCATACATGGATCCCATCTCAGATTTCATGGCCGCAAGCCATTTTGCAGAATCTAGGCTTGATACGTCTCCAACGTATCTATAATTTTTGATTGTTCCATGCTATTATATTACCCCTTTTGGATGTTTATGGGCTTCATTTTACATGTTTATATCATTTTTGGGACTAACCTACTAACCGGAGGCCCAGCCCGTATTGCTGTTTTTTGCCTATTTTAGTATTTCGAAGAAAAGGAATATCAAACGGAGTCCAAACGGAATGAAACCTTCGGGAGCGTGATTTTTGGAATGAACGTGATCCGGAGAACTTGGAGTGCAAGTCAAGAAGCAAACGAGGCAGCCAGGAGATAGGAGGGCGCGCCCACCCCTCCTGGGCGCCCCCTATCTCCTGCGCCCCTCAGGTGGCCACCGACGTACTTCTTCCTCCTATATATACCTACGTTCCTCGAAAACATCCAGAGAGCCAATGAAAAACAATTTCCACCGCCGTAACCTTCTGTATCCGCTACATCCCATCTTGGAGCCATCGCCGGTGCTCCGCCGGAGGGGGAATCGACCACAGAGGGCTTCTACATCAACACCATAGCCCCTCCGATGAGTTGTGAGTAGTTTACCCCAGACCTTCGGGTCCATAGTTATTAGCTAGATGGCTTCTTCTCTCTTTTTGGATCTCAATACAATGTTCTCCCCCTCTCGTGTGGAGATGTATTCGATGTAAACTCTTTTTGCGGTGTGTTTGTCGAGATCCGATGAATTGTGGGTTTATGGTCAAGTTCTATGAGAAATATTGGAATATCCTCTGAATTCTTTTATGTATGATTGAGTTATCTTTGCAAGTCTCTTCGAATTATCAGTTTGGTTTGGCCTACTAGATTGATCTTTCTTGCCATGGGAGAAGTGCTTAGCTTTGGGTTCAATCTTGCGGTGTCCTTACCCAGTGACAATAGGAGTTGCAAGGCACGTATTGTATTATTGCCATCGAGGATAAAAAGATGGGGTTTATATCATATTGCTTGAATTTATCCCTCTACATCATGTCATCTTTCTTAATGCGTTACTCTGTTCTGATGAACTTAATACTCTAGATGCATGCTAGATAGCGGTCGATGTGTGGAGTAATAGTAGTGATGCAGGCAGGAGTCGGTCTACTTGTCACGGACGTGATGCCTATATACATGATCATGCCTAGATAATCTCATAATTATTCACTTTTTTATCAAATGCTCGACAGTAATTTGTTCACCCACTGTAATACTTATGCTATCTGGAGAGAAGCCACTAGTGAAACCTATGGCCCCCGGGTCTATCTTTTATCATATAAGCTTTCAATCTACTTTTATTTGCATCTTTGCTTTTTTGCATCTATATTATAAAATACCAAAAATATATTTATCTTATCATATTATCTCTATCAGATCTCACTTTCGCAAGTGGCCGTGAAGGGATTGACAACCCCTTTATTGCGTTGGTTGCGAGTTCTTTGTTTGCTTGTGTAGGTGCGTGGGACTTTTGAGGAGCCTCCTACTGGATTGATACCTTGGTTCTCAAAAACTGAGGGAAATACTTACGCTACTTTGCTGCATCACCCTTTCCTCTTCAAAGAAAACCAACGCAAGCTCAAGACGTAGTAAGAAGGATTTCTGGCGCCGTTGTCGGGGAGGTCTTCGCTCAAGTCAAGACATACCAAGTACCCATCACAAACTCATCTCCCTCGCATTTACATTATTTGCCATTTGCCTCTTGTTTTCCTCTCCCCCACTTCACCCTTGCCGTTTTATTCGCCCTCTCTTTCCCAATCTTCTCCTCTCTTTCGCTTGCCTTTTCTTTGCTCATCGTTATGTCTAGTTCCTTATCCGCTCCTATGTCTCCCAAGTTTGAAGTTCTTCACTTCAAGAAAAGGCAAGGAGAAAACTTAAAAGATGCTTGGTACAGGATAATGGAATCTTATCGCAAATGCACCCTAGAGGTGAACTTTAGAATTCTCCTTCGCAATTTTTATGTTGGGTTAAATACGACGGATAGACAACTCTTGGATTGCATTGCCAAGGGAAATTTTATTGAAATTGATCCTAGTATTGCTCATGAAATTATAGAGGGAATAGTGGGAACACTACTTCAAAGGGGAGGATCACATCCTACCCAAGAAGAAACACAAGTGTTTGGAAAGATTTGCGAAGTAACAAAATTTTTACAAAAATCTCTTGAGCCTCTTAAAAGTGTTAGCGGAAATCTTCACCGCATGAATATGTTGATTACTCTTTGCAATAAGCGGTTGGATTCTTTAGATCTAAAAATTTCCGAGTATGAAGGGAAACGTAAAGAACCTCCCGGATTCGAGCATGACTCCGCTAAAAAACTAAAAATCAAAGATGGCACTACTTAGATCTATCTTCGCTTTTATGCCTAGCTAGGGGCGTTAAACGATAGCGGTAGTTGGGAGGCAACCCAATTTTATTTGTGTTTTTTGTTTTTGGTTCTGTTTAGTAATAAATTTTGCTTCTACCTTCTGTTTATATGTGTTTTTATGTTTTAATTAGTGTTTGTGCCAAGTAGAACCTATAGGATAACCTTTGATGATAGTTGATTTGATTTTGCTGAAAAATAGAAACTTTGCGCGCACGAAATTAGTTTTGTTAAATAACATAAACGTGATTTTGCGTTGATTCTTTTTGCCGATAATCAATACAAAATTTTCCAGGACTTCCTATTTTGGTAGGATTTTAAAGTTCCAGAAGTTTGCGTTAGTTACAGATTGCTACAGACTATTCTGTTTTTGACAGATTCTGTTTTTCGTGTGTTGTTTGCTTATTTTGATGCATCTATGGCTAGTTTAAGTGGTATGAACCATAGAGAACTTGGAATGTAGTAGGTTTAACACCAAAATAAATAAAGAATGAGTTAATTACAGTACCTTATGTGGTGGTTTTGTTTTCTTTCACTAACGGAGCTTATAAGATTTCCTGTTGAGTTTTGTGTTGTGAAGTTTTCAAGTTTTGGGTAAAGCTTTGATGGACTATGGAATAAGGAGTGGCAAGAGCCTAAGCTTGGGGATGCCCATGGCACCCCAAGATATTCAAGGATAGCCAAAAGCCTAAGTTTGGGGATGCCCCGGGAAGGCATCCCCTCTTCCGTCTTCGGTCATTGGTAACTTTACTTGGAGCTATATTTTTATTCGCCACATGATATGTGTTTTCCTTGGAGCGCCGTGTATTATATTAGTCTTTGCTTTTTAGTTTACCACAATCATCCTTGCTGTACACACCTTTTGGGAGAAGCCTACTTGATTGAATTTATTAGAATATGCTATGTGCTTCACTTATATCTTTTGAGCTTGATAGTTTTTGCTCTAGTGCTTCACTTATATCTTTTAGAGCACGGCGGTGGCTTAATTTTGTAGAAATTGCTAGTCTCTCATGCTTCACTTATTAATTTGAGAGTCTTTTAGAACAGCATGGTATTTGCTCTGGTTATAAAATTGGTCCTAGAATGGTAGGCATCCAAGTTGGGTATAATAAAAACTATCATAGGAAGTGAATTGGATGCTATGGTCAATTTGATACTTGATAATTGTTTTGAGATATGGAGGTAGTGATATTAAATTCATGCTAGTTGGGTGATTACGAATTTAAAGAATGCTTGTGTTGAAGTTAGCAAGTCCTGTAGCATGCACGTATGGTTAAAGTTGTGTAACAAATTTGAAACATGAAGTGTACCTGGCTTGTGCATCCTTATGAGTGGCGGTCGGGGACGAGCGATGGTCTTTTCCTACCAATCTATCCCTCTAGGAGCATGCGCGTAGTGCTTGATTTTTGATGACTTCTAAATTTTTGCAATAACTATATGAGTTCTTTTGACTAATGCTGAGTCCATGGATTATACGCACATTTACCTTTCCATCATTGCTAGCCTCTTCGGTACCGTGCATTGCCCTTTCTCACGTTGAGAGTTGGTGCAAACTTCGCCGGTGCATCCAAACCCCGTGATACGATACGCTCTATCACACATAAACCTCCTTATATCTTCCTCAAAATAGCCACCATACCTACCTATTATGGCATTTCCATAGCCATTCTGAGATATATTGTCATGCAACTTTCGACCGTTCCGTTCATCATCATCATGACATACATTACTTTTGTCATATTGCCATTGCATGATGATGTGGTTGACATCGTATTTGTGGCAAAGCCACCATGCATAATTTTTTATACATGTCACTCTTGATTCATTGCACCATCCCTGTAGACCGCCGGCGGCATTCATATAGAGTCATATCTTGTTCTAGTTTCGATTTGTAATTCTTATGTTGTAATCAATGAAAGTGTGATGATCATCATTATAAGAGCATTGCCCAAAAAGAAAAAAATTAAGGCCAAAAGAAAAAAAGAAATGCCAAAGAAAAAAATAAAAGAAAAAGAAAAAGGAAAAAAAGAAAATAAAAAAGGGGCAATGTTACTATCTCTTTTTCCACACTTGTGCTTCAAAGTAGCACCTTGTTCTTCATGTATTAAGTCTCATATAGTGTGCTTCAAAGTATCACCATGTTTTTCATATAGTGAGTCTCATATGTTTTCACTTTCATATACTAGTGGGAATTTTTCATTATAGAACTTGGCTTGTATATTCCTACAATGGGCTTCCTCAAATGCCCTAGGTCTTCATGAGCAAGCAAGTTGGATGAACACCCACTAGTTTTCTTTTGTTGAGCATTCATTTATAGCTCTAATGCATCCGTTGCATGGCAATCCCTACTCCTCATGTTGACATCAATTGATAGGCATCTCCATAGCCCGTTGATTATCCTCGTCAATGTGAGACTTTCTCCTTTTTTGTCTTCTCCACACAATCCCCATCATCATATTCTATTCCACCCATAGTGCTATATCCATGGCTCATGCTCATGTATTGCGTGAAGGTTCAAAAAGTTTGAGATTATTTAAGTACGAAACAATTGCTTGGCTTGTCATCGGGGGTGTAGAATTTGGGAACATCTTTGTGTGACGAAAATGAAGCATAGCCAAACTATATGATTTTGTAGGGATGAACTTTCTTTAGCCATGTTATTTTGAGAAGTCATGATTACTTTGATTAGTATGCTTGAGGTGTTACTATTTATTTTATCAATATGAACTTTTATTTTGAATCATTTGGATCATTTGGATCTAAACATTCATGCCACAATAACGAAAATTATATTGAGAATTATGCTAGGTAGCATTCCATATCAAAAATTCTGTTTTTTTATCATTTACCTACTCGAGGACGAGCAGGAATTAAGCTTGGGGACGCTTGATACGTCTCCAACATATTTATAATTTTTGATTGTTCCATGCTATTATATTACCCCTTTTGGATGTTTATGGGCTTTATTTTACAAGTTTATATCATTTTTGGGACTAACCTACTAACCGGAGGCCCAGCCCGTATTGCTGTTTTTTTTGCCTTTTTCAGTATTTCGAAGAAAAGAAATATCAAATGGAGTCCAAACGGAATGAAACCTTCGGGAGCGTGATTTTTGGAACGAATGTGATCCGGAGAACTTGGAGTGCAAGTCAAGAAGCAAACAAGGCGGCCAGGAGATTGGAGGGCGCGCCCACCCCTCCTGGGCGCGCCCCCTGTCTCCTGGGCCCCTCTGGTGGCCGCCGACGTACTTCTTCCTCCTATATATACCTACGTACCCCGAAAACATCCATAGAGCCAACCAAAAACAATTTCCACCGCCGTAGCCTTCTGTATTCGCGAGATCCCATCTTGGAGCCTTCGCCGACGCTCCGCCGGAGGGGGAATTGACCACGGAGGGCTTCTACATCAACACCATAGCCCCTCCAATGAGTTGTTAGTAGTTTACCACAGACCTTCGGGTCCATACTTATTAGCTAGATGGCTTCTTCTCTCTTTTTGGATCTTAATACAATGTTCTCCCCCTCTCTTGTGGAGATCTATTTGATGTAAACTCTTTTTGCGGTGTGTTTGTCAAGATCCGATGAATTGTGGGTTTATGATCAAGTTTATCTATGAGAAATATTTGAATCTCCTCTGAATTCGTTTATGTATGATTGAGTTATCTTTGCAAGTCTCTTCGAATTATCAGTTTGGTTTGGCCTACTAGATTGATCTTTCTTGCCATGGGAGAAGTGCTTAGCTTTGGGTTCAATCTTGCGGTGTCCTTACCTAGTGACAATAGGGGTTGCAAGGCACGTATTGTATTGTTGCCGTCGAGGATAAAAAGATGGCGTTTATATCATATTGCTCGAGTTTATCCCGCTACATCATGTCATCTTTCTTAATGTGTTACTCTGTTCTTATGAACTTAATACTCTAGATGCATGCTAGATAGCGGTCGATGAGTGGAGTAATAGTAGTAGATGCAGGCAGGAGTCGGTCTACTTGTCGCGGACGTGATGCCTATATACATGATCATGCCTAGATAATCTCATAATTATTCGCTTTTCTATCAATTGCTCGACAGTAATTTGTTCACCCACTGTAATACTTATGCTATCTTGAGAGAAGCCACTAGTGAAACCTATGGCCCCTGGGTCTATCTTTTATCATATAAGCTTTCAATCTACTTTTATTTGCATCTTTACTTTTTGCATCTATAATATAAAATACCAAAAATATATTTATCT
Source organism: Triticum timopheevii (assembly GCA_963921465.1). NCBI lineage: Eukaryota > Viridiplantae > Streptophyta > Magnoliopsida > Poales > Poaceae > Triticum > Triticum timopheevii. Next base: position 227,586,262 of record OY997270.1, on the reverse strand, counting down.
TATCATATTATCTCTATCATATCTCACTTTCGCAAGTGGCCGTGAAGGGATTGACAACCCCTTTATTGCATTGGTTGCGAGTTCTTTGTTTGTTTGTGTAGGTGCGTGGGACTTTTGAGGAGCCTCCTACTGGATTGATACCTTGGTTCTCAAAAACTGAGGGAAATACTTACGCTACTTTGCTGCATCACCCTTTCCTCTTCAAGGAAAACCAACGCAAGCTCAAGACGTAGCAAGAAGGATTTCTGGCGCCGTTGCCGGGGAGGTCTTCACTCAAGTCAAGACATACCAAGTACCCATCACAAACTCATCTCCCTCGCATTTACATTATTTGCCATTTGCCTCTCGTTTTCCTCTCCCCCACTTCACCCTTGCCGTTTTATTCACCCTCTCTTTCCCAATCTTCTCCTCTTTTTCGCTTGCCTTTTGTTTGCTCGTCGTTATGTCTAGTTCCTTATTCGCTCCCATGTCTCCCGAGTTTAAAGTTCTTCACTTCAAGAAAGGGCAAGGAGAAAACTTAAAAGATGCTTGGTACAGGATGATGGAATCTTATCGCAAATGCACCCTAGAGGTGAACTTTAGAATTCCCCTTCGCAATTTTTATGTTGGGTTAAATACGACGCATAGACAACTCTTGGATTGCATCGCCAAGGGAAATTTTATTGAAATTGGTCCTAGTATTGCTCATGAAATTATAGAGGGAATAGTGGGAACACTACCTCAAAGGGGAGGATCACATCCTACCCAAGAAGAGACACAAGTGTTTGGAAAGATTTGCGAAGTAACACAATTTTTACAAAAATCTCTTGAGCCTCTTAAAAGTGTTAGCGGAAATCTTCACCGCATGAATATGTTGATTACTCTTTGCAATAAGCGGTTGGATTCTTTAGATCTTAAAATTTCCGAGTATGAAGGGAAACATAAAGAAACTCCCGGATTCGAGCATGACTCCGCTAAAAAACTGAAAATTAAAGATGGCACTACTTAGATCTATCTTCGCTTTTATGCCTAGCTAGGGGCGTTAAATGATAGCGCTAGTTGGGAGGCAACCCAATTTTATTTGTGTTTTTTTGTTTTTGTTTCTGTTTAGTAATAAATTTTGCATCTACCTTCTGTTTAGATGTGTTTTTATGTTAGTTAGTGTTTGTGCCAAGTAGAACCTATAGGATAACCTATGATGATAGTTGATTTGATTCCGCTGAAAAACAGAAACCTTGCGCGCACGAAATTAGTTTTGTTAAATAACACAAACGTGATTTTTCGTTGATTCTTTTTTCTGATGATCAATAGAAAATTTTTCCAGGACTTCCTATTTTGGTAGGATTTTTAATCTTCCAGAAGTTTGCGTTAGTTACAGATTGCTACAGACTGTTCTGTTTTTGACAGATTCTGTTTTTCGTGTGTTGTTTGCTTATTTTGATGCATCTATGGCTAGTATTAAGTGGTATGAACCACAAAGAACTTTTAATATAGTAGGTTTAACACCAAAATAAATAAAGAATGTGTTAATTACAGTACCTTATGTGGTGGTTTTGTTTTCTTTCACTAACAGAGCTTATAAGATTTCCTGTTGAGTTTTATGTTGTGAAGGTTTCAAGTTTTGGGTAAAGCTTTGATGGACTATGGAATAAGGAGTGGCAAGAGCCTAAGCTTGGGGATGCCCATGGCACCCCAATATATTCAAGGATTGCCAAAAGCCTAAGCTTGGGGATGCCCCGAGAAGGCATTCCCTCTTCCGTCTTCTGTCATTGGTAACTTTACTTGGAGCTATATTTTTATTCGCCACATGATATGTGTTTTCCTTGAAGCGTCGTGTATTATATTAGTCTTTGCTTTTTAGTTTACCACAATCATCCTTGCTGTACACACCTTTTGGGAGAAGCCTACTTGATTGAATTTATTAGAATATGCTATGTGCTTCACTTATATCTTTTGAGCTTGATAGTTTTTGCTCTAGTGCTTCACTTATATCTTTTAGAGCACGGCGGTGGCTTAATTTTGTAGAAATTGCTAGTCTCTCATGATTCACTTATTATTTTGAGAGTCTTTTAGAACAGCATGGTATTTGCTCTGGTTATAAAATTGGTCCTAGAATGGTAGGCATCCAAGTTGGGTATAATAAAAACTATCATAGGAAGTGAATTGGATGCTATGGTCAATTTGATACTTGATAATTGTTTTGAGATATGGAGGTAGTGATATTGAAGTCATGCTAGTTGGGTGATTACGAATTTAAAGAATGCTTGTGTTGAAGTTAGCAAGTCCTGTAGCATGCACGTATGGTTAAAGTTGTGTAACAAATTTGAAACATGAAGTGTACCTGGCTTGTGCATCCTTATGAGTGGCGGTCGGGGACGAGCGATGGTCTTTTCCTACCAATCTATCCCTCTAGGAGCATGCGCGTAGTGCTTGATTTTTGATGACTTCTAAATTTTTGCACCATCCCCGTAGACCGCCGGGGGCATTCATATAGAGTCATATCTTGTTCTAGTTTCGATTTGTAATTCTTATGTTGTAATCAATGAAAGTGTGATGATCATCATTATAAGAGCATTGCCCAAAAAGAAAAAAATTAAGGCCAAAAGAAAAAAAAGAAAGGCCAAAGAAAAAAAATAAAAGAAAAAGAAAAACGAAAAAAAGAAAATAAAAAAGGGGCAATGTTACTATCTCTTTTTCCACACTTGTGCTTCAAAGTAGCACCTTGTTCTTCATGTATTAAGTCTCATATAGTGTGCTTCAAAGTAGCACCATGTTTTTCATATAGTGAGTCTCATATGTTTTCACTTTCGTATACTAGTGGGAATTTTTCATTATAGAACTTGGCTTGTATATTCCTACGATGGGCTTCCTCAAATGCCCTAGGTCTTCGTGAGCAAGCAAGTTGGATGCACACCCACTATTTTTCTTTTGTTGAGCATTCATTTATAGCTCTAATGCATCCGTTGCATGGCAATCCCTACTCCTCATGTTGACATCAATTGATGGGCATCTCCATAGCCCGTTGATTATCCTCGTCAACGTGAGACTTTCTCCTTTTTTGTCTTCTCCACACAATCCCCATCATCATATTCTATTCCACCCATAGTTCTATATCCATGGCTCACGCTCATGTATTGCGTGAAGGTTGAAAAAGTTTGAGATTATTTAAGTACGAATAAATTGCTTGGCTTGTCATCGGGGGTGTAGAATTTGGGAACATCTTTGTGTGACGAAAATGAAGCATAGCCTAACTATATGATTTTGTAGAGATGAACTTTCTTTAGCCATGTTATTTTGAGAAGACATGATTACTTTGATTAGTATGCTTGAAGTGTTACTATTTCTTTTATCAATATGAACTTTTATTTTGAATCATTTGGATCATTTGGATCTGAACATTCATGCAACAATAAAGAAAATTATATTGAGAATTATGCTAGGTAGCATTCCACATCAAAAATTCTGTTTTTTTATCATTTACCTACTCGAGGACGAGCAGGAATTAAGCTTGGCGATTCCTGATATGTCTCCAACATATCTATAATTTTTTATTGTTCCATGCTATTATATTACCCCTTTTGGATGTTTATCGGCTTTATTTTACATGTTTATATCATTTTTGGGACTAACCTACTAACCGGAGGCCAAACCCGTATTGCTGTTTTTTTGCCTATTTCAGTATTTCGAAGAAAAGAAATATCAATTGGAGTCCAAATGGAATGAAACCTTCGGGAGCATGATTTTTGGAACGAAGGTGATCCGGAGAACTTGGAGTGCAAGTCAAGAAGCAAACGAGGCGACCAAGAGATTGGAGGGCGCGCCCACCCCTCCTGGGCGTGCCCCCTGTCTCCTGTGCCCCTTAGGTGGCCACCGACGTACTTCTTCCTCCTGTATATACCTACGTACCCCGAAAACATCCAGAGAGCCAACGAAAAACAATTTCCACTGCCGTAACCTTCTGTATCAGCGAGATCCCATCTTGGAGCCTTCGCCGACGCTCCGTCGGAGGGGGAATCGACCATGGAGGGCTTCTACATCAACACCATAGCCCCTCCGATGAGTTGTGAGTTGTTTACCATAGACCTTCGGGACATAGTTATTATCTAGATGCTTCTTCTCTCTTTTTGGATCTCAATACAATGTTCTCCCCCTCTCTTGTGGAGATCTATTCGATGTAAACTCTTTTTGCGGTGTGTTTGTCAAGATCCGATGAATTGTGGGTTTATGATCAAGTTTATCTATGAGAAATATTTGAATCTCCTCTGAATTCTTTTATGTATGATTGAGTTATCTTTGCAAGTCTCTTCGAATTATCAGTTTGGTTTGGCCTACTAGATTGATCTTTCTTGCCACGGGAGAAGTGCTTAGCTTTGGGTTCAATCTTGCGGTGTCCTTACCCAATGACAATAGGGGTTGCAAGGCACGTATTGTATTGTTGCCATTGAGGATAAAAATATGGGGTTTATATCATATTGCTTGATTTTATCCCTCTACATCATGTCATCTTTCTTAATGCGTTACTCTATTCTTATGAACTTAATACTCTAGATGCATGCTGGATAGCGGTCGATGTGTGGAGTAATAGAAGTAGATGCAGGCACGAGTCGGTCTACTTGTCGCGGACGTGATGCCTATATACATGATCATGCCTAGATAATCTCATAATTATTCGCTTTTCTATCAATTGCTCGACAATATTGTTCACCCACCGTAATACTTATGCTATCTTGAGAGAAGCCACTAGTGAAACGTATGGCCCCCGGGTCTATCTTTTATCATATAAGCTTTCAATCTACTTTTATTTGCATTTTTACTTTTTGCATCTATATTATAAAATACCAAAAATATATTTATCTTATCATATTATCTCTATCAGATCTCACTTTCGATTGACAACCCCTTTATTGTGTTGGTTGCGAGTTCTTTGTTTGTTTGTGTAGGTGCGTGGGACTTTTGAGGAGCCTCCTACTGGATTGATACCTTGGTTCTCAAAAACTGAGGGAAATACTTACGCTACTTTGCTGCATCCCCCTTTCCTCTTCAAGGAAAACCAACGCAAGCTCAAGACGTAGCAAGAAGGATTTCTGGCGCCGTTGCCGGGGAGGTCTTCACTCAAGTCAAGACATACCAAGTACCCATCACAAACTCATCTCCCTCGCATTTACATTATTTGCCATTTGCCTCTCGTTTTCCTCTCCCCCACTTTACCCTTGCCGTTTTATTCGCCCTCTCTTTCCCAATCTTCTCCTCTCTTTCGCTTGCCTTTTGTTTGCTCGTCGTTATGTCTAGTTCCTTCTCCGCTCCTATGTCTCCCGAGTTTGAAGTTCTTCACTTCAAGAAAAGGCAAGGAGAAAACTTAAAAGATGCTTGGTACAGGATGATGGAATCTTATCACAAATGCACCCTAGTGGTGAACTTTAGAATTCTCCTTCGCAATTTTTATGTTGGGTTAAATACGACGCATAGACAACTCTTGGATTGCATTGCCGAGGGAAATTATATTGAAATTGATCCTAGTATTGCTCATGAAATTATGGAGGGAATAGTGGGAACACTACCTCAAAGGGGAGGATCACATCCTACCCAAGAAGAAACACAAGTGTTTGGAAAGATTTGCGAAATAACAAAATTTTTACAAAAATCTCTTGAGCCTCTTAAAAGTGTTAGGGGAAATCTTCACCGCATGAATATGTTGATTACTCTTTGCAATAAGCGGTTGGATTCTTTAGATCTAAAAATTTCCGAGTATGAAGGGAAACGTAAAGAAACTCCCGGATTCGAGCATGACTTCGCTAAAAAACTGAAAATTAAAGATGGCACTACTTAGATCTATCTTCGCTTTTATGCCTAGCTAGGGGCGTTAAATGATAGCGCTAGTTGGGAGGCAACCCAATTTTATTTGTGTTTTTTTGTTTTTGTTTCTGTTTAGTAATAAATTTTGCATCTACCTTTTGTTTAGATGTGTTTTTATGTTTTAATTAGTGTTTGTGCCAAGTAGAACCTATAGGATAACCTATGATGATAGTTGATTTGATTCCGCTGAAAAACAGAAACTTTGCGCGCACGAAATTAGTTTTGTTAAATAACATAAACGTGATTTTGCGTTTATTCTTTTTGCTGATGATCAATAGAAAAAATTTCCAGGAATTCCTATTTTGGTAGGATTTTTAAAGTTCCAGAAGTTTTAGTTAGTTACAGATTGCTACAGACTGTTCTGTTTTTCGTGTGTTGTTATCTTATTTTGATGCATCTATGGCTAGTATTATGTAGTATGAACCATAGAGAACTTGGAATATAGTAGGTTTAACACCAAAATAAATAAAGAATGAGTTAATTAAAGTACCTTATGTGGTGGTTTTGTTATCTTTCACTAACGGAGCTTATAAGATTTCCTGTTGAGTTTTGTGTTGTGAAGTTTTCAAGTTTTGGGTAAAGCTTTGATGGACTATGGAATAAGGAGTGGCAAGAGCCTAAGCTTGGGGATGCCCATGGCACCCCAAGATATTCAAGGATAGCCAAAAGCCTAAGCTCGGGGATGCCCCGGGAAGGCATCCCCTCTTCCGTCTTCGGTCATTGGTAACTTTACTTGCAGCTATATTTTTATTTGCCACATGATATGTGTTTTCCTTGAAGTGTCGTGTATTATATTAGTCTTTGCTTTTTAGTTTACCACAATCATCCTTGCTGTACACACCTTTTGGGAGAAGCCTACTTGATTGAATTTATTAGAATATGCTATGTGCTTCACTTATATCTTTTGAGCTTGATAGTTTTTGCTCTAGTGCTTCACTTATATCTTTTAGAGCACGGCGGTGGCTTAATTTTGTAGAAATTGCTAGTCTCTCATGCTTCACTTATTATTTTGAGAGTCTTTTAGAACAGCATGGTATTTGCTCTAGTTATAAAATTGGTCCTAGAATGGTAGGCATCCATGTTGGGTATAATAAAAACTATCATAGGAAGTGAATTGGATGCTATGGTCAATTTGATACTTGATAATTGTTTTGAGATATGGAGGTAGTGATATTAAAGTCATGCTAGTTGGGTGAGTACGAATTTAAAGAATGCTTGTGTTGAAGTTAGCAAGTCCTGTAGCATGCACGTATGGTTAAAGTTGTGTAACAAATTTGAATCATGAAGTCTACCTGGCTTGTGCATCCTTATGAGTGGCGGTCGGGGACGAGCGATGGTTTTTTCCTACCATTCTATCCCTCTAGGAGCATGCGCGTAGTGCTTGATTTTTGATGATTTCTAAACTTTTGCAATAAGTATATGAGTTCTTTTGACTAATGTTAAGTCCATGGATTATACGCACTTTTACCTTTCCATCATTGCTAGCCTCTTCGGTACCGTGCATTGCCCTTTCTCACGTTGAGAGTTGGTGCAAACTTCGCCGGTGCATACAAACCCCGTGATACGATACGCTCAATCACACATAAACCTCCTTATATCTTCCTCAAAAGAGCCACCATACCTACCTATTATGGCATTTCCATAGCCATTCCGAGATATATTGCCATGCAACTTTCCACCGTTCCGTTCATCATCATCATGACATACATTACTTTTGTCATATTTCCATTGCATGATCATGTAGTTGACATCGTATTTGTGGAAAAGCCACCATGCATAATTTTTTATACATGTCACTCTTGATTCATTGCACCAACCCGGTACACCGCCGGCGGCATTCTTATAGAGTCATATCTTGTTCTAGTTTCGAGTTGTAATTCATATGTTGTAATCAATGAAAGTGTGATGATCATCATTATTACAGCATTGCCCAAACACAAAAAAAGGAAGACCAAAAGAAAAAAAAGAAAGGCCAAAGAAAAAAAGAAAAAGAAAGAAAAAAAGGAAAAAAGAAAATATATAAAAAGGGGCAATGTTACTATCTCTTTTTCCACACTTGTGCTTCAAAGTAGCACCTTGTTCTTCATGTAGTGAGCCTCATATAGTGTGCTTCAAAGTAGCACCATGTTTTTCATATAGTGAGTCTCATATGTTTTCACTTTCATATACTAGTGGGAATTTTTCATTATAGAACTTGGCTTGTATATTCCTACGATGGGCTTCCTCAAATGGCCTAGGTCTTCGTGAGCAAACAACTTGGATGCACACCCACTAGGTTTCTTTTGTTGAGCAATCATTTATAGCTCTAGTGCATCCGTTGCATGGCAATCCCTACTCCTCATGTTGACATCAAGTGATGGGCATCTCCATAGCCTGTTGATTATCCTCGTCAATGTGAGACTTTCTCCTTTTTTGTCTTCTCCACACAATCCCCATCATCATATTCTATTCCACCCATAGTGTTATATCCATGGCTCACGCTCATGTATTGCGTGAAGGTTGAAAACGTTTGAGATTATTTAAGTACGAAACAATTGCTTGGCTTGTCGTCGGGGGTGTAGAATTTGGGAACATCTTTGTGTGACGAAAATGAAGCATAGCCTAACTATATGATTTTGTAGGGATGAACTTTCTTTAGCCATGTTATATTGTGAAGACATGATTACTTTGATTAGTATGCTTGAAGTGTTACTATTTCTTTTATCAATATGAAATTTTATTTTGAATCATTTGGATCTGAACATTCATGCCACAATAAAGAAAATTACATTGAGAATTATGCTAGGTAGCATTCCACATCAAAAATTCTGTTTTTTATCATTTACCTACTCGAGGACGAGCAGGAATTAAGCTTGGGGATGCTTGATACGTCTCGAACGTATCTATAATTTTTGATTGTTCCATGCTATTATATTACCCCTTTTGGATGTTTATGGGCTTTATTTTACATGTTTATATCATTTTTGGGACTAACCTACTAACCAGAGGCCCAACCCGTATTGCTGTTTTTTTTTGCCTATTTCTGTATTTCGAAGAAAAGGAATATCAAACGAAGTCCAAACGGAATGAAACCTTCGGGAGCGTGATTTATGGAACGAACGTGATCCGGAGAACTTGGAGTGCAAGTCAGGAAGCAAACGAGGCGTCCAGGAGATAGGAGGGCGCGCCCACACCTCCTGGGCGCGCCCCTGTCTCCTCGGCCCCTCAGGTGGCCACCGACGTACTTCTTCCTCCTATATATACATAGGTACCCCGAAAACATCCAGAGAGCCAATAAAAACAATTTCCACCGTCGTAACCTTCTGTATCCGTGAGATCCCATCTTGGAGACTTTGTCGGCGCTCCGCCGGAGAGGGAATCGACCACGGAGGGATTCTACATCAACACCATAGCCCCTCCGATGAGTTGAGTAGTTTACCACAGACCTTCGGGTCCATAGTTATTAGCTAGATGGCTTATTCTCTCTTTTTGGATCTCAATAAAATGTTCTCCTCCTCTCTTGTGGAGATCTATTCGATGTAAACTCTTTTTGCGGTGTGTTCGTCAAGATCCGATGAATTGTGGGTTTATGATCAAGTTTATCTATGAGAAATATTTGAATCTGCACTGAATTCTTTTATGTATGATTAAGTTATCTTTGCAAGTCTCTTCGAATTATCAGTTTGGTTTGGCCTACTAGATTGATCTTTCTTGCCATGGGAGAAGTGCTTAGCTTTGGGTTCAATCTTGCGGTGTCCTTACCCAGTGACAATAGGGGTCGCAAGGCACGTATTGTGTTGTTGCCATCGAGGATAAAAAGATGGGGTTTATATCATGTTGCTTGAGTTTATCCCTCTACATCATGTCATCTTTCTTAATGCGTTACTCTGTTCTTATGAACTTAATACTCTAGATGCATGCTGGATAGCGGTCGATGTGTGGAGTGATACGTCCATTTTGCATCATGCTTTTATATCAATATTTATTGCATTGTGGGCTGTTATTACACATTATATCTCAATACTTATGGCTATTCTCTCTTATTTTACAAGGTTTACCATGAAGAGGGGGAATGCCGGCAGCTGGGATTTTGGCTAGAAAAGGAGCAAACGTTGAAAACCTATTCTGCACAACTCCAAAAGTCCTGAAACTCCACGAAACAACTTTTTGGATTTAATAAGAATTTATGAGCGAAAGAAATAGGCCAGGGGGCCCACACCCTGTCTAGGAGACCGGGGGCGCGCCACCCCTATAGGGCGCGGCCCCTATCTCCTAGGCCCCCTAGTGGACCTCCGGCGTCCATCTTCTGCTATATCATCACGTTTACCCTGGAAAAAATCGTGGGAAAGCATACAGGACGAAACTCCGCCGCCATGAGGCGGAACCTTGGCGGAATCAATCTAGGGCTCTGGCGGAGCTGTTCTGCCGGGGACACTTCCCTCCGGGAGGGGGAAATCATCACCAACGTCATCACCAACGATCCTCTCATCGGGAGGGGGTCAATCTCCATCCACATCTTGACCAGCACCATCTCCTCTCAAAACCCTAGTTCATCTCTTGTATCCAATCTTGTATCAAAACCACAAATTGGTACCTGTGGGTTGCTAGTAGTGTTGATTAATCCTTGTAGTTGATGCTAATTGGTTTACTTGGTGGAAGATCATATGTTCAGATCCTTTATGCATATTATTACTCCTCTGATTATGAACATGAATATGCTTTGTGAGTAGTTACGTTTGTTCCTGAGGACATGGGTGAAGTCTTGCTATTAGTAGTCATGTGAATTTGGTATTCGTTCGATATTTTGATGAGATGTATGTTGTCTTTCCTCTAGTGGTGTTATGTGAACGTAGACTACATGACACTTCACCATTATTTGGGCCTAGAGGAAGGCATGGGGAAGTAATAAGTAGATGATGGGTTGCTAGAGTGACAGAAGCTTAAACCCTAGTTTATGCGTTGCTTCGTTAGGGGTTGATATGGACCCATATGTTTAATGTAGTGGTTAGGTTTACCTTAATACTCCTTTTTGTAGTTGCGGATGCTTGCAATAGGGGTTAATCATAAGTGGGATGCTTGTCCAAGTAAGGGCAGTACCCAAGTACCGGTCCACCCACATATCAAATTATCAAAGTACCGAACGCGAATCTTATGAACGTGATTTAAACTAGCTTGACGAAAATTCCCAATGTGTCCTTGGGAGCTCCTTCTTCATTATTAAAATTTGTCCAGGCTTATCCTTTGCTACATAAAGGATTGGGCCACCTTGCTGCACCTTATTTACTTTATTTACTTTTTGCTTGTTACTATTTATCTTATCACAAAACTATCCATTAGCTACAATTTCAGTGCTTGCAGAGAAAACCTTACTGAAAACCGCTTATCATTTCCTTCTGCTCCTCGTTGGGTTTGACACTCTTACTTATCAAAAGGACTAGGATAGATCCCCTACACTTGTGGGTCATCAAGACTCTTTTCTGGCGCCGTTGCCGGGGAGTGTAGCGCTTTTGGTGAGTGGAACTTGGTAAAGAAACATTTATATAGTGTGCTGAAATTTTCTGTTACTTGTCACTATGGAAACTAATCCTTTGAGGGACTTGTTTGGGGTATCTTCACCCCAACCAGAAGAGCAAAGAGATGCTCCTCAACCTACTGAACTTTATGAAAATATTCACTTTGAGATTCCTTCGGGTATGATAGAAAAACTGCTAGCTAGTCCTTTTGCAGGAGACAGAACATTGCATCCTGATTTACACCTTATCTTTGTGGATGAAGTTTGTGGATTATTTAAGCTTGTAGGTATTCCCGATGATGTTGTCAAAAGGAAGGTCTTCCCTTTATCTTTGAAGGGCGATGCAATGACATGGTATAGGCTATGTGATGATACGAGATCTTGGAATTATAAGCGATTGAAGTTGGAATTTCACCAGAAGTTTTATCCTATGCATCTTGTTCATCGTGACCGTAATTACATATATAATTTTTGGCCTCGCGAAGGAGAAAGCATCGCTCAAGCTTGGGGGAGGCTTAAGTCAATGTTGTATTCATGCCCCAATCATGAGCTCTCTCGGGAAATGATTATTCAGAATTTTTATGCTCGACTTTCTCTCGATAATCGCAACCTGCTCGATACTTCCTATGCTAGTTCTTAAATGTTGAAGACTATTGATTTAAAATGGGACTTATTGGAAAGAATTAAATGCAACTCTGAAGATTGGGGTTCCGACGATGGTAAGGAGTCAGGTATGACACCTAAGTTCGATTGTGTTAAATCTTCTATGGATACCGATGCTTTCCGTGGATTTAGCTCTAAGTATGGACTTGACTCTGAGATAGTAGCTACTTTTTGTGAATCTTTTGCTACTCACGTTGATCTCCCTAAATTGAAGTGGTTTAAATATAATCCTCATGTTGAAGTGAAAGTAGTTGCACCTATTACAGTCGAAGAAAAGACTATTACATATAGTGATCCTATTGTTCCTACTGCTTATGTTGAAAAACCTCCTTTTCCTATTAGGATAAAAGATCATGCTAAAGCTTCGACTGTTGTTCGTAAGAGTAATACTAGGACTTATACACCTCCTGATCAAATTAATGTTGAACCTAGTATTGCTATGATTAAAGATCTCTTGGATGAGGATTTAGATGGGCATGTCATTTCTTTCTTGGGTAAGACTGCTAATATTGCTAGACTTGATACTAAGACACGTAGACCTGTTGTAGGCATGCCTTTTATTTCTGTTAAAATATGAGATCATTGTTATCATGGCTTATGTGATATGGGTGCTAGTGCTAGTGCGATACCTTATGATCTTTATAAAGAAATTATGCACGACATTGCACCTGTTGAATTAGAAGACATTGATGTTACTATTAAGCTTGCTAATAGGGATACCATTAAACCTATTGGGATTGTTAGAGATGTTGAAGTTTTATGTGGGAAGGTTAAATACCCTTCTTGTTCTTGGTTCCCCACAAGATGATTTTTGTCCCATTATTTTTGGCAGACCCTTCTTGAATACAGCTAGTGCTAAGATTGATTGTGAAAAAGATACTGTCACCGTTGGCATAGATGGTATGTCTCATGAGTTTAATTTTGCTAAGTTTCATAGACAACCTCGTGATAGGGAACCATCTAGGAAGGATGAAATCATTGATATTGCTTCCATTGCTGTTCCTCCAACTGATCCATTAGAACAATATTTGCTAGACCATGAAAACTATATGTTTATGAAGGAAAGGGAAGAAATAGATGAAGTGTTCCTTAAACAGGAACCTATGCTGAAACATAACCTTCCCGTTGAAACTCTTGGGGATCCCCCTCCACCCAAGGGTGATCCCGTGTTTGAACTCAAACCTTTACCTGATAATCTTAAGTATGCTTATCTTGATGAAAAAGAAATATATCCTGTTATTATTAGTGCTAACCTTTCAGAGAAAGAAGAAGAAAGATTATTGAAAACTCTGAAGAAGCACCGAGCTGCTATTGGATATACTCTGGATGATCTTAAGGGCATTAGTCCCACATTATGTCAACACAAAATTTCAGTTGAGAAAGATGCCAAACCAGTTAGAGATCCTCAAAGACGATTAAATCCCAAAATAAAGGAAGTGGTAAGAAAGGAGATTCTAAAGCTCCTTGAGGCAGGTCTTATTTATCCCGTTGCTGATAGTGAATGGGTAAGCCATGTCCATTGTGTCCCTAAAAAGGGAGGTATTACCGTTGTTCCTAATGATAAAGATGAATTGATCCCGCAAAGAATTATTACAGGTTATAGGATGGTAATTGATTTTTGTAAGTTAAATAAAGCTACTAAGAAAGATCGTTACCCTTTACCTTTTATTGATCAAATGCTAGAAAGGCTATCCAAACACACACATTTTTGCTTTCTAGATGGTTATTCTGGTTTCTCACAGATACCTGTATCAGTGAACGATCAATCTAAAACTACTTTTACTTGCCCTTTTGGTACTTTTGCTTATAGACGTATGCATTTTGGTTTATGTAATGCACCTGCTACCTTTCAAAGATGCATGATGGCTATATTCTCTGATTTTTGTGAAAAGATTTGTGAGGTATTCATGGACGAATTCTCCGTCTATGGATCCTCGTTTGATGATTGTTTGAGCAACCTTGATCGAGTTTTGCAGAGATGCGAAGACACTAGTTTCGTCCTAAATTGGGAAAAGTGTCACTTTATGGTTAATGAAGGCATTGTCTTGGGGCACAAGATATCCGAGAGAGGTATTGAAGTTGATAAAGCCAAAATTGATGCTATTGAAAAGATACCATGTCCCAAGGACATAAAAGGTATAAGAAGTTTCCTTGGTCACGCCGGTTTTATAGGAGGTTCATTAAGGACTTTTCTAAAATCTCTAGGCCTCTAACTAATTTATTGAAAAAAGATATTCCTTTTGTCTTTGATGATGATTGTGTAGAAGCATTTGAAACACTTAAGAAAGCTTTGATCACTGCACCAATTGTTCAGCCACCTGATTGGAATTTACCTTTTGAAATTATGTGCGATGCTAGTGATTATGCTGTAGGTGCTGTTTTAGGGCAAAGAGTCGATAAGAAATTGAATGTTATCCAGTATGCTAGTAAGACTCTTGATACTGCCCAGAGAAATTATGCTACTACTGAAAAAGAGTTCTTAGCAGTTGTGTTTGCATGTGATAAGTTTAGACCTTATATTGTTGATTCCAAAGTTACTATTCACACTGATCATGCTGCTATTAAATATCTTATGGAAAAGAAAGATGCTAAGACTAGACTCATTAGATGGGTTCTCTTGCTCCAAGAATTTGATTTGCATATTATTGATAGAAAGGGAGCTGAGAACCCCGTTGCAGACAACTTGTCTAGGTTAGAGAATATTCTTGATGACCCACTACCTATTAATGATAGCTTTCGTGATGAACAATTAGCGGTTGTCAATGCTTCTCGTACTGCTCCTTGGTATGCTGACTATGCTAATTACATTGTTGCTAAATATATACTGCCTAGTTTCACATACCAGCAAAAGAAAAAGTTCTTGTATGATTTAAGACATTACTTCTGGGATGATCCACACCTTTGTAAAGAAGGAGTATATGGTGTTATTAGACGTTGTGTGCCTGAGCATGAACAGGAACAGATCCTACGCAAGTGTCACTCTGAATCCTATGGAGGACACCACGCTCGAGATAGAACTGCACACAAGGTACTACAATCTGGTTTTTATTGGCCTACTCTCTTCAAAGATGCTCGTAAGTTTGTTTTATCTTGTGATAAATGTCAAAGAATAGGTAACATTAGTAGACGTCAAGAAATACCTATGAATTATTCTCTTGTTATTGAACCGTTTGATGTTTGGGGCTTTGATTATATGGGACCTTTTCTTGCCTCCAATGGTTATACACATATTTTAGTTGCTGTTGATTACGTTACTAAGTGGGTAGAAGCTATTCCAACTAGTAGTGCTGATCATAACACTTCTATTAAAATGCTTAAAGAAGTTATTTTTCCGAGGTTTGGAGTCCCTAGATATCTTATGACTGATGGTGGTTCACACTTTATTCATGGTGCTTTCCGTAAGATGCTTGCTAAGTATGATGTTAATCATAGAATCGCATCTCCTTATCACCCGCAGTCTAGTGGTCAAGTAGAGTTGAGCAATAGAGAGCTCAAATTAATTTTGCAAAAGACTGTGAATAGATCTAGAAAGAATTGGTCCAAAAAACTTGATGATGCATTATGGGCCTATAGAACTGCATACAAAAATCCTATGGGTATGTCTCCATATAAGATGGTTTATGGAAAAGCATGTCATTTACTTCTTGAACTTGAACATAAAGCATATTGGGCTATTAAAGAGCTCAATTATGACTTCAAACTTGCCGGTGAGAAAAGGTTATTTGATATTAGCTCACTTGATGAATGGAGAACCCAAGCATATGAGAATGCCAAGCTTTTCAAAGAAAAAGTCAAACGCTGGCATGATAAGATGATACAAAGTGTGAGTTTAATGTAGGAGATTATGTGTTATTATTCAACTCTCGTTTAAGATTTTTTACAGGAAAACTTCTCTCAAAATGGGAAGGTCCCTAAGTTATCGAGGAGGTCTATCGTTCTGGTGCTATAAAAATCAATAACTTCGAAGGCACAAATCCGAGGGTGGTAAACGGTCAAAGAATTAAACATTATATTTCAGGTAATCCTATCAATGTTGAAACTAATATTATTGAAACCATAACCCCTGAGGAATACATAAGGGACACTTTCCAGAACGTTCCAGATTCCGAAAAGGCATAGGTACGTGGTACGGTAAGTAAACCGACTCCAAAACAACTCTAATGGCAATTTTTATCAATTTTGGATTATTTAAGAATTTTAGGAAGAAAGAAGTAGTCCGAAAGGGACACGAGGCTCCCACGAGAGAGGAGGCTGCGCCCCCCCTGTAGGGCGCGCCCCCTGTCTCGTGGGCACCTCGTGTGCCTCCTGGACTCCGTTTTCTTGTATGTTA
Organism: Triticum timopheevii; assembly: GCA_963921465.1. Lineage (NCBI taxonomy): Eukaryota > Viridiplantae > Streptophyta > Magnoliopsida > Poales > Poaceae > Triticum > Triticum timopheevii. The sequence continues at coordinate 227,569,946 of OY997270.1, read as the reverse complement.
CGTATTTTGGTCGGTAAAAATTCATTATATATACTCCCAAAGGTTTTCACCACCGTATCACGCAAATATCCTCTATTTTCATTTCGAGCTATTCTTGTTGCAGATTTGGAACAAGATGTCGTCCCAAGATTCGGAGGGGGAGAGCTACATGGCTGATTATATCGCAAACCCAAAAGTATATGGGGATGTGGAACATTATGGCTGGACCATAGAGGAAGAAGAAGACTATGATCCAAAGGGGAAGGAGGAGACAAGCTCCGATGAAGAGGACGATCCACTACCTCAACTTGGTGATATGCATGTGGAGTTCAAGAAGTCAAGCCTCCCTAAGGTCCAATCTATCCCACCACGTTTTTTGCAGGACAGCAAGGCATCACTATGCAAAAATATAATGAAACTTGAGCTCGAGAATGAGGATCCGAGGGAGGAAAATTTTAGCCTCAGACATAAGCTAGAGATGAAAAATGCAACAACTCCACCGTCATTACCACCTCCATCACCTCCGAGGAAATAATCACATGGGTATGGGCACTCCCCTCGGCAACTGCCAAGCTTGGGGGAGGTGCCCCGGTATCGTATCACCATCACACTCCTATCTTTACCGCTTTATTTAGTTCGATCCTTTTAGTAGCATCTTGATCTATTAGTTCGAAGTTTTGATATCAAGTAGTTTTGAGTTTTGCTTTGTGACCTCTTTATGTAATCGAGTCCGTGTGCTATCTGTAATAAAGATTAGTGTTGAGTCAAGGGCTTTTCTATGTTGCTATGATCTTGAGAAAGTAGAAAGAACAAAAGAGTTCATATTGATCTTATGGATAGTGATAACTTCACACATAGAAAGTATGAGGCATAAAAATTGTTGAGAGTTGATGAACGTAGCATTGGTCATCGTTGCAATTAATAGGAAGTGATAAAGAAAGAGGGGTTCACATATAAATACATTATCTTGGACATCTTTTATGATTGTGAAGCACTCATTAAGTATGACATGCTAAAGGAGTTGTCATTGGACAAGGAAGACAACGTAATGGTTTATGTTTTCCGACATCTCAGTTAAAGTATATTGTCATTGACCTTCCAAACATGTTGAGCTTGCCTTTCCCCCTCATGCTAGCCAAATTCCTTGCACCAAGTAGAGATACTACTTGTGCTTCCAAACATCCTTAAACCCAGTTTTGCCATGAGAGTCCACCATACCTACCTATGGATTGAGTAAGATCCTTCAAGTAAGTTGTCATCAGTGCAAGCAATAAAAATTGCTCTCTAAATATGTATGACTTATTAGTGCGGAGAAAATAAGCTTTGTACGAACTTGTTGTGGAAGTAATAAAAGCGACAAATTGCATAATAAAGGTCCACATACAAGGGGCAATATAAAGTGACGTTCTTTTGCATTAAGATTTCGTGCATTAACCCTAAACGCGCATGACAACCTCTGCTTCCCTCTGCGAAGGGCCTATCTTTTATTTCATGTTTTTACTTTATGCTTGAGTCAAGGTGATCCTCACCTTTCCCTTTTTCATGTTATCCTTTGGCAAGCTCTTCGTGTTTGAAAGATCATGATATATATATATATCCAATTGGATGTAAGTTGGCATAGGCTATTATTGTTGACATCACCTAAAGGTGAATACGTTGGGAGGCAACACAATAAGCCCCTATCTTTCTCAGTGTCCGGCTGAAACCCTATAACCACAAGTATTACATGAGTGTTAACAATTATAGGAGACTACGAGATAGTTGAGTATGTGAGCTTGCTGAAAAGCTCTATTATTGACTCTTTCATATGTTACGATAAATTGCAATTGCTTCAATGACTGAGATTATAGTTTGTTAGTTCCCAATGAAGTTTTTGAACCATACTTGATATCGTGAATTGTTTATTACTTGAGCATAGGAAATCATATGATAAAATCTATATATGTTGCTTTTATTAGAATGATCATGATGCCCTCATGTCCGTATTTTATTTTTATCGACACCTCTAACACTAAACATGTGGACATATTTTTCAATTTCGGCTTCCGCTTGAGGACAAGCGAGGTCTAAGCTTGGGGGAGTTGATACGTCCATTTTGCATCATGCTTTTATATCAATATTTATTGCATTATGGGCTGTTATTACACATTATATCTCAATACTTATGGCTATTCTCTCTTATTTTACAAGGTTTACCATGAAGAGGGGGAATGCCGGCAGCTGGAATTCTGGCTGGAAAAGGAGCAAACGTTGGAAACCTATTATGCACAACTCCAAAAGTCCTGAAACTCCACGAAACAACTTTTTGGATTTAATAAGAACTTATGAGCGAAAGAAATAGGCCAGGGGGCCCACACCCTGTCCAGGAGACAGGGGGCGCCCCCCCTATATGGCGCGACCCCCTATCTCCTGGGCCCCCTGGTGGGCCTCCGGCGTCCATCTTCTGCTATATCATCACGTTTACCCTGGAAAAAAACGTGGGCAAGCTTACGGGACGAAACTCCGCCGCCACGAGGCGGAACCTTGGCGAAATCAATCTAGGGCTCTGGCGGAGCTGTTCTGCCGGGGACACTTCCCTCCTAGAGGGGGAAATCATCACCAATGTCATCACCAACGATCCTCTCATCGGGAGGGGGTCAATCTCCATCAACATCTTCACCAGCACCATCTCCTCTCAAAACCCTAGTTCATCTCTTGTATCCAATCTTGTATCAAAACCACAAATTGGTACCTGTGGGTTGCTAGTAGTGTTGATTACTCCTTGTAGTTGATGCTAATTGGTTTACTTGGTGGAAGATCATATGTTCAGATCCTTTATGCATATTATTACTCCTCTGATTATGAACATGAATATGCTTTGTGAGTAGTTACGTTTCTTCTTGAGGACATGGGTGAAGTCTTGCTATTAGTAGTCAAGTGAATTTGGTATTCGTTCGATATTTTGATGAGATGTATGTTGTCTTTCCTCTAGTGGTGTTATTTGAACGTCGACTACATGACACTTCACCATTATTTGGGCCTAGAGGAAGGCATGGGGAAGTAATAAGTAGATGATGGGTTGCTAGAGTGACAGAAGCTTAAACCCTAGTTTATGCGTTGCTTCGTTAGGGGTTGATATGGACCCATATGTTTAATGCTGTGGTTAGGTTTACCTTAATACTCCTTTTTGTAGTTGCGGATGCTTGCAATAGGGGTTAATCATAAGTGGGATGATTGTCCAAGTAAGGGCAGTACCCAAGTACCGGTCCACCCACATATCAAATTATCAAAGTACCGAACGCGAATCTTATGAACGTGATGAAAACTAGCTTGACAAAAATTCCCAATCTGTCCTCGGGAGCTCCTTCATTATTAGAATTTTTCTAGGCTTATCCTTTGCTACATAAAGGATTGGGCCACCTTGCTGCACCTTATTTACTTTATTTACTTTTTGCTCGTTACTATTTATCTTATCACAAAACTATCCATTACCTACAATTTCAGTGCTTGCAGAGAAAACCTTACTGAAAACCGCTTTATCATTTCCTTCTGCTCCTCGTTGGGTTCGACACTCTTACTTATCGAAAGGACTACGATAGATCCCCTACACTTGTGCGTCATCATGGAGTAATAGTAGTAGATGCAGGCAGGAGTCGGTCTACTTTTCATGGACGTGATGCGTATATACATGATCATGCCTAGATAATCTCATAATTATTCGCTTTTCTATCAATTGCTCGACAGTAATTTGTTCACCCACCGTAATACTTATGCTATCTTGAGAGAAGCCACTAGTGAAACCTATGGCCCCCGAGTCTATCTTTTATCATATAAGCTTTCAATCTACTTTGATTTGCATCTTTACTTTTTGCATCTATATTATAAAATACCAAAAATATATTTATATTATCATATTATCTCTATCAGATCTCACTTTTGCAAGTGGCCGTGAAGGTATTAACAACCCCTTTATTGCGTTGGTTGCGAGTTGTTTGTTTGTTTGTGTAGGTGCGTGGGACTATTGAGGAGCCTCCTACTGGATTGATACCTTGGTTCTCAAAAACTGAGGGAAATACTTACGCTACTTTGCTGCATCACTCTTTTCTCTTCAAGGAAAACCAACGCAAGCTCAAGATGTAGCAGGGCTCATTGTCGCTTCCTCACAGTTCGTAGGTTCATCATGGTCAAGTAAAATGACCTCCAGAACAGAATTACCATACCACTCTGGTGCGGACCGTACTCTGGTTGACCTACGAGGGTCGGTAGTGACTTGATCTGAAGTTTCATGATCATCATCATTAGTTTCCTCACTAATTGGTGTAGGAATCACTGGAACTGATTTCTGTGATTAACTGCTTTCCAATTCGGGAGAAGGTTCAATTACCTCATCAAGTTCTACGTTCCTCCCACTCACTTCTTTCGAGAGAAACTCCTTCTCTAAAAGGTGTCCATTCTTAGCAACGAATATCTTGCCTTCTGATCTGTGATAGAAGGTGTACCCAACAGTCTCCTTTGGTTATCCTATGAAGACACATTTCTCCGATTTGGGTTCGAGCTTATCAGGTTGAAGCTTTTTCACATAAGCATCGCAGCTCCAAACTTTAAGAAATGACAGCTAAGGTTTCTTGCTAAACCACAGTTCATATGGTGTCATCTCAACGGATTTAGATGGTAACCAATTTAACGTGAATGCGGTCGTCTCTAAAGCATAACCCCAAAATGATAGTGGTAAATCGGTAAGAGACATCATAAATCGCACCATACCTAATAAAGTACGGTTACGACGTTTGGACACACCATTACGGTGTGGTGTTCCAAGTGGCGTGAGTTGCGAAACTATTCCACATATTTCAAATGAAGACCAAACTCATAACTCAAATATTCACCTCCACGATCAGATCGTAGAAACTTTATTTTCTTGTTACGATGATTTTCCACTTCACTCTAAAATTCTTTGAACTTTTCAAATGTTTCAGACTTATGTTTCGTTAAGTAGATATACCCATATCTTCTCAAATCATCTGTGAAGGTCAGAAAATAACGATACCCGCCGCAAGCCTCAACACTCATCGGACCGCATACAACGATATGTATTATTTCCAACATGTCAGTTGCTTGCTCCATTGTTCCAGAGAACGGAGTCTTAGTCATCTTGCCCATGAGGCATGGTTCGCAAGCATCAAGTGATTCATAATCAAGTGATTCCAAAAGCCCATCAACATGGCGTTTCTTCATGCACTTTACACCAATATGACCAAAACGGCAGTGCCACAAATAAGTTGCACTATCATTATTAACTTTGCATCTTTTGGCTTCAATATTATGAATATGTGTATCACTACAATCGAGATTTAACAAAAATAGACCACTCATCAAGGGTGCATGACCATAAAAGATATTACTCATATAAATAGAACAACCATTATTCTCTGATTTAAATGAATAATCGTCTCGCATCAAAGAGTCAGATATAATGTTCATGCTCAACGCTGGCACCAAATATCAATTTTTTAGGTCTAAAAATAATCCTGAAGGTAGATGTAGAGGTAGCGTGCCGACGGCGATTACATCGACTTTGGAACTATTTCCCATGCGTATTGTCACCTCGTCCTTAGCCAATCTTCGTTTAATCCGTAGCCCCTGTTTCGAGTTGCAAATATGAGCAACAGAACCAGTATCAAATACTCAGGCGCTACTACGAGCATTAGTAAGGTACACATCAATAACATGTATATCAAATATACCTTTCACTTTGCCATCCTTCTTATGCGCCAAATACTTGGGGCAGTTCTGCTTCCTGTGACTAGTCCCTTTGCAGTAGAAGCACTTAGTTTCAGGCTTAGGTGCAGACTTGGGCTTCTTCCCTTGAGCAGCAACTTGCTTGCTGTTCTTCTTAAAGTTCCCCTTCTTCCCTTTGCCCTTTTTCTTGAAACTAGTGGTCTTGTTAAACATCAACTTGATGCTCCTTCTTGATTTCTACCTCCGCAGCCTTTAGCATCGTGAAGAGCTCGGGAATTATCTTTTCCATCCCTTGCATATTATAGTTCATCATGAAGCCTTTATAGCTTAGTGGCGGTGATTGAAGAACTCTGTCAATGACACTATCATCAGGAAGATTAACTCCCAGCTGAGTCAAGTGGTTGTGGTACCCATGCATTTTGAGTATATGTTCACTGACAGAACTATTCTCCTCCATCTTGCAGCTATAGAACTTGTTGGAGACTTCATATCTCTCAACTCAAGCATTTTCTTGAAATATTAACTTCAACTCCTGAAACATCTCATATGCTCCATGATGTTCAAAACGTCTTTGAAGTCCCAATTCTAAACCGTAAAGCATGGCACACTGAACTATCGTGTAGTCATCAGCTTTGCTCTGCCAGACGTTCATAATGTCCGAAGTTGCTTCTGCAGCGGGTCTTGCACCCAGCGGTGCTTCTAGGACGTAATTCTTCTGTGCAGCAATGAGGATAATCCTCAAGTTACGGACCTAGTCCGTGTAGTTACTCCCATCATCTTTCAACTTAGCTTTCTCTAGGAACGCATTAAAATTCAAGGGAACGGTAGCACGGGCCATTGATCTACATCAACATACATATGCAAAAACTAGCAGGTACTAAGTTCATGGTAAATTAAAGTTCAATTAATCATATTACTAAAGAACTCCCACTTAGATAGACATCCCTCTAGTCATGTAAATGATCATGTGATCCATATCAACTAAACCATGTCCGATCATCACGTGAGATGGAGTAGTTTTCAATGGTGAACATCACTATGTTGATCATATCTACTATATGATTCACGTTCGACCTTTTGGCCTCAATGTTCCGAGGCCATATCTGCATATGTTAGGCTCGTCAAGTTTAACCCGAGTAATATGCACTTGCAAAACTGGCTTGCACCCATTGTATATGAACGTAGAGCTTATCACACCCGATCATCACGTGCTGTCTGGGCACGACGAACTGTAGCAACAGTGCATACTCAGGAGAACACTTATACCTTGAAATTTAGTGAGGGATCATCTTATAATGCTACCGCTGTACTAATCAAAATAAGATGCATAAAAGATAAACATCACATGCAATCAAAATATGTGACATGATATGGCCATCATCATCTTGTGCCTTTGATCTCCATCTCCAAATCACCATCATGATCTCCAACATCACCGGCTTGACACCTTGATCTCCATCGTAGCGTCGTTGTCGTCTCACCAACTATTGCTTCCATGACTATCGCTATCGCTTAGTGATAAAGTAAAGCAATTACATGGCGATTGCATCTCATACAATAAAGCGACAACCATAAGGCTCCTGCCAGTTGCCGATAACTTTTACAAAACATGATCATCTCATACAACAATTTATATCTCATCACATCTTGACCATATCACATCGCAACATGCCCTGCAAAAACAAGTTAGAAGTCCTCTACTTTGTTGTTGCAAGTTTTACGTGGCTGGTACGAGCTTCTAGCAAGAATCGTTCTTACCTACGCATCAAAACCACAACGAGTTTTCGTCAAGTGTGCTGTTTTAACCTTCAACAAGGACCGGTCGTAGTCAAACTTGATTCAACTAAAGTTGGGGAAACAGACACCAGCCAGCCACCTGTGTGCAAAGCACGTCGGTAGAACCAGTCTCATAAACGCGGTCATGTAATGTCGGTCCGGGCTACTTCATCCAACAATACCGCCGAATCAAAGTAAGACGTTGGTGGTAAGCAGTACGAATATTATCGCCCACAACTATTTGTGTTCTACTCATGCATATCATCTACGCATAGACTTGGCTCTGATACCACTGTTGGGGAACGTAGCATGCAATTTCAAAAAAAATACCTACGACCGCGCAAGATCTATCTAGGAGATGCATAGCAACAAGACGGGGAGAGTGTGTCCACGTACCCTCGTAGACCGAAAGTGGAAGCGTTACGTTAACGCGGTTGATCTAGTCGAACGTCTTCATCATCCAACCGATCCAAGTACCGAACGTACGGCACCTTCGTGTTCAGCACACGTTCAGCTCGATGACGTCCCTCGAGCTCTTGATCCGAAAGAGGGTCAAGGGAGAGTTCCGTCAGCACGACGGCATGGTGACGGTGTTGGTGATGTGATCCGCGCAGGGCTTCGCCTAAGCACTACGACGCTATGACCGGAGGAGTAAACTGTGGTGGGGGGCACCGCACAACGCTAACAAACAACTGTTGTGCCTTTGGGGTGCTTCCTGCCCATGTATATAAAGGAGGGGGAGGAGGAGGTCGGCCCAAGGGGGGCGCGCAAAGAAGGGGGAGTCCTGCTAGGACTCTGTTCCTAGTAAGATTTGCCCCCCTTTCCTTCCAACGGAGAAGGGGAATTGGGAAAGGAGGGAGAAGGAGAAGGAAAGAGGGGGGTGCCCCCTCTCCTTGTCCAATTCGGATTGGACAAGGGGGGGGGGGGGGGCGTGCGCCACCTCCCGTGGCCTGTCTCCTCTCCTCCACTATGGCCCAATAGGCCCATTAACTTTCCCGAGGGGTTCCGATAGCTTCCCGGTACTTCGGTATTTCCCCAAACTTCTTCGGAACCGTTCTGGTGTCCGTGTATAACCTTCCAATATATCAATCTTTACCTCTCGACCATTTCGCGACTCCTCTCATGTCCGTGATCTCATCCGGGACTCCGAACAAACTTCAGTCACCAAAACACATAACTCATAGTACAAATCGTCATCTAACCTTAAGCGTGCAGACCCTAGGGGTACGAGAACTATGTAGACATGACCGAGACACATCTCTGGTCAATAACCAATAGCGGAACCTGGATGCCCGTATTGGCTCCTACATATTCTACGAAGATCTTTATCGATCAAACCGCATAACAACATAACAACAATGTATGCATGCTTCCATGTCATCCGTTTGACTGGTACTACTACTCCCATTCCATGTGTATCGATGCTAAAAAATACTATATTATTGTATTTACTAGCAACGCAGTGCAGCAGATCCAAAGTAAAATAATAAAGTACATGCTCACAGACATGAAAGAAGAACACTCATGTAGTGCTATGTTTTTCTCTAGGATAAAGCTAGATTTTATTGCTCAAATTTCCACATGTAGCGGGATATAACACGGGTCATGGGGTTGGATCAACCACAAGTGTCTCCCCTGATTTAAGGAATGAGAAAAATTAGCTAGACGGTCGACTTCATAATTTGCCGCTCTTCCTTCGAACATGCAAAACAAACTAGACTGTCAGCTTTGTCTCTAATCTCGCAGATTATAGGTCCATAAGCTCCATGCGTGCCTCTAGAGTTATCGGCAACCACTTGTTTTGCATCCGAAGAGATCACAAAACAAGTGGTTAATTTATTTCCCGTGGCTGTTTTGATGAAATGAGGAACGGAAATGGTTGGTTAGTACTTAGGGATTTTTTACAAATCGGAGCAGAGAAGTGAGTCGTTAGATGCAAATTCTATGGTCAGAAATGACAGAAGGAAGACACACCATCATCATCAATTGAGTCTTTTATATGAGTAGAGATACCAAAATCCCCGCAAAAATAGAATTTATATCAAGATGAAGTTTTCATTTTTTTTCCATATTTTTCCATCGCGATAGATGGAACATTTCGTACTCGGGTTAAAACTAAGGCATGCAGTGTATGCAAGCTTCCATGACGTCCATTTGACTGGTAGTACTACTCCCGTGTGCTAACCATGTGTATCGATGTTAAAGCAAGGTTGGATTTACTAGCAATGCGCTTGCGCATTGCAACAGATTCAAAGTAGAATAATACATATTCACAAACTTAAAACAAGAATACTGAAGTTTCATTGCCAAATACATTTTTATGCGAGCAAAACAAAAATTAGCAAAATCATATATTTCTAGCACATGTACTATTTATTATAAAAGCATATGATTTTTTACCGCTCATGTCGAAACGTATTTCATAATGAGATTTTACACACATATAGTATACATCTCTAAATACATGTATATTTGTTTTCAACTTTAAAAACTTTGAAAGTCTAGTTTTGGATTCTTGAAAAAATCGGGCTCAGGTAACCCGAGAGACAAAATACCTAATTTTATCATCATCAACTTAATAAAACCCAGAAATATGTTTTGTGCCGGAACAAACCCATAAATATGTTGGCAACCAAATCCAAAGATAAAAGAGAGCACAAGTTTTATGCGTGAAATAACCCAGAAATATGTTGGTAACCAAATCGGAGGACTACCGGATTTTCTTTTGGAGCCTCCTTACCATCCAATTTAGACCGTTAATTTTTAATCGTCGTGTAAAAGATGAGCTAAGTCAAAGGCATGGTTTACCTCTAACTTGGCCATACTAAATTAGAGTTGATATGGTGAATCAAAACTGAGTAAATAATATGGTTTTCTAAACATTGGTTACCTATTCCAACCTAAAAATCTATTTAAGGAGTTGAGAATTTTTAATTTAACAAAATTGTGTGACACGCAGGCTAAGAGCATCCCTAGCAGAGTCGTTATACTAGCGGCCTTCATATGTGATGCGCAAACTCAGAGTCCCCATATTGAATGCCTCTATATTGTGGGGCCCACTTGATAATTGGACATCTTTTTTTTTCAATCTTTCTGTCATCCCACGTGAGGTAGGGAATCACGTGAAGTTTCCTTCATGTCAATTGTCAGACACAACTACTATATAGAGTGCGCTTCAAAAGTTGGTTATGAGACGCCGACTTTAGAGGTGTGAGGCAAAAAATGGAGGGCGCTTCATAAATTACGGCGACTCTTTGCCTTTTTTTTTTGCTAAATCACTATATTGGCAGTTATTATGGTCTGCTAGATTTGCTCTGAAGTGTCAAAAATAACAATATATTCCCAGAGAATCAACACTTGCAAAAGCAGTATAACATATTTTCAAGATAAGAATTGGCATTTTATGGATCTTAGCTGCACCGTATCAGTTGATTCAAGGTGGTCATATCTTACTCCCTTCGTTTCTGTTTACTCTGCATATAAGATTTGGCCAAAGTCAAAATTTGTAAAGTTTGACTAACTTTTTAGAAAAGAATATTAACATCTACAATTCCAAAGCTATATGGTATGAAAATTAATTTCATGATGCATCTAACAATATTGATTTCATATTGTGAATTCTGATATTTTTTTCTATAAACTTAGTCAAAGTTAACAAAGTTTGTCTTTGACCAAATCTTATAGCAGACTAAAAAGAAACGGAGAGAGTACATGCATGGATGTAAGCAGCTTCAAAGAAACAAGCATGGATGGAAGCCTTATTAGGAAATTGAAATGGCCAAAATTGTTGGGGAACATAGCATGCAATTTCAAAAAAATTCCTACGATTACTTAAGATCTATCTAGGAGATGCATAGCAACGAGACGGGGAGAGTGTCGTGGAATAGTCACAGCAGATGTCCTAGTGTAAGGACTTAGCCGTGGAGCCATCGCAAATAGGTTAGCTTAAAGGGGTTAAACGGGACAAAAGATACAAGGAATTTACACTGGTTCGGCCCCTTGCGGTGAAGGTAAAGGCCTAGTCCATTTTGAGGTGGGATTGATTATGTTTCGATTACCAGGGAGCGAATACGCTTAACCTAGCTTTCGATCTCCTCTTTCTTGCCCTAAACCGCCGGGTCATCCCTTTATATACACAGGTTGACGCCTCGCGGCTCACAGAATCCTGGCCGGTTCATAAACGTGTCCGGCTCGGTATCTACTCTTTCATACCTTACAATACAAGTCATACATACATATGACAGTTTATATCTATGGGCCCTAACCCGCTATAACATCCCAATTTTATTAAATTTGGATGTTAATAGAATCATTCAATGCATATCATATTTCTTTGCATTTTGGAGTTTTTGAAATATTCAAATAATATTTTTCCACTCGAGAAAAACAAATGAGAGGGGATAAGATGACTTCCTCAAACTTATACAAGAGTGGGAAATTTTATTTTGAATATCATTTGAAGTTTTGGAGTTTATTGGTATTTATTTTATGTCCAAAAAGTGCATTAATTGCATTAGGAATATAATTTCAAAATGTTCTATGCTTAAGTTAATGTTCATTAGGCTCTAAATAGTGTATAGATAACTTAGAAATTATTGTGGAGTTTTATTATTTCATTTGAATTATTTAGGGCCACTTTAGTGTTCGGTTAAAAAAACGCACACACTCACCCGCCTGGACCAAAACCAGTTCGGCCCAGGGACGCGCGCGCTCACCCAGGCACACCAGGCCAGCCGGCCCAGCTGGCCATTTGGCCCAAGGGCAGCGCCCCAGCGCCCGACGCCAACCGCCCGATCTCACCCCTCGCTCGCCTCCTCTCGCTGCCGCTACCAGGCAGGCCCCGCTAGTCATCTCGTCCCCAACCTCCCTCAGCCCGCGGGATAAACATCCTCGCCGCGCCCCTGCAACCGCCGCTTGGCTCCCTCGTGGATGAGGCTTATCCGCAGCCCCGTAGAGCTCCTAGTCGCGCCTATATAAAGGCCAGGACCCCCTCTTCCAATCTCGCCGTCCCTGTGACGCCCGGATAGTTAAGCCACAGTAATCCCATGTTAATAGTGCCATGTCATCACATTACTGTTGCTAATCCTCAGTCGATCCAAATCTCTATTCTTTTTCATATTCAAATTAAAGTCCTAAATTCAAAATATTCAAATATTAAATCTAAAATGTTCAAGTTGTGGCAAATAATCCCTGGTTATCTGTCATATGGAAACCTATATTTTATAAAGTATATAAATGCCCTTTAATGAATAAAACAAAAAAGAAATAAAGGGCAAAAGAAAATACAATTTGAAAAGAAAAAAAAAGAAGCCCCGTGGGCCTAGCCCACCTGGGTGGCCCAGCCAGCCCAACCCCCACCACGGTCGCTCATCCTATTCCTCCGACCACGTCGCTACAGGGGAGGGGTCGCCCCCGACCACCTCACCGGCGCCGACACCGGGAGGGGATAAGGGCAATGCCTCGGGCTCCCCTCGTCTTCCCTTACCCACTTGCCCCTCTCCACTTTCCTCCTCGCTCTCTCTCTCTCGCCCACGCGCTCGCCTCCCTCCTCCAAATCCGCCGCACAAAGCAGAATCGCCGCCGTCCTCCATCGCCACCGCGGCCACCGGCGCCGCTCCGACCGCTCGTGTTGTCCAGGAGAGCCACCGTCGTCCGCCCGTTCGCCTGGAGACTTCAGGTGGAGCCAGGGACCTCTACAGCTGATGAACGCCGCCATCCCCTTCCGTCTCTCCTCCGACGCGCGCCGGCGACCTCGAGCACCTCTGCTGCTCCTAAATCTTTCGCGGGGCCACCGTGTGCCTCCCCGGTGAGCTCCTCCCTTCCTCGATTCCTCTCCTCCCGCCGTGCTTTTCACCATAGCTAACTCGCCTGCAAGCCGAGCTCCGTCGTCCGCCATTGCCGTCGTAGGGCTCGCCTCCGAGCTCCTCCGCTCGAGCTAGTAGCTCCGACGAGCTCCTTGAGCGCCATAGACCTCGCCTAGCCCTTTACTTCGCTCGCACGCGCTCTGTAGCACCGATCTCCAACTCCAGCCGAACGCGCCGCTCGCCGCCGTCGATGCAGCGCTCCACTCCGGCCGAGTTATCCCACGGGACCGCCGTAGATCAATGCGGTGTCGGACGCCCGATCGAAAGCGCCTAGCTGCACCTCTCCCCATGCCCCGTAACATTTTTCTGGCGAAGTCCCGCGATGCTCCGTCGCGGAAATGGTCGCCGGCGCGTCTCCGGCGCCGCCCGCCGACGTGGCCCTCCAGGCCCCACCTCACAGCCACTGACCGCGGGCCCCACAGGCCCGAGATGACTGGGTTGACCTAGTCAACTACCGACTGGGCACCCTGGGCAAGTGACGTGTGGGTCCCGCGCCAATTAATCTTTTTTGAAATTAAAAGTTTATTTTAGTAATTAGGTTAGTCTAATGTCTCACTGACATATTGGGCCCACAACCCCTAATTAGTTTAGTTAGATTAGTTAATTCACTATTATAGCCACTCTCACTGACCAGTGGGTCCCGCTGGACCCACACGTCAGGTTTGACCTGGTTAGCCGACCAGCTGGCTGCTGACATCATCCTCTAGTCATGCTGACGTCATAATTCCATTTCTGTTAATTTAGATAATTTCAGAATATTGTTTAAAATCTTTGAAAAATCATAGAAAATAATCTGTAGCTCGGATGAAAAAGTTTTCTACATGAAAGTTACTCAGAACGACGAGATGAATTCGAATACGCGGTCCGTTCGTCTGCCACATGTCCCTAGCATAGTGATACGTCTCCAACGTATCTATAATTTTTGATTGTTTCATGCTATTATATTACCCCTTTTGGATATTTATGGGCTTTATTTTACACATTTATATCATTTTTGGGACTAACCTACTAACCGGAGGCCCAAACCGTATTGCTGTTTTTTTGCCTATATCAGTATTTCGAAGAAAAGCAATATCAAACGGAGTCCAAACGGAATGAAACCTTCGGGAGCGTGATTTTTGGAACGAATGTGATCTAGAGGACTTGGAGTGCAAGTCAAGAAGTAGTCGAGGCGTCCACGAGAGGGTAGGGTGCCCCCCCTACAGGGCGCGCCCCCTGTCTCGTGGGCCCCTCGGGCGGCCACCGACGTACTTCTTCCTCCTATATAAGCCTACGTACCCCAAAAACATCCAGGGAGCCAACGAAACACAATTTCCACCGTCGTAACCTTCTGTATCCGCGAGATCCAATCTTGGAGCCTTCGCCGGCGCTCTGCCCGAGGGGGAATCGACCACGGAGGGCTTCTACATCAACACCATAGCCCCTCCGATGAGTTGTGAGTAGTTTACCATAGACCTACGGGTCCATAGTTATTAGCTAGATGGCTTCTTCTCTCTTTTTCGATCTCAATACAATGTTCTCCCCCTCTCTTGTGGAGATCTATTCGATGTAAAATCTTTTTGCGGTGTGTTTGTCGAGATCCGATGAATTGTGGGTGTATGATCAAGTTTATCTATGATAAGTATTTGAATCTCCTCTGAATTCTTTTATGTATGATTGAGTTATCTTTGCAAGTCTCTTCGAATTATCAGTTTGGTTTGGCCTACTAGATTGATCTTTCTTGCCATGGGAGAAGTGCTACATCTTGACCTTGCGTTGGTTTTCCTCGAAGAGGAGAGGGTGATGCAGCAAAGTGTAGTGTAAGTATTTCCCTCAGTTTTGAGAACCAAGGTATCAATCCAGTAGGAGGCTCCTCAAAAGTCCCACGCACCTACACAAACAAACTGAGAACTCGCAACCAACGCAATAAAGGGGTTGTCAATCCCTTCACGGCCACTTGCGAAAGCGAGATCTAATAAAGATAGTATGATAAGATAAATATATATTTTTGGTATTTTGTAATATAGATGCAAAAAGTAAAGATGCAAATAAATTAGATGGAAAGCAAATATGATAAGAGATAGACCCGGGTGCCATAGGTTTCACTAGAGGCTTCTCTCAAGGTAGCATAAGTATTACGATGGGTGAACAAATTACTGTCGAGCAATTTATAGAAAAGTGCATAGTTATGAGATTATCTAGACATGATCATGTATATAGGCATCACGTCCATAACAAGTAGACCGACTCCTGCCTGCATCTACTACTATTATTCCACACATCGACCGCTATGCAGCATGCATCTAGAGTATTAAGTTCATAAGAACAGAGTAACGCATTAAGCAAGATGACATGATGTAGAGGGATAAACACATGCAATATGATATAAACCCCATCTTGTTATCCTCGATGGCAACAATGCAATACGTGTCTTGCAACCCTTTCTGTCACTGGGTAAGAACACGGCAAGATTGAACCCAAAGCTAAGCACTTCTCCCATCGCAAGAAAGATCAATCTAGTAGGCCAAACCAAACAGATAATTCGAAGAGACTTGCAAAGATAACTCAATCATACATAAAAGAATTCATAGAAGATTCAAATATTATTCATAGATAAACTTGATTATAAACCCACAATTCATTGGATCTCGACAAACACACCGCAAAAAGAGTTTACATCGAATAGATGTCCACAAGAGAGGGGGAGAACATTGTATTGAGATCCAAAAAGAGAGAAGAAGCCATCTTGGTAATAACTATGGACCCGTATGTCTGTGGTAAACTACTCACAACTCATCGGAGGGGCAAGGATGTTGATGTAGAGGCCCTCCGTGGTTGCTTCCCCCTCTGGCAGAGTGCCGGCAAGGGCTCCAAGATGGGATCTCGCGGATACAGAAGGTTACGGCAGTGGAAATTGTCTTTCGTGGTGCTCCTGGATGTTTTCGGGGTACGTAGGTATATATAGGAGGAAGAAGTACATCGGTGGCCGCCCGAGGGGCCCACGAGACAGGGGGCGCGCCCTACAGGGGGGCACCCTCCTATCTCGCGGGGCCCTCGGAGGCTTCTTGACTTGCACTCCAAGCTCTCCGAATCATATTCGTTCAAAAAATAACGCCCCCGAAGGTTTCATTCCGTTTGGACTCCGTTTGATATTCCTTTTCTTTGAAATACTGAAATAGGCAAAAAAACAGCAATATGGGCTGGGCCTCCGGTTAGTAGGTTAGTCCCAAAATGATATAAATGTGTAAAATAAAGCCCATAAACATCCAAAAGGGGTAATATAATAGCATGGAACAATCAAAAATTATAGATACGTTGGAGACGTATCAAGCATCCCCAAGCTTAATTCCTGCTAGTCCTCGAGTAGGTAAATGATAAAAAGAAATTTTTGATGTGGAATGCTACCTAGCATATTTCATAATGTAATTTTCTTTTTTGTGGCATGAATGTTTAGATCCAAATGAATACAAAATAAAAGTTCATATTGACATAAGAAATAGTAATACTTCAAGCATACTAATCAAAGTAATCATGTCTTCTCAAAATAACATGGCTAAAGAAAGTTATCCCTACAAAATCATATAGTCTGGCTATGCTCTATCTTCATCACACAAAGTATTTAATCATGCACAACCCCGATGACAGGCCAAGCAATTGTTTCATACTTTAATAATCTCAAACTTTTTCAACTTTCACGCAATACATGAGCTTGAGCCATGGACACAACACTATATGTGGAATAGAATGGTGGTTGTGGAGAAGACAAAAAGGAGAAGATAGTCTCACATCAACTAGGCGTATCAACGGGCTATGGAGATGCCCATTAATAGATATTAATGTGAGTGAGTAGGGATTGCCATGCAACGGATGCACTAGAGCTATAAATATATGAAAGCTCAATAAAAGAAACTAAGTAGGGTGCATCCAACTTGCTTGCTCACGAAGACCTAGGGCACTTTTGAGGAAGCCCATCATTGGAATATACAAGCCAAGTTCTATAATGAAAAATTCCCACTAGTATATGAAAGTGACAACATATGAGACTCTCTAACATGAATATCATGGTGCTATTTCGAAGCACAAGTGTGGAAAAAGAGATAGTAGCATTGTCCCTTCTCTCTTTTTCTCTCATTTTATTTTTTTTCTTTCTTTCTTTATTTTCTTTTTTTCTCTTTGGCCTTTTTTTCTTTAGGCCTTTCTCTCTTTTTTTCTATTTTTTTTCTTTTTGTAAAGTCCGAAGTCTCATCCCAACTTGTGGGGGAATCATAGTCTTCATCATCCTTTCCTCACTAGGACAATGCTCAAATAATGAAGATCATCACACTTTTATGGATTTACAACTCAAAGCTAGAACAAGATATGACTCTATATGAATGCCTCCGGCGGTGTACCGGGATATGCAATGAATCAAGAGCGACATGTATGAAAATTATGAAGGTGGCCTTGCCACAAATACAATGTCAATTACATGATCATGCAAAAAGCAATATGACAAAAGTAATGTGTGTCATATGAACGGAACGGTGGAAAGTTGCATGGCAATATATCTCGGAATGGCTATGGAAATGTCATAATAGGTAGGTATGGTGGCTGTTTTGAGGAAGGTAAATGGTGGGTGTATGGTACCGACGAAAGTTGCGCGGTACAAGAGAGGCTAGCAATGGTGGAAGGGTGAAAGAGTGCGTATAATCCATGGACTCAACATTAATCAAAAGAACTCATATACTTGCTGCAAAAATTTAGAAGTCATCAAAAACCAAAGTACTATGCGCATGCTCCTAGGGGGATAGATTGGTAGGAAAAGACCATCGCTCGTCCCCTACCGCCACTCATAAGGAAGACAATCAATAAATAAAATTGTGCTCCAACTTCATCACAAAGCGGTTCATCATACGTGCATGCTACGGGAATCACAAGCTTCAACACAAGAATTCTTTAAATTCATAATCACCCAACTAGCATGACTTTAAAATCACTACCTCCATATCTCAAAACAATTATCAAGCATCAAATTGATCATAGCATCCAATTCACTTTCTATGATTGTTTTTATTATACCCAACTTGGATGCTCATCATTCTAGGACCAACTTTATGATCATAGAAAATACCATGCTGTTCTAAAAGACTCTCAAAATGGTATAAGTGAAGCGTGAGAGACTAGCAATTTCTTCAAAATTAAGATACCACCGTGCTCTAAAAGATATAAGTGAAGCACTAGAGCCAAAACTATCAAGCTCAAAAGATATAAGTGAAGCACATAGAGTATTCTAGCAAATTCTAATCAAATAGGTTTCTCCCAAAATGTGTGTACAGCAAGGATGATTGTGGTAAACTAAAAAGCAAAGACTAATATAATACACGACGCTCCAAGCAAAACACATATCATGTGGCGAATAAAAATATAGCTCCAAGTAAAGTTACCAATGAGCGAAGACGAAAGAGGGGATGCCTTCCCGGGGCATCCCCAAGCTTAGGATTTTGGCTATTCTTGAATATCTTGGGGTGCCATGGGCATCCCCAAGCTTAGGCTCTTGCCACCCTTTATTCCATAGTCCATAAAAGCTTTACCCAAAACTTGAAAACTTCACAACACAAAACTCAACAGGAAATCTTATAAGCTCCGTTAGTGAAAGAAAACAAAACCACCACATAAGGTACTGCAATTAACTCATTCTCTATTTAATTTCGTGTTAAACCTACTGTATTCCAACTTCTTTATGGTTTATAACTAATTTACTAGCCATAGATGCATTGAAATAAGCAAACAACACACGAAAAACAGAATCTGTCAAAAACAGAACAGTCTGGAGCAATCTGTAACTAACGCAAACTTCTAAAACTATAAAAATCCTACCAAAATAGAAAGTCCTGGAAAATTTGTTTATTGAACAGCAGCAAAAAGAATCAACGCAAAATCACGTTCCTGTGATTTAACAAAATTTTATTCGTGCGTGCAAAGTTTCTGTTTTTCAGCAGAATCAAATCAACTATCATCGTAGGTTATCCTATAGGTTCTACTTGGCACAAACACTAATTAAAAGATAAAAACACATTTATACATAAGGTAGATGCAAGATTTATTTAATAACAGCAAGGAAAAATATTGGGCTGTCTCCCGACAAGCGCTTTTCTTTAAAGCCTTTTTTAGCTAGGTATTGAGATTTCAATGATGCTCACATGAAAGACAAGAACTGAAGCACAAGGAGAGCATCATAAAACACGTGACAAACACATCTAAGTCTAACATACTTCCTATGCATAGGCATATTATAAGCAAACAAATTTGCAAGGCAAGCAAAAACTAGTATACGCAAGGAAGAAGAAAGAGACGATAGCAATTTCAACATGACGAGAGGTAATTTAATAAGATAAAAATTTCTACGACCATATTTTACTCTCTCATAATAATTGCATGTAGTATCATAGGCAAATTCAACAAAATACCTATCAGAAAATATATTCTCAACATGATCCACATACATGCAAAGTTGACACTCTTCCAAGATAGTGGGATTAACATTAACTAAAGTCATGACCTTCCGGAACCCACTTTTATCAAAAATATCATAAGATTGAACATACTCCAAATATGTGGGATCCAAAGTTGACACTCTTCCAAACCCACTTTAAATATTATTGCAAACACTATTATGAATCTCATATTCATCGTGGGGCTTAAATAAATTTTCAAGGTTATAAGAAGAATCACCGCAATCATGATCATTGAAACAAGTAGTAGACATAGCAAAACTAGCATCCCCAAGCTTAGGGTTTTGCATATTATTAGCACAATGGACATCAAGATAATTTATAGGAAAATCATTGCAATCATGTTTTTTATTCAAGGAGTTACCGTGAATCTCTTCATAAATTTCTTCATCATAATTTCAGATTCACAAATTTTGAGCAAAGCTTCATAAAGATAATCTAGTGCACAAAACTCACTAGCAATTGGTTCATCATAATTGGATCTCTTAAAAAGATTAGCAAGCGGATGAGGATCCCTAGATCTTAGGTTCCATGTTTAGCAATAAATAAGCATCTATTCCAACCAAACGAGCAAACGAAAGGGCAAGCGAAAGAGAGGAGGAGATTGGGAAAGAGAGGGCGAATAAAACAACAAGGGTGAAGTGGGGGAGAGGAAAACGAGAGGCAAATGGCAAATAATGTAAATGCGAGGGAGATGGGTTTATGATGGGTACTTGGTATGTCTTGACTTGAGCGAAGACCTCCCCGGCAACGGTGCCAGAAATCCTTCTTGCTACGTCTTGAGCTTGCGTTGGTTTTCCTCGAAGAGGAGAGGGTGATCTAGCAAAGTGTAACGTAAGTATTTCCCTCAGTTTTGAGAACAAAGGTATCAATCCAGTAGGAGGCTCCTCAAAAGTCCCACGCACCTACACAAACAAACTGAGAACTCGCAACCAACGCAATAAAGGGGTTGTCAATCCCTTCACGGCCACTTGCGAAAGTGAGATCTAATAAAGATAGTATGATAAGATAAATATATATTTTTGGTATTTTGTAATATAGATGCAAAAAGTAAAGATGCAAAAACAGTAGATGGAAAGCAAATATGATAAGAGATAGACCCGGGGGCCATAGGTTTCACTAGAGGCTTCTCTCAAGATAGCATAAGTATTACGGTGGGTGAACAAATTACTGTCGAGCAATTGATAGAAAAGTGCATAGTTATGAGATTATCTAGACATGATCATGTATATAGGCATCATGTCCATAACAAGTAGACCGACTCCTGCCTGCATCTACTACTATTACTCCACACATCGACCGCTATCCAGCATGCATCTAGAGTATTAAGTTCATAAGAACAGAGTAACGCATTAAGCAAGATGACATGATGTAGAGGGATAAACACATGCAATATGATATAAACCCCATCTTGTTATCCTCGATGGCAACAATACAATACGTGTCCTGCAACCCTTTCTGTCACTGGGTAAGAACACGACAAGATTGAACCCAAAGCTAAGCACTTCTCCCATGGCAAGAAAGATCAATCTAGTAGGCCAAACCAAACTGATAATTCGAAGAGACTTGCAAAGATAACTCAATCATACATAAAAGAATTCAGAGAAGATTCAAATATTATTCATAGATAAACTTGCTCATAAACCCACAATTCATCGGATCTCGACAAACACACCGCAAAAAGAGTTTACAACGAATAGATCTCCACAAGAGAGGGGGAGAACATTGTATTGAGATCCAAAAAGAGAGAAGAAGCCATCTAGCTAATAACTATGGACCCGTAGGTCTGTGGGAAACTACTCACAACTCATCGGAGCGGCAAGGATGTTGATGTAGAGGCCCTCCGTGGTTGCTTCCCCCTCTGGTAGAGTGCCGACAGGGGCTCCAAGATGGGATCTCACGGATATAGAAGGTTACGGCGGTGGAAATTGTGTTTCGTGGTGCTCCTGGATGTTTTAGGGGTACGTAGGTATATATAGGATGAAGAAGTACGCCGGTGGCCGCCCGAGGGGCCCACGAGACAGGGGGCGTGCCCTCCTATCTCGTGGGGCCCTCGGAGGCTTCTTGACTTGCACTCCAAGCTCTCCGGATCAGATTCGTTCCAAAAATAACACTCCTGAAGGTTTCATTCCGTTTGGACTCCGTTTGATATTCCTCTTCTTCGAAATACTGAAATAGGCAAAAAAAAGAGCAATATGGGCTGGGCCTCCGGTTAGTAGGTTAGTCCCAAAAATGATATAAATGTGTAAAATAAAGCCCATAAACATCAAAAAGGGTTAATATAATAGCATGGAACAATAAAAAATTATAGATACGTTGGAGACGTATCAAGAAGTGCTTAGCTTTGGGTTCAATCTTGCGGTGTCCTTACCTAGTGACAGAAAGGGTTGCAAGACACGTATTGTATTGTTGCCATCAAGGGTAAAAAGATGGGGTTTATATCATATTGCATGAGTTTATCCCTCTACATCATGTCATCTTGCTTAATGTGTTACTCTGTCCTTTATGGACTTAATACTCTAGATGCAGGCAGGAGTCGGATGATGTGTGGAGTAATAGTAGTACATGCAGGCAGGAGTCGGTCTACTTGTTGCGGACGTGATTCCTATATACATGATCATGCCTAGATAATCTCATAATTATTCATTTTTCTATCAATTGCTCGATAGTAATTTGTTCACCCACCGTAATACTTATGCTATCTTGAGAGAAGCCACTAGTGAAACCTATGGCCCCCGGGTCTATCTTCTATCATATTTGCTTTCAATCTACTTTTATTTCCATCTTTACTTTTTGCATCTATATTATAAAATACCAAAAATATATTTATCTTATCATACTATCTCTATTATATCTCACTTTCGCAAGTGGCCGTGAAGGGATTGATAACCCCTTTATTGCGTTGGTTGCGAGTTCTTTGTTTGTTTGTGTAGGTGCGTGGGACTTTTGAGGAGCCTCCTACTGGATTGATACCTTGGTTCTCAAAAACCGAGGGAAATACTTACGCTACTATTGCTGCATCACCCTTTCCTCTTCAAGGAAAACCAACGCAAGCTCAAGACGTAGCAAGAAGGATTTCTGGCGCCGTTGCCGGGGAGGTCTTTGCTCAAGTCAAGACATACCAAGTACCCATCACAAACTCATCTCCCTCGCATTTATATTATTTGCCATTTGCCTCTCATTTTCCTCTCCCCCACTTCACCCTTGCCATTTTATTCGCCCTCTCTTTCCCAATCTCCTCCGCTCTTTTTCGCTTGCCTTTTTCTGCTTGCTTGTGTGTTGGATTACTTGTTGCCATGGCACAAGATAATACCAAATTGTGTGATTTCTCGAATACCAATAATAATGATTTCCTTAGTACTCCGATTGCTCCTCTTAATGATGTTGAGTCTTGTGAGATCAATAATGCTTTGCTAAATCTTGTTATGAAAGATCAATTCACTGGCCATCCTAGTGAAGATGCCGCTACTCATCTAAACAACTTTATTGATTTGTGTGATATGTAAAAGAAGAAAGATACGGATAACGATAGTGTTAAATTGAAGTTATTTTCCTTTTCACTTAGAGAACGTGCTAAAGTTTGGTTTTCGTCTTTGCCTAAAAATAGTATTGATTCTTGGAACAAGTGCAAACATGCTTTTATCTCTAAGTATTTTCCTCCCGCTAAGATTATCACTCTTAGGAACGATATTATGAACTTTAAACAACTTTGTCATGAGCATGTTGCCCAATCTTGGGAAAGAATGAAATTGATGATTCGCAATTGCCCCACTCATGGTTTGAATTTATGGATGATCATACAAAATTTTTATGCCGGTTTGAACTTTGCTTCTAGAAATCTCTTAGATTCGGCCGCGGGAAGCACGTTTATGGAAATCACGTTAGGAGATGCTAGAAAACTTCTTGATAATATTATGGCTAATTATTCTCAATGGCACACCGAAAGATCTTCTAGTAAAAAAGTGCATGCTATAGAAGAAATCAATGTTTTGAGTGGAAAGATGGATGAACTTATGAAATTGTTTGCTACTAAAAATACTCCTCTTAATCCCAATGATATGCCTTTGTCTACTTTGATTGAGAATAATAATGAGTCTATGGATGTGAATTTTGTTGGTAGGAATAGTTTCGGTAACAATGCTTATAGAGGAAACTTTAATGCTAGACCGTTCCCTAGTAATTCCTCTAATAATTATGGAAATTACAACAATAATTCTTATGGTAATTTTAGTAAGTTGCCCTCTGATTTTGAGAATAGTGTGAAAGAATTTATGATTTCTCAAAAGAATTTTAATGCTTTGCTTGAAGAAAAATTGCTCAAAATTGATGATTTGGCTAGGAACGTTGATAGACTTTTGCTTGATGTTGATTCGCTTAAACTTAGATCTTCTCCTCCTAAGCATGATATCAATGAGTCTCTCAAAGCAATGATAATTTCCATTGATGAGTGCAAGGAAAGAACCGCTAGATTGCATGCTAAGAAAGATAGATTTATAAAGGCGTGTTTTTCTAGTTTCTATGAAAATAATGATGAAGATCTTAAAATTATTGATGTGTCCCCTATTAGATCATTGTTTTGCAATATGACTCTTGATAATTATGGTACTGAAGATGAGTCAACCTTACCTAGAAGACGTCCCAAGAATTCAGAGTTTTTAGATCTTAATGCTAAATTTGGTAAAAGTGGGATTGGAGAGGTCACGACTTTAAATAGTATTGAACCCAACATCTCGGATTTCAAGGAATTTGATTATGATAATTGTTCTTGAGAAGGTTGTATTTCCTTGTTGCAATCCATTGCTAATTCTCCTCATGCTTATAGTCAAAATAAAGCTTTTACCTAATATATCGTTGATGCCTTGATGCAATCTTATGATGAAAAACTTAATTTGGAAGTACCTAGAAAACTTAATGATGAGTGGGAACCTACTATAAAGATTAGAATTAAAGATCATGAGTGTTTTGCTTTGTGTGATTTGGGTGCTAGTGTTTCCACGATTCCGAAAACTTTATGTGATATTCTAGGTTTCCATGATCTTGATGATTGCTCTTTAAATTTGCACCTTGCGGATTCCACCATTAAAAAGCCAATGGGAAGGATCAATGATGTTCTCATTGTTGCAAATAGAAATTTGGTGCCCGTAGATTTTATCGTTCTTGATATAGATTGCAATATTTCTTGCCCTATTATTCTTGGTAGACCTTTCCTTAGAACGATTGGCGCGATTATTGATATGAAGGAAGGGAATATTAGATACCAATTTCCATTAAAGAAAGGCATGGAGCACTTTCCAAGAAAGAAAGTCAAATTACCTTATGAATCTATCATGCGAGCTACTTATGAATTTAGTGCCAAAGATGGCACTACTTAGATCTATCTTCGCTTTTATGCCTTGCTAGGGGCGTTAAACGATAGCGCTAGTTGTGAGGCAACCCAATTTTATTTGTGTTTTTTGTTTTTGTTCCTGTTTAGTAATAAATCTTTCATCTACCTTCTGTTTAGTTGTGTTTTTATCTTTTAATTAGTGTTTGTGCCAACTAGAACCTATGGGATAACCTCTGATGATAGTTGATCAGATTCTACTGAAAAACAAAAATCTAGTTTTGTTAAATCACAGAAACGTGCTTTTGCATTGATTATTTTTGCTGCTGATCAATAGACAAATTGTCCAGTACTTCCTATTTTGGTAGGATTTTTAGAGTTCCAGAAGTTTGCGTTAGTTACAGATAGCTACAGGCTGTTCTATTTTTGACAGATTCTGTTTTTCGTGTGTTATTTGCTTATTTTGATGCATCTATTGCTACTAAAATAGTTTATAAACCATAGAGAAGTTGGAATACAGTAGGTTTAACACCAAAATAAATAAAGAATGAGTTCATTATTGTACCTTATGTGGTGGTTTTCTTTTCTTTCACTAACGGAGCTTATAAGATTTCTTGTTGAGTTTTGTGTTGTGAAGTTTTCAAGTTACGGGTAAAGCTTTTATGGACTATGGAATAAGGAGTGGCAAGAGCCTAAGCTTGGGTATGACCATGGCACCCAAGATATTCAAGTATAGCCAAAAGCCTAAGCTTGGGGATGCCTCGGGAAGGCATCCCCTCTTTCGTCTTCGTTCATTGGTAACTTTACTTGGAGCTATATGTTTATTCGCCACATGATATGTGTTTTGCTTGGAGCGTCGTGTATTATATTAGTCTTTGCTTTTTAGTTTACCACAATCATCCTTGCTTTACACACCTTTTGGGAGAAGCCTACTTGATTAGAATTTGCTACAATACTCTATGTGCTTCACTTATATCTTTTGAGCTTGATAGTTTTTGCTCTAGTGCTTCACTTATATCTTTGAGAGCACGGCGATGACTTATTTTTGTAGAAATTGCTAGTCTCTCATGCTTCACTTATATTATTTTGAGATTCTTTTAGAACAACATGGTATTTTCTATGGTTATAAAATTGGTCCTAGAATGGTAGGCATCCAAGTTGGGTATAATAAAAACTATCATAGGAAGTGAATTGGATGCTATGATCAATTTGATACTTGATAATTGTTTTGAGATATGGATGTAGTGATATTAAAGTCATGCTAGTTGGGTGATTATGAATTTAAAGAATTCTTGTGTTGAAGTTAGCAAGTCCTGTAGCATGCACGTATGGTTAAAGTTGTGTAACAAATTTGAAACATGAAGTGTACCTGGCTTGTGCATCCTTATGAGTTGCGGTCGGGGACGAGCGATGGTCTTTTCCTACCAATCTATCCCCCTAGGAGCATGTGCGTAGTACTTGATTTTCGATGACTTCTAAATTTTTGCAATAAGTATATGAGTTCTTTTGACTAATGTTGAGTCCATGGATTATACGCACTTTTACCTTTCCGCCATTGCTACCCTCTTCGGTACCGTGCATTGCCCTTTCTCACCTTGAGAGTTAGTGCAAACTTCGCCGGTGCATCCAAACCCCGTGATACGATACGCTCTATCACACATAAACCTCCTTATATCTTCCTCAAAACAGCCACAATACCTATATTATGGCATTTCCATAGCCATTCCGAGATATATTGCCATACAACTTTCCACCATTCCGTTCATCATCATCATGACATACATTACTTTTGTCATATTGCCATTGCATGATCATGTAGTTGACATCGTATTTGTGGCAAAGCCACCATGCATAATTTTCAAACATGTCACTCTTGATTCATTGCACCATCCCGGTACACCGCCGGAGGCATTCATATAGAGTCATATCTTGTTCTAGTTTCGAGTTGTAATTCATATGTTGTAATCAATGAAAGTGTGATGATCATCATTATTAGAGCATTGCCCAAAAAGAAAAAAAAAGAAAAAAAGGCCAAAAAAATGAAAGGCCCAAAAAAAAAGAAGAAAGGTCAAAGAAAAAAATGGAAGGCCCAAAAGAAAAGAAAAAAAATAAAAAAAATAAAAAGGGCAATGTTACTACCTCTTTTTCCACACTTGTGCTTCAAAGTAGCACCTTGTTCTTTATGTAGTGCGTCTGATATATTGTGCTTCAAAGTAGCACCATGTTTTTCATATAGTGAGTCTCATAAGTTGTCTTTTTCATACTAGTGGTAATTCTTCATTATAGAACTTGGCTTGTATATTCCTACGATGGGCTTCCTCAAATTCCCTAGGTCTTCATGATCAAGCAAGTTGGATGCACACCCACTAGTTTTCTTTTGTCGAGCATTCATTTATAGCTCTAGTGCATCCGTTGCATGGCAATCCCTACTCCTCATGTTGACATCAATTGATGGGCATCTCCATAGCCCGTTGATTATCCTCGTCAATGTGAGACTTTCTCCTTTTTGTCTTCTCCACACAATCCCCATAATCATATTCTATTCCACCCATAGTGCTATATCCATGGCTCACGCTCATGTATTGCGTGAAGGTTGAAAATGTTTGAGATTATTTAAGTATGAAACAATTGCTTGGCTTGTCATCGGGGGTATAGAAGTTGGGAACATCTTTGTGTGACAAAAATGAAGCATAGCCTAACTATATGATTTTGTAGGGATGAACTTTCTTTTGCCATGTTATTTTGAGAAGACAAGATTACTTTGATTAGTAGGCTTGAAGTGTTCATATTTGTTTTATCAGTATGAACTTTTATTTTGAATCATTTGGATCTAAACATTCATGCCACAATAAAGAAAATTACATTGAGAATTATGCTAGGTAGCATTCCACATCAAAAATTCTGTTTTTATCATTTACCTACTCGAAGACGAGCAGGAATTAAGCTTGGGGATGCTTGATACATCTCCAACATATCTATAATTTTTGATTGTTTCATGCTATTATATTACCCCTTTACGATGTTTATGGGCTTTATTTTACTCATTTATATCATTTTGGGGACTAACCTACTAACCGGAGGCCCAGCCCGTATTGTTGTTTTTTTTGCCTCAGTATTTCGAAGAAAAGGAATATCAAACGGAGTCCAAACGGAATGAAACCTTCGGGAGCGTGATTTTTGGAACGAACGTGATCCAGAGGACTTGGAGTGCAAGTCAAGAAGCAGCCGAGGCGACCACAAGAGGGTAGCCCCCCTCCAACAGGGCGCGACCCCTGTCTCATGGGCCCCTCGGGCGGCCACCAACGTATTTCTTCCTCCTATATAAGCCTATGTACCCTGAAAACATCCAGGGAGCCAACGAAACACAATTTCCACCGCTGTAACCTTCTGTATCCGCGATATCCCATCTTGGAGCCTTCGCCGGCGCTCTGCCGGAGGGGGAATCGACCACGAAGGGCTTCTACATCAACACCATAGCCCCTCCGATGAGTTGTGAGTAGTTTACCACAGACCTATGGGTCCATAGTTATTAGCTAGATGGCTTCTTCTCTCTTTTTGGATCTCGATACAATGTTCTCCCCCTCTCTTGTGGAGATCTATTCGATGTAAACTCTTTTTTGCGGTGTGTTTGTCGAGATCCGATGAAGTGTGGGTTTATGATCAAGTTTATCTATGAGAAATATTTGAGTCTCCTCTGAATTCTTTTATGTATGATTGAGTTATCTTTGCAAGTTTCTTTGAATTATCAGTTTGGTTTGGCCTACTAGATTGATCTTTCTTGCCATGGGAGAAGTGCTTAGCTTTGGGTTCAATCTTGCGGTGTCCTTAGCCAGTGACAGAAAGGGTTGCAAGGCACATATTGTATTGTTGCCATCGAGGATAAAAAGATGGGGTTTATATCATATTGCATGAGTTTATCCCTCTACATCATGTCATCTTGCTTAATGCGTTAGTCTGTTCTTTATGGACTTAATACTCTATATGCAGGCGGGAGTCGGTCGATGTGTGGAGTAATATTAGTAGATGCAGGCAGGAGTCGGTCTACTTGTTGCGAACGTGATGCCTATATACATGATCATGCCTAGAGAATCTCATAATTATTCGCTGTTCTATCAATTGCTCGACAGTAATTTGTTCACCCACCGTAATACTTATGCTATCTTGAGAGAAGCCACTAGTGAAACCTATGGCCCCCGGGTCTATCTTTTATCATATTTGCTTTCAATCTACTTTTATTTGCATCTTTACTTTTTGCATCTATATTATAAAATATCAAGAATATATTTATCATATCATGCTATCTCTATTAGATCTCACTTTCGCAAGTGGCCGTGAAGGGATTGACAACCCCTTTATTGCGTTGGTTGCGAGTTCTTTGTTTGTTTGTGTAGGTGCGTGGGCTTTTGAGGAGCCTCCTACTGGATTGATACGTTGGTTCTCAAAAACTGAGAGAAATACTTACGCTACTATTGCTGCATCACCCTTTGCTCTTCAAGGAAAACCAACGCAAGCTCAAGACGTAGCACATAGCAAACATGCAACCGTCCCCCTCCGTTTCGTTTCTCCGAAAATGCCAAATTCCGGGAAAACCTTCCCAGATGTTATCCCACTTCACTAGTATTGCATAGTACTGTGTTAGATCACCCCTAGCTCTGCTTGTTGACTTGTCATGTATCTGTTTACTCTGTATTTACTATTTCTTCCCCCTCTTCTGTCCGGTAGACACGAGACCGATGCCGCCCCTGTGATCGACTACGTCGATGATGACCCTTCTTACCTTCCATCGGAGCTTCCAGGCAAGCCCCCCCCCCCCCACTTTGATCATCCCGATATCACCCATTCCATTCTCTCATGCTTGCATTAGATTTTGCTACTGTAATCGATTGCTCCTATTCTGATGCATAGCCTGCTTTTGTACCTACTGTTGTATCTTACCTGCTTATCCTAAACTGCTTAGTATAGGTTGGTTAGTGATCGATCAATGACCCCCACTTGTCCTTGTTGGCCTTAGTTCATCATCGATGACTCGATCAACGTGATCGACGACCAGAGCCCGACACCTCACATCACATCACGCCCCTTTTGTTGCTCGACTCTGCAGAGTTACCATCAAGTGCCGAGGGTGGAACCTCATACATCACTCCTGATGAGATCTCTGTAGCGTAGCTATTCGGTCGTGGTCAATGAGGGTGGTTCCACCTTCACCATTCCCGATACGGCTCTGTTGTGCAACACCTCAGTGTGAACCTCGAGGGTGGTTCCTCTTACGTTCACCTTGATCATTACATCGAGTGGAATCCTCCAGGGGTGATTCCTCGGGTTTTCCCCTTGATGTTGGGACACACGGTTACCTTGGCTTTGCTTGAGACCTTTGATGAAGTCGGGTCGGCCCTGAGGGGTACCCGCGAGTTGATGTGAAAGTCGGGCGGGCCCGTAGAGCACCAGCGAGTTTTCCACATGGCACGGTCGGGCAGTCTGGGCCCTTGCCGTAAGCCCATGAGACGGGGCGACGGGGTCACCTTATCGTGAGTCTCTACTTGTTTCCACGAGCCCCGAATGCACTAACAGGTTTGGGTATTTGTTCTGAGTTGGCCTCTGGCCTTTACGCACTAACCACCACGCGAGAATAGATATGGGCCTCGACGTCGCAGTATCAGCCGAAGCTTTGTCAGACGTCCAGTTCAGCAGTGCGGCACGGTCGGATCGTGCTGGCCATCCGAGGCGGTGCTGGTATTCACCCTGCGCGCAACGACCCGGAGTGCTACGGGCGATGGGCCCAAGACCCCGGAGTGCTTAGGATGTAGACCGGCGGGGACTTCTCTGTTGAGCCTAGGTAGGGCTGTGACGTGTTGATCTTCCGAGGCCGGGTATTGACCCAGAAAAGTGTGTCCGGACAGAGTGATCGAGCGTGTTGGGTAACATGGTGCACCCCTGCAGGTAAGATATATATTCGAATACCGTGTCCAGGGTAATGGACGTTCATACTTGTATCCTGATCTTATATAACTAGAAATGGATACTTGAGAAATGTTATGGATATCTCGCTCCGTGATTGCTTTCCTGCAGGGAGTTGGGAAAGGATCTCTGGGCATTGATGTTACAACATGCTTGTTAAATATTAAAATGCTACTATTTACTCTTCTACATGCTGCAAGATCCTTGGAGCTGCTTGAAGATGCTAGTCTTCGATAGTCTAGGCCTTCCCCCTCTATTCTGGCATTCTGCAGTTCAGTCCACAGATACAATCCTTCCATTTGATACCAATGCATACATAGTATAGATCTGATGCTTGCGAGTACTTTGGATGAGTACTCACGGTTGCTTTGCTACCCCCTTTTCCCCCTTCTTTCTTCTTTCCGG
The DNA here is from genome assembly GCA_963921465.1 of Triticum timopheevii. Lineage (NCBI taxonomy): Eukaryota > Viridiplantae > Streptophyta > Magnoliopsida > Poales > Poaceae > Triticum > Triticum timopheevii. Next base: position 227,538,456 of record OY997270.1, on the reverse strand, counting down.
TTGTTGCAACCAGATGGGGGATCCCTGGAGCCAGATGCCACTGTCGATGGATGCTACCACATGGAGACCGCCGACGACCAGGAGTAGTTAGGAGGTCCCAGGCAGGAGGCCTTGCCTCTTCGATCGTGTTACTTTTGTGCTAGCCTTCTTAAGGCAGTCTTGTTTAACTTATGTCTGTACTCAGATATTGTTGCTTCCGCTGACTCTTGTGCTATCGATCTTGTATTCGAGCCCTCGAGGCCCCAGGCTTGTAATATAAAGCTTGTATTATTTTATTTGTGTCTAGAGTTGTGTTGTGATATCTTCCCATGAGTCCCTGATCTTGATCATACACATTTGCGTGTATGATTAGTGTATGATTGAATCGGGGGCGTCACAAGTTGGTATCAGAGCCGACTGCCTGTAGGAATCCCCCTTTCAAACTCCTTGGTCGAAGTTGAGCCTAGTCTTTGAAAAATTGTTATACTAACATGGCTGTGTGGCTTTCGGGCCCATATCGCCATTTGGTGGTATTAGGATCTTTTACTCCTCGACCTTTACTGTGGGACTCTAATGTCTCTGCTATTCGGGTCAAATGATTTTGTAAACTCTAACCCTAGGTTCTCGTAAATACTTTCTCCCGGTGAGCCCCTCACTCCAAATGATTGCTTGGTGCACCAGAAGATTCTGAAGATACTCTCCAATGCTTTCCCGAGACCCTTGTACCCTTCGTCGTTGCGATCCCTATCACCGATAAATCCTTATGGGTAACTATCTACATTGTCGTTCATACCTTCATCCCCAGTTGCCCTTGTTATTAAAAAATATCCTAAAATACTCTCTGATGTTCCGACAATCCTCTATGCTTACTGCCCTGCAGTTCCTTGCCGCATGAATACCCCTAGGAATAATTCCTCACACTTTTCTAGGATTTGTTCATTCCTAGTTGATCAAGTGATTCATACTTTGAAGTACTATTCGATCTTCCGGTAATCCTCTCCAACTATTGCTCGGCAAATACTTATTTTCTTGCATTATGGTTACTCCGTATGTCTAGCAATACTCGTTAGCATCCTTTGTCATCGTGATTTCGAGCATTTGATTCGATTTGTTTGTGAATGCTCGCAATCACCAGTCCTATTTAAAATCCTTCCCTTGGTTCAGATGTCACTCCGGACATGAGCTGGTGTTCGGTGAATGAAGCCTTGCTTGATTGTCGATCTATGTCTATTCAACTTACTTGTCTTTGATCAGAGCCTCTATTTCTGATCCCCCGATTTGGAAACCATAATTCCTTTGCATTTGAGCTTTGAATTAGTTAGTTGTTTCTATAACCTGACCTCCTTGAATTCTTTCTTCTTCTGATTGAGTACCAATACTCACATCAGATCCATTGTGGACCTCCAGGTCATTTGTTGGGTTTTATCCAACAGCGTCCTTCATATTCAGTAACCTTGTGAGCCTTTCCTCGGATACACAATGCCTTTGGTAAATTGTATCCCCCGCTCTCGTCAACCATACTCTGCTTCCGGGCTTGAGTTATTTACTCGTGAAGTTTGTGGTATATGTTCCTAATATGTCCTTATGGGTTGAATCTATGTCTTCCCTAAATTCGTGTGAACCCGGAAACTTCTACAACTCATACTCTACTGGTGTTATGCCAGATAAAATCTCAACACTACGACTTCTTTGAAAATGAGAAGTGAATGAAAGGTTATGCATTGGAGAAGTGGGAGTCGACCTTGAACTTTGTGTTCATGCCCATGAACATGATGTAGACCCTATCATGGAAGCTTCTTGTTATAATAATAATCCCCTTGTGATAAGTTCATCTCGTATCTATATTTGGTCCTTCGCAACCGTGGTTCCGACCATATTGTTCTTCTTTGATCCCATTTCTCAGACAAGTTAAAGTACTTGTCTTCTGCAGATCATTTCACCAGTCCAACCTCTACTTTGATCTACCTTCGAGTATTACCCACTGGTATCTCGAGAATATCACAGAACTACGTAACTTCTGATGAGTTCTTCCACAACTATTATTTCTCGCCAATTCAAATTTTCCACGGGTTCTAAGTTGTTAGACACTCGAGGACACCGTTAACTGATTCGAGTCTACACTTCCCTTTCCCTTGTTTTGTTTAACCTTTCTTGAACCTAACATACATGAGCAGTGATAATTCCCTGCTTATGTAACACCTCGAGGGTGGTTCCTATTACATTCACCTTGATCATTACATCGAGTGGAATCCTCCGGGGGTGATTCCTCGGGTTTTCCCCTTGATGTTTGGACACACGGTTACCTTGGCTTTACTTGAGACCTTTGATGAAGTCGGGTCGGCCCTGAGGGGTACCCGCGAGTTGATGTGAAAGTCGGGCGGGCCCGTAGAGCACCCGTGAGTTTTCCACATGGCACGGCTGGGCAGTCTGGGCCCTTGTCGTAAGTCCATGAGACAGGGCGACGAGGTCACCTTATCGTGAGTCTCTGCTCATTTCCGCGAGCCCCCAATGCACTAATAGGTTTGGGTATTTGTTCTGAGTTGGCCTCTGGCCTTTACGCACTAACCACCATGCGAGAATAGATATGGGCCTTGACATCGCAGTATCAGCCGAAGCTTTGTTAGACGTCCAGTTCAGCAGTGCGGCACGGTCGGATCGTGCTGGCCATCCGAGGCGGTGCTGTTATTCACCCTGCGCGCAATGACCCGGAGTGCTGCGGGCGATGGGCCCAAGACCCTGGAGCGCTTAGGATGTAGACCGGCGGGGACCTTTCTGCTGAGCCTAGGTAGGGCTGCGACGTGTTGATCTTCCGAGGTCGGGCATACCTAGAAAAGTGTGTCTGGCCAGAGTGATCGAGCATGTTGGGTAACGTGGTGCACCCCTGCAGGGAAGATATATATTTGAATACCATGTCCACGGTAATGGACATTCAGACTTGTATCCTGATCTTATATAACTAGAAATGGATACTTGAGATATGTGATGGATATGTGGCTCCGAGATTGCTTTCCTGCAGGGAGTTGGGAAAGGATCTCTGGGCATTGATGTTACAACATGCTTGTTAAATATTAAAATGCTACTCTTTACTCTTCTACATGCTGCAAGATGCTTGGAGCTGCTTGAAGATGCTAGTCTTCGATAGGCTAGGCCTTCCCCCTCTATTCTGGCATTCTGCAGTTCACTCCACAGAGACAACCCTTCCATTTGATACCAATGCATACATAGTATAGATCTGATGCTTGCGAGTACTTTGGATGAGTACTCACGGTTGCTTTGCTACCCCCTTTTCCCACTTCTTTCTTCTTTCCGGTTGTTGCAACCAGATGGTGGATCCCTGGAGCAAGATGCCACTGCAGATGGATGCTACCACATGGAGACCGCCGACGACCAGGAGTAGTTAGGAGGTCCCAGGCAGGAGGCCTTGTGATGTAGGGCGGAACCCAAGGGGACGATCTTTCACATTTGGAGGGGATCCTACGGGGAAACACGAAGAACGCGCGGAAATCACAAGGGAAAACATGGGGAGAAACGAGAGAATCACTAAACCGACAAGTAATCGATCACACAAGGGCTAGATCACCGAACACATAAAGTAGCACAAGATTCAAAATCAACAAAGGAAAGATACACGAGTAGCCGTTCTTCTCTGTGAGGAGGTCTTGATGGTCCTCCCTTGAAGGGGTCTTGAATCCGCTTGGGAGATCTTCTCCGAAGAGGTCGTGAACTCCGAGGAGAAGTAACCAAGTGGATGAGCAAGGCTCTCACACAAACTATGAGCTAAACCAATGCTAACCTAAAACGTACGGGATGAGGGAGTATATATAGTCAAAGGGCGAAGGGGTACATGGGTCACGGCCCAAAGGAGCTGCGCGCAGGCAGAGGGCACCGGATGTCCAGGCGACGGGCCGGATGTCCGGGCGCTCACGAGGTGCCGGATGTCCGGGCTGGAGGGGCCGGATGTTCGGGCCAGTGGAGTTGACTCTTCTGTTCACTCGATGGGTGACGCCGGATGTCCGCTCGGAGGGGCCGGATGTCCGCGGCTTCGGGAGGCACCGGATGTCCGGGGCGAACGCCGGATGTCCGGGCTATCGGGGCAAGCTTCTGTGCTCCCTGGACGCTAGTGCCGGATGTCCGGGATTTAGGCCGGATTTCCGGTGGGGGCTGGATGTCCGGGCTGGACGCCGGATGTCTGGTCCCTGTAGCTTCTTCTGCAGATGCCTGGCCTTGTGGATCTCCAAGGGCCGGATGTCCGGGGTCCTGGCCGGATGTCCGGTGCCTGGAGGCTGTTCTTGCCTTCTTCCATTGGTTCTCTTCTTCCATGGGCTTGGGGTCTTGACCATCTTCATGTGCATCCTCGGAAGGGTCCTCTGGGTACCTAATCATGCACAACATTCCGGATTGAGGTAGTAGCCATGTCTTGAGAGGATCATGTGAGATATCATTAAGGAGAGAAGTCACCTCGGTCTCGAGAGCTCTAGCACGTGCTCTAGTCATGGGTCCTCTTGGGGCTTGGTGAGGCGATGGAAGGTCCATGGGGATGACCGAAGGATACTCCGCATCATCTCCCCCCCTTGGGAAAGATCCGACCTCGGATCGAAATCCTCATCACCATGGTACGGGGATAGATCGGAGACGTTGAAGATGTCGCTCACGTTGTACTTGTCGCGTGGGAGATTGATCTTGTAAGCGTTGTTGTTGTAGCGTGCTAGCACCTTGAAGGGTCCGTCGGCTCGAGGGAGAAGCTTGGACTTGCGTTCGTTGGGTAAGCGGTCCTTGCGAAGGTGTAGCCACACGAGGTCTCCAATGTTGAATATCATGGGATGCTTGTTGACGTTGAGCTTGGTCGCGAGTCGTTGTACTTGGCACTCGATGGTGTGCCTTGTAGCTTGATGCATCTTCTTGATGTAGCTTGCACGAGCGCTTGCGTCGAGGTTGGTGCGCTCTTGTAGAGGAAGAGGTAGAATGTCCAATGGGGACAACAGGTTGAAGCCGTAGACGACCTCGAATGGGGACTTGCCGGTCGTCGAATGTCTTGCACAGTTGTAGGCGTACTCGGCATGGGTAGACACTCCTCCCACTCCTTGATGTTCTTCTTGATCAACACGCGAAGTAGAGTGGAGACTGTACGGTTCGTCACCTCCGTTTGGCCGTCGGTTTGAGGATGGTATGCGGATGAGAACAAGAGCTTGATTCCGAGCTTGGCGCATAGGGTCTTCCAAAAGTAACTCAAGAACTTGACGTCGCGGTCAGAGACAATTGTCTTTGGTACTCCATGGAGACGCAAGATTTCCCTACGAAAGAGATTTGCAACGTGTGAAGCATCGTCTATCTTGTTGCAAGGGATGAAATGTGCCATTTTAGAAAATTGGTCCACAACAACAAACACGGAATCCTTGCCATTTTGAGTTCTAGTCAAACCAAGTACAAAATCCATGCTAATGTCTTCCCAAGGTTGATAAGGAATAGGAAGAGGCATGTAAAGACCATGAGATTGAGATTTAGACTTAGATTTGTGACATGTAGAGCATCGGGTGGTGAAGCGTGAGACGTCACGGAACATCTTGGGCCAAAAGTAGTTCTTGCAGAGCGTGGCGAATGTCTTGTCGCGTCCAAAATGTCCCATGAGTCCGCCTCCATGAGCCTCTTGCAAAAGGAGCAAACGAAGAGAAGACTCGGGAATGCATAGTTTGTTAGCTCTCATAAGATAACCATCCTTGATGTAATATTGTTCCCAAGATGTATGCGTTAAACATTTAGCATAAGGAGTTTCAAAAGATGGATAATTAGCATACAAGTCTTTTATGTGCTCAAAGCCAATAACATTCAACTCAAGTTTAGTGACAAGCATGCATATGCGTGAAAGTGCATCGGCAACTACATTTTCCTTACCCTTAATGTACTTGATCACATAGGGAAAAGATTCAATAAATCACTCCATTTGGCATGACGCTTGTTCAACTTAGTTTGGCCTTTTAAGTACTTAAGCGTTTCATGATCGGTATGGATGACAAACTCATGAGGTCTAAGATAATGTTCCCAAACATGTAGCACACGCACTAAAGCATACAATTCTTTGTCATAGATGGGATAGTTAAGTTGAGCACCGGAGAGTTTTTCACTAAAATATGCAATGGCTCGTTTTTCTTGCATCAAAACTCCGCCAATTCCGGTACCACTTGCATCACAATGAACCTCAAAAGTTTTGTCAAAGTTGGGCAAAGCAAGAATCGGAGCATGAGTAAGCAAAGACTTGAGCTCATCAAAAGCGGTGGATTGCAAAGATCCCCAAACAAAAGGAGCATTCTTCTTACTCAAGGCATGCAAAGGAGCGGCAATAGTGCTAAAATATTTCACAAAGCGACGATAAAAACCTGCTAGACCAAGAAAACTACGCACTTGTTGCAAATAGGTGGGTTGGGGCCAAGTTTTAATTGCTTCAATTTTAGATTCATCAACATGGACACCCTTGGAAGATACAACAAAACCCAAGAAAACCACTTTGTCAACACCAAATGTGCACTTTTTCATGTTGGCATAAAGACTTTCCTTGCAAAGGGTTTGCAAAACAGCCCTAACATGATTAAGATGCTCTTTCATGGTTTTGCTAAACACAAGAATATCATCGAAGTAAACCACAACAAAGATTCCAATATAAGGGCGAAGCACATAATGCATGAGACGCACGAAAGTACCGGGAGCCTCCGATAAACCCATAGGCATAACTAACCATTCATATAAGCCAAATTTGGTTTTGAAAGCAGTTTTCCATTCATCACCCTCTTGAATGCGGATTTGATAATAGCCACTTTTAAGATCAGTTTTGGAGAAAAAGTTGGCTCCACTAAGTTCATCAAGCATATCATCTAAGCGAGGAATGGGATGCCTATAGCGAACGCTAATAGCATTTATAGGTCTACAATCGGAACACAAGCGGAAACTCCCATCGGGCTTAGGCACAAGTATAACCGGAACGGCACAAGGGCTTAAGCTTTCACGTACATGACCGTTGTCGATTAGTTGTTGTACTTGCCATTGAATCTCCTTGGTTTCTTCGGGATTGACACGGTATGGAGCTTTGTTTGGAAGTGGCGCTCCGGGGACAAGGTCGATTCGATGTTCAATGCCTCGTAGAGGTGGTAGACCCGGAGGTAGCTCATCGGGGAAACATCTTGGAATTCCCGCAAAAGAGATTGAAACACTAAAGTTAGCTCATGAGAGGTGTTAGTTTTTGGTTCTCCATCCTTGCACAAAAGGACAAAGTGCATAACATTCGATGGGTTCTCACACACTTCTCTTATCTCATGTTTTGTGGCAAATAATATGAGGTTTTTCTCTCTAGGCGAAGAGGCGCTCAAGTTTGGCTTGTGGCCCTCACTCAGTTTTGGGTGGATCACTTTCTCACTCTTCTCTCCATGGTGGGTGGCTTGCTTGTCGGCTGTCACTTGACTAGGAGACATAGGTCGTAGCACATATGCCTCCCCTTTCATCTTGAAGCTATAGTGATTGGTACGCCCATTGTGGATGACACCACGGTTGAATTGCCATGGTCGGCCAAGAAGAAGGTGGCAAACGGTCATTGGGACCACATCACGCTCCAAAGTGTCTTCATATGCACCAATTTTGAAGGAGACTTGGACCGTATGCTCAACTCGGATAGTGCCGGAGTCACTTAGCCATTGAACCTTGTAGGGGTGCGGGTGCTTCCTCTTTACCAATTGAAGCTTGGAGCATAGTTCTTCACTTGCCAAGTTGTGGCAACTACCTCCATCGATGATGACCTTGACGGATCGTCCATTGATGCCGGCCTTAGTGTGGAATATGTGGCATCTTTGGTCTTCTTCTTGTTGATGTTGAAGAGTCAAGACCTTGGAGACAACAAGAGCGGGGCTCGTATCTTCATCACAAAAGGCTTGATCATCTTCATCCTCGTTTATGCGCCGGTGCATGGCCACTTGCTCAAGAGCTTCCATCTCCTCATCACTCATGGAGTCATATGTGCCATCGTCGTTTAGGATCATGGTGCGCTTGTTGGTGCATTCATAGGACTTGTGGCCTCGGCCGCCGCAAGTGAAACACTTGAAGGAGCTTGTCTTGACGGTCTCATCGGTCGGAGTAGATGAAGAAGCACGCGGCTTGAAGTTGCTTGTAGTAGGAGGAAGACGACTAGAACTTGACGAAGTTTTCTTGTAACTCGGCTTGTCATCGTTGCTTGGAGAAGGTTTGGTTGATGTAGATGTTGGAGGAGTTGTTGAAGCTTGGTTGTTGGAGAAGCCGTAGGTCTTGGATGAGTACTTGGCGTACTTGAAGTCATCTTGCACTTGACGTTCCGCCTTTGTAGCTTGATGTACGAGCTCAATGAGGTTGGAGTAGGGTTGGAAGTCGGCGATCTTTTTGATGGGATGATTGAGTCCATTCAAGAATCGTGCCATTGTTTGCTCATCATCCTCCATGACATTGGCTCGAATCATGGCAATCTCCATTTCCTTGTAGTATTCTTCAACACTCTTTGTTCCTTGCGTAAGGAGTTGTAGCTTCTTGAAGAGATCGTGGTTGTAGTATGTGGGCACAAAACATGCTCGCATGACATCCTTCATTTGAGCCCAAGTGGTGATTGGAGGTTCACCTCTTGCTTGTCGGCGCTCAAGGACTTGTTCCCACAATACGAGCACATAGTCTTGGAATTCAAGTGATGCCATAGCGATCTTCTTCTCTTCCTCATAGTTGTGCATGAGAGGTATTCTTCGGGATCATTGCTTCCATTGAACTTGGGCATTGTGAATTTGAGCTTGCCATAGTGTTGCTCTTCATTGTGTTGTTGGCAATGGTGATGATGACGCCCTTGACGTGGAGGGTAATCATCCTCATGTTGCTCTTGGCGTGGAGGAAGTCCATGATCAACTTGCTCTTGTTGAACTTGAGGTTGAGGTGGAGGTTGACGAGCTTGTGGAGGAGCTTGAGGGACTTGACGTTGCACGCGCGGTTGGTAGTTTCTCTCTCGGATTTTTCTCGAAGGGCTTCCTCTTGATTGCGCCGTTCGCGATTGCGGTTGGCGATGGCTCGACTTGATTCTTGAAGGGCACATTGCGCCTCAACAGCTTGCACTTCTCGTAGTCGTTGTTGAAGATGTTGAGCCTCGGTGTCTTGTTGCTCTTGGTGTAGACGCGCTCGTTCTTCTTCTTCTTGGCGACGAAGACGTTGTCGTTCTTGAGCTTGGGAAAAAGCGACTTGATTTGATTGAGGATGGTGGACTTGCTCATCGGCTTGCTCTTGTGAATGCTTGACGTGTAGCGGGTTGCGAGATGCATGACGGTCTTGACGCGCGGCTCGTCGAAGAGTGTTCGATGACGGTGTACTTGAGCCAGAGGAGGAGTCGTCGGAGTGTCGACTTGAGTGGCTCCGTCTTGAGTATGACGATGTAGAAGGAGGCCGGTTCACCAACAAGGCGCGGATCTCGTCCATTCTTGCATCGTTCTCTTGCTTGTGCGCGTCGAGCTTGTTGTTGAAGTAGTCTCATGTACGTTGCTCGGAGAGTCGCAAGTCGGTGGCGAGGTTGTCGATGCGGTCGTTCATTGCTTGTTGCTCTTGATGTAACGCTCGTTGTGCACCAAAGAGGTGGCTCTTGGTGACGTATGATGACATGTCGTCGTCTTGCTCGATGAAGAGTGGGTTGGTAGAAGTACTTTGTAACACCCCGGATTCGATGCCCCAGGTGTCTGCCAGCTATTCATCGTTGTTGCATTGTCATTTGCTTGCGTGTTGCATTTTATCATGTCATCATGTGCATTTCATTTTGCATACGTGTTCGTCTCATGCATCCGAGCATTTTCCCCGTTGTCCGTTTTGCAATCCGGCACTCCTATGTTCTTCGGCGTCCCCTTTTTGCCTCTTCTCTTGTGCGGGTGTTAAACGTTCTCGGAATGGACCGATGTTTGCCAAGCGGCCTTGGTATACCACCGGTAGACCGCCTGTCAAGTTTCGTGCCATTTGGAGGACGTTTGATACTCCAACAGTTAACCGGGTAACCGTAAAAGCCCTCTTTTGTTGCAGCCCAACACCCCCTCCAAATTGGCCCAAAACCCATCCAAAACCCCTCCATGCTCTTGGTCGTTCGATCACGATCGCGTGGCCGAAAACCGCTCCTCATTTGGACTCTCCTAGCTCCCCCTACCTATAAATCTAGACCTCCCCCGAAATTTTCGAGTCATTCTACCCTAACCTTAGCAAAATCGCCCTCCGCCGCCACCGGACGCGTCCGCACCGCGCCGGACACGTCCGCCCGCCGCCACCCGGCCAACCGCCGCCTGCCACGTGGCGCCGCGTCGCCCGCCTCCGCCGCCGGCCCATCCGGCCCGCAGCTGGCCCGCGCGCCTCGCGCCGCCGCGCGCCCGAGTGCCCCGTGCCGGCCCCGCCTTGCCGGAGCTCCCCGCCGCCGGCATCCTCCGCCGCCGTGCCCCTCTGGCCGGTCTCCGAGTCCGGCCGCGCCGCCGCCCTCCGCGGCCCCTGTCCGCCCAGCTCCTCCCGTGCCCTGCCGCCTCCTCCGCCCGGCCCGGCGCAGCGCCGCCGCCCGCCCGCGGTTGCCTCCCGCGCCGCCGTGCCGCGCCTTGCCGGCCGCGCCTCCTCGCCCCGCCGCCGTCCCAGCCCGCCGCCGGCCGGATCCGGCGAGATCCGGGCCGGGGCCGCCTCCTTCGACTTCCCTGGCCGCCTCCTTCATCCTCCGGCGAAGCTCCGGCCAGATCCGCCCCGCCTCAATATCCGTGCACCGCAGGTTGATTTTTCCCCCTTTGAAAACGCCTAAGTTCCCGAATATTTTGCATAATCAGGCCATGCTTATCGCATTGTATCTCTACATCCGTAGCTCCGTTTCGTGCGTGTAATATGTCAAATTGTCCGTCTCGACGTGTACTTCATTTCATTCCATTGCATAATTTTCATTTGAGCTCATCTTGATGCCCGAAATGCTGTTGGAAGAGTGCATGTTGCTGTTAATCTGCTGAAACTGTTATAACTTGCTCATTTGTCATTTTTGCCATGTTTGATGTGTGCATCCTATGAGGTTGATGTCTACATGTGTTTTGATCTATGCCATGCCATCTTTCCAGGGGTGCCATCTATGTATTTTTGTGAGTTGTGTGTTGAGTGTATCAAGCTTGCTAAGTAGGGTACTTGTTGTTGTTGTTTTCCTGACAGATTCTGTTATATTTTGTTGCTATGTAAACATGCTTCTACTAGTCATTTCGTGCATTATTCAGGAGATGTTCAATAGGGATGTTTTGTTATACATGTCTTGCTATATCCATTCATGCCCTTGGTTGCAATTATAGCCTGCTGGAACATGTTGTTATCTTGCTCCAAAGTTGCTTGATAATGTTGCTGTCAGCCTGTTAACATTAAGTTCAATGTTTCCATGATTGTTTGCTAGTGATCCATGCTTCCTATGAACTTGTTCTTGCCATGCTTAGCTTCACAAACATGCCTTCTTACTGTTGGTTGCCTTGCCTTGCCATGTATATCTCTGTGGTGAGTGGTTCAAGCTCACCAACATGCCTACTTATTGTTGTTCCTGCCATGTATGAATCTGTCATATAACTTGCCATGTTTACATGGGTGCCATCATATTTTCTATGCCTTTTTGGCTCATGGTCAGTAAGGGACTTTTGATCTATGCTTTTAGTAGATTCATTCCATGCCTTTGTTTGCCATGATAGCTTCCTGTAACATGTTGTTTGATAGCTCTAAACATTGCAACCTGATGTTATTTCCTGATAAGTCTGAAACTGTTATTATTTGCAATCTTACCATGTCATTTTGAGCATGTTCTAGCCTTCTTTGGAGATAGCTCATTGTTCATGTTTTGTTATGCTTTACATGTACTTCATGCCCATGCCTTTTGTTATTATGTTGGGATGCTGTAGCATATTGTTTTGGTGCTTGCAATATGCCTAGTTGCTGTTTTGGGCAGATTGTTGTTATGACTTGTATAGAGTGTATGTGTTGAACCGTTGCTCCGTTTTGAGTGTGCTCTATATGAAACTTGCTTGTTTTTTCATTTAGTTTCATATTATCATATTGCATCCTTGTTTTGGTGTGTTTGCTTCATGTTTGCATGCATTTTGCATCAATGCCATGCTTAACTTGTTTTGCTCATATCTTCTAGACCGTAGCTCCGAATCTAATGAACTTTATATGTAACTTGACTAGAATTTCGTGTAGATCATCTTGGTGCATCTTAACTTGCTGTTTAACAACTTGAACATAAGGTTTATTCAGATCTGAACCCATTTCGAAATTTGCATATGAGGACTTACCGGAATTGTTATATGTTGTTTCCGGCCTCATTTAAACTTGCCTTGATATGTTGTTCTTGTTTGCATCATCTCTTGCCATGAGTAGCTTCATGTAGTCTTGTCATGCATCATGCTTGTTGTGCATCATGTCTTGTCCATGTGTGGTGTGTTTACCATGTTGTGTGCTTCTTCTCGATAGTTCCCGTTTCGTTGCGATCGTGAGGATTCGTTCGTCTACGTGTGGTTCGTCTTCGTGGTTTCATCTTCTTCATGGACTCATTCTTCTTCTTTGCGGGATTTCAGGCAAGATGACCGCTACCCTGGATCTCACTACTATCATTGCTATGCTAGTTGCTTCGTTCTATCGCTTTGCTGCGCTACCTATCATTTGCTCTTCAAGCCTCCCAAATTGCCATGAACCTCTAACCTTTGACACCCTCCTAGCAGACCGTTGCTTGGCTATGTTACCGCTTTGCTCAGCCCTTCTTATAGCTTTGCTAGTTGCAGGTGAAGTTGAAGATTGCTCCATGGTGGACAGGGTTTATGTTGGGATATCACAATATCTCTTATTTAATTAATGCATCTATATATTTGGTAAAGGGTGGAAGGCTCGGCCTTATGCCTGGTATTTTGTTCCACTCTTGCCGCCCTAGTTTCCGTCATACCGGTATTATGTTCCCGGATTTTGCGTTCCTTACGCGGTCGGGTGATTTATGGGACCCCCCTGACAGTTCGCTTTGAATAAAACTTGTCCAGCAAGGCCCAACCTTGGTTTTGCCATTTGCCTCACCACCACCTACCTTTCCCTTGGGAGTAATTAACCCAAGGGTCATCTTTATTATAGCCCCCCCGGGCCAATGCTTGTCTAAGTGTTGGTCCAAACTAGAGCACCGTGCGGGACCATTCCTTGGCAACTTGGATTCGTCGGTACCTGTACGCTTCGCTTATCCGGTGTTGCCCTGAGAACGAGATATGTGCAGCTCCTATCGGGATGTCGGCGCATCGGGCGGCTTTGCTGGTCTTGTTTTACCATTGTCGAAATGTCTTGTAAACCGGGATTCTGAGACTGATCGGGCCTTCCTGGGAGAAGGTATATCCTTCGTTGATCGCGAGAGCTTATCATGGGTTAAGTTGGGACACCCCTGCTGGGTATATACTTTCGAGAGCCGTGCCCGCGGTTATGTGGTAGATGGGAATTTGTTAATGTCCGGTTGTAGATAACTTGACACCAGATCCGAATTAAAACGCATCAACCACGTGTGTAGCCGTGATGGTCTCTTCTCGGCGGAGTCCGGGAAGTGAAAACGGTCTTTGGGTTATGTTTGACGTAAGTAGGAGTTCAGGATCAGTTCTTGATCATTACTAGTTGACGACCGTTCCTTTTGCTCTCTTCTCCCTCTCATTTGCGTATGTTAGCCACCATACATTTCTTAGTCACTGCTGCAACCTCACCACTTTACCCCTTCCTTTCCCATTAAGCTTTGCTAGTCTTGATACCCATGGTAATGGGATTGCTGAGTCCTCGTGGCTGACAGATTACTACAACAACAGTTGCAGGTACAGGTTATGCGATGATCTTGACGCGAGAGCGATGCTTACTTGTTTTGGAGTTCTTCCTCTGCTTCTTCTTCGATCAGGGGATAGGTTCCAGGTCGGCAGCCTGGGCTAGCAGGGTGGATGTCGTTTGAGCTTCTGTTTGTGTTTCATCTATAGTCGGATGTTGCTCTTATGTATGATGATGTTGTATTCGTGTGGCATTGTATGCCTTTTGTATGTATCCCCATCTATTACGTAATGTTGATGTAATGATATCCACCTTGCAAAAGCGTTTCAATATGCGGGTCTATCCTTGGTGGGACCTTCGAGTTCCTTTTGGATAGGGTCGCATATTGGGTGTGACAAGTTGGTATCAGAGCCTCGACCGACCCTAGGAGCCCCCTTGATTGATCGTGTAGTTTGGCCGTTGTTGAGTCTAGAAGAAAACTGTTTTTGGAGTCTAGTTATATCAGAGAGTAGGAATTCTTTTTACTCCTCTGCCCCTTCGTCGCTCTGGTGAGAAATATTGACGTAGGTGTTTTGAACTACTCCTCTTCCCGTTCAAATTTTTCTTTAGGATCACGTGGTTAGTTTCGTGAGTTGTCCATCCTCTTTTGTCCGGTGCATTTCTCGTCAAGTTGACTCGAGCCTCTTCATCGTTGTCAAGTTCAATCCTCAGTTGTTTTATTTTCCCACCCACCCTCCCTTTTTTCTTTTCGAATCCGGAGTCCGTAATCGAGTATCCATCCTACTCGTGCGAAGTCTTTGCTTTCTTTCCTCAATGATTTCAACCGGTGTTTTCCCTTCAAGTTATTCGTCGGTTCTACCTTCCTAGTCGCCTTTGTTTTCCCGCCCTCCCACCCTCTTCTTCCCGGAGTTTGAGTCTCTTTCGACCATCTATTTCATTCGTGCGGAGCCTCTTCAGGTTTTCCCTCAATTATTTCAACCGGTGAATTCTCGTCTCGGTGGACATTCTTCATCTATTTTTTTTTCTTCCGGTGAAACCAATTCAAGTTTTCCGTTGTCGATCAAATTTTTCTCTCAGC